>OV179155.1:17863775-19063775 GCA_921972225.1 Euplexia lucipara | reverse complement strand
TGTTATGGGTACCTACTAAACAGCTGATAAATATACTTATATATTTTAAAATACATACATATTATAGATAAATTACACCCAGACACAGAACAAATTATCGTGCACAACACACAAATATTTGTCCTGGGTTGGAATCGAACCCACGACCTCCGGCATAGTAGTCAGGGTCACTAACTACTAGACCAACAGGCCAGTCGAGAGAATATCATTGTAAGGAAGAACGATATTTGACAACTGTCAGTCTAGCGGAGCTTCGAAGTGATACATGGTCAGTGCGGCCATTTTGAACGTCATGCAGATTTGAACGTCCACGGCAAGCGCACGAATCGCTTTTGTTTCAAAGTGATTTCAGTAAGATCACGGTCTAAAAACTTGCAGTCGTCCGACGAAGCCGTACACAGGGCAATCGTGCGGGGTGTGAGGGGCGAGACGTGAGTAAGCCGCTCTCGAACTGCGAACAAAACGATGTTCGTAGTTCGGGAGGTAGGTATTATTTAGGGCTAACGCCTGTAGACGTTGTCGGCATTTTTCCAGAGATCATAGGCGTCATACAACTGTATTAATATTTATACTGTGGTAAGATTCTGTAAGGAAGATAATTATGATTTGTGCGATAAATTACTTTTGATTGGGAACACACGAGTGATTCCTTCTTGGTTCTTACCAACATTACCACCTATTGAAAAAATGGCAGACATGATGACATGATGACAGATGATAACAAGCACCCGCCCATATATTTGACATGACTGGCCTGTTAGTCTAGTAGTTAGTGACCCTGACTGCTATCCCGGAGGTCGAGGGTGAACGCGATTCCCACCCAAGACAAATATGTTTCTGTGATGAGCACGATCATTTGTTCTGTCTGGGTGTAATTTATCTATAATATGTGTGTATTTAGAAGTAGTTAAAGTAAGTTTATCAGCTGTTTAGTACCCATAACACAAGCTTTTAGCTTAGCTTGGGACTAGATGGCGTTGTGTGAAAAGTAGTGGAATATTAATGATTATTTATTATTTCGATATAAAAGTACATACTTAACCCGTTTTCGTACAGAAAAAACTCATCAAAGGTATCAATTTCAACTCCATAACTTGATCAACACAATTTCATACTCATATTATGTGTCAAAGAGTTTCCGCGAAAACGTGTTATATTTTGCGCGACAACATACACGATTGACGAGGCACTTTTTAGGGTTCCGCGACCCGTGATTTGATTATGAAACCCTTGTAATTTGGATCTGTGTGTTAGCCTGATACTTTGCCCACCCGGATATTGCGATCCCTTATGACTTATTTTAAGGTACTGTCTTGTGTAAATCTTGACGTTCAAAAAGTGCTAATCCTCAGTCTAATTTGAAGAAATGGCTGATGATTTTGATTTCAACACAGTTTTTTACTGGAAAACATATATTAACACTCCTTTTAGAAATTTAGAATACAACTTATATTTTTTATGTGCGCCAAACAGTAATATTAGGAAACAAAATAATTCATCATCATTTTCTTTTTGGGAACAACCGCTAAAGAAAATACTTTCATAATTTATGAAATACTTTAAAACACAAATATATTTTACATACCTATGTATTTATGCATCCCGACTACAGAACCCTTCGTTATGCTTGGTTGAACTCACACTTGGGAGGCTTTTATTAAATGAATTCAATAAAGATCCGTGAGAGCAAAAAGTCCTTTTTCGAAGCAATTTAAGTTTTGCTTTGAACTGATTCGACACCAAATAAGAAACAAGCTACATCAAAGTGAATAATTTATTTCATGTAACAATGGCGTTTGGGGACTTATTTGAAAAGGCGCGAACGACCGTGCCAGTGTAGGGTTTCGTCACTTTGAGTTCAGAACTCTATATGAAGATGTTTACAAATATTCTTCGTAGGTACTTGATTGTCTTCCCCACACTAGGAATGTCTTCTATATCGTTAGTGTGTCTAGAAACATTTAAAGTAAGAATACAACAATCCGTTCCACCACAAAAATTGCTGATGACACTCAAAAAACTGCCACGCTGAAATGGAACTGGGCTGGACACATCCGCCGATTGTCAGACGATCAGTGGGCCAAAGACACGACCAAATAAGTTCTCTTGCATGGCAAACAACATCGCGGTTGATCCAGGCAAAGATGGCGGGACGAGCTGGACTCCTTCGATAAGGACTTGTCCCAAAAAGCCTTTGACAGAGAGAACTGGAAAGAGAGTAAGGAGGCCTATGCCTTGCAGTGAAACAATATATGCAAGTAATTACTTAATAACATATTAATAACACAAACAGCCAGACTTGGAACAACTATATACCTAGGTAACTATAAGCCATATAAATGTTCGGCTTATCTGGGGGCACGGTAGTGCCCCCACCAAGACGAGCCAAGCGAAGCGCAAGGGCACTACCTATCTTTTCTCGAAGTGTTTCGTCGTTTTTTGAACCCTCATAGAGTTGGTTTCCGATGTACCAGATAGTTCATATTCTCAGGATATGATGTCAATAATATACTAATTAAACATACAAAGTCTCAATTGAATAGCTTTAATACTTTAGATTTTATTGATATCTAAAATACACCGAATTCGTTACTGACACGCTGATGATCATCAAAATGTTTGGCTACTTCCTGATGTGCTAGAAAGCTGGAATTTAGTATGTAGTCTAAATTTAGTAGGTATACAACCAACAAAAAAATCATTCACTTATAACTTTCGCCCCCATCCCCTAAAATGGGGGGTGGAAGTTTCTATGAGATAATAAGCGCTTAAGAGCGTAATATCGCTCTGATTTGTCGCTTATGGTAATCAGTAAACCATCAAAAAAAAAAGGCAAAGACAGAGAATGGGCTATGAAAACCGGCACTGCTGATGTACAAGAAATACACCCCAAAAAAAGAAGAAAAATATGAACACTAAAAAGACTGCCTAGCAACTTACAAAAAGAACTGAAATCCCACAAAAACATTTTATGTAAAATGTTGCCAAGACGACCACATAAGGTTTGCCTTGTGAAAAAGGTATCAGATCTCATGTAGAGCCAAGGTTCTGAATCTACACGGCCTAACTCTACAGACCCTAACAGCACAAATTTTACATATCAGTATAAATGTATGGCTTGGCTGTTTCGTTACTTACTTCAGAATAATATAAATATAAATATTCCACAACTTTTTCACACAACGCCATTTAGTCCCAAGTTAAGCTTGAGAGCTTGTGTTATGGGTACAATACAGCTGATAAACATACTTATATATTTCTAAATACATACATATTATAGGTATATTACACCCAGACACAGAACAAATGATCGTGCTCATCACACAAACATTTGTCTTGGGTGGAAATCGAACCCACGACCTCCGGCATAGCAGTCAGGGTCACTAACTACTAGACCAACAGGCCAGTCGGAAACTAAATATGTGCATCACCTCTACGACGGTACCGAAACGAGATTACAAAATAAAAAATCATTAATTAATGTAAATCTATCATAAATATCTAATTCCTGTTAACCCTTATAGCCCATCATAAGCGTTTAGACAAACAGTTTCTCTTTGTCGGCAACCACCGAAGTTAGTAAACTTAATTGTTTACTAACTTGTTCGTAACTTTATGTGAGAACTAAGTTAGGCCCAATTTGTACATCGTACATCAAAACTGGGTAAGTGGGATACATAGTAACTAAATATTGGGTAAAGGTGTCGTATGGCAAGCCCACTAGTGGCGAAGTGACTATACAATTCGATTTCTATTGGCTTCCTTTAGGAGGTTCGGAAGAGCAACTATACCGCTATTGAATAATGACAGCCGGAATCTAAACTCTAGCACTGCCAAATATACTATGGGTATTTACAGCAAAGGCATACAGATGGTAGGCAGAATGATAATAATAATAATATTTATTTTGAACACCAAAGATCAAACAGTAGAGACAGAGAAGCAAAGTGACACAATTTTAAGACGAACGTCTGACTTCTAAACTAGGCAAAAGCCTGTGTCTTAGAAGTCAATGTTCCCGATATGCAGTGACTTCAACTATTTAGAAGAATAAAATACTCGTGCAAGTACTTCTTCACGCTCATGACACAATCAAAAGCAAAGACAAAAACAAAATGTGTATAAAATTATTTGACTTTGACACACATTAAGATTTCATTTAGGAAATTAATTTGAGTAGATTTTCTGAAATTATTTTGAATGATGAGTTTTTTTTTATCGGCTTCCCCCTTATGATAATTAAACCCTCGCCACTAAAGCCCACCCAGTCTTTTGTATTATTATAATCAGGATTTACACAGATTAAACCAATACAACAAACAACAGGCATGGTCAATAAATGCACTATTTATAGGATATTAAAAAACCTGAAAAAAGGTTTTGTATTCATAATTATGAACAATGTTTAATTAATGTAGGATAAAATTGCGAAAAAATAGCTATTCATTATAATTATGTACAGAGGCAGAACATGAAGCTACCCCATTGTGTAAAATTTCTTTGATATTTTTTCAACTTTATAATTTTAAACATAAAGTTGAAAATCTATCATAAGGTTCATGTTCAATGGGGAAAAATTGGCAGTTTAGGGTTGCTTGATGTGCTGGTCTCTGTAATGTACATACATAAATATAGCTGAACAAAATGAATAGAGCATCTGATTTTTTTCGCTATTTTACACCCCATAATTTATATTTAAGTCCTATGTTATAAGAGCAAGCCTATTGCCATTAAAAAGGCACGCAAATCCATTTTAAACCATTGCTATAACATTAAACACCAGTAACGTAAAATGGCTAAAACCCCATGAAATAGCTACCAATGAAAATACTTTACTACAAACTTCGTATCGTTTCCGAAGTGTTCAAGCGCGCACACGCAACCCATAGTCGAAGAAATCAAACTATTAATAACCAGCGGCCATGTTGTGAAACAATGGTCGGTTTTGGTTAACCGCACTGTTAACTGCGCATTCGTAGGTAATTAATAGACTTAAGTTCGTGATGTGAACGATAACTGTTTTGCTGAGGAAATTGCTAATTCAATCGTAAAACAATTGACGGCAGTATTACTCTTATTATGCCAGATTATGTTTTTCTTTAATCCTTATTTAAAAAGTTTTCTTCAAAAGTCAGGGAATGAGAAACAACTGTTGGGTTACCAAAATGTTTGTCATTAAAATCTATAGGTGTCTACTTAATATTGTAAAGAGGAAAGCTTTGATTTTTGTTTGTTTGTTTGTAGGGACTAAACACAAAAACTACACTACCTATTTTAAACATTCTTTTACCATTAGAAAGCTTTTACCATGTTATAAATCAATTAAACTCAAACTCAAAATGTTTATTGCATTCATGTGTAGGTACATTTGTTGTTACATTTAATTATATAAGTTCCAACATGAAACCCGGTTGCGGCAACATAGTACATAAATAGGACAAAAACTTACATTAGGTGCTATTTAATATTAACATGATGTAATATTACATTTTATCATTTGCGTGTATTTTTTATTATGTATTATTAATTTGTTTTTTGTGTTGTGTTTTTTTTTCCGTTATGTGTAAGTGTAGGTATGTATAAATGCTTACGGGTAAGTATCGTTACAATGGCTATTTATAAGTATTAGTAATGTAGTATGGATTAAAGTGTAGTAGTAGTGTAGTAGTAGCGTAGTGTGTGTGGTGTAGTAGTAAGGATGGTTATATATACCAATATTTTATTCTATCTGCGACTGAGTAAAAGCATTTTTGTATTAAATATTCTTTTAATTTTTTGTTAAATATATTGAATTTAGGTTCGTCTTTAATTTGTTCTTAAATTACTATATTTTATTTTCGTAACTACGAAGGAGGGGATGCTAAAGGTCAAAGGGAATACCTAGCACGACATTTACGCGAACAAAGTCGCGGGCAAATTGCTAGGGTTGTATAAAATGGGTTAGTAAAATAATTATGATGATGATTTTTTTTCACGGATTGTGCTGAAGTATAATCTTAATAGTAATATTCCTTTGTATTTTCCTGTTACGTTCCTAAACAATAAAAGCAAAATCTTTTTAAAAGAGTATAAAAGGCTTGTTAGTTTGAAAAAAAAAAACAAAAAAGAATCTCCTACAACGATGTTTTAAGCATAATTAGTGAACGCGGAGATTTTTTTTTGAAAAACAAGATATTTTCATAAAGACCAACCTCCATTCTTCTTCTTATCGTGTGGTTAGTAACTAACCTGCCCCTCTAGCCAAGTTACAAACGATTCGTATCTGTTCTCACCCAAAATATACGCAGTATAAACTGCAATATAAATGGCTTAGAAATTTTATTAACCAGGTTAAAGTTCTGTTACAATGCGATATTCTTGTTCTTACAGAAAGCTGGCTATCGCATACATCTTCAGTACCTAAATTATTGGGTTACCGTTCGTCTGCAACAAAAAACAATATCAAACAAAACGATGGGGTTGTCATATTCTTTAAAGAGCACCTCCGCTGCACGTTTGAGGAACCTAACTTTAGCGAGGGCAACTGTCTGATAGCAACTCTCCAAAATCAAATTGCAATTATTGCGATATACCGGTCACCATCGTATTCAAACATAGACTTATTCCTTAAATCTTTAAATGATGTGTTACTAAATTACTCCACCTACAAAAATATAATAGTAATAGGTGACATAAATATTGCAATTAATTCAGACAAAATTGACCTTCAAGGCGAACGTTACCTAAACTTGGCTGCTAGTCATGGCTTGCTACCCTCACATACATTAATTACTCGGCCAGAAAGTAAGACATGTATTGACCATGTTCTCCTGAAAACCAAAAGTAACTGTAACACTATCGTGCCGGAAGCAACATTGACTGACCATTACCCGGTCTTACTAGAGATGAACCTTAGGAAACCTCAACACTATGCGATAACTACTTTTAACAAGATCGACGAAGACTCTTTAAAAAGGGAACTATTAAAACTTGACTTCTCATTGGTATATGAGTCACAAGACCCTAACTTTTCTATGTCGCATTTTGTCCTATGTATTCAGACTGCGATTCAAAAACATACAAAAATCGTTACCTTATCGCGTAGAAAGAAGATTATAAAACCTTGGATAACACAAGGTTTGCTGCGCTGTATGAGAAACAGAGACAAGTTACATCATAAGTCAAAACGTTCGCCTAATAACTCTATATTAAAACTAACCTATACACGCTATAGAAACTTCTGTAATGCAATACTAAAGAAGGTTAAAAGAGCGTATGAAATAAATCTTGTCCAAATGGCTCAAAATGACAATAAAAAGCTGTGGAAAGTAATAAAAGACGTCACAAACACCGGTAAACAAGTCAACTACTCAAACGAACTTCTATCTCTTGCTGATAGTCCGCAAGAATCTATAAATATTGTAAATAGCTACTTTGTGGATGTTGGTAGATCTCTGGCGGCTAAAATCGGGCAAAAAATATTAAACGCAACAGGCACTAGTGTAGATTTCAATCCTCTTGGGTGCACTGAAATTAATTCTTTTGTTTTGGAAGATACTGACGAAAGTGAAGTGGACAGCCTCATCACTCACCTTAAAACTGATAGCGCAACGGGTTTTGACGGGATTAGTAACAGATTCTTAAAAAAGTACAAACATGTTTTAATTTGCCCACTTACTTTTATCTTCAACTCGTGCCTCCAAAACGGAATATTCCCCGATTCATTAAAGAAGTCAGTAGTCTGTCCAATACATAAGGGAGGAAACAGGGATTCTATCGCCAACTATAGACCTATATCCATACTCCCCTCCATCTCAAAGTTGCTTGAGAAAATTATTAATAAAAGACTCACAAGGTACCTGGAAAATAATAACTTGCTTTCACCAAATCAGTACGGTTTTCGAAATGATAAATCTACGGAACAAGCTGTAAACAAACTTGTGGGCTTTATCAGTGACAATTTAGACAGAAAAAAAAAATGCCTGGCCATCTTTCTGGATCTGGCTAAGGCCTTTGATACAATCTCTGTTTCGGTCCTCTTGGCCAAATTAGAAAGGCTGGGAATCAGGGGCACGCAGCTAAAACTTTTTGAAAACTACCTTACCAAGCGCCGTCAGTGTGTTCGTGTGGGAAACTTCACTAGCACTGACCTGCTAGTCACCCACGGAGTCCCACAAGGTAGTATCTTAGGCCCAACCTTGTTCCTAGTATATATCAATGACCTCACCAACCTATTACTCTCCCGGGGTGAAATCATCTCTTTCGCGGATGATACTGCCCTTCTTTTCGCCGCTGATAACTGGGATGCAGTCTTTGACGCTGCTCAGTCTGGTTTTAATACTGTCAGTAGGTGGCTAAATGAAAATGTCCTTACACTAAATACTGACAAAACAAAGTACATCCGCTTTAGTATTGGATCTGAATTCGAGATGCATCACAGTCATGTCATTATTCCACATGAATGTTCGCTTCTTGGTACTTGTTCTTGTAAGGGACTGGAGCGGGTTGATTCTATAAAATATTTGGGAGTTACTTTAGACAAAAATCTTAAATTTAAGGAGCATATAAGAGCCTTATCAGGGCGTGTTCGAAAACTTATATACATTTTTAAAAATCTACGTCACATCACAGATCCACACGTCTTGAAACGTATATACTTTGCCCTTTGCCAGTCACTCTTAACATACTGCATATCTGTTTGGGGAGGGGCTCTTAAGACTACACTAAAGCCTGTCGAGATTGCCCAACGTGCAATTCTAAAAGTAAGCACTTTCAAACCTATTATTTTTTCGACTACCCTACTTTACCAGTTTTGTGAAGTGTTAACTGTAAGACAACTATTTGTACAAAAAATAATCATTATGCAGCACACTTGCATGAATTATAATGCCCAGGTTCTAAATACACGCAGAAACTACATGGTTTGCACAAATCAACGGTCTTTTAGCACAAAATTTAGCGCAAGGTTCTTTAATTTCATCGGCCCCTATATTTACAATAAAATTAATAGAATCCTCAACATTTATCCACTAAATAAATCTCGTTGCAAGGCGAAGGTTTCTGAGTACCTACAAAAACTTTCCTACGACGAGACTGAGGGACTCCTAACTGTACCTAGTTAGATTGCAAATATTTTACATTAAAATTATTTAACTAATTAAACACATACATATTCATCACGCCGTATCTCATTATCTCACTCATTCAAGTTCATTGCCACACTTACATTCACAATATAAATACACCCTCTCACACTCACTCACTCACCCTAGCACTTAACACAAAGAGAGGTACTTGCCGTTAGCTCTTAGCCGTACTTTTATATTTTAGTAATATTTCTCTATATTTGTAATGCTAGCATTTAAGAAATTTAATTTGTAACTCGAGGGGATTGGCGCTGTAAGCCGAAATACAGGTTCCTCCTAGTTCGGTTTCAGAAGCTAAAACTTTTGTGTCCTTTTTTTTATTTTAGCACTTATTTGTAAATTAATTATGTACTTTTTTGTGAAATAAAGCCTATTATTATTATTATTATTATTTATTATTCTCTTTCTACAATCGAGAACGCCTCAAATCCCTTTGTTTTGACCACGTGACTTATCACCTTTCGCTAAGTCACGTGGTCAAAACAAAGGGATTTGAGGCGTTCTCGATTGTAGAAAGAGAATAGATACGAATCGTTTGTAACTTGGCTAGGGGGCCTGGTGTCAGAGTTTTAATGCCGCCCATGGGCATCTGACTTGGCATCACATGCCGTCGAGAATAGTCTCTCAGGCATGCCGGTTTCCTCACGATGTTTTCCTTCACCGTTTTTGAATCAAGTGATAATTTAACAATACGCACATAAATCCGAAAAATCAGAGGTGCGTGCCTTGGGTTCGAACTCGAAACCTGTGATTTGGCAATCCGCCGCTCACACCCACTAGGCTATCACTGCTGTAACCTCCATTAAAATACAGGATTTGATAATATAGTCCAACAATCAGTCTTACTAAAGGGCATCGTGGTAAAGGTCAGATCAGCAGCTGATTCGTGTAAAAAACTGGTATTTAGCTGAATTCTATTGGGCTGGAAACCGACCTCAATATAGTTGGAAAGAGGGTAGGTAGAACAACACGGGCGTCTTTTAAACAATAGGCATATTGACAATGTACTTATAAATATCAAAATAAAAATAATAGACAAGTATTTTTTAGGGTTCCGTAGTCAACGAGGAGCCCTTATAGTTTCGCCATGTCTGTCTGTGCGTCCGTCCGTCCTCGCTTAAACTCTGTGACCGTAGCACTAGAAAGCTGAAATTTGGTACCAATTTGTGTATCAATCACGTCGGGAAAGTGGTGAAATAAAAATTGGAAAAAAATGTCTTAATAGGGTAGCCCCCCTATATGTAAAGTGGGAAGTGATTTATTTTTTAATTTGTGACCCTAACGTGTGATATATTGTTGGAAAGGTATTTAAAAATGAATAGGGGTTTACAAAAATCATTTTTTAATAATGTCAATAATTTCGGATAAATTAAAAAAACAATGTGTGCCCCCCCCCCCCCTCTAACTTTTGAACCATAAGTTTAGAAAATACGAAAAAAAAATATAAGGACTTTCTAGAAAAATTATTTTGAACTTGGAAAGAAGAACAAAGAAAAGTTGTACATAATAATTTATGGACTAAGTTTGTAGTATAATCGCATATGCAAGCATTTTGAACATTTATTGTGGCGGACGGACACGCTCTTGGCCGGTTTTTGCTTTTTCTAATTGTTGAACTACTCAGATTAAGCGCATACAAATTAAGAGGGGGTTTGTGACGTCAAAATTCAGTTTAATCTGTACGAAATCTTGACGTCATACGACATTTTGACTTGATGTAGGTATCATCGTTTTTATGACGTGAAAAAAAGAAAATATACATACATAGATAAACTCATGCCTTTTTCCCATGGGGGTAGGCAGAAACTACAGAGCGCAGAATGCTACGATTCTTACATACTTCTTTTTCTTCGTTTACATTCATACATGTTGTCATACAAACACGCCGGTTGCGAGTAGGTACTACGCACCTGAAAAGCAAAAATATGTGTCTAATATTTTCTAGTTATCTAAATGAGAGACTAAAAAAAAAATTAAGTTAACTTATTTATTTATTTATTATTCGGCTTTTCAACAATAAGTACGCTTATTCATTTTAATCTGTACAATTCTAAATTAAGTCTAAGCGCTTACTTACAGAAAAGCACAGCATGCATAGATAACCTAACATAACTAATACCGTAATACAAGGGTTTGGAAATAAGACAAATAATTCTCTTATACACAAATTACACAAATAATACATAAATTGCTTACAATACTTATTAAAATTAGTGTAGGTGAAATGAAATTAAATATACAATAAATTATTTCAAAATTAGATTGATGATTAATTAAAATTACAATTGAAAATTAAAATTTGATTAATATTACATTAAAATTCGTTTATAATGATTAAAATTTTAAAAATAAAATCAATTACAACAATTTATGTAAAAATCGATTACAAATTACAATTTCAATTTCATAAATTAAATTTGATTTCACTATGTTATAATAAAAAAAAAGCTTTAAAATTAATTAAATAGGACAATAATGAGTTTGATTATATTGTTATTTAATTTTTAATTTTTAAAGATTAGCAAACAATGGACTTAAGTATAAGTAGCAAGCATGACTTTTTTAAGAGCTGGACTAGCCTATAATATTCTTTACAAAACATCAAAAGATAAATAAGCAGGGTACCTAAGAAGTTCTACATAAGGGTATGTAAAAATACGCCTGCCCTGACTTAAAAAGTTTTAGTCATTATTACTTAAAAAGTTAATATTAAATAATTATGTTTGTTTGCCAGAATAATTATAATATACTTAGGGTGGTCTTATTTTGACTGAAATGATTAAGAAGATACATCTCTAACAACAAAATAGACTCATTCTATTTCTGTATAATAATTTTTCTCAGTATCCTGTTTATTTATTTAATAAATTATGATGGTAGTGACAAATTTATGAAGAGTTTCTGGCAATCAATACGTGTTTTACACGATATTTTCTATTTTTATAATACTGTTGTTATTTCCGCGCGTAGATGTAAAGCCCCAGTTACATGGCGGTGACCTGAGGAATATTGGTGACGGTTATATACATAGGATAATATAATTTATTGACGATAAACATTTCACCACGATAGTTTAATTTTCTTTACATCGGACTTAATTCGAAACTACTCAGCTTCTGCCCGCATCTTTCTTAACAAAAAGGTCTACTATACAAATTAAACAAATTATATCCTATATCAATTAGCTTGAGGAGTTTGTGGCTAAATTATAACAGCCATCGAACATGGGTCGATCGAAGGTTTAGCTACGCTTGACGAGGTTGTTTCGTGGATGGGTGACCATTTATCACATACCATGACTCCTCTGTGTGCCTCGGAAAGCACTTTAAGCCGTTGGTCCCGGCTGTCATTTGTAGATCTTTGACAGTCGTTACTTGTAGTTGGAAGCCCGAAAGTCTGACAACCAGTTTAATTTACCACCTAAGTACACATTGTGGAATGCAAATATAAAGTTTGAGTATTGAGTATTGAATATGGATAGGTGTCCACGGACCGACCTTGTCGAGCGAAACTTAGCCTTAGCTTGTATTTTTTAGCCGCTAGCCACTTGTAGGTATTTAACAATTAATAACTTCTTTTATAGTCTTTTTGTACAAAAGAGAGATGTAACTTCCTGCAACAAACTTGCAAGAGCAATCTCCGTTCAAGCGCGTCATTTAATTTTGGTACCCAGAATGGTCTCTTTTGTGTCACACGGATGCCAATCAGTCCACATGCCCGATTCTACCCCGAACATCGTATTAAGCACACCACAAACGAAATAGAAACCAGCCAAGTGTGAGACAGTTTTGCACTAGAAGGGTTCTGTATTATCGTATACGGTGCAAGTATCAAAACAACCCATTCCTGGTATGTCAGAATTAAATATAAAAAAAAGGTTTTTTCAGCTATTAGTAGTACTAACTATATTGGAAACAATAAACCTTAAATACCTATTAAAATACAAAACTGTCGCATCGGAAGCAAAATGTCACTCAGAAAGCAGAAATATTTTATTTGTAAAACATAGTGCGCTATGACACGCGTCAGTATTATGCTTAGGACACGGCCAAGCGATGGTTTTCAGCTTAAATCGATGTCTTCCGAGGATACCATGCAAGAAACGGGGTTCGTTTTTTAATTGTTTTAGTATTATTATTTTGGTGTTATAGTGGCAATGGGAATGTACAATCTGGGAAAATTGCTTCCATCTAACTATTACGGTTCATGACAGACAGACGAACGTTAAGGCTAGTTATTTAGTCCCATTCAGTAGCAGAGCTCGGCACCTTCCAAAAGCATTTCAAATCTACCGTGACAAATCTTATAGTGATCTTGATATTACTCTTCTTAAACAGGTCCCCTCATATCTGTAGTTCTTTCTTTGGAAGACATCACAGACACTATTCTGCAGGGTCCTCACACAACTTGACAAAGATAACTTCTGGACCTTAAAAAAAACTGTTATCTCCGAGTTTCTTTCGGTGTTTCTTCTGGTAGTAGTCAGATAGTAAAACACCGACCCAACTAGTTTAATAAAACTTAATTATTTCACTTGTTTGACGTGTGAAAAAGTTCATTAAAAGTGATTTATTCACTTTATTGCAAGTGATGACTTGTTATGCGTTTAGCAAAATAGGATGTTGGGTACTTATTTAGTGTTTACTTCGCTAAAAACCTACTCTTGACTGATGCAAACCCCTCCCAAACTTCAATCCTGGATCCACCACTGGTCCCGCGGGCTCCCTTTGGCTCACTTACGGAACCTTAAAAATTGTCAGTGATCGTTCATGCACATACCAGTGAATATGTAACAGATTGCCTTGCACAGTTAAATGGCCTCAATTTATATGTAACCAGTGTAGCTAGCTTTAAAATGGTTCGTTTGGTGAATCTGTCGACGAATTAGATCCATTTCAGAGTTAAATGGAATTTGTTAAACGTTAGCTGCAGGGAATAAATCATAAACTTTCATCTGGTGCAGTTGTGGTCAAAATGCATATACAAAACTTCTAGGAATTCAACGACGTTTTGTATACAGAAGAGCATCTCTCACACAATTGCAAACCACCGATCTCTACTAATGCTAAACACTATTATTATACAAAAAGTTAATTAAAAATATATCGAGCTTAAGGTTCTACTGTTAATGTCTCTCTGCAGAGCAAAATCTTTTCTCAAACTTAGAAGGCATAATCATTAATCACCATGGCTCAATACGGATTGCAGATTTCAGACTTATGTTATACCTACTTTAGTCAAAAATAGAAGTCTGAAATCAGCAACTTGTCCAAATTTCCTCCTGATTTTTAAATCAGCGATGTCAGAATTGTTTAAGATAAATTTAGAAATTGCGAATTAAAAGAAATATACTTGCACGCAATAGGTACCTAAAACAACACACAACGATATCATTCATGACACATCACACACACACACACATACACACACACACATCGCACACACACCTTTTTTCCCGTCGGTGTCCATCTTACGAAAATTGACGTCTCGCCAATGGTACTAGTTGGCCATAAATTCTCACACCATTCTCAGACTTAGTTATTTACTAAAAACAATTGCCAGCTATTAACACAAGCGTTAAATGCCAGCGAAATATTAAGTGCCTGTTTATATGGCAACCCAAGTCGTAAGCGGTGCTAAGTGCTGCAACACTGGCCATAATGCAGCAATTAACTATAAACAAAAAGCAATTAAAAAGGTTAAGGTACGGCCACATAGTTTTAACGGGGAAAATTTAATCGTATTAATACCTAAACAAAAAGATTATAATGGAAAAACAAAATTAGATATTCTAAATCTCTTACTTCATCTTCGCGCGTGGTTAGTGATCTGCCGGTCGATACAGTAAAAGTCACGCCGTGAAAACTTAAGTGAAGTGAACTGTCAATGCCTATCATTAGTATGTCATGACAGCTCAATTCGCCATCACTACGCCTACATTTTCACGCGGTGATTTGACCAGAATCGCACTGCTGGTGGCAGAGTTTTAATGCCGCCCATGGGCCAAAAGTAAGAGGTACGTGCCTTGGGTTCGAACTCGAGACTTATGATTTGGCATTTTGTCGTTAAAACCACTAGGCTACCACTGCTATCTCTTACTAACGTACAACTTTAGAAAAGGACAGAGACTTACGGTGACAGATAATTAATAGAACTAAGTTCGAGATGTCAAATTAGTTTTTGAAGTAAAACTTCTTTACGTTCGCTCGACTTGGGAAGTAAACTGGTGAATGCGCGTGCCGAGCGTTACAAAAAGTGTGATCGGACGAGGCGAACGGAAGTTGAAACGAAGATTCTATATGTTAGTGAATATTTTACTTCAGTCGTGTGGTCTAGAACACACTCGTTTTTTTCGAGAAACAAATTAAAAAACGTTAAAATGGTAAAACTACCGTACTTTCTTATGTTTATCATGCAAATAGTAAAAATCTGTTGTGTAAGTTTGATATATAGCAAATTAGCACTGAAAATTATTATATATTTGTATAGATATGTAAAGAGGCCAGCACATCAAGCTACCTTAACCGCTCGGCAACCCGATTGTTTTTCAACTATATGGTTGACAAAATAAGGTCCATGTTCAAATGAGAAAATTTTACAGTTTGTGGTAGGTTAATGTGCTGGCGCAGGTACCTGGTTACTTATTATATTCGTCACAAGCGACATTTTCGGAATTATTTTGGTATGGACTTAAAATAAAAATGTCTCATAGTACAAGTATTTCCGGGTAATAGCTCCGCATGGTGCGTTTATAGTCGATGGTCGCAAAGTCACGCGAACTTCACATGTGAGCTTAATGGGCGGTAGTTTTATAGGTCAATAACCTTTTGAACTTTTCCCTTTATGTCGCTATTATGGCGCCTCGACACTATTATGGTAAATATTGCATCTGGCTACTAGAATATTATAAACTTGATTAACTTTTATCTTTCTGTCACATAAAAATGTAACATCATTTTATAATTATATAACAACATTTATTTTTTGCCCATAGGGGGGAGTCCGTCATTTACGAATAAATTTTGCGAATATGTAGTTATATTACTTGACTAAGATTTTAACTATTAAGTGTTGTTTGTAGAAGAAAAGTAAACCACTTTATTTTTAATTTAATAATTATTAAAAATAAAATACTGAAATATAATAATATCTATTAACGAACCTACAACTATTATGTACCTACATACCTAAAAAATAAAGAAACAAGAAGAAAGGTATAATTAACAATATTGAATTTGCCTGTGATTTTAATTTGGTTTGAATATTTTTTTCCCAATGTTTAATGGCAGAAAATATGAACTAAATCATTTTTTTACTTTTTAATAGCGTCACGAAACGTGACGTCAAATACTACTACAACAAGACAAGTTACGCCTACAAAACAGTATTGGAATGGACTTTTTATAAGAAGACATAATTATTGCCGTGTGTGTTGTGAATTCATTTAATGTTCAACTGTAATTTTAGCTTCATAGTGAAGTTATAAAACATTTAAGAAAATGACTGAACGTGGTTTTGTAAAAGCACAATCTGATAAAGTTTTTGCATTCGGGTAGGCAAGCAATGGTTAGAAGAACGAAAACACCCAAGGTTATAGTAATAGGATAATAGTAAATGACGTCATCGAAATGGCACGCGAACATGGCGGCGTTTAAACAGCTCAAATATATTCTGTATTTTTTTAAGCTTCATTAATGCATTTTTAAACATGTTTATATTTTTTACTGTGTTAAAACGTTGTAAACAGTGAATTAAAAATATAAAAAAATACATGCATATACGCCCATTATATTTCATCAAAAATTCATCCGCAGCCAACGGGAAAGTGCCCAAAAGACTGGGCGCATTGCCACGTTGTATGGCAATACTTATTCTCTGATTCGTTTTTGAAAATGAGTTTTCGCACTGCAATGGGATTTTTAAACCGATTTCCCCTAAACAACTACTAATGTATTTTAAAAATGCGAGTGCACATTACATCGAAGTATATTTTTTTAAATGGTTGAAATACGTGACTGTAAGTAAAATAGTGTCATTTTAAGTATACCAACTTAAATACAACAAAAAAAGAACTATCGAATTTGGTTTAGTCGTTCTGAAGTTATGAGCGAACACACGGAACATATATTTCGGCGATTTATTTTTATTTAAATATTATAAAAAAGTGTGGTACTCGCAACCGGCGTGTGTGTATGACAACATGTATGAATGTAAACGAAGCAAAAGAAGTATGTAAGAATCGTAGCATATGGCGCTCTGTAGTTTCTGCCTACCCCCATGGGAAAAAGGCGTGAGTTTATGTATGTATGTATAAAGAAGTGTAGAAAAAAAGATCGTTAAACAGATATATAAAAGTATCATACCTTTGATTAAAGCTTGATGAAATTATCAAACCACAGCTTATTAACAGTGTTGAACTGTAATTCGACCTTTTTCACTCTAAATTAAATAAAAAACTTTTCCTAATCACTTCAAGGTTCACTCAGTATTTTCATACAAAGTCGAGTCTTTACAAACCGCCTAATTGTGATAAATAGTCGACTAAACCTGTGAACTAACTCAACAGACTTTAAATAATTACATTATGGAGTTTGACATGAAAATTAATGTATATTTCTGTCTTATAAAATACCTAATATAAAAATAAAGTGAACATTTCTAATGTCAATTTAAGTTTAACAGCTCGTGTTACTGTGTATTAAACTAAAAACATTGTTTGTCTTCTTGTTTGGTCTTTCGATCGAGGGCTAAAGTAGAACACTGGTCTTCCTGCCATCGTCTGTTCCGCGACGCCTGGAAGTCATGGGACGAGGCCTTTCACCAGCAGTGGGACTTAGGAGGTATGAGGAACAGGGTGTTAAGATCCTCATACACCATTGAATAGTAGTGCCTGGAATAGTACGGTCCACAAGGCTAATTTTATTCATTTAAGACGTTGTTTCATTTTGAATAACAGCGACTTGGTAAAACAAAAAAATTAAAAAAATTTATACGCGAATAAGGGTTTCGTTGCAGACCGCACTTTTCAAGTGACATCTGACAGATAGAGGTCATTGACGTTCCTATTCTCATTTGAAACGCATAGTGTTGCGGAATTATCCCTTGATTAAAAAACGGTGAAGGAAAACATTGTGAGGAAACCAGCATGCCTAAGAGATATTTCTTGACGGCTTATGATGTGAAGTCAGAGGGCTTAAGTGGCATTAAAACTGAACAATCTGAACAAGTGAACAATCTGTTATTCACTACGAAGAAGAAGACTCGATTCTAGAAAATAATGTAAAATTTCTCGTGAACCATGTCACGGGTGACAGCTAGTATGATCTATAAATCTGTTATTTGTGTCAATTCATTCGTTAGTGTAACTCAATTTTCTTGTCAAAGAATTTGAATAATGCTAAGGTATTGTATAAGATTCAATTTCAACTTGAAAGTAGATTATGGCTGATTTTGATTGATTGGAACAAAATGTATGTTACAACATGATTTACAACTCGTTTTGTATTATCCAGTTCTTTATTATTTGCTTTCTAAGTAGTATAGAAGATAAGAATAACAATACCTAATCAATACTAATATTTTAAAGAGAAAAGATTTGATTGTTTATTTGTTTACATTGAATAGGTTCCGAAACTACTGGACCGATTTAAAAAAATCTGTCACTAATGGGAAGCTACATTATCCCCGAATGTCATAGGTTTCATTTTATCCATGTATTCCCACGGGAAGTAGTTTACTTTTTGTAGAAAAATCGTGTTGGATTTGACTGATATTATGACCATTTTGTCACTGGTTTTTACAGAATAGCAAAAACGAAACAAAAACTTAGAAATAAGAGCAAAACGGACTGGGGAGTGCAGGAACAAGTACAAGCCGGTCGATTCACTAACAGTCACTTCACTCAAAACTTGAGTGAAGTGAACCGTTGAGTCATAGTATTAGTAATGGAATGACAGCCCCATTCGCCTTCACGTCATCTACATCTTCACGGAGTAATTTTAACAGAATCGAGCAGCTAAACTCATGGTTTCAGTTTGTGCGCGTGGTAATATTATTTTAGTTTTAATATTAAATGTACGTAGTTATGCAAAAACGTTCCAACCCACACAGCAAGTTCAAAATATTCAGATGAATTGATTTGAAATAGTCCATAATAACTAATGCTTGCTCTAGACAGTGCTAATTCCAATTCATAATCAACGTTGTTGATGTTAGACCCACAAAACAGCAAAAGTGTTTGAACTGTTATTCGGCCATTTTAGTCTAACACGAATAATAATGATAATATATCTTGTTGCTTCTTCTTCTTTTCATGTGATTAGTGACTTACCTGGTGTCAGAGCTTTAAAACCACCCATGGGCTTCGACTTGGCTTCACATGTCGTTGAAAAATATCTCTCAGGCCTGCCGGTTTCTTTACGATGTTTTTTTCACCGTTTTTGAAGCTATTGGTAATAATTATCGTATGATATACTTAATTATTAAGTATACCATACGCACATGAATCTGAAAAGTTAGAGGTTTGAACTCGATACCAAAAAACTTTGCAGTCCGCTGGTCACAGTCGGTATTAGGCTATCACTGCTATGCTTATATCGTGTTGCTTAATTTAAATAAATAAATGATGATGTTAAATCAAAATGTGTTCCTTCAGTAATAATCTAAAGCGATCCAATCCCATAATGTGGCCGTACCTTTAAAATATATTTTATCAGGAGTGAGGGAGAGAAAACCATCCAGTTTCATTACGGGCGAGTGTTTAGCTTTCATTTAAATTACACGAACGATTCAATTTCAAAGAACGAGCCAAAGAGTAAAAATGAACAGAAGCGACATATTGGTCCTTATTATTGTAATAGGACCAAAATAAATACATATACATCTAAAATTCTCGCGTCTCAGTGTTTGTTACAAAACTTCTCTGAAATGGCACAACCGATTCTTATGAAATTTAGTGCGTACGTATTTCAGCAATAAGTGGCTCGTAGAGGAATAATAACGAGTCGATCGAAGGTCAAGTTAGACGTGCCTAGGCGCGTATATAGATGGATAACTATCCTTAATCATTAAGCCATTAGTCACCGCTTTCACGTCGCAACAACAGTTATATTCTGTAAAAATGTGAAGTGAAGGCAAATTTGACGGTTATGACATACTAATGCTCGGCATTGACAGTTCACTTCACCTAAATTTTACCGACTTTACCGGTAGTCAGAAACCCGTAAGTCTGACGAGCATTGGTACCACAGAGTACTATTTTTCCCAGTGTCCCAGTAGCTGTGGAGGTCAGAAAAACCTTAGTGATCACTCATGTGAAATATTGTGCACCATAACAACTTACAGTATGGCAGCAGTTTTTTTTTTTAAATATTATAAACCAGTGCTTGACTGCAATCCCACCTGATGGTAAGCAGTGATGGAATCAGTGACGGTGAAGCGCTCTAGCCTTGAAGACACCTAAATTATAATCGGACGGGGAGACCGCAGCAGGCAGTTTCGCGTCTACTTCTGATTTTATTACTCTGTGACCGAATGTTTCATATTATTATAAACGGAGTATTTTTGAAACGTAAACTTAACAGTAATTAACTGTGTTTAGGTACTACGTCTGGCCAAGTGGTCACAAGCGTTAGTAATGTAATGCAGTTGTATTCGACCCCTTTTTAAAACTTCAAAAAAGGGGAGGTTCACAATTCATCACAATAATAATATTTTACTTTACGGGCGGTTACTATACCTACCTATTGTTTTGTGTATTCAAATACTGAACGTGTTGTACTTAAATAGTACGCCACGGACCACCGCCGTTCGATTCAGTAAAAATCACTTCGTAAAAACTTGTGAAGTGAAGTGAAGTGAACTGTCAATGCTTAGCTACACATATTGAAGGGCAACTCTATTCAACCTTCACTTGAACATTTTCACGGGGTGTTTGTTCAGAATAGAACTGCTGGAAAATGTTCAACTGTTTTAACTGAAAAAGAAAAAGAAAAGGTTCTTCTACTCGACACGTAGTATGACACTGTAGTATAGTATTATTCATTTCTTATTATTATTATTATTATTACTGGCCTGTGTTTTCCCACTGATGGGTAAAGGCCTCCCTACTTTCCTTCCACCACTCTCTGTCAAGGACTTTTTGGGACCAGTCCTTATCGAAGGAGTCGAGCTCGTCTCGCCATCTTCGCTTGGGCCTACCGCGATGTCGTTTGCCATGTAAAGGAACCCATTGGGTCGTGCGTTTGGCCCACTGATCGTCTGACATGCGGCAGATGTGTCCAGCCCAGTTCCATTCATTTCTTAATCCATAAAAATCTCCAAAGGTTGTAAGCAAGAGATCGCTTTTAAAAATTACCTATATGATTTTGTAACACTAACTCTTAAAGCTATTATTTGTATGTTTGGTTGGCGTACAATAAAGACTCTCCAAATTATATCTAAAGTACAAAGGCCGAAGCATGAAGCTACACCAATATGTCAAATTACTTTGATATATTTTTAACTTTATAGTAAAAAGAATAAGATTCATATTCAAATGGGAAAAAATACAGTTTGGGTAGCTTGTTGTGCTGGCGTCTGTACATACCTACACATTTCGCCAGTTATATTTAAATTCCATATTTTAATAGCCTGAATCATCCCACTGCTAGACAAAGGCCTCTCTCCAAGACTTCCAGTTTTTTAGATCCAGGGCTAAAGGGGGCCACTGGTCGTTTAATATGCCCAAGTCATCCCGCCATCTTCTTCGGGGTCTACCGCGACGCCTTCCATGCAGACTAGTAGTATCAGTATCATACATACATACTTACATACATAAACTCACGCCTTTTTCCCATGGGGGTAGGCAGAAACTACAGAGCGCCATATGCTACGATTCTTACATACTATCAGTATCAGTATCAGTATATTTTAATAACACTGAGCCAGACTTTGGACAGCTCTTGTAGATATAGTTTTTTACACTTATATTAACTCTTAATCCTAACAATACAATATACCTTTGTGTGGATAATACAAATATTTACTGTGTGCGAAGCGGACCAAGGATCCCTTATCGAAGAAAACCCAGCTCCGCTGTACCAATATCCAGGGAGGAAGAGATTTATTTTTAGGGTTTTTATCGACATATAATATAGTCATAAACAATGATATAATTATAAGTAAAAAGGTGTAGACAGGTTACCTAATCCACATTCTATATTCAAAACCGGTACACTAACGTACCCACGCGTCCGTTAACGGTGCGATTCGACACTGAGGTCAATTGTGGCTAGTTAGCCACATTTTAACGTGTCGCTTGCTGAGCGCTTATAACCTATCTGCACCTTTTTACCTATAATATCATTGGTCTTGTGTATAGAATTCTCGTGTCACAATGTTAGTCACCATACTCCTCCAAAACGGATTGACCGATTCCTATGAAATTTTGTGTGTATATTCAATAGGTCTGAGAATAGGACATTAACAATTTTTGTGAAAAAAAAGGCGGATCGAAGTTTGCTGGGACAGTTGGTGTAATCTATACTAATTTTATAAAGAGGAAAGGTTTGATTGTTTGTTTGTTTGCATTGAATAGGCTCCGACACTACTGGACCGATTTGAAACATTCTTCTACCGTTGGGAACCTTGGGAAGCTACACTATCCCCGGGTGACATAGGCTACTTTTTATCGCTGTATTCCCACGGGAACGGGAACTACGCGGGAGAAACCGAGTGACGTTTGCTAGTATATTATAATATGCCACAACTTTCACACAACGCCATTTAGTCCCAAGCTAAACAAAGCTTGTGATATGGGTACTAAACAACTGATAAACATACTTATATATTTCTAAATACATACTTATTAGAGATAAATTACACCCAGACACAGAACAAATGATATTCATAATAAAAGGGATATCGACACGCAATCGGAGATCTTGATTTCAGCACATGATTATGGATCCACCAGCGTTGAAGATTTAATCAGTTCTGTCTAATTCATTACCATTTAAAGTTTATAAATTAACGTTTAGCTGACACTTCCCGAGACTCAAGGGCTGGTTGGTCTATACTTTGGATAGGGGCTTAGCATTGCCATTCAACGTGGCAATGCCGCCAGTCTTATGGGGACTTCACCAGCTGGCAGCGATGTGGAAGAATTTAAGAAGAGCTTTAAAGGCCAATGAATTGCAGGCACCAAATAAAAACAATGATCCGTGGAAAAAAGGACTAAAAAATATTTTTATAAATCAAATTTTCCGACCCACCTACTATATTTGTGACATTTTTATTTCCACCACACAAATAAACGCCTTTTGACGTTAACTTTGTTAAATTGGTGTTTTTATTCACAGTTGTTTTTCTATATTTGCTATTATTCGAAACAATTCCATTTTAAATTGTTGCTGGGTGTTTAGAGTGATGCTGCAACGTCACCTGTATTTTATTGGTTCTGTTAACTTCTAGGTGATGAGATTGAGATTGATTGATCTGCAGAGATACATACATACACACAAACAGAAAACTCACGTTTTTTTCTAATGGGAGTAGATCTTTAGAGCACCATGACAATGCTACGATTGTTACATGTTTATTTTGCTTCGTTTACATTCGTATATGTTTTCATACACACACGACGGGTGCGAGTACCTACTACTCAACTGACCTTTCTGAAGATCCTCACCAATAAGGTCTATGTTTCCTTCTAAGGCGTCTCCTCCTGGCATTCCCACACACATACCTACAAACATAAACTCACGCCTTTTTCACATAGGAGTTGTACAAACTACAGAACGTCAACATTTACAGCTGAAACGATTCTTACAAACTTCTTTTACTTACAGTAATAAATTCATTTTTTTATATTAACTTGAAACTTCGCACCCAGTTTTTTATTTATATCTCAAAATATTTACCGCGGTGAAACTGCCCCTCTTTCCAACCTTTTCTACTCGGACCCCAAACCCATATAAGGGTCTCCCCAACCCTTACAATCCTCACGTCAAACAAGTAATAAATAGAAACGGACAACAAATTAATGGTCTGTCTTCGCGAACTTTGCCTTAATTAACATCAACAACTTGCGCAGAATAACTAACTAGCTTCTAATATTATGTTTTTATTTAATTTGGCATTGTTGGCTTTTGTTTGATAAACAAGTTGGTTCGAATGTGTGGTTGGTCTTGCTTACATATTTCGGTTTAACCAAGTATTGGTGTTGCGAAGGCGTATTGTGAAGTTATACCTAGCAACTTTCGGATTGATCAGATACTTTCTTCAGTAGTAGGTATTATGTTTAATCTGCGTTAAATAATAAAGGCGATAACATAAAAACAAAAAGCAAAAAACTAATAAGTAAATTTAAGTTTCTTGCCCGCTATTCTATATGTATAAGATATTGTTTCTTTATTGTTATGAGTAGAACGGAGGTCGAGGTATATATTTCAATCTAGTTCTTCTAACTTATCAGACAGATGTGTTGCTGGGGAGTTTGTTCCGCCACTTCTTCTTCCCAGCAAAAACACTAGGAAGTGGCGAAGGGTGGGCTTTTTGGGGGACTGTCTTATGTTATTTCGACGTTCAAAAAGCGCTGATGCTCAGCCTAATTTGAATAAATGACTTTTGATTTGAATCAGACTAGGTATTGTAAAATGCACTATTCCAAGTAAAATTAAATGCTCTTTCTTTTTTCGTCTTCTCTCAAGGGTAGGTATTGTGTTACCCAATTACTGGGTTGTGAGGTTCAGACGGGCAGTCGTTCCATGTAAAACACTGGTTTACAGCAGCACCCGGTTAAACTGGAAACCGATCCCAACGTGTTTCGGAAAAGACAGGTGATGAAATAGATTCTTACAAGTTACATTAGATATGTAATACAACACAATCTCTCAAATGAACCAAGTTTGTACAAGTATTATTCTTGTTTAAACGTAAGCATACTGCCATTCATAGTAAAACCTGAAATTTACATAGCAAGGCCTGTAATACCCTCTACTCATAGTCTTTCAGAAATAATTAAGTAATATGCGGGTTATAATCCCCGACCCGTTTCATTCAGTATGGTACACTGGAGACTAAGGCTACGGTTACGAAGTCAGCGGGCAGCGGAGCGGAAAGAACTCGGGTGTGCAACGCTCGAACAGTAATTCCCGCTCCGCTCCCGCTGTCTTCGATGCCAGTTCCATATAAATCTATGCATTGGGGCGCGCCAGCCCGCCCTGCTTCCGCCGCTGCTCAACTGGCAACCTCAAATGAACTTATATCCCATAAAAACGTCACGTAAGACCGCAATACTGTCAAGGGTGTGCCGATACATGGAAATATATGACAAGTTAAAGGATCTACAAGCCTATATATACCTAGACTGTAGTTCTAGACGAATATTATTATAAGAAGAAGAAGACTTGATTGTTTATTTGCATTGAATAGGTTCCGAAACTAAAGAACCGAATTCAAAAATTATTTCACTATTAGGAAGCTACGCTATCCCCAGGTGACATATGCTACTTTTCATCCCTGTATTCCCACGGGAACGGGGACGCAGGTGAAATCGCGTGACACCTGCTAGTAATAAATAAGTTCAGGATGTCTGCACGATGTGATCGTTACAGAGGATTGTAGACAGGAACACAAGGTTCGGAAAGGACTATCAGTGGCGTAGACTCGCGAGCCTGATGAGCAGAGCGGAGCGAGCGGAGCCCCGCTGCCCGCTGACTTCGAGTCCACAGCCTTAGTCTTATGGCAATCCTAGAATATGAAATGAATGCTAACTCTTTGAAGTACATAATAGGTCCTCATTATGATTTAGTTGTAAAGGGAATTTTAGTCTGAATTCGACTAAGGCACAGTTTTAACTGAGTTTTGTATTTTAGTTAGAAACTTACAATGTTTTCTTACTAAGAAGAGCTAAAAGGACCTGGTTGGTCTAGTAGTCAAACGCTAAGTGTAAGTTTCTTGGTTCAATTCCCAGGTCGTTCAAAGTGTTATTAGATTTCTTCATCTACTTAGGATTTTTCAGTAGCAGCTTGGATTATCCGGATTTCCGTCCGGTTGGTGGTAATATTTGACCCCTGTTACAATGCGGGTGGATCATAGGTACACCTCTGCCTAACACTTTGTGAAATACAGGCGTGATGTGTCATAAGCTAAGTTGGATCAACAAACTTGTCGAAACCCACTTACAACAAAAATTCCTATAATTCTGTCAACCGTATGAAATTTACAGTTAACACGTTCGCGTGAGCAAGGTCTTACAACGTATGAAATGGCGCAACGTCATACGACGGCCTCTAGATTGTCATATTTATTTTGACGGAACGTCTTCACATATCTATTTTATGGGCAAATTCCTATGGCGCATCTACTTAGCGCCGCAACACGTTTGATTTTCAAAGCCACAACCGCCGTATGACCAAAAAAAATATCTTCCTAGTTTTGTACGCACACATGCAAATGTAGCGCACAAAAACTTTCAACGTCTTATGAAGTCCTCCCTTGTACCGCTATACCTACAGCCAGTTGACGACCCAACGTGTGTGTATTATAAATGTTGCTCTACATGACATAGTTTTAAAATGTACTTATTAAGGCGGGACGTCTTTAGACGTTGCTTAACTTTGTATGGGAAAAAGTTGTTGGTCACGTAAACGTGTCTAGTTTGAAATACGTTTAGCACTAAATGTGTTAGCTATTAGTTGCGTATGCGATGAAATCATTACATTTTTAACATAACAGACAGACTAATACACGTAAATGTGATCATCATCCTATTAACTAAGGATCAGCTTCCAGTTTAACCGGATGAAACTGAATAACAAAAAAAAAACAAAAACTTTTCAACATGAACGCTATTCGAAGCGTATTATACCCGTTCAGTAACATTATTTTATTACCCAAGGGAAACGCAGCGAATGGTGCGTCTACCTAATTATAGCAGCGGAAACCACACCTCTAATTGGATAGCTCTCACAAAGCTTTTATGGAACTCTATTTTCGAATTCAATAATATAATTTTATTCCTTCATAAAATGTCCGACATTTTGATTTTCAACACTCAGCTTTTACCATTTTAAATTGAATTTCATTTCGAGTAGCATTTATTCTTTTACCATTAACATTGGGGCTGGCTGAATTAATGCATGGAAGAATTTGATTTGAATTCCTTTTCATTTTCAATACCTTTTTTTTCACCGACTTACTTTTATTTATTATCTGTGCAAACATCAGTGGGTCATTCCCGCATTATAGAAACGTTCTACATTCGAATTTCAAATTCGGTCAAAAATACGTCAATTTATTTTTTAAATTATTTTTGTCATTCGTCGCTGTCATTAGGTTACAAGAAACGTCTCATTTTATTTTCTAAATTTCATCTTTTCTGTACGTCCTACTAAATGGGGTATTTGACAAAATTTTACTTTTTAGTCCCTCATCCAGATTACAAGAAAACAATCGACGATTTTTTCTATTTTCACGTAATCAAAAAATAACGGCGATACATCGAGTTAAAGTGTCCCGAATTGACACGATTAAAAGGTCATAAATCACACATTGTATAATGAAAACTAGAGGTGCGTTGGCTTCGAAGACAAGACATAGTCAATGTGACTTCTCAGCCCGCCGAGTGGAGTGGGCAAAAGCACAACCTGCTACTTTGATTTCAGTACGAGACTCGAAATATTTCGTCAACCGTCGTTATAAAATTTCGTCGGTTTTTCCTGAGTTTTACTTACTTACTTTAACTTTCCAACCCAAAGTGCTAATCTATCAAAATCATCTCATGTAAAATTGTAGGTGAAATGAAGGCTAATTGAGCTGTCATTCCATACTAATTGTTAGGCATTGACTTCAATCAAGTTTACACGGGGTATCTATTGAATCCAGCAGCTGTATACTATTTCCAGGACTCTCGAAAACTTCTTTGTTTTGTACTATGTATTTAAGCTTTCTATACACAACAATATTGCAACAATATTGTCATACCTGTCTTTGACAAAGAATTTCATAATGAATCGTCTTTGACAGTCTCTTTATTCCCCAATCAACCCTAGATTTTCCTAGTAGGTACTCAAGACGGCAGATCAAGCTATACAATCTAGTTTAAGCAGACCTTTCAGTATGCGGAAATCCTGTTCAATACGAGGTCAATTTTTACTGGACAAGTGCAGCTTGCTGTGTTTTTGTGCTCAGTACTCAATACTCAATATCTCTATTGTTTTCCTTATGTAAGTATTCTTTGGTGGTAACTTTATAAATGAGACCGTTATGGACCCTGTAGGGACAGCAAAGGAAGCCCTACCTAACGAGGTCATTTAATTTTTAACCGACTTCAGTAGGAGGTTCTCAAATCTATTGTTTTGTTTAAGTTACACAGGTTACGCTGAGACATTTATTATCCGATTCTTTTTTTTGACGCAGAATAGTTGCCATGTAGCCTCATAAAAATTTAACATACTTTGGCCCAGTAATTTTTCATTTTCTATACTTTTTTTAATTATTTACTTATAAACATTTTTATTTCTGATTTAATCAAAATCTGTTTAGTACCTACTTTGATTGTAATTTCAAAACAACTGAACAAAACATAATGAATTAATAGACATTAAAACAAAAAACATCATTAAAACTAAAATCGCATAATAGAAAAACTTTTTACAAAATATTAAGCATATTTTTCGTGGCCAATAACGAATGAGACAAAAAACACCAAAGTCACAACCAAGCCTCTTACCAGAAGTTGTGTATAACATTATACATTTTTATTTTTGACTAGCAGATGTCACGCGGTTTCACCCGCGTAGTTCCTGTTCCCGTGGGGGTACAGGAATAAAAGTAGCCTATGCCGCTTAGAGATAGTGTAGCTTCCAAACGGTAAAAGAATTTTTCAAATCGGTCCAGTAGTTTTTAAGTTTATGCGTTACAAACATACAATAATAGTTATAATATTATAACTATATGGTGGGCATAATTATTTATGTATTTATACTGAACATAATTACCTATATTAGTATTGTTTGCTTTTCTTTTCATTTTGATTGAACCTACCACTGCTTTTCTCTGTATCACCAAGGTGGACTGGTAGAAAATGCCTATGGCATTAAGTCCGCCTTTGTACTTATAAGTGTGCTTGAAGTATTAAATAAATATATAAATAAATAATACAAATCTTCCCTCTTTATAATATTAGTATAAATAAAGATTACACAAATCCGGGCCCTTGTAGCCCGTGGGGCCCCGTATTATTGATACATAGAATGTTAAATTGATTTCCCGTTGTCTACAGAATACAATAAAAACTGAATGGCTCTATAGTAATAAGTGACAAACTAAGGTTTACCGTATCGAGACGGTCGTAAAGTTAGTTTACGAGCAGCTACCCTTTAGGTCACTGACCCCTTTGTATTGACGGCTTGTATATTTCCTTATACATTTTCATTGCATTGTTACCCGACTACAAGCGAAAAGGAAGGGTGATACTTTTTACTGGTAACCTGAAAAGTGGCTATTTGTGTATTTATAAATATAGAACAGATTGGAAATTTGTTTAATAATACTTTTAGGTTCGAATTCTTACTGAAAGTTTGTTAAGAAAGTCTTACAGAGAGTGCTGTTCGATACAAACCCTCTTAATAATTTCAATTCGATCTCATAGTCAATGTAATTCACTCTCTCTCCAATACATTCATTTATAAGGCACTAATATTTTAGTGCTCATATAACCTTCAGTAATATTCTATTTACTAAGAGAAGCAATGTTATCGATATACATAATGAGATGGGACGTAAATCTGTGAATAAGTGTTTCATAAAGGATCTGTAGTTTTGTTATGTAATCATAAATATTTCACAACTTTTCATACAACGCTATCTAGTCCCAAGCTAAGCTAAGAGCTTGTGTTATGGATACTAAACAGCTGCTGATAAACATACTTATATATTGCTAAATACATACCTACATATTATAGATAAACTACACCCAGACACAGAACAAATGATCGTGTTCATCACACAAATATTTGTCTTGGGTGGGAATCGAACCCACGACCTCTAGCATAGCAGACAGGGTCACTAACTAATAGACCAACAGGCACGTCAAATAATCATGAAATCCAATGGTGTTTACAGGTATTACATCTTTATTTTAGTCTGAAACAAAATAAATTGAATCATGCGTTGGATTCAAGCAGAAATAACACAATTTTACAAAACAATTGTTTTAGAAGTTTAATGTACTTTTCCAAAAATAGATGTTTATTCCCATAGAATTTTACGTCACTTCCAGCATTGTCAAGAACGATTCTTTTCTTACCACTATAAGCGCGCAACAAATAATAATAATAATAATTTATTAAGCACCAAACAAGTGAGCAATATTTGGCACTTAACAATAATCGGCAGAGGTGGTTTTAAATTGATATTGATAATTGACCCCCATGCTAGAAAAATCCTGTGTTACAGAGGCCATATAATCATGAATTATGACAGGAGAAGGTACTTAATGCATTACAAATTGAACTAAAAAAAACAATGGTGCCAAAAGGGCTAATGTTATCCTTTACTCTCACTTAGGTTCAATAAGAAAACTTTCAACTTTCATACTAAACTTAGTTGGCATTTTTAACGCATTGACCAAAAACATGGCAAAGTTTGAGGAAAAAACTAAAGTCAAAGTCAAAGTCAAAGTCAAATCATTTATTTCAATTAGGCCATTTAAAAGGCACTTTTGAACGTTAAACTTACAAGTTAAGTAAAATTTAATTATTCTAGTTGCCCCTTCCAAAAGGTAGTTATGTATGGAGAAGAAGACTAATTTAACTAAGAACTAATTTAACTAAGAACTAATTTGACATCTCTAACTTAGTATGTCAACGTCTAATATCTTTTATCTTTTTCTAAAGCTGTAAGTCAGAAAGGGAGGTCAATTCTCTAAATAAATTTAGTTTAATTTCAGAACAACAAAATCAGCATAAGTACCTACTAAATAGAAATCTCTAGAATGTAAATTTAAGCCATATGTATAAGAATATATTAAAAAAATAAAAATTAAAGATTCTTTTATTATGTTTGCAAATAAAACTTAACAACTAGTGATTGGAGCCTCCTTTTGAGCAGATGAGCTTGTTTTAGGAGACTCCGCTCTTCCACATCATATATTAGTAAAATTTAAGTACTTGTTTTATGAACAATGAGACCATATAAAAATAAAGAGATGTTACAACGAAACGTGCAGCACACACACTGGCATGCGAGTGTGTGAGCGTGTGAATGTGAAAATGAATGACCTACTTGCATATTCCATTATTGCTCCTTCCAGCCTATATTATACGATACCAACTATTTACAAAGATGTGGGTATGTATGTTAGTCACGTGAGCATGCAGAAAAAAGTCCGCAACGAAAATAAATTTCAGAGGAGCATTGACATCTACGCATAACTCACACGTTGTGAACACACGACGTTCATGACGTAGATGCTTAACAACTAATAGAAATTTATCTAAATATATTTATATCTTTAAGAGAACAGAGAATGGAGAAAAAAAGACAGTTGCCAAAGTGGCTGAGGGATTTGCTGTTGAGCTGCGTGTCGCGGGTTTAATCTATTTTAGTCTTTAATGGGGTCGCCGTATATAAAACGTAATGTTTCCAGCAATTGTTTATTTGACACGGCACAAAACTCTTTGATTGCTAGTCCGACTCGCACTTGATCATTTTTATTGAGATTCTATCTTTACTAAAATTATAAAATGCTTATGAGTTTGTAAGGTTGCAGGTGGTTATCTCTGGATCGATTAAACCGATTTCGATCGTTCTTTTACCAATGGAAAACCGCATTGTTTAACCACGTGGGAGGATGGGGGGAAAATCCCAAAATTCATGCGGGCGTTATCTCGAAAAAAGTGCTAGTTCATAATAAATTTTAAAAATATTGATAAGATACTCGGAAAAAATACACCACTGTAAAACCTGGCAACCTGTACGTGCATTGTTTACGTTAAATGTTGTACCTGCGCCAATGAATAACACAAATACAATGAAAAAACAATAACAATATAGTCTATTTGTAAATAGTACACGATTTTGTGGGTGATATTAGATAAATCATCTTTTAAGGGATATAATAATATGAAATGTTGAAAAGGCACGAGTATTGATCACCAAGCTTGTTCAATTGGCGATTTCAGAATAATCTTACTCCTACTAATATTAAAAACGCGAAAGTTTGTGAGTATGGATGGATGGATGAATGTTTGTTACTCTTTCACGTAAAAACTACTGAATGGATTTTGATATAATTTGGTATGGAGTTAGCTGACACCCTGGATTAACACATAAACTACTTTTTATCCCTGTATTCCCACGGGAACGGGACCTACGCGGGTGAAACCGCGAGACGTCTGCTAGTTTAACTATAAGTCTAGGTTTTCTTAAGATGGTTTCCTTTACCGATGTCAATTTCAATTACGTCTTGAAAATAATCTATTGAAAACCAAAAAGAGGTCTTCTTATGTATTTATGTATGCTGCATGTATAATTAATTCACGACTATAAAGAAGTGTTATGTTTAGATGAATTGATCCCACAATATCGGTTAGTTATGAAAATTGCGCATACTCTGACTATTCCGTACCTCAAATAAACCAACAAGCTGATTACGTATTTCACAAACATTTTGTTATTTTATTGCTCCAATCATTTGGCACAAGTTTGTGAATAAAAAACTAGTGTTGCAAAACAAAGAAAATGAGGGGATTACGTGTTCGTTTATACGTACATTCATAATGATATTTACTCATGAGGTGAAACCACAAATGTAACTACCCAACGTTTTGTATATGTACCTAGTAAGGAATGTTCCTAGTACTTGTAGGTATGTAGGTACTTATTTTAACGGTACCCCGACGTTACGTAAAATTTCATGGCTAAAGTGTTATTTTTAACTTTTTAAATGTTTTACTTTTTTGCGGTGGGGTTTTTTAAATTTTTAATTTAATTTTTATTTTTAAATTTTTAAACGCATTAATTTTGTTTTATAGAGTTTACAGTTATGAGAATTTTTCAGTGCATTGTATGTAGAGTCAAATGCTGGTTAAAACGAATCCAAACACGACATGTGTGCTATTATTTTGTCAAGAGTCTACCTACTGGTGTGCTGGATAGCCTGGTTGCAGCATCAGCTCATCCTGTTGCCATCAGTGCATTGTGTTTAGAATCAAATGCTGGTTTAAATTAATCCAAACACGACATATCTGCTATTATTTTGTCAAGAGTCTACCTACTGGTGTGCTGGATAGCCTGGCCGCAGCATCAGCTCATTCTGTTGCCATCAGGGAATTGTTTGCAGAATCAAATGCTGGTTGAAATGAATTCAAACACGACATATCTGCTATTATTTTGTCAAGAGTCTACCTACTGGTGTGCTGGATAGCCTGGCTGCAGCATCAGCTCATCCAGTTGCCATCAGTGCATTCTGTGCAGAATCAAGTGCAGGTTCAAATGAATCCAAACACGACATATCTGCTGTTATTTTCCCAAGAGATAACCCATAAGATAACACACATGGGTGTTTGAAATTTTAAGACACACATATGTTTGTAAGTAAAGTTAATACCCATAGACGTCTAAAATAGCAACGGTAGCTAACACAAAAGAGCTGATAACCTTGAAACGGCTGAACTAATTTTGATGAATTATGTCAAAGAACCATCGCAAGAAACCCAGCTTTCAAATAAAAAAAACTGCATCTAAATCGGTTGGTGCCACAGACAGACAGACAGACAGACACACACACATAGCAGTGAAACTTATAACACCCCTCTTTTGCGTCGGGGGTTAAAAACAATACTGCGAAAAGAAAAAGCGCGCGGAATATTTTTTACTTGTTCACAAATTAGTAATGCGTGCGCACTAGCACTTTTCATTTAAAGTTTAAGGCAGAAAAATCTTTTTTGCAAAAAATAAAACCGACAAACACTAGCCGGTGTAAAATAACTCTAAATTAGGAAGTCTGTGGCTTTGGTGGTTTTGTCTTATTCATGATGGGCCACCGACTTCCGAATTTAGAGTTATTTTACACCAGCTAGTGTTTTTTTTAAGTCGGTTTTATTTTTTGCAAAAAAGATTTTTATTTTTTCATTTTTAGTTGTTCCCATACAAATATTTGCCATGAATTTATGTTTATATTGTTATTTGTTAACAATACATGTCATGGTAATAGGGTTCTCCACTTATCCCTAATAAATGAAACTTAACATACCTAACTGTCGAAATCTAGGTATATTGTACACATCTGCATACCCCTCAGAGCATACAGGCGTGATGATACGTCATGATGTTGTATAAACAATAAATATCCAAGCAATTCCAGCAATCACGACAGATTTGCCGTCTATTTTTGAAGAGTTCCATGCATTGTATATCTCCGAAGATCAGCACCAGATCTTCACCAAATTAAAAAACTTTTTTACAAAAAAAACAACAGAATTCTTAAAAAAAAAACGAACAGGTGAAAAATAACTCCAGTTTCGGAAGTCTGTGGCTTTGGTGGTTTTGTTTTGTTCATTATTGACCACCGACTTCCGAAACTGGAGTTATTTTTCACGTGTTAGTTTTTTTTTTAAGACGTCGGTTGCTTTTTTTGTAAAAAAGTTTTTATTTTGTAATTTTTAGTTTCTTTGTATGTAAAGAAAGTCTTTCAAAACTTGAAAGAATCATTGAAATTGGATAACAATTGCTAAAGAAGTTCTATCTCTAAACATTAATCTGTACATCTCTGCCGGCCCCGTTTAAAATAGAATGGCGTAATGTTATGTTCTGGAAATGCAAAAGCTCAGCATAGACATCTGACTATAGCAATCGCGAATGATTTGCTGTTATGCGTTGAAGAGTTCCGTTACCTGTCTTCTTCATCAGTTTTTCTTCACCAAATGATACTTTCTAAATGAAAATGCTTGATTTGTTACTAAAAATGTTGATGCATGCATTGCATGTGTGCCTATATTTTTTGAGGAGTTTCCTCAATTCCTCGTAGATCCCTCATCAGATATGAGTTTTGATACAAATGGGACCAAACTGTTAGTATACCCTATCAAACAAAAAAAAAGAATTTTGAAAATCGGTCCATAAATGACGGAGTACTGAGGTAACAAACCCTAAAAAAAAATAAAAAAATATACAACCGAATTGAGAACCTCCTCCTTTTTTTGAAGTCGGTTAAAAATGGGACCACCTCGGGAGTATACTCTTTCAAATAAAAAATGAATTTTGAGAATCGGTTCACAAATGGGGGAGAAATCGCGTAACAAACACACAAAAAAAAAAAAAAAACATACCGTCGAATTGAGAACCTCCTCCTTTTTTTGAAGTCGGTTAAAAAACAGCCAGTATTTTTAATAAAATAAATGACTATTTTCTTTGTTTTTGTTACAAATGGTTGTTATTTATTTCCCTTTTCCCTTTCTCTTTAATCTTTAATCCTACCAACACTACACAATCCTTTGTCTCCTACCAATATCCATAACTTACAAGCTTGGCGATTTTAGCACCTCCTATTACGAGTACGTTGTTGCAAGTTTAGGGTCCAGTGAACTGACTTAAAGGACGTTGAATTAATACGGACTCCAAACTAGGTACAGATTCTAGCCAATCACACGCCTACTAGTCAGAAACTAACAAGGCCAGACCAAATAGTAGCTTGTTTAAGCATTGGTAAGGAATAACAAGACATCGCGCTTAGGTTTACAAGAAAGGGCAGGCAGAGTTAGTAGTAAAAGGTACAAAACCTAAACTTAGGTACCTTTCCCTAGTTATATCTTGAGTTCGTTTGCTAAAACGAGAGCTGAGAAAAGAGAGATTGAATCCTGGAACTGTAGCAGTTTCTAACTACGTTTCAATCAATATGTGTTTTTTTTTCGACGTGGAAAATCCTCATGAATGTCTTACGCTCCGGGGAGAGCGGTAGGATCTGTCAGACTCTTAGAACTGACTAAAATCCATACCGGTGTTCCGTCTGACATCTGCGTTTAGGGTCACGGGAAAAGAAGGTTTAACTAGAGCCCTTTATCAAAATAAGTCTTGGTTTCAAGTCAGAGTGGTGAAGAATGCCTTACCTGCATAGGAATAGGCAGAGAAGCACATTCAATTAAGTTGAGCACACAAAAAATATACAGAGACAGATTTAATGCCACAAGCATTTTCTACCAGTCATCTTTTGGGTGGTGCAGCGACAAACAGTGGTAGGTATTTGGAATAGATATAAACGAGGTTGTGACCTCTTGAGTTTGTTTGTGTGTTTCTTCTCAGAGCAGTCAGAAACAAAACAATGACCACATATACAGGGTGTAACGGAAAGGGTATATACATACAAACAGGGTGAATAGAGTATTTAATAACGAGTCTTTCCTCAAAATTTCAGCTCCCAACTAATAACTTTGAAACTTCACGATATTATTTGATAACGACAGTTTATTTAATGCAAAATCATAACAAACGTGTCACCGCACTATGAGGGTCATAATCCTGTCCGGCAAGGTTCAAGTATATCTATCTCGGGTTCTGCGCGCCACGTACAGACCTATCGGGCTCTGCCTAACCGACGAAGGCGCGACGGCGCGGGCGGGCTCAACTTTACAATTATGTATGTATATGTTTAAAAACATTGCCATGTCGTTTCTTATCACCAAGAGAATCCGTGCCCTTCGGATGTATATACCCTTTCCGTTACACCCTGTATAATTTAAAAAAAAACACTTTCATATGAAAGTAATAGTCAAAGCAAACAGTTTAAACACACTCAGACTAACGGTATCTTACCTACTATTGCAAATGAAAAACGAGATTCAACATTTTGTTAAAATTATTATACCTTTCCTTAAAAATATTCACATAATTTTATTTCACGAACTAAAATACAATTTCACGAGTGCATGAGCAAAATTAAGTACTATTCAAAATTCTTGCTCATTTTATAAGCACTGCAAAATGTTGTACATTTATTTTTCAAAAAATAACCTTGATATTGCGTACTTTTCTGTGCGCTAGAGTAAACTAGGTTTCGGAATCACTGACAGCCAGGTATTCAGTGACGCCTTAATTTATAAAATATTAAAAAATGGAAAGAATGAAAGAAAAGATATATTTATACCTACACCACTATTTTTTAATTAGTACAAAAAATGGGCTTAATCCGTACCTGTTACTGATCATATTTACGTAGGTAATCAAAAGTAAAAAATAACGGAATTCAATTTTTAATTATGCAACTATTTAGTAAAACTTTAATAACGAAAACAGCTGTTAGAGGCGGGGCATGCTTGAGCGAGATCACGCGAACGTGACCGAGAGATGACGATTAACGAATATTAAGTGCTATCATGCTATGTCATATCAATAGCTTGTACAATACAGGGTGGCAGGGACATCGACGCGCAAACGTCGTGAAAAGGTTGCACCTGATGCCATAAATGAAATTACGAAGGTCATTCATCTCGGAAATGGCTGGTTAAAAAAATATCGTACAGACTAGACCGCGCGCCGCCCGGTGCGGCGGCGTCCTTTGTGGCGGCATTTCGCCGATATGCCGACAATAGAATGTCGGCATTAGGTAGAAAGCGAAAAGCGAAGGCACCTACTATGCTAGTGTTGACCTCGCATATGAACTTTAGAAAAACAGCTAATCAGGTAGCCCTTTCGAGTTTTACTTTCATTGCTGGTTTAAGTGAAACAAGTGAATTTACTATTTCTTAATTAAAAATCTCATTGGAATAGGTAAAAATAATGTTTATATACAGTTTACAGTAAAAAAAAATGCAGAAAAAAACGTAAAATTTAAGGAAAAGCCGACGAAAAATTTCAACGCAGGGGGGTCCAGAATCATGTACTGAATCCATGGTAAGCGCATGTGCGTCGATGTCCCTGCCACCCTGTATATTCATAAATTGGGTGACTTTTTGGGATATAAACAAACGCTAATAACTTTGCTGTTTATGAATATAATTTGTTGATACTTTACGAATATAATGAGAAGACCGTCTAGAATAAGCCCTTTAAGTATTTGTACTAATTAAAAATTAGTGGTGTACTATATTTATTTGGGACGTTTAACAGGAATTTAACAACTAAAAACACTTTCTTAACTGATTCTCTAGTTGTAAGTATTTTATATTTCTCCACGAAAGAGAACTGACTTTTGAGATGCAGGTTTTTACCTAGTTTGGAAGTTAGGAGTTCATTTAGCTAAGCTGCCTTATTGTACAGACACCAGCACATCAACCTACTACAATCTGTCAAATATCTTTGATAAATTTTCAACTTTGTTGCTGAAAGATTCAAAATTGATTGGGGAAATTTGTCATTTTTGGGTAGGAAGATGTGCATGTGCAGGCATTCTGATGTGACTGTACATTCTGTGTTGGAGTTCTTAATAGTCATTTTTGTATTAGGCTTAAATTATATTTTAGTCCAAATAAATTTATTATTTTTGTTGTTTATATTTCAAACCCCATTTTTCGAAACTACCAACAACAACGATAACCCGTGTGCCCTCATTGGCATGTGCCTTCAAGACTGGCTCGTTGGTCTAATCCTGGATCATGGAATATTGGGTTCGATTGCGGAATCGGCTAGTATGAATTTATTGAGATTTTTAAGATGGGATTTCTTAACAGCAGGCTGCCGGTCGATCAGTAAGTCACCCGTGAAAGCTTGAGTAAAGTGAACTTTGAATGCCTTACTTAATTTGCTTTCACTTCATCAATATTTTCACGTAGTGATTCTTATAGAATAAAACTACTGGAGTCTGTTGGAATGTATATAAAAAACAATTTCGTAATTAAAGACCGTAGAAAAATGCAGCAAAAAAACCGCGTCTTACTTTTGAAAAGCATTCTATATTTTATTTAAAAGAAGTACGGTCCTTCCTCGGATACTCGGATCCGACAACGACAATCCCAACACAATCGGTGATTTAAAGCGTTAACGAGAAAAGTATTAAAACAACTTCTTTCACGAGCTGAACAATAGATGGTAATTAATTAGAATTTCCACGGCGAGATTACTTTCATCTTACGGTCAGCAAAATCATTTCTTTTTAGCTTTCAGTCAGTTTTTTTTGTAACAATACTGGGTAGAACTATCAACGCATACCTTGATGATATCATAAGGTTTGTTCATTCAAGCAACTCGAATGTGTCAAATTTCTTTGATAGTTTTTCAACTTTATCGTAAACAAAATAAGGTTCATGTTTAATTAGGAAAAAAATATAGTTAGGGATAGCTTGATGTGCTCTGTCTGTACTAAATTGTGAGCACACTGTTGACAGTTATCGTAGATTTTTTTCTTAACTTTATTTCTTTTGTTTCATTTTTCATTGCTTTGTACTTTAAACTAAAAAAACATAATGACGAGGTACCTGAAAAAACCAAACAAGGCAATAAAGTTTTTTAACAGGGTGAATAGAAACGTAGGGGTAAGTTGAAGCAAAACTTTCATGGGGTATTTCAGGCACAAAAACATATTCAACTTATGTTTTTTTAAGGTGTTTCGACACCTTAAAACACATTATTATGTATTGATTTCAATTCATTAAAAATATTAGACTTGGCTAACCAACCAGTTTTAACTTATCAGAAAATACCTACCCTATAATGTTTTGTTTCTCTTTACGCTACGTTCAATTTTACCTACCTTTTTGAGCCGACTGAGTTACAAGTCTCTCTCAGTACTTTTATTTTAACCTGCCATGGAGAATTGATTTGCAACATACCTGTAACAATAACAAAATAAAATTATAAAAAATCTTACAAAAGAATATTCGATAGTAATACATTTGAATTTGATAAGGCAAAGACGTCTGAAGAAAAAAGGTAATACGTAGATATGTGTTTGGCTGCCCGACCACGTCCGATAGATGGGTGACCGATTTCTTGTAGGAGAAAAATGTAACTTTCCGACGGCAACATTTTTTTTTTTTTTTTTAAATAAATATTCCACAACTTTTCACACAACGCTTTTTAGTCCCAAGTTAAGCTTGAGAGCTTGTGTTATGGGTGCTAAACAGCTGATAAACATACTTATATATTTCTAAATATACATACATATTATAGATAAATTACACCCAGACACAGAACAAATGATCGTGCTCATCACACAAACTTTTGTCCTGGGTGGGAATCGAACCCACGACCTACCTACCCACTACTAGAACAACAGGCCAGTCAAATATATACATTGATATATAAAAACCCATATCAATGGACGGCGATTAAATAGTGCAACGCACACGTCCTACAAGAAGTCGGACAGAAATACAATAGTGCCACCCGACTGATTCAATTATCGGTGCTACAAAAATTAGAAGAAATAAAAATGGCGGTAAATGCGGTATAATGGCGGAATGGTGGTAAATATTATAAAAAATGACGTTTAGCCTTATACATGACATCATGTCAGTTCACTTCGCTTTTACATGCATGTAAAAGCGAAGTGAACTGAAAGTGGTGAAAGTTTCACCTACTTTTCACGGGGTGATTCTTACAGCATGTCTTTCTATGACGTACTGTCTCGTTACAGGTTAAGTCAGTCATAAACTACACAAGAAAAAACCCATACTTTAATTTATTATTCGTGCCCGAAAAACCGTTTTGTGCCCGATTGATGGCAATAGGCTCGCCAGAACTGCTTAAACAGAACTGGCGTAATGTGGATGTACCAGGTTTGATGTTATGTATGTATACACCACAAATTTTTAATTTGTACAAATACTTAAATGGCTTATTCCAGACGGTCTTCTCATTATTTTTGAAAAGTATCAATTAATAATACTCATAAACAGCAAAGTTAATAGCGTTTTAGTTATATCCCAAAAAGTCACCCAATTTATGGAAATATTGTACAGGCTATTCATAACATAGTACTTCGTATTAATGAATCGTCATCTCTCGCTCACGTTCGCGTGATTTAACAGCTGTTTTCGTTATTTAAGTTAAACTAAATAGTGGCAAAAATAAAAATTGAACTTCGTCTATTTTATTTTTGACTACGCAAATATGATCAGTAACAGGTAATTTTATTTTGTACTAAAAATAGGGGTGTATATCTTTTGTTATTCTTCATTAGGTTCATCCAAAGGTCAGTAAGAGATCGCTTTTAGCGATTAGACCACCAATTGTAACACCCTATGTAACCCTTAAAGTTATTATTTGTAAGTTTCTATGGTGTACCATAAAGAGTATTTAATTCTATTCTATTCCTTAACTAGACGCTGTCCTTGTTCGCGTATTATAAGAAAACAAATATTACCTTAAATTTTCAGAAATTCAACAATGTGTTATTAATTCATCAATTACTGAAATAAAATGTTTTTGCGGACTCTACCACCCGAATTTAACGGAAAATAAATTTCATAAGCATAATGGTTTTTAATAACAATCTGTTGAACAAAAGGCTGTTTGTGACGTCGCATAATAACCTACTTATCCTTCTTTTCAACCTAACCGTAATAAAACATAGTTATTGCTTTTATTGTTTAAGAGTTATTAAACTTCACAATTTATGCTTATTATATTTTATCAGAACTTTTTTTAAGACTAGCCTGCTGCCCCGTTTGGCCCGTTTCTAGGAGCGTATCGTAATCTTGTGTCTTACCTTTCTAAAGAATTAACTACGTATATGAAATACAAGGTGTTGTTTTGCATCCTCGTCAAATTTCAGGAGGGTGTCATAAAATACATAAATAACCAATTGAAAGTACGTTAGCGGGTAATAACTAACAAGCGCTGCATTTTTTTGATGTTGAAATTTAACAGTGTTTCAGAATTAAACTCTTAATTCAATACAAATAAAACAGAATAACCCGACTTCGCACACAGCGACAATGCAGCTGTGTGCGTGAGTGTCGACGTCTTACCTACGAAATGCAACGCTCGAACGCTAGGAAGCAATGACCGCCATGACCGGTAGCAATAATTTAACCTAATATTATTTCCGAAATCACCTACATTATTGTCATAAATTTTGCTTGATAATTAACTCATTTTTGAGCATTATTGGAATACGGAAATCTTACTAATGACAGTTTAATACTAGTGCGCCAAAGAAAAGTTCACTGACCTGTTCTCAGATGATTAATAAAATGTTAGTTTTGCTCTAACCTTCAACCTAAAGTTTTCGTAGTGATTTTGTTTTACTTGTGGATTAAATTGGTGGATTTGTAAATTTCCTTTCTGGCTTAGGACCGGCAATAATACCTACCTTAGTTGGTGTACCGATCTACTAAATCTAAAAATGTTTTCTACGTTTGATGGAAATGGAAAGACGTGCTAGTTAAGTGTAAGTACCTAACTACCTACGTGGTGATACTTTCGACTCTTAAGTATTGTTGGCGTAGTTAAAAATTTGAAATCAACTTATTTACACTAATAAAATTGATTAAGCTAACAACGTATTTACAAAATGTACAAATAAATTAATTACCTACTTAGGTTACCCGGGGAAATTGTTCAAAGTGGCCACCATCACACTCTTTGCACAAACGAGCACAACGTAGCTGGTTTTCCTTCAGCTTACGTAACACTAACACATTCGTTTTTAAAGTGTCGAAAGCACTAATGATCCTTGCACGTAATTCTGTTACACTTGTCACATCCTCCGTGTAAACTAACTTTTAACGTCTCCCCACAAATAAGTCTAGAGGCGTCAGGTCAGGAGAACGCGGAGGCCAGGCCACAGGTCCTCCGCGACCTATCCAGTGGTCACCAATGTACCGAGAAGCGGCATTCCCGAATTAGCAAAGCACCCACACGCGTCGGCGACATCAATCATACTGGGGTCGCAGGGTCGCGGGGGCGTGGCTAGGAGCTTGCGCGGGAGAGTTCCTGCACCGTGATTGGGGCGGTATTGATTGCCTACGAATTGATCGTTGCGTATGTGTTGTGTATGTATTGTTTGCGTTTGTTTGTGTGCGAAAGCGCGGTGATAGGGCTAGTAACAGACGGGCCGCTTTTAAATACGGCTGGTTCACACTTGCGGTTTTTCGTTGTTAAGCAAAAAAAATAAAAAAAATACCTACTCATTTTATTGTTGATTTGGGTCGAGAATCATTAGCATAATTACGTCCTTGAATTTGACGAGGATGCAAATCAACACCTTGTATACATAGTTTTTCCCAGATCTGACTAGCAGTTTCAGAGATTACAGCGTTTAACAAAAAAACTTCATCTTTATTAATAACAATAATTTTGTAACAAATTCAATCTAACATACACACATCCTAAACACATCACCTCCCTTTCAAGTTGTCTGTAATTGAGTATAGATTGTCAGCATATTCAAAGTGACGCCTGGTGCGACACAGATATAGATATCTCACTCTCAGTTTAATTTGTCGCAGTTGCCGATAAAGGGAGCCATTTTATTCTTGCTTTGAGTATTGCTTGAGAATCAAGATTGGAGCGGATACATTGCAAATTGATTTTGTACAAGCACCCTCGCGAATCCGACTAAAAATAAATTTTAAAACGTTTTAAAAATAAAACATCGCCTATGACACAGGTACAAATAATTATTTCTTAATAACGCTTTCCATTGATAAAAGAAAATTCAAAACAGATCCAAAGATTATCTCCTACTACGTCATCAACTCACAAGCTTTTACTTCTTTTTATTAAAAGTATAGATGTAGTGAAATGTAGAATCAAATGTTTTCTAGATTGTAATGTCTTCAAGTTGCTTCAAGAATCGCTAAACTTTAGTGTCAGTGAGCACTTGCGCAGGCAGGGTACATGTCATAACTCGCAGAACAGATGGCCGTTGAGGCCGAAAAGATCTGGAGTGGCGACCACGTACCAGAAGACGCTGCGTTGGAAGACCTCCTACACGGTGGACCGACGACTTGGTGAGAGTCGCAGGAATCCGATGGATGAGAGACGCACAGGACCGGTCGTTACTGTGAAATGGGGGAGGCCTATGTCCAGCAGTGGACGTCTTTTGGCTGAAATGATGATGATGATGATGATGATGATGATGATGACAGTGTGCAATCCACTATTAGTAAGGTTAAACTCACAGACATAGTTTCTTTGAAAAACGCGTCCTAACTTTACAAAATTCTCATCCCATTCTCCACAATGGTTACTCAGTTTCAGTTCAGTATTCTCATCACGTACTTCGCTCATGGCGGGACCTCTTATTTGACAGCTCCAATTTACTTCAAATGTTTGAACTTTGCTCTGAGGAATACGTATGAAGTATTGTGTGACAGATGAGCTCTTTTAGTATTCTGAATTTAAAATGGCTTCAAAGATTTTAGCAAATAAGATTTCATTAGATTTGCCTTTACACGGCTTATTTACACCTAATGTGACAACGTCTAAAATCAAACATGGCGACCGCTGTCATAGTCGTATTATTTACTAGCTACCTCGGCAAACTTCGCCTTTTGATTTAAAAAAATAGTTTATGTCTTATTCTCAGACTTAATGAATATACTCACAAAATTTCATTAGGATAGGTAAATCCGTTTTTGAGTTTTGTAACAAACACTGACACGAAAATGTTATATGTTAGAAGAAGATTATCTCTCTTTTAATACACTTCTTTCTTCATTCTTGTTCATGTCTTAATTCAAAACTCTTATCGCAGGTATGCTGGTAAAGATTTTAATTAGAATAAGTCTCACATATTTTGTACTTTGTTTTTCTGTAACTTTGGTATCTCCTTCTAGATGTTAATTTATACAAAAATAATGTTACTAATTAATGATTAACTAACTTTTAACTAAAATTAAATTGCTAAAAAAAAAGAAATGTAAAAGAATTGTAGGGCATTAAAAAATTCGTCCGCATCGCTGTCAACGGTAAATTTGCCCAAAAGACTGGCCGCATTGCGACATTGAATAGCAATACTGATTCTCTGATCAAAATAAAGACAAAAGTAACTGTCTTACTTTATTATGTAAACAACAAGCCTTACAACAGTATCAAAAACAGAAGAGTACGAACCAGTAAACAACCTGTTTTAAAAACGAGACCTCGATTTCTTTTCATTTTTTCAATATCTCTAGTTTTCAAACTGACCCGTTTCGTGTTATCAGAACACCTTGCACAACACAAAACGGGCTTTTTAACTGAATCATGATATAATTTGAACGCAATCCGGGAGCAATCTAAAAGGGATCAGTTTAAGCCATGGTTGGGTAGCCCGGGGCTGATAGCGCGCAGTGGAGAGCGATGTGGGCCCACCACTATAATGAAGCCTATTTTACTTGCGTATTCAATTATGACTGCCAATTATTAATAAAAACAGGGCTATTGACAGTCTTTTACTGCTAATGTCGAATAAATTAGAGCAGTTTGCTGAGTACAGATAAAAGCATACGATACATACATTTACATCGGAATAGCGAAAACGAACACCATATTTTTGCTTCGTTTATATTTTATTTAAAAAGCTTTGTGCCTTGAAGCGGATTGGCGATTTCCCGTGGTTTCAACCCCGGGATAGCTTCTCAACGGTAAAAGAGTTTCGGAGCTTAACAAATAATCAGATATTTTCTCTTTATAATAATTAGTACCTATAGATTAGCACTCCGCTCGGACTTCGTTCACGTCAATTATAATATCTACAGCCCCTCTTTGTTTTCAAAATAAAAACTTCATAAAAAAAAATCATCATCATTAATTTCTGATACCCTGGTACTTTCAAATGGTGGCGCTTCGCGGAGTAAAAAAAATTTTTTTTTTCATTTTGTTTATGTGAGCGCAACTAACTGTTGCACTTCGCAGAACAAGATAGTTGCGCTTATAAATGGTTGCGCTTTGAGGAATAAAACCCCCACAAAACGAGGTATTCCTCGAAGCGCTACTATTTTGAGGCGCTCCTAATGAGGCGCTCCTATTTTATTCCTCGGAGCGCACCTTTTGAGAGCGCTCCTGATAGCAATTAAAAATATTTGTTTTTTTTTTTCCCCGAAAAACATATATTTTTTTAATTGCTATCGGGAGCGCTCTCAAAAGGTGCGCTCCGAGGAATAAAATAGGTATAAATCAAAATAGTAGCGCTTCGAGGAATACCTCCACAAAACAAGTCGTTATTGTCAAGATATCAGTAACGTAACTAGTGAAATATGTTTGTCGATACTATATGCACGTACTGTTATGTACTCTTTTGGGAAATACATGCGTTACTCTATTTACTTTTTTGTTTTGAGTGCGACACTGCTTGATTTAAGGCTGGAAACTCCGGCCTCACAAATTATTCAGCGGTAACAAACTTTAAGGCAATTTCTGACACCAACTCGTCGCAATTTGTGCTGAAACAAATGCGCCCAGTGCGGACAAACTTACTACACAGTTTTGTAGTACCAAATTAAATATAAAATTTTAAAATGAATCCTCAAAATAACAGGAGTTTATGAAACTTACAACAACCACACACACATGAATTTAATACTAGCCGCTCAGGTCGATCGATGGTTAAGGTTCGCTTGCGGAAACCCGTCCCTAGATGGGTGACCATTCATTACATAAGTGCCTCGGAAAGCAAGTTAAGCCGATTACCATTTGCAGATGTTTGATAGTCGTTACGGGCAATCCAGGCAAGCCCTGAAAGTTTGACATTCAGTTTAATCGAGGGGTATCATGTTGCCCAGTATTTACATAGGTTATTATTTCCCATAAACAAATTTTAAGCTATACATTCTATCTATTTGCGTAAAATATTATTTATTTATTAAGTATTATATTGATAAATGTTACTCATCCGTCACTTGTCCCCAAAGGTTCATTTGAAAATCAGCGTCAGGCAGCATCTCAGCCTCTGTCTGGCATTACCGCTGAAATGAGCCTTGCGCAGCCGTGAGACATGCCATTTTTGTGTCTTTTTTTGTTATAGTGTTATTTTATTTTTTTTACTGTGCGTGTATCCAACTGTTGCCAATCAATGTATTTTCTTTCTTTCTTTTCTTTTCTTTTCTTTCTTTTCAGTCAATGGGTTGTGGATGTCAAATAAGCAGTCGCTCCATGTGAAATACCGGTTCTCAGTTGCATCCAGTTAAACTGGAATCCGGCTCCAACACAGCTGGGAAAAGGCAAAGCAGGTGATGAGGAGTTTATGAAACTGTAGCTTATCAGAGCTTATTTATTTTATATTTATAACTAGCTGCCCCGGCAAACTCCGTTGTGCCTTAGAGTCAATTTATTGCTCTTATCATTTTTTTTTATATTATATATAGGTACATACGCTTAATAAGACGACAACAAATAGATCCAAACCCTAACTAACTACTACTACTTTTTATGTACTGTAGTAGTCTCTACTGTGAACATTTTGTGTTCGATAGAATTAAAATTACAACATGTATATATTAACCTTACCTAACTGACCATACCTATCCTATAGCTAACCTATCCTATAACTACCTAACCTAACTACCATACTAAAATGCATTGATTTAAAAAATACTTAAATCATAATTTTAAACTGAACTAGGCCTTTAATGTTACATACAATTTATACCTATAGTTTTCCCGGTCTACTTTAATTAAAGTCCTAATAGTAAAATAAGTTCTATTTGCATAGAATTATTAAAGTTCGTCTCTGTCGTCATTGTTAATTACGTAAATTGATTTCTGAAATATAAGACTTTTTAAGCTACATAAAACCTCTAAGTTTAGTAACAAAATAAATTTCAGAACGTAGGTGCGTATAAATTGACAACCTTACTTCTTAGTTTAGTTTAAGACTTGTCAATGTCATATTGTCACGTGATAATGAACTGGGAAGTTTGACTCCTGTCATGACATCCAAGATGGCGCTGCGTTTGAAAAATGTTTGAGACAACGAATATTCTTGATATTTATTTTTTCGAGGACTTTTCATGTTTTTAATTAATTATTATGCTATTTCGGACAAAGACAAATCCAAAAAGACCAAAATCATTCAAATTGATCCCGCTGTTCTTGAGTTATAAATGGTGTAACTAACACGACTTTCTTTTAGATACATTCCATATTAAGAACTTTACGTAGGTAGTTCTGGAATATTTTTATTCCTGCTAACAATTACATCATTCAAATACGAAGCAGTGTTTCTCAAACTAAAAAACGACGTTAAGGCACCGATCCATTTCAATGAAGAAGTCCATAATAAATAACTCCAAATAGTTTATTATTGCGCAGGGTGAAAAGGCCCGCGTTGCCCTAAACACATTTAACTTAGTTGGGGCATGCCCGGAATACCCTGACATTCCTATTGACCTTACCCAATAGTATTAGCGACGTGGTTAGTAGGAATGTGGACTGGTTTGGTAAGTTTTAGAGGTAAAAGTATAAAAGACTATTAGACTATTCAAATGCACTTTTCAAAAATGTACAATAAAGTATAAGAAACACTTTACTGCGCTCTAAAACTGGGATTGCAGACTTGGATAAAAAGGCTGCGCAACTTGGGACTGGGCAGGACATGTATGCCGCCTGCCGGACTAACTGCAGTGGGCTCAAGGAGCACATAGCTCGTGCCCTGGGACAGGAAGACGGGGTCGCGGCAGGCCACGAAGGAGATGACGGGACGAACTAGATAGATTTCTCGGAGAAATGGAAAGACGAAGCGCGACATCGCGAAAAGTAGAAGTAGTGGAGGGAGGCCTTTGCCCTGTAGTGGGACGGAACAGGCCAACAAAATGATAATACTAATACCAGCCTGTTACTATCCCTCAGCAGGGCAAAGACCTCTTCTCATACAGAGAAGGCACAAGCATAGATCACCACGCTTGCTCAAAGCAGATTGACGTTTTCTGACTTGACTACAAGTCCAGGTTTCCTCACGGTTTTTTCCTTAGCCTACATCAATGATGTCTAAGATAAACTTAGAACGTACAAATGAATTGAAATAGTCACATTCGTAGGTACTTGCCCGGATTTGAATCACAACCTTTATTTGGACGCACAGAACATAAAACTTTACGTCACTTTACTCCTAAACGGTTGGACCGATTATAATTATATTTTACATACCTAAATTTACGCATGTTGCGTATCTGATTCAATCCTGTCTGTAAATACTCTTTGGTAAAACTGATTGATTATCAGAGATCGGGCTTCAAAAAGCCTTTAACGACGTCCAACGTTATTTTTTGAGACATCAAAAACCATTGTAAGTAATGGTCACCCATCTGTAGACCGACCTCGACAAGTATAGCTTAACCTTCGATCGACCCGTGCAGCTGTTAATTATTTAGCCACAATGTCCGCCACCATTTTAACTTATTCCGGTAATAAATTAGGAGACCGTAACAATCCCCATTCACTAAAGGGGGATCGCAAGGGATTAGAAGAAATATTACCCAAGTCATGCCTTTGCCTATTGAATTTTCTTATAAGAGTAAGAAAGAGTAAAGAGATGTTTCTGTTCCGTCCTGGGAATGGTTGCAGAATAGGCTCTTTGTCTACTTTAATTTTTATCATGCGGTTTCGCCGAAGCAAAACGGATGGTTATGTTGTTGTTTATTAATAATATTGATAAATTGATTATACTATAATAAATAGGAAAGACTGTTTTGCTTATTCGTTCGTTTGTACTGACTTTTTTTAGCAATAGAAATATCTTTGTATTGCTATAAAAATATCGTTAAAGTTACACGTATAAAAAGTTTAATGGAAATTATTCTCTTAAACAGTTTTACAAAAAATCCCGCTACAGCATCTATCTATTTTTATCATCTATTTATATTTACAATATATTTTTTTTCTAACGCACATTAAATTTGGTAGAAACAAATTGATCTTTTACCTACTCCTTTAAGACTAAACTCAGGACAAATTTTGATGAATTTTTGGTACCTAAAAAGATACATAAGACCTTGAAAAAGAAAATAAGCTACTCGAAGGTCTAATCCTGCGCAGAGGAAGTCACAGGCACCAGCTGGAATTTAATAAATAAAGTGGCTTGAAACAAAACTAGTAAGTAGTTAGTGTGCAAGCACCACATTCACAACTCGAACAGCAAATCGCGACTCGATTGTTTCATTCTAAACGATCGTCTGGCTAACTACTGAACTAGATAGACGAGTAAATGAGCTGTCATTGGTCGACTTATAAGGAGTATTCCCGTTTGAGCACCTATTTTTCGAGCACCTATGCGTTTATCACCAAAGGTATTCCCATTTCCCATAGGTTAATGCATAGGTGCTCAATAAATAGGTGCTAAGGGTAATACTCCACTTATAAGCTCACTCGGACCCAATGGATCGCGAACGATTAAATACTAACATTCGCGAGTCAGTTTGAGCTGTGATTTTCTGAGCTTTCGTGTAAGATACTTCAACGGTTTAAAGATTTTATTTTACTTAATTAGAACCTTACTTAAATCTAGACACACGGGAGCGTGTCAACCCAATTTCAAGCTAACAGAACTGACGAGAAGCACCGTGTGTATATTTTATGTAGCCAAGTCAGACCGTAGGCGGCCTACGGTCTGACTTGGCTACATAAATCATTGCTTGAAGCCTACGGCGTAGGCTTCAAGCAATGATATTTTATAAGTTGTTATAAAATGTTTTATGTTGTAATGAATAAATTTAAGGCTGACCATTAAACTTAGCATCCATTTAGATCTCACTTCTTTTGTTGTTGAAGTCTACCAATGTTTATGTTATCATATTGAAGTTGGCTCGAATCTCATTTTTTTACATATATATTTGTTGGGATTTAACATTCGGTATTAGGGTAGGTAGGGGGGGTAGGGGGGGAGGTAGTATTTTAACAGGTTAACCTGATGTGATAGAAATGTTAAAGTAATATTTCAAATATATTATATTAAAACTATTCACTATTAAGATTATTATATTTAAATTGAATTGGATACTTAAAACCTTACTTACATTATTAATAACAAATAATTAAATAAGCCTCCTTTGTCGTTTAACGAATAGTGAAACAGATACCTATGTATTAATACATAGGTATCTTTTTCGTACCTGCTTCGTAAAAACATGTGAATACTTGTCAAAGTATCTAGGTTACGCTTGCCTAGGGCAGTAGGTATGTGGATAGATGAACATCTATTATAATGTTGGAACCCGAAACAAAGCGCGAAACTTACAACAAAATAAAATCTCAGGTTCACTCTATTTCAGCATAAAGGCAAATATTCCAAACAAATCTAAACATTAATACGCTTAGCGAAAACTTTGGATATCTTTTTAAGAAAAATGAGCACAAGGAGGAGTGTGGATTTAGCATAGTGAATGTTTATGTAAAGGAAAAGTGCAGAAACCTAGTATTTAAGTTAGAAATATATCAAATTAAATAAAAATAAAATATTCATTGTTTACGTAAATTTTAGAAGTTTCACAATTCTGCCAACATAAAGATTATAACGTTACCATAGTAATTAACATATTATATTAAAGACAAACAAAAATATGACAAAATCAAACGAAAGTATGTAAGTTGTCATCGACATTACAAGAAAATGCAACGTTAAAATATTCTATCAAACATTTCAAATTTCGAACACTGGGCGATCTCTAGTTGAAATGAATGCCAATGAAACCACTCTATCTGGTAGGAAAACGTAATATTCTATTTGCATGATAATTTGTATGAAATACATACAATTCACGTTCGTTATCATTTAATAGTTTTAGTTATCGAATGTAATATTCCTAGAATTTAATAATACAACTTCGATTTTGTTGATGATTCTGCGATCACAATAATTAGTTTTCCGTTTGTAAATGAATTGTTTGATGTTGAACACGCAGGTACACCGTTATATTATTGGTAGCAGGAAATGATTAGTATTAATACTAAAATCATAATACGATTGTCTAAGGTCCATGTATACTTTAATTGTGTGTGTTAGTTATGTGTTATTGCTAATTTATTTTACATTTCTCGGCTTTGCTAGTTTTAAGGAAGGTTCATATCTGACGGAACATGCGTCGTGTATCATCGGTCGCGTAACGCCAGAACAGACAAATGTATAGAAAAACACTTGACCGTTCACACTCAACAGATGATGCAATATAAGTCGTATTGTATTAACCAATTTGATTTAAAAAGAAAGTTTTTTAACTGTTTTTTTTTGGCTATGGAACCCCAAAAACTCTAAACCCCGTAATCTTATTCGCCAGCCCTCCATTTATGATCACAATATCCATATGAAGGGACACGCAGCGAAAAAGAAATCCAAAATTTTCTTATAAGTATTGTTACCGAAGATTCTTTTCAAGATTACCCTCAGAACAAAAAAACTTGTAATGAGTTTCTTAGAGTTGATGTTAAGCGATAGAAAAGTTTTATTGGAGAAAAATGCCCGATTACCTTTGAGATGGAGTTTTGTCTATGAAACGATAATATTGTCTTTTACTTAATGATTTTTGTTTTGTACTGTTTATGACCAAGAAAGAAATTTTTTTAACTGCTTCTTTCGATAATATAATACCTTCACCACTGTTTAAATTATTATGTCATCCTAAGCTATAGAGCTGCGGTATTTATAGTTTTTTTCTTATTATCGCAGCTAATAATCAGATAGGTGCAAGCCTTGTTGGCCTGGCATATTTTGTCTTTTTATTGTTTACATAATTTTGCCGCTCTGTTTCTTTATTTTTTTGTTTGATTTTTTAATGTTATATGTCCGTCCTGTATGTTTCCCAAACAAACACATTTCTTTCTTTCTTTTTGGTAAAATTTGGCTTAACCTATTTTCCTGTAGGAACCTACTATAACCCATATTCGCACAATAACATATCTTGTATCTCTTTACCTAGAGTTACATTCTATATGCAAAAAGCACAAGAATATGAAGTAGAGGGGTATATTCATAAATTACACCTTGACTGTATTTTGATCTCTTTTCATGAATATTGGGGGACTCACCTCAAATCAAATCAAACATTTGCGTAAATAAAGTTTATAGGACGAAGGATTCCAAAATGTTAAAACAGTCGAGTTTAAACCACTCAGAGACCTCTGCTGGTAATGATCGTCACGTCAAGTCAAGTGAGAAAGTCGCCTCATGGACCTCTGGTAATCGTAGCCTTTTACTATAACAATAACGAGTCAAATCGAGTGCAGTAAGCTTAAACGTTGGAATTTTGACCACTAAGCGACCACTAGAGTTTTAGTATAATTTTATTTTTAGTACCCTTCCCTTCCTCTTTTTAGTATTTTATGCTATTTTATTTTTCCAACCAAGAAAAGAAAGAAAAAAAATACCTATATGTGAAATAAACATCCACACAATATGGTAATTGTGTGCCTAGCGGGTGTCCCAAATAGCTAGGTCCCGATCAGCAAAAAACACAGAACTTAGCCTATTGTAGTACCTGATGGTAGTGTGGACCATCTGGTCTTTAAGTCAAGAGTGAATAAGTTACTTCTATGCAAGCGTGCTTCATCGTCGACCACAGCATCGCTTACCATCAGGTGAGATAGTGATCACGCGTGCCTATCAATTATAAAAAAAAATATAGTGTTATGTTAAGTTTATTTTTATCATCAGCGATATCCTACTAATCCTACTAATATTATAAACGCGAGAGTTTGTGAATATGGATAGATGGATGTTTGTTACTCTTTCACGTAAAAACTACTGAATGGATTTTAATAAAATTTGGTTTGGACTTAGCTGACACCCTGGATTAACACATAGGCTACTTTTTATCAATGTATTCCCACGGGAACGGGACCTACGTGGGTGAAACCGCGGGACGTCTGCTAGTTTCTGTATAAAAGTATGAATTCGAGCTCAATGTAGTCACAAACTGCTACACTCGGATAACTCATATTGAAACCAATCAAACACTACCATCAACAAAATTGAAACATTTCAAATCTGTCTTATTTCTGACTGATAGTTTTCAATTTATACCTGTTTATTAACACCGAAGATTGATCAATTTGAACTAATAAACCACTCTGAATTATCAGTCATACCAGATCAGATCTAAAGTTGCGAGGCGAATTTGTCTAAGCGACATTATTTGCGATATCAAGTAATATATTTTGTTAAAATCCATGTTTAAATGATTGAAATCGGCGATTTTTCTGCCTCGTTCGAGCTAGGTTATTTTTTGCAATAAAGAAATGTTGCTTGCCACTGGTCTATGACTACTTCCACCATTCAAGGGCCCTGGGGTCGGGTCTGCTATTGCAATCGTGTCTCAATGACCAGTCAATGATCGATTTTTGACGTATAACGTCAAACTTATGACACATTTCCCATACAAAAACTGTAAAAGTTGTCAAATATTCGATCAATGACCGGTCATTGAGACACGATTGCAATAGCAGACTCGAGCCCCGGACAGTAACTGACTGACCACAAATTTATCTTAGTTTTAAACCAAGGCATGAAGGCGAAATTACACGTACAGTCATTGCATTACAAAGAACTATCAGTTACAACATTAAAAACATAATCTAAAGTTGCCCTCTTCAAAATTAAACTATTTAACACGCCCGTTCCTTCTCTTCAGACATTTCAAGGTCATTTTCTACGTCAGACCACTTCTGAAACAGATTATTTGAATGAGTCACAATATAACTGGATATTATTATAATATTATTATTTGGCAGATCGGTGCGCCACGATTATTTATGTATTTGTTTTCACCGAATTACCTAAGTGTTACCACGTGTTTGAAACTGGGAAATATTTTTGAATAAACTTGTCATTTACCTAAGGATATACAAAAAGAGTAAATAAGTCATTAGTGCCTAGACATTTCCTAAGTAAGTTACTGCTTAGACTTAAAAAGATAAAGATACCGGGTTGGTATCCGCAACTCTACGTCAAAGCGCGTATTTTGCGTATGGGTCATAATCTACATCATTGGTAGATGCCACATTATGTTTTCGAATTTTTGGTTCTAGGACAAGCCGGTTTCCTCGCGATGTTTTCCTTCACCGTTTTTGAGAGCAGTGGTGATGAAATAAATTACACAAAGTAATGCGCCTGCTTCGGTTCGAACCGACGACTTACTGTTCGTAAGTCGGGGCCGCCACTACTCAACTGGGCCACCGCTGCTCTCTAAAACTGCTTAGACTGTTTCCAATTTTGTTGGAGTCGGCTTCCAGTCAAACCAGATGCAACTGGATAGCAGTGCTTTACATGGAGCAACTGCCTGTCTGTCTACAACCCAATGACTAGATACCATGACATCCCTTGGTTGTCAGACTTTTGGGTATTCCACTCGTAAGGGCTGTCAAAGACCTACAAATGACAGAAGAGAACACAACGGCCTAACTTGAGTGAATTCGCAAGTGTTTTGTTAAATTATATTAGTTACTATTAATCGTTGTAGGTATAGTTTAAGTTTTTAATAGAATTTAGTCTTTTTTGTTTGTATTATTATGTTTAAGTTAAGATAAAGTAGTTTTTTATTAGATATTTTTTTATATATTTTGTAACTTTGTGTGGAAACCACTGCCGAATTGGGGACACCTGTAAAGGAGGTATTCCAAAAAAAAATATATTTTTTCGAGGAAAAAAAACCAAATATTTTTAATTACTATCGGGAGCGCTCCTAAAAGGTGCGCCCCGAGGAATAAAAAAGGAGCGCCTCATTAGGTGCGCCTCAAAATAGTAGCGCTTCGAGGAATACCTCCTGTAAAGACTGTAGGTTTACGTTTGATAAATCAATAAATAAGTAAATTACTTTCCGGGACACAGAAAGTATGTTATCAATGGTTACTCTTTCACTGACCAGCCTCGGCAAACGTTACTTAATAGTTGATTAGCGCGTGCGGCAGTTATTGTTTAGCTACAACAATCAAACCAGGCCAAAACATCTGTCTGTCCTTTCTAGATATAAACCAAGAAAACAATGATGTATGTAGTGATATACCAACTACATACTAAGATACTAAGATAATAAACTATTAGTTGGAAAGATACTCAGATTTAAAGTTCCACACGACCTAATACTGCCCAATTAAAATTGGTTCTTTTATCTGGGTATGCAGAATTGAAATCATTTTGATTTTTAAAACTTATGCAATTTTTTTGTGAAACACTGAACTGTTTATGTTTTATTAAGGTGTTTTAATTTAAAAGAATCAGCATTGCCATTCAACGTGGCAATGCGGCCAGTCTTTTGGGCACGTTTCCCGTTGAGAGCGATGCGGATGAATTTTTTGATGCCTTATAATTTTGTTTTCTTTTTGTTTTTATTAAGTATGTATTAAATGTATTTAAAAGAACATTTTCATCTCACCATCTCGGAAAGAGTATTTTTAATCTTCAATATCTGAGTGGAAAAGCCGTTTTTATTCTCTAGAGGATAAAGTAAATTGAATTTAGAACATCGTGTGCACTAAGTTTGTGAATTAAAAAAAACATTAAACCTATTTACTGCTACCTCTATGGTGCCGAATATATCATACAACTTTTTTTTAATTTGTTAAAAACTCAGACTCGGAACCTTCTTGGTGTTCTTTTTTCAATTTACTTTGTACGCGGTTCTTTACGCGGCATTTTTTCACGTCATTGTTAGACCTTATATTAAAAACAAGAAACTTGAAAACAAGTGAAAAAACTAAAATGAGTGATTCTAGCGACGAGGAAGTTTGTTTGACGCCAACAGAATTGACTGAAACTGTTAATAATGCGCAAATGAGCTTTCTCCCTCAACAATCACGCGAGAAGTATTTAAAACAGTACGATATGTTCAACACGTGGCGACTAGCAAAAGGGGCCAAAACTTTCTCAGAAAACGTTTTTTTTTTGCATTTAGTCATTTACTCGCTGAGGTGGAATGAAAAGTTACGTGTTGCACTCTAGTGCAAAGATTTTTCACCTCGTGCTCTTTAGATTCCCTCGCTAACGCTCAGGATTCTAATTTTGAATCACGAGCTGCGCTCGTGATTCAATGTTAGAACCCTTCGCTTGCTCGGTCATCAAAATTGAACACGCGGTTAAAAAGCAACTTTGCACTCTTGTATAACAAATAACTATTAATTGTAAGACGCGAACAATTATGCGTAACAAAATAAGCCTTTAAAACTATTCACGTAAAGTGCCAACTATTCTATATTACGAAGTCAAATTAAAGTCGACATGATCTTGAGACTAGATATTAACAAGGGATGAATATTGTTTAAAGCAAAATTTAATTCAATATTAAAATTTAAATGGAGATCAAAGCCTGAATATTAAGTACCAATAAAGCAAGTTAAGCACAGTCATGTTGAACACTGAAAACGTCAGTAACTTTAGGCTGCGGGTTGACATTTTGAACGACCGACTTGACAAGGGTCTACTCTGAAAAAAAAATACAACATTCTGCCATCTGCACACGTCAGCTGTTTGGATATAATGTCAAATTACTTAATCATGCCAAAAAGTAACTCTTTCAAAAATATGTAGGTATTCATAATCATGAAAGGCTATAAAAAAACAGTCGTAACTGGTAATTGTACCTTTTATTCATATTCATTACTAATTGGTGGGGTTCTTCTGAAAGGCGTAGTACTCGGAACATGTGTGAACACATGACAACATGTATGAATGTTAACGAAGCAAAAGAAGTATGTAAGAATCGTGGAATATGGCACTCTCTAGTTTCTGCCTACGTATCAACGTTTCTGTCATTGTATGTACCGCATGAATATTATACACAATGTTCATTAAACCCCAATAGGACACCGATGCCCACGCTGTCATTGTCTTTCTATTGTGTCTCTAATTGACACGATTGAAAGGTTAAGTAACTGAACCGCACCGCACCGTGCTTAATTGCACCTACCACTGTTTTTCTCTGCATCACCTAAAGGTTGACTGGTAGAAAATGCCTATGGCATTAAGTCCGCCTCTGTACAATAGTGTGCTTGAAGTATTAAATAAATAAACATTTTTTTTTTGTTATTTTTTTTTCCTTCGAGCCAGCTTAGCCAACCATACGAGTATTTCGTACCTAGACAATACCTAGTTAACCTGCGAGGTTGAGCCAGACGGTAGATACGTGACATTCCTTGCAGATGATCCCTTCGAACGTTTAAAAGTTTTAAAAAGATTTATCGTCAAAAGAATATCTTAAAGCTTGTCTGAAAACTTTTTTCAGCATCTCAACGGAAGCTCATTGACATCTGCCTAGCGTTTTAAAAACTATCATTAAAAAGCTATATTATCCCCGGTAACATAGGCTATATTATTTTTAAAACTACTACCTATAGGTACTATTTGTTTTGATTTTTAATTTAATAGAATTTGTATTGATTTAATTTAATTTAACTTAAGTTGATTGAGTTTGAGTTTATTTATTGCAATGGATTTTAGTTGGCTTTAATAATGTACCGCGTAACTATATCGAAAAACTGGAACAACTTGCCTGCTTTGGTCTTCCCGTCCGATTATAATTTAGTTTTCAAGGCTAGAGTGAATAGGCACTTAGTAAACTGGTGCGCTTCACCATTATTGCTTGCGACACAGCTTACCATCAGGTGGGATCACAGGCAATCACTAGTTTGATAAATACTACGACGTTTTTTTGTGTGTTTCAAAGCCCTGTCTATTACAGCCTTCGATCAGAAGGTTACAGCCGAATTGTTTTTTTTATTTTCTTCGTATCGTTTCTAAGAAGTTTTGTAATACTCATTTGTTTAGTCTAGTTGTTGATGTCTGTTTCATTAAAACTTGCTTACTAACAAACGTGTGTGGTAATGAGCATTGAAGGACAGGAGACGAGGAGGTGATGATCAAAGAAAAGTAAAAAATATAATTGTAACATTGAAAATCTTGTGTGATGAAATGCTTTTAGGAGACAGGGCTAAACAAATTGATGTGTTAATTCACTTTTCTTATAATGTTGTTTTATATACTCTCGCTAGCTGCGCACCGCGGTTTAACCAACATATTTGTGTTACTCTTGCTGTCTAGTTTTGCAGCGCGCTTCAGTAGGTATATCTCGCAGACCGCGGATTTTTTCCGACTTATATGACATTTTTTATTATAGTTTGGCCATTTCACACGATACTTTTATATATTATCACATATGTATGTTATTCTGATGCCTTTAGCGACATAACAGTTAACTTTTAACAAAATCCATTTACTCGTTTTTGTGTGATAAATATTAACGACTTACATCTATCCACAGCTTTAACATTTTGAACTACCTATTAGCCTGGCCTGGTTGGTCTAGTAGTTAGTGACCCTGACTGCTATGCTGGAGGTCGTGGGTTCGATTCCCACCCAGGACAAATGTTTGTGTGATGAGCACGATCATTTGTGCTGTCTGGGTGTAATTTATCTATAATATGTATAAACACAGGATGGATGAAATGGCGGCAGGTAACGGGTACAACTTGTGACTCCCACATTCCCCTTAAACTTAAGGGGAAGATTTATAAAACAATGATAAGACCTGCCGTCTTGTATGGATCAGAGTGTTGGGCCACAAAAGGGATGAATGAAAGGCAGTTGCATGCAGCTGAGATGAGAATGCTAAGGGGGATGTGTGGTGTTACGCGAATGGATAAAATAAGAAATGAGTATATAAGAGGAAGTTTGAAAGTGGCGCCTGTGACCGAGAAGTTGTGCGGAAACCGGTTGTCATGGTATGGACATGTGATGCGAAGGAATGAGGATCATGTTGTGAGGAAAGTTTTGAGTATGAATGTTGAGGGTTACAAGAGTAGAGGGAGACCTAGGAAACGATGGATGGATTGTGTGAAAGATGATATGGCTAGGAAGGAGGTGACTTCTGAGATGACGACAAATAGAAATGTATGGAAGAAGAAGACATGCTGCGCCGACCCCAAATAAATTGGGATAAGGGCAAGAGGATGATGATGTATGTATTGAGAAGTATATAAGTATGTTTATCAGCTGTTTAGTTTCCATAACACAAGCTCTCAAGCTTAACATGGGACTAAATGGCGTTGTGTGAAAAGTTGTGGAATATTTATTTATATATATTAAAAAGTGGGGTTTTAAAACTATTATTTAATAACTGTGTAATTTTCGGAAGTACCTACTTTAAATATATTATAGATAAAATCAAATAAGCATTTTTTTGAGGAGATGAAAACAAAATCAAATATAAATAAGGAAACAATAAATTTAAATATTGATAATAGTTATTCTGTGAACTTTGCCTAATGCGTCAATATAAATAAAAATAAATTAAAGTTTCACAACTCTAACACAAAGCCATCTAGGCTGAAACTAAGCAGAGATGCCATAGTGCTATAAATACGAGACAACTGATAAACATACTAATATATTTCAAAATACATACAAATCCTACTAATATTATAACTAACGCGAAAGTTTGTGAGGATGTTTGTTACTCTTTCACGTAAAAACTACTGAATGGATTTTATTAAAATTTGATATGGAGTTAGCCGAAACCCTGGATTAACACATAGGTTACTTTTTATCCCTGTATTCCCATGGGAACGAGACCTACGAGGGTGAAACCGCGGGACGTCTGCTAGTTATAGATAAATTTCACCCAGTCACAGAACAAATGGTCGTGCTCATCACACAAACATTTGTTGGCATTATTTAAGAATATGTTATTTTACTAAGAGATAAATACTTAAGGTCATGCCACATTATACCGGTACGGCACCGGCAACCAGAGCTCCAAACCGTTTTTCCTTTTTTTTTAATTCAATTTTGTGCCTTAAATCGTGGGTAGTATAATATATTTCACAATGTCAAAGTGAAAAAGCCAACGGTGAACAGTCAGCGCGCTTGCCACTACCATACAACTCGACGCGCAGCCCGCGTGCCGATAGCGAGCGGACCATGTGCTACAGCGCGTCGACCGCACGCTTACAGCACGCAGACTCCGAGTTGCCAGCAAAACATCATTGCGCCGTCGTAAAACGAGACATTATGAAAACGTGCAAGTCATAGGCGTGTTCAATTATATATGCCATAATTATAACAATTGTGTTCGCGGTGACAGCTAGCTTGCATCTCGCGGCCAGCGCGCGGGCTGCAAGCTTGCACCCCGCAGGCGGCGAGCTTGCACCTTGCGGCGGCGTGCGGACTGCAAGCTAGCACCTTACCGACGATGCGTAGTTAGCGCACTGGCAACTAGCCGTAGCCTAAATTCGAGGCGACGCCGTGCGGCTGCTGTGCAGTTGCGGTGCCATTATAATGTGCCATGACCTTTATTTATTTATTTATTTAATACTTCAAGCACACTAATGTACAAAGGCGGACTTAATGCCATAGGCATTTTCTACCAGTCAACCTTCAGGTGATGCAGAGAAAAGCAGTGGTAGGTGCAATTTAAAATGAAAAAAGAAAAGAAAATAAAGCAAGCAATACTAATGTTTAATATAAATACATAAATGTGTACAGTATAGTTATAATATGTATACATAATTATAATACACAAATATGTTCAGTATAAATACATAAATATGTAAACTATAGGTATAATATATATAATACATAATACACAAGGAGTTGCGACCTTTACTCTGTAATCCTAAAGGTAAGTTATATGCTAGAAGATATCGACACACATTTAATTCTAGGTCTGACAACTAGCGATAATATAAGAAAATGTCGTATAATCTTGATGGTCCCGTAAAAGTAACTGACTACATAGGACCCATAAACGCGGTGAACGATCTAGCTGGGATGAAAATGCTATAATCACAATTCTTGTGTACTCTAAGATAGTTATGAATATGAATAAGCTCATTTTTAGTGTGCAATAAACCTGAAGTATGTTTATTCAGGATTACTTAACACATGAGTTAGTGGTTAAGGACTTTATGCACGTGGTTATGGGTTCAAATCCGAGCAGGTAAGTATCAATGTGACTTTTTATTAATAGACATATGACTTTGAAAAAGCATGCCATGGGTAAAAATATGGTATTTCCATTGTAGGTGTATTCCTTATTTAACCGACTTCAAAAAAAGGAGGAGGTTCTCAATTCGGTTGTATGTTTTTTTTTTTTTTTTTTTTTCTTTAGGGTTTGTTACCTCAGTGCTCCGTCATTTATGGACCGATTTTCAAAATTCTTCTTTTATTTAATAGGGTATACGAACAGATTGGTCCCATTTGTATCAAAACTCAAATCTGATGAGAGATCCTCGAAGAATTGAGGGAACTCCTCAAAAAATACAGATACACACGCACCGATTTTAACATTTTTTAATTTTATTTTTTGTTCCGTCAGTGTCATATTCATTTTTAACATAACATAACATAACGTCACGCCTGTAATCCCCGAAGGGCTAGGCAGAGGCATACCTGGTAGTACACCCACATTTCGCCAGTTATGTTTAAGTCCCATGTAATAGGGAGCGAGCCTATTGCCATCAATCGGGCACAAATCCAGACTCCGGGCTGCTACTGAGAAACACCAGATGGAAAAACTCAATAACACTGCCCGACCCGGGGATCGAACCCGGGACCTCATGCTCAGCGGTAGCGCTTGCGACCACTAGACCAACAAGGCATTCATTTTTATTTTTTTAAATTACTGGTACACTCTTTATTCTTTTTTTAATTAGTTCACTGAGTTGAAAGCAACAAATAACATACATTTGTTTCTTTCAACTCTGTGAACTAAATGTTGTATCTATCTTTTCTGTCACGCTTAGGCTTACCTACCTACTTATAAAGCAAAATTTTGGAAAGTCAGCTCTCCATATGGCAGCTGTTGGACACTAGAAGGTCCAGAGCACAGTTCACACAGTGTACCTATTACCGTGTTCAGTATGATCCAGCTTGGTGTCCTACATACTGGATGGCTTTTCAATATGTGAAACTGCTGACATTTTTTTGTGTTCTTCGTTTAGTTTATGTGTTTGTTTTGTCATCACTGGATTAATTTACTCAACAAATTTACAAATATTAAACTTTTATGGGCGCGTAGGGTATTTTTAAGATGGGAAACAAACATTGAACTAGTGACACTGTTACCGTTACCGTAACCGACGTCTCCCGGAGTGCCACTGTTTTTTTCATGTATACCTACATCTTGGTTTTATATGGCTTAAAGGTATAATACAGGTCTTCAATGGAAAAAAAAATCTTTCTTTCTGATACGAAATTAAACATGTCTGTAAAATTTGTAGTTACTTAAGTTTCTATCATTAGCTACATTTAGTAACAAAAGAAATATTTACAAAAGTGTGAAAGGTATGAAAACAACAGACACTTGTAAATATTTCACATTCAAGATGTCGGAACGCCACTAATTCATGCTAACGCCACCAGCTGGCGCCACCATCTCATTTCATATTTCTTTGAACGTTACACGCCTTTGAATTAATAAATAATTGAGTGATCTTTCTGTGAAATGTCTCGCTTTTTTTTGCAATATTTACGTCGCAATTTCTTCTAAAAGCACACAGAATATTAATAATTATTGCGACAACTGTTTATCTTGATAAAACAACGGTTTTAAGCTTACGTAAAGCTTACTTATTGTACTCGTTTAACTTGAAATGCTTCCTTTTTTAGTTCGACTAGGTTTTTAAATTATATACTTTAACATAATATGACCTTCGTCTATGAATTTATATGTTTGTACAATATTATATGTTATAACTATTTTTTGCCGCAAATATTAGTAATTAACGATATACACTAGAAATAAAAATAAAAATTATCAACTACCTCCAAACTATGGCGATTATTAGTATTTTAATTACCTTTGATTTTGTAGGCTGAGTTTATAGTATAAATATGTATTGTATGCATATAAATATGCACTATCTTCTGTCATTACCTACATCATTTTAATTTTAAGGTATACCTACAACTTAGTAGAAAATTCCTTTACAGGAATATTTTTAGTTGTGCATAAAATTATAACAAACTAGCTGTTGCCGTTCCTGTGGGAATACAGGGATACAAAGTAGCCTATGTTACTCAAAGTGAATGTAGCTTTCTAGTGGTGAAATATTTTTTTAAATCGGCAAGTAGTTTTTGAATTTATTCATTACAAATATACACACAAAAATACAAATTTCTCCTCTCTATAATAATTATAGTAGATAAATAAATTACATCGATGTAATACGCTTTTTGACAGCAGCTGAAATCTGTATCCAGCATTGCACATTTGTGGTCTATGGTCACGTTTATATCTTTTACGCAAAATTGAATTTTCTGTTGCAATCAAAGTTTATTACTGTCCATGTTATTCCATTTACGGATTCAATCAGTATAAATTGAACAAAAAGTTTCGTTTTTCATCGGAAACGTGATCAGAATGATTTTGCTTTATATTTATGTATCAATTTCCACATCGCATCTGGACGAGATAGGATTAGAATTATGTCTGAATCTTGATGAGAACGTATGTGCATTCATAAATTCACGCTTTTATCTGTAATAAGAGTAGGCAGAAATTATAGAACGCTACCTGCAACGATCCTTACATAATTCTTTTACTTTGTTTACGCTTATTGACTGGCCTGTTGGTCTAGTAGTTAGTGACCCTGACTGCTATGCCGGAGGTCGTGGGTTCGATTCCCACGCAGGGCAAATGTTTGTGAGATGAGCACGATCATTTGTTCTGTGTCTGGGTGTAATTTATCTATAATATGTATGTATTTAGAAATATATAAGTATGTTTATCAGCTGTTTAGTACCCATAGCACAAGCTCTCAAGCTTAACTTGGGACTAAATGGCGTTGCGTAAAAAGTTGTGGAATATAACATAACATAACGTCACGCCTGTTTTCCCCGAAGGGCTAGGCAGAGGTGTACCTGGTAGTACACCCACATTTCGCCAGTTATGTTTAAGTCCCATGTAATAGGGGGCGAGCCTATTGCCATCATTCGGGCACAAATCCAGACTCCGGGCTGCTACTGAGAAATCCCAGATGGAAAAACTCAATAACACTTTGCCCGACCCGGGGATCGAACCCGGGACCTCATGCTCAGCAGTAGCGCTTGCAACCACTAGACCAACGAGGCAGTTGTGGAATATTATTATTATTAGTTGTGCAATTAGTGCTTGGCGTAAATGTAAAGACAAAACAATGGGCTATTTAACAAAATTTTAGGTTTTAGTCCTACATCTAGATTATAAGAAAATACTATACAGAGGGACTAAAAACTAACATTATGTCCAAATAAATAACCCATTGATTGATTGAGTGTGATTTTAAAATTGAAAATACCCGTATCAAATACAACATTACTAAGGATTATGCACCTACCTGTAATGATAGTCGTAAGGAAGATATTAATAATAAATAAGTTGGTTTTAAGACTTTAATTATAACTTACTGTGCTTGCCTTATTGTTTGAAACCTAAATGCTGCAGGGTACTTACTTAGTTTGCATTTTGTATAAGTTTTATAATCGTTCGAATTGGCGTTACGCGTATTTCAAGGATCCATTCGAGAGCTTTTGATCATACACGCACGCTGCTTGCGAGTAGGTACTATGCACCTGACCTTTCTGAAGAACATCACCAATGAGGTCCATGTCTGTCTCTTCTCGGCGTTTCTACTTACATCTACCCTATAAAGCTTTTGTTAATCACCATTTTATACTCTTAACTTGACCAAACCATCTAGTTATACCACATATATAATTCGCAAGGATCGAACGTATGAAACAAAAATATTTACATTATTTATTTGGCTAGACATTCGGTTATAAAAATAGAGGCTTTCGTGAAAGCTCCTATATGCGTACAAGTAACCATATTAACGGTAGGGTTGCTTTAGGAGCAAGATAAAAATATCATAGGGGTACTAAGTCATTCGGGGACTTTTCTATTATACAATAGAATACCCATGGCATCACCATGTATGTACAGACGCCAGCACATCAAGTTACCCCATTGTGTCAAATTTCTTTGATCGTTTTTCAACTTTATGCCAAACAGAATAAGGTTCATATTCAATTGGGAAAATTTGACACATTGGGGTAACTTGATGTGCTGGCGTCTGTACATACAGGTTGCTTTAGGAGCAAGATAAAAATATCATAGGGGTACAAAGTCATTCTGGGACTTTTCTATTATACAATAGCATACCCATGTCATCACCATGTATGTACATACAGGTTGCTTTAGGAGCAAGATAAAAATATCATAGGGGTACAAAGTCATTCGGGGACTTTTCTATTATACAATAGAATACCCATGGCATCACCATGTATGTACATACAGGTTGCTTTAGGAGCAAGATAAAAATATCATAGGGGTACAAAGTCATTCTGGGACTTTTCTATTATACAATAGCATACCCATGTCATCACCATGTATGTACATACAGGTTGCTTTAGGAGCAAGATAAAAATATCATAGGGGTACAAAGTCATTCTGGGACTTTTCTATTATACAATAGCATACCCATGTCATCACCATGTATGTACATACAGGTTGCTTTAGGAGCAAGATAAAAATATCATAGGGGTACAAAGTCATTCTGGGACTTTTCTATTATACAATAGCATACCCATGTCATCACCATGTATGTACATACAGGTTGCTTTAGGAGCAAGATAAAAATATCATAGGGGTACAAAGTCATTCTGGGACTTTTCTATTATACAATAGCATACCCATGTCATCACCATGTATGTACATACAGGTTGCTTTAGGAGCAAGATAAAAATATCATAGGGGTACAAAGTCATTCTGGGACTTTTCTATTATACAATAGCATACCCATGTCATCACCATGTATGTACATACAGGTTGCTTTAGGAGCAAGATAAAAATATCATAGGGGTACAAAGTCATTCTGGGACTTTTCTATTATACAATAGCATACCCATGTCATCACCATGTATGTACATACAGGTTGCTTTAGGAGCAAGATAAAAATATCATAGGGGTACAAAGTCATTCGGGGACTTTTCTATTATACAATAGAATACCCATGGCATCACCATGTATGTACAGACGCCAGCACATCCACCTACCCCAAACTGTCAAATTTTCCCAATTGAACATCAACTTTACTTTATTTAGAATAAAGTTGAAAACCTATCAAAGAAGATACATTGGGGTAGTAGTTCCTAAATTTGGGGCTGAAGTGGACTTATAGTAACTTCAAGTACCACGTCATATGGTGGAAGCCTATTGCCATCAACAGAACACATGTCCAGTATTAAAGTTGTCAAAAACTCAATTGAAACCTATGGATTATGATTTTAGAGAATTTAAGCACATCTAACTGCTGGTGAACCTACTAATATGTTTTTGTCACCAAGTTGTCGCTTCTGAAATACTGCTGTTAAATCCGCGATGGTTTGTGCTGGTATATAAACCGATCTATATGTTTGTAACTTTGTTAACATTGACAGTCCTGAGTTGTTATCTAAATTCTATTTTAATGTGCCAATTAAATCATTTCGTTTTAGTCCGCCTTTACGTGTACCTCATACGTCTACGAATTATAGGCAGAATAGTTATATTGTGCGGGCAAGCGAACAGTTTAATGGAATATGTAAACAGTATGACTTGGATCCTTTTGCAACTAGTGTGACAACTGCTAGAAGGTGCTTGAGCCTTAACTTTTTTAAATTGCCGTTGAACTAAATTTGTTTAGGTTATTGTCTTTATTTTTTATAGTTTTTACTTCACCATAATTGTTTTAAACAAACTGTAGCTGTATTCCCTTCTACTATAAATGCAATGCGTGATTGATATTGTTGCTTGCTCTCTTCACAATTACCAGTCAACTTCTACACGCGAAGACTTGTAATTGGCTTCCTGTTGACTATACTTCCATTTTTTATTTATTAAGTTTTTAAGCTGTAAGTCTTCCATATTTTGATAAATAAATAAATAAATAAATAAATAAATTAATTAATAAACATTAAAAAAAAACTAGTATCAAAGTTGCCTGTAATTGGTTGTGCAGTTCGATTTAAGACACAATTCCTTTTGTCAACTTGTATGTTTCTATCTGTATACTATGTGTAGCAACTGTTGGTGAACCTTAAATAAATGACTGCGTATGTAGAAACGAAACATTAATCTTTCAACTGAGGTAATTAGAGACACAATAGATAGACAATCACAGGCGGACACCGGTGTCTTATCGGGGTTTAATTAATTAAGTGACTAAATAGTATATGTATGTTATTTGAAAATTACAATAACCTGCTAATTATTATGTAGTTTCCACTAAAATAGATCTTTAGTATGTAAGTAGGTAGGTACAGCGATTTCTACATCACCCCACTCTTTACTTTTTTCTTTTTGAAAAAAAACCAAAGAATCAAAGTTTCTCGTTAATTGTTTTAACAAAACCTATGTGAGTAACAAAAAAACATTTCAGGTGGGCTGCACTTAATTCCTTTATTCTTATTTGTTACTAGCAGTCGTCACGCGGTTCCACCCGCGTAGTTCCTGTTCCCGTGGGATTACAGGGATAAAAGTAAAATAGCCTATGTCATCCGGGAATAATGTAGCTTTCCACCAGTGCAAACATTTTTAAAATTGAATGATTAGTTCCGAAGATTACCCCCTACATACAAACTTACAAACAAATTTTGCCTCTTTATAATATTAGTAAGTAAGATGTAAGATTTATGTAAAATATACGATTATTGTCAGTACAAGATAATTACTATTTTTTTAAACATGCTAAAAAAGGTCGGAGAATTAGATTGCCGGCGCATCACTTTAAAACGGTTGCAATTTTTTGTTTCTTTTTCATGATTTTGTATGATTTTTTCATTTTTTTTAATCCACCTTCTAAGTCTGAAATTGAATGGTATTCTTGTACCAAAAATCTCAATACCTACTTCAAATAATGTTTGCACCTGCTATTACGCGATAGTTATAACCCAAACAATTATATAAAATGAAAACCTCGAAATTGAGCTCGATGAAACTTCTAGATAATAAATCTCAACAGAAGTCATTCATCTAGCGAAGTAAGTTCATATATTTCTTGAGTAATAATAAATAAAGTGCCCTCGAAGTTGTACCAAGTTCCTCCCAAATGGATCTTCGGGAAGTTTCCTACTGTCAGAGTAAAAACTTATAGTTACAGCTGTGTTTAGATCCTTTTGTCCGCACAGTTTTGGGTAAAAGGACCAATTGTTAAAATGGAACAATCGTTTGTTTATTTAGTAGTTATGTTAAAAAGAAAAACAGAGATTATTCTTGCCAAACTGCAAAACAGATTATCGTCAACTTCTCGTTTAAAAATTTTAGTAGGTTCTTCAAAATTTTTTAAGTTTGTAAACACCACTAATTTTGAATTAGTGCAAATACTTAAAGGGCTTATTCTAGACTGTCTTCTCATTATACCTATGAAAAACAAAATAAAAAAAAATAAGAATAGAATATTATAATTTATCTGATGCAAATAAATTGAATTGAATTGAATTATATTTGTAAAATCAATAAAAAAATATTTTTAAACAGCAAAGTTAGGCAGAAATGTAGAACATTTTTTCAGTTGCGTTTAAAGTTCATGGAATAAGGTGTTGTCATCAACCAAGCACGAATCCAGACTCTAGGTTGCTACTAAAAAAATCCTGATGGATAAACCCTATAGTTACCTAATATTTTGAGAATTCCAATAAAGAGTAAAGATTTTAATTTTGGTTCGTTTGTTTGTTTGTAAGGATATAACAATGAAACTACTGAACCGATTTTAAAAAATCTGACATGATTTGAAATCTATTTTATTTCTAAAACAACGAGTTTGAAGAAAAAAAACTAAATGTTTGCGCGCTAAGTTGCGAACAAAGTGCTAGTCTATTATAAAATATAGATATAGATAACGTGATTATCTGTGTTTTTGTCCATGCTGATGATATCACGATAGATAAAGGGATTTCTATTCATAATTAGTTTTACGATCCTAATAGAATATTAATTCAAAAATAACAGGCTCTTTTGATAACACGACAAAATCAACATTTGTGGGGCAACCCTTATGATTAAATTTTAATAGGCTTTATTAAATAAAAACAAAGATTACATTTTAAACTTTATCCAAGGGATGAAATCACAATAATTCTACTACGTATGACCAAATAAGTACCTAAGTGTAAATACACTCCGGTTTTATTGAAAAAGAAATTGCTTATGCCATTGCTATTGCTTACTTAGGCCATTATTTTATTTTTAAATTTTGTTTTTTTGGCATCCTTTCAGTATCATCAGCGTCATTATCAGCCCACAGTAGTCTACTGTAACTCATGTTGGACATAAGGCTCCCTAAATGACGCATCCAGCCTGCGTAGCTTGAACAAATTGAACACCGAAGAAACGGCCTTTGTCTACAGACGAATCGGCAAAGTGACAGATTATATAAACAGGAACCTCAATCTGTCAAATTTCTTTCAATACACCTGCCTGCGTAGCATGAACACTTAATTTCTTTTCTTCCGAGACACGACAAAGACCGTTTCTTCGGTGTTCATGCTACGCAGGCAGATCTGCCAGCAGTCTTTCGCAGGTCGTCATCCCACCTAACTGGAGGACGTCCTACACTACATTTGCCAAGTCATAGTTTCCACTCAAGAACACGTTTACCACAGCAGTGGTCGGTTCTTCGCGAGATATGGCCGGCCCACTGCCACTTCAGCTTGCTAATCCTTTGAGCTATGTCGATGCCATTAGTTCTCTGTCGGAAATATTCATTTTCACTGGCCTGTTGTTAGTGACCCTGACTGCTATGCCGGAGGTCGTGGGTTCGATTCCCAACCAGGACGAATGGTTGTGTGACGAGCACGATTATTTTGTTCTGTGTCTGAGCGAAATTTATCTATAATATGTATGTATGTAAGATATATAAGTATGTTTATCAGCTGTTTGGTACCCATAACAAAAGCTTAGCTTGGGACTAAATGGCGTTGTGCGAATAAATTGTGAAATATTTATTTATTTACTACTAGCTGCTGCCCGCGACGTCGTCTGCGTGAAGGTTCTACAGCACCAAATATACCTACCTAAGATTCCAGTGTCGCTATAGCATTATAAGTTAACAACTTTTAAAATAGCATTAAAATATAAGTTACAGTCATGAAGAGAGTTTTTTTGTAATTTTTTTTTTATTTTGCAATTTTTAGTTTCTTTGTATGTAAAGAAAGTCTTTCAAAACTTGAAAGAATCATTGAAATCGGTTAACAATTGCAAAAGAAGTTCTTTCTAAACCTTTTAAAATAGACAGGCGTAATGTTATGGGAAATACATAAACCATGCACAGACATGTGACTGTAGCTATTGCGAGTAATTTGTTGTTATGCGTTGAAGAGTTCCATCGCCTGTCTTCTTCATCAGTTTTTTTCACAAAATGATACTTGCTAAATGTAAATGCTTGATTCGTCACCAAAAAAAAAAAATGTAAAAATTGGTACATGTTTTCCTATATTATTTGAGGAGTTCCCTCATTTCCTCGAGGATCCCTCATCAGATCTGAGGTTTAATACTAATGGGACCAACCTGGTAGTATACCCTATCAAATAAAAAAAAGATTTTTGTAAATCGGTCCATAAATGGCGGAGTAATCGCGTAACAAACACACATAAAAAAACACCGTCGAATTGAGAACCTCCTCTTTTTTTTTAAGTCGGTTAAAAATAAGTTCAAAGGTATATACCTTATAACACTTCCCTATAAACTACGTTGATAATTATACTGCCAGGAGCCAAAATGTAAAGATAGTCAGGACTGGTGGCGCGGGAGCAAGCGACGTACAGGTGCCCGTGTGAGAAGCAACTCGTCCTGAGATCTACACCCGCTGCTCTGAGTATCGGCTCCTGCGATTTATTGATTGTCATCACTAAGCAAACACTCACGGGGAACTGTACACGCTCGAACTGGATCGGGAAGCTGAAGTATAAGGGGAATGCGTTGTATAAATACTGCCTTGCCGACGCCACAACCCGTAATAATTTCCACCTCAATGGTGTCTGTGGAGAGAGATGACTTTAAGACACCACCCGTTACACAACTTTGGAGGAGATTTGTTCCTAAAAAGCATAATCGGGACGCTGACCTTCATTCAGCTTGATGGTATGCGCTGGAAGTCAACTTGCTGACAGGAAGTTCAAAAATTCCACGGGATAATGTGTGGCGTCATCTTGCTCGACGACAGTGCTTATCGACGTATAGACCACTTCATTCCCCTCAATGTCCGAGAGAATGCATTCGTTAATTGCTGCAGCATGATCATTTTTGGGCGCCAAAATGGCCCTCTCACACGAATTCTGCTGGTGCGTTATACGACTGATGTCCACGTACACACAGCGAATGAGTTCTTCGAAGCTGGATACCACTCTACCGAGAGACTCTGAAAGCACCGCCTGTCCACTTCTCTCTTCTGGTAGAGTGCCTTTGCCAAGACTTAGAAGGACATCGGAGAATTCTTGAGCGCGTGCAATGCCGCCGAGCCGAGCTCTTATATTAATGGTCAAGCGCAGCGTACGAACTTGTGACCACAACGCAGATCGTTTCACCGAAGCATTCATCTCGTCAGCCCTCGATCTCCGCGTCAACTCGGGAAGCGTTTGCCTGAAATCGCCACTGAGCAGAACTGTGACACTACCCATCAAATGTTCATTCCTGCAGATGCCCTGCAGGGTTCTGTCCACGGCCTCAACTGCCTTCCTTTTGAAAATCGTACACTGATACGATCCCATGTGATACGATCCGAACTCTGCTCAAGATTTTGAGGGTTTTGTTGGAACTTCAATTTGTCAAAACGAATTATACGATACAACTTTTATGAAAAAAATGCACAATGCCATCTATGAATTTTAAGAATAACTAACTACTAACCTCATCAACACGATCAAAATTTAAATTAATTTTCAAAAAGTGTTTATGTGTTACTTGATTTGATTTTTATACATTCTCATAGATGGCGCTGATTCCAAATTGTCTTTATGCTACAAACATTCATCAAACTTTGTTTCTCTGCCAAAGTTACTTAAATGGCGTAGTTTTATAGTGTAAAGCTAGATAATAGCATAGCTTACTTAAAACCAACATTTAAATATGCGTCCTTTGATTACACGCTTTCACAGAATGAGTTAGAAGAATAAAGATTCACTGCTCCTCCCCCGTAGGTGATAGCAAACAGACAAACAGACAAAAATTCCAAAAAGTCACTTTTTGTCACCAGTTACGTTTTTCTAACAAAACCCACTTATTTTTTCTTGAAAATTCTCAATGTACTGTTTTTCTTTCGTTACTGTTTTATTATAATTATGTAGATGAAAAAAATGCACAATGCCATCTATGAATTTAAAGAATAACTAACTACTAACCTCACCAACACGATCAAAATTTAAATTAATTTTCAAAAAGTGTTCATGTGTTACTTGATTTGATTTTTATACATTCTCATAGATGGCGCTGATTCCAAATTGTCTTTATACTACTAACATTCATTAAACTATGTTTCTCTGCCAAAGTTACTTAAATGGCGAAGTTTTTATAGTGTAAAGCTAGATAATAGCATAGCTTACACAAAACCAACATTTAAATATGCGTCCTTTGATTACACGCTTCCACAGAATGAGTAAGAAGAATAAAGATTTACTGCTCCTCCCCCGTAGGTGATAGCGTGATAATATATAGCCTATGTGTTGACCCGACCTCTTAGTAATATTCATGCAAAATTTGAAGTAAATCCATGCAGTACTTTTTGAGTTCACCCCGCCCATACATACAGACAAACAGATAAACAGACAAACAGACAAACAGACAAAAATTCTAAAAAGTCACTTTTTGTCACCAGTTACGTTTTTCTAACAAAACCCACTTATTTTTTCTTGAAAATTCTCAATGTACAGTTTTTCTGTCGTTACTGTTTTATTATATGTATAGATTTATTTAGAATTTTATCTTTCAGTGAAACAACCAGCATTGCCCTTTCCATAGTTCGCTGTGCAGGGTTCAGAAATGAATCCTTAATAGACCATTTAGGTCTAGTAGGTTCAAATACAAAAAAAACTGAGAAGTAGGTATATCAAAAAAACGCGTAGGTAAATGAAAAAGAGCAAAGTTACATTACATATTGCGAAGCCAAAACATTTTCATAAGAAGGAAATATTTCACCGAAGGGTAAGTTATTGGCTTTACAGCGAGGCGTGAGGGTTTCAGGAGGAAACTGTAAATGAAAGTAAATGTAAAAGTTTACGTATGGCTGTAGTGATTGTAAACGATAGGATAGTAGGTATTACTTGTGTAGGTACAGTCAGGAAAAAAGTAGCTGAATTTTTTCGGCTTTCATAAGTGCTCAATAAGATTTCCATAGAATGATACCAGTCTGTTTGCCGTCCCACAGCACGGCACAGGGCTCTTCTCATACAGAAAAGGACACTAATTGGATTATATTTTTGTGTCGATCTTTATTTACCTATATTTTATAAACTCACCATGTATTATCATTATTAATTTCATGTTTGTTTTATAATTATGTCGATGTTGTCATCGTTCAAATACTATCAATTTTAATTTACTTTTTATCACATACACATACGTACATAAACTCACGTCTTTTTCAAGTACGCCTTACATATTTATTTTGCTTCGTTTACATCACACACTTCTTCTCCTTATTTTTTCTCTTCTTCTTCTTCTTCTTTCTTTCTTTCTTCATACTTTTTATCAATTTTAATTGTAGTTTTTTTAATTTTAATCTATATATGCAATTAGTGTTGCATAAATATATATTATTTAATTGAACTGAATATGGGCGCTTATTATTTAGTATGTTAGCATATATTTTCCGTCTTTATTGTTTTGTGCCTATGGTGTTTAACTATAACTAATTGATGCGCTATAATTGTCGCTGTATTTAGTGTGAACATGGTTATATAAGAAATAAATAAAAACATTCATGATCATCTTATTCAAAGCAACTTTCGTATGATTTTCAGAACTAAAGTTTCTTGCGTCTCATCGCCGTGTTCGCACAGTCAATTACAGCATCCGTTCTGCGAATTCCGCTTCAACAATTTGTAGTTATCAATAGAACTTGCTAAAACGCTTACGCCCCCTCACTTAACATAGTTCACGCATCAATTTGATCCCATAATTTCCCCTTTATCCCATTTAATTGGATCATGAACTTCGCCAATTTTGGGCCATCGTAAATTAAATTTTAAAATATTCAGAAGAGTTTTCGAATTTGATTGGAAGTTATTCTTGACGAGCTCGCCATTTTGATCAATTACAAGATTTTAAGAAATTTGGTTGTGACGTGTATTTAATGAAACCGTAAATGAATCCCAATTGGATTTATTTAAAATGATAAGATAATAAAAACTAATAATAATGATATGATTAAATAATAAGTACCTAAGCGTATTTTTGTTATCCTCTAATAATTAACAGTAGGTAAGCGTAATTACAATTAATTTTAGTCAATTAAAAGCAACGCGTGGGGTCGGGACCTCAGCGCGTTTAGGAAAAGGTTACACCGGTGATGACTCAACATTTACTGAGCTTTTTCCCACATTATGTTGAGGTTGGTTTCCAGTTTAACCAGATGCAGTTGAATACTAATGGTTTACAAGAAGGGGCTGCTTATTAAACCTCCAAAAACCAATAAAAATAATAAAGAAAAGAAAGAAAGTTAATCATTTATTTGACACGCACAAGACCTATAAAATTAAAACGTTAAAAAAACTCAAATAAAAAAAAATACGTACACACATACACACATACATAAACTCACGCCTTGTTCCCTTTTACATGGGGGTAAACAGAAACTACAGAGTGCCATAAGCTACGATTTTTACATACTTCTTCTGCTTCGTTTACATTCATACATGTTGTCGTACACACACGCCGGTTGCAAATACTACGCACCTGACATTTCTGAAGAACCTCACTAACCTCACTCCTTCTAGGGCATCTCCTCCCGGCGTTCCCACTTACATGTGCCTTGTAAATACCTTTCGTTAGTCGCCTTCCATTCATCCTTTCAACGTGACCAAACCATCTAAGCATACTCTTTTAAATTTTTGTTACTTCATCTTCTTTTAAACCACAACGTTGCTTTATCACATCTAGAAGAAGATCACATCATTTCTCAATTAAAGAAAATATACGAACAAAAACAAAAAAATTCTAAGAATATTTTTGAAATGAGAAGAAAGTAAATTATTTAACAAGTACACATACAACCCTATTTGCAATTACATAGGTATCAAAGTTGGTGTAATGACTTCAGATAGTTTACCAAATTATTACAAATGTAAAATACAGAAAACACAATAAAAACTAATTTAAATATATTAAATATGTACTCTTAAACTAACTACAAATATAATAGTATAGATATCAACAAAAGAAACTAATCTTACCAGTAAAACAATACCTAACAGTTACCACAATCACTGCGACTTTCCCCATTATATCATACAAGGTGTTTTTTTTTTTATATCCTATGGGATTTTGACCTACAGAATATAACCCTAGAGTTATGACTCTAGGGTTATATTCTGTAGGTCAAAATAATACTAAAACTCCTAGAATAGATGGTCCAAAAAGGTGTTTTACATTAATCATCGTGACTTTGTCGAATTGTTTTGTATGACAGTAAAAAAAAAAGGATGATTGAAACACAATTCACATGCCAGTTGATTCTTTGATATGGTCTCAATCATACCCTAGAGTTATGGGATATAAAAAAAAACACGTCGTATACAACGTGGCGCTACAATGGTGACATTAATTTAACACACGGGTAGGGCTAGTGGCCATTAACCACATAAATTATGATTGGTTAAAATAGTTGGTAATTTGAACAAAAACATTTTTCAAACAAACTAAATAATAAAAAAGTGACTACAATTGGGATCACTCTGTGCAAAAATTCATTCATGAAATTACTTACCTAGATGCACGTTACTCGTTTACGTTTACTCAGAGCGGCAACGCGTCACGTACGTCGCGGTGCGGCGGGCGGGGGTGAAAGGGAGAACGCGCGCGCCGACAAAAGGATTGAGGTATTGCTTATTCGTTTCAATTTCTTTGACGCGATGTTATGATCCGTGACCCCGGCAAATGACCGCTGCACTATGATTATTTTTGTACAGGATGCTTATTTTTATATTTTTTTATTTTTTTAAATTAATCAGTAAATAATGACGTTTTATGGAAATAAAATTACTTCTTAAACCAAACTGGGATAACGTATACGTGTGTTAAGTTAATGTCACCATTGTAGCGCCACGTTGTATATTACACAAAAACATTCATATTTATATAGATCTCTTTATACCTTTCGCCTTAGAAAATGAACGTTACCAAACGTACCCGCCGAATGTCCAATTAAGTCGAAAGTATTCTGCTTTTAAATTTTCTAAAGCTTCTGAGAATTCGGCTGGAGAATTCTTTAGCTCATTAATTTTTGTTATTAGGCTAATTATGGCGAATGGCGGACTTTTTGTTGATTCCCTTGTGGGGTTAACATGATGCTTTTCCTAATGATTTGTTGGAACCGAACATAAATACAACGTGTTTTTTTTGATATCCCATAACTCTAGGGTATGATTGAGACCATATCAAAGAATCAACTGGCATATGAACTATGTTTCAATCATCCTTTTTTTCTTTACTATCATACAAAATAATTCGACAAAGTCACGATGATTAATGTAATACACCCTTACGTGACAGAAAAGTGACGTTAGAAAGAAGAGTCGTCGTACTGGTGACAATTTTTGAACTAATTAGGTAATAAAAATAATATTAATTATACTTAATAATAATATTCCACGACTATTCACACAACGTCATCTAGTCCCAAGTTAAGCAGAGCTTGTGTTACGGGTACTAAACAACTGATAATTTAATTATGATTGATGATATCTCCGAAACTATGCATTTTTGGACCATCTATTCTAGAAGTTTGTTTTGTTTGTTGGAATTTTTACCTACAGAATATAACCCTAGAGTTATGGGATATAAAAAAAAACACCTTGTAGATGGTTGCTGTCTATTAAGTCTATCCAAAGGTTGTTTGTCAGAGATCACTTGAAGCTATAGCGCTGCCCATTATAACAACCTAGGGAGCTCTTTATGTTATTATTTGTTATATGTGTAATTGTTTGTTGGCTTGGAGAGCCTGGAGTCTGTGCCCGATTGATTGCAATAGGCTTGCTTCCTATTACATGGGACTTAAACGTAACTAGCGAAATATGCGTACTAAGTACTGGTACACCTGTGCGTATCCCTTCGGGGACAACAGGCGTGATGTTATGAAAACAGAATGTTTTACTCTTTTCTGTTCTATAACCGTAGTAATAAGGTCATGAATAACTTATAAACAGTTTTTTTGCACAAGTTTTTGGACTACCTTAATGTCTTTTTTGCGGGCTTAGAGGCAGTATGCTGATATTATAAGACGTCTTAGCGTGGCTATAGTTCCTAGTAGTAGCTCATAATGTGTCACCTGTTGTTCTATTTTGGAGAAATAAACAATGATACCTAACTACTATTTTTACCAATGTTTATGGCAACACAAAATTATTATTTAGTCTTTGGTAAGGATTGACTATGTTTTCTCTTTCTTCCGATCGCCGTTCTAACGTGCGTGTGTCACGTTGTGCAATAAAGTGTTTATTATTTATACAAGACGTTTGAATCAAGGTAAACCGTTCACAAGCAATAGTTTAATTTACTTTAAAATAGGTACTAATGTTAAAACCTTGTTTCCAATATTTCTATGAGTACTAAAAACAATAAGATGATCAATATGATGAGTATCCCAACTTAAATATCGGAGATAGAAGAATAACTTATGTATTAACAATACTGAATCCTATCTTTAACGTTAACAAAACACAAAAAAACAATTTCCCTTCTAATAAATTCTACCACAAAATGACACGAAAACCAACGTGAACGCAATCTTCCAACTAAAACTTTTGCCAAACTCACTGACTTCAAGAACAAACTCTGAATAGCTTTCTTTATTAGTTACTTTCTTTGATACGATCAATTGGTATTCAAAAGAAATAGTAAGTAAGTCTTTCCTTTCAAATAAGTACCTTTCACTTAAAGCCGCTTCTAAATCAATTTCGTCGACGATATTCATAAGCCTTATATTTCGGAGGTTGAGAAAACATCAATGAATTATTAATAAAAATGCTTTCTGCAAAGTTCCCGTTTGATCTTTAGTCTGAGCACAACCGACGTGAGTATCTATCTAATACGTTATAATATCGGCCGAATGTTGTTTTATCTCGACAGGGACGCTGAACAGACATTGTCCCGACGACGGAGCCTATTCAATATGCATTATGCTAAACAGATGCGACGTTCCTTTGTTTACGGAAACGCGCCATTTTGATAAATAAGCTCCTACTATTGGAAAACCGAGAACACTTCAAACCGACCTCACTGTGACATACACTGTCTCAACGCTTACTTCGCTCAAAGACTTAGCGGAAACTCTTTGTATTCCCTCAAAGATTGCGGATCCGCTCCGTCGTGCACTGTCTTCAAAAGTTTAAACGTCGTCGATAAAGTGTACTTTCGTGTGTTCACTTCGTGCGTCCCGATTTATTTTTACCTCAAAAGTAAACTCAAACGTTCTTGTATCTTGATTTACAGTGGCCTCGTAAACGCTGCTCAACATGATTCACGATGACACAAAATTATTTTAACGATGGCTTTTTTAACCCAGTTTTTATCCTGAACATGGCGCGTCTCCATATTCTTCCGCGTTGGTCTTACGCACAGTTTTCTCCGACGCAGCACTCAAAAGTCATCGCAGAAGTCGAGCAGGCCGTCTGCCAAGTTTTCCGTTTCGAAGTCGAATTAAAAAAAGACGTTACACTAACTTTCGCGCGTGTAAATATAGTTGAGGGTGAACGAACGTGTCGGCTAGCACTGACCTCCTTTCTGCGTGATGTTGAACGTGCGGAGCCGGTACGAGTCCTCGTCGGGTTCCTCCTCGGGCTGATGCTGCGGGGTCCGTGGGACGTCGAGGAACGCGTTGGAGCGTCGCGGCTGGTTGTGCTGGCCGGGGGGCGGCCGGCGCCGGGCAGACGCCTGCCGCCGGACCTGAGGCGGAGTCTCTGCCTCGGCCAGGCGAGGCTCAGAGCTGTACCGAGTCCTGGTCTCTCTGTCCAACTGCTGCTGCTGCTGCTGGCGCCGCTGCCGGACCGACCGACCGCCGGTGATCCTGGCGGACTGAGAGCGCGCCGCCGGCCTCCGACGAGGCGCCGGCGTGGTCTCCATGGGGGCCGCGAGGGCTTCCATACTCGCGGAGGCGGGAGCGCATATCGACTGCGAGCGCTTCGTGCGTCCGTCTGTGGCCATGGTCGCGACGATACTGAAGCGGTGAGCGGTGTCGGGCGGGCGGGCGACGGCTCCCCCGCACCACTGGGCGGGCGGTTACTTGTTGCATCGCGGCTTATGCGATTAGTGCTCTTTTTAAACGTCTCTAATTGTGTGTTTTTTCATGAATGGTTTCAGGAGTACTCTTTAAAAAATGTAAATAGAACTTGTGCGTATTGTTTTGGGTGGTACGCTATTAAAATATACTTGTTGTTTATTCTCAAAGTTTATTCAGTGAGTGGGCAACTTTCTGGATCACTGAGCTGAGCTCGTTAGCCCATTAGATACCTACGTTTATTGATTTACACCTTTGTTTAGTTACGGGTTTCTTTAAGGTGAGGTCTTGTGTTGGATTCCCGAGTCGGACAAAATGAAATTTGGTTATTCCATCAGAAATTTCTCAATCTCTGTCTGAAGTCTAGTTTTCTGCCTAGTTAATAGCAATTGGACTTTAAATCAACTTGCGGAAAGTGAATGTTGCTTTTCTTAAAAAAGAAAGAACGTTCAACACGGTTGTAAAAAGTACGAGTAAGTATAACTTTTTTGTAAAAACTATATTTTGTAAATTCGTGAGGAAAGTGATAAGGAACGAAGTTTCTGTTTCTTGACAAAGTATTTCATTATTTATTGTCATGAGTTTTTTGTTTCGATAAAATTGCACGATTTTGATATTGTAATGTATGATGCATTTAGTTTAGTTGTAGGGCAAACAATAATTTATTATCACTGATAATTTCTGTAAACTGTCTTTTTTTAATGTTTATTTTATTTATTGCTATTGAGTGGGAATCAGGCATACAACATTGAGCATTATCGAATGACCCGCGCTACGTGCGTGCCGACCGATATTGGTTTCTTAAACTGCTCACAACTAATTATTAAAACAAGCAAGTATATTGTGATACTTTTACCGTGTTTCAATAACATCTCGAAACCCATAGTTTCATAAACTACCATTCTGTAACCGAAATAAAATCGGAAGTTTATGGTAATTCCGCACAATTTACTAGGTAATTCTATCCACCGGAGACAGGAATTAAATCAAACATACTAGGTTCATGGTTGTCCCCTGTAACATCCCGTAATTGGGTAAGAGCGGTCGTATGTATGTCTGTCACGTAACTCCAACAGGCAGAGGACACAGGCAAGGGACTTTTTCGTGCTGAAACAGATAAATGCTAGTAGGTATTCAATTTAAAGTCAGAAAAAGTATTCGGTATTGAATGCGGGTTTGGGTTAAAATTCCAGATTTGTTAAGGTTACTATGACCTTATTGCTAAACAGCTTTAGCTTCTTAGTTTAATTTAGTTAGTAGGGGTATTAGTTTAGTATTTAGTTTAGTCATTTTGTTTTTAGGGTTCCGTACCTCAAAAGGGAAACACGGAATCCTTATAAGATTACTTTGTTGTCTGTCTGTCTGTCTGTCCGTCAAGACCCATTATTTTGAAGATGCGTGGAGGTATCAAGTTGAAATTTAAACTATATACTCAAGTCTACAGTCATATGAAGTCGTGAAAAAATCGAACTTCTATGTTTACGTAAAAAAAAGATACGCCTGTGTTTTCAGCATAAATGCATATTTCAACACCCTCAAGGGAATCAAAATTCAAAGGGTACATCTCATTGACCTAGAACTATAAAATTTGGCAAGTAACATCGTTATAAACCACACTTACAATAAAAAGTCAAAAAACTATAGGTACATTTAAATAAATAAATAATTAAATATTCTACAACTTCTTCACACAACGCCATCTAGTCCCAAGCTAAGCTATGAGCTTGTGTTATGGGTACTAAACAGCAGAGAAACATACTTATATATTTCTAAATACATGCATATTATAGATACATTACACCCAGACAAATAACAAATGTTCGTGCTCATGTCACCAACATTGTCCTGGGTGGGAATCGAACCCAGCATAGCAGTCAGGGTCACTAACTACTAGACCAACAGGCCAGTCAAAACACAAAACATATAGTCAAAACTTACATTTAATCAAATTTAAAAACCTCCAACACTTAGAAATCTTATAAAAACATTAACTCACTCTCATTTTGTGGTGGTGGCCATCATAAAGCGATTTTCATCAAACATAGCTACAATATTTTACCTATCAAACACAAAAAAAAACAAAATCTTAATTGCCCGGAATCAATGATTGTATCTAAATTCCTCAAGCGAACGCTCGCGCTATCATTGTCTTTCTATTGTGTCTCTAATTGACACGATTGAAAGATTAAGTAGTTTTAAAACCTGTGGATAATACCGACAATTAATCTCGTAGTAATGGTTCACGTTTTATTGATTGCTGCTGTGTTTAGTACCCTAGATCCTCATCATTGGTCCCTCGAGCCGGATGACAGGCTTAGCTATTGTTTATTAATAAATCTTGTAGTAATGTTTCGTGTTTTCTTGATTGCTGGTCAATTTAGTCCTCTGTCCTCAACATTAAAGCTTTCAGAACAGTCTTCAAGTAAGTGCTATCGAAAATTATCATCTGAACATTAAGAAGAGATTTACTCAACCCAAAAGAACCCAAAAATAATATTACTACAGAACAGTAATAAATAAAACGAACAGGACAAAACCTAAATGCTTCTTGAAGACGAAATTGAAATAAAATAATATCCACACGAATAGGACGTTACTCACTTGTTTCGTAATAATATCTTTCTTCATTTGTCTTTTTTCTTTTAGCTGTCTTGACATACCTACCTCTCAGGGCCGGATTTCAAGGTGCGGGGGCCCATGGTGCGTACAGTTTTCTGATTTAGACACAACCAATACTTCGCTCGCGACTTTGACCGCGTGCTTTACATAATTTAACATCCCTCAATCCCCCCTTTGTTTAGGAAATAAAAATATAGACTATGACACTCGCAAACAATTTGGCTTTTAATGGTAAAATAATTTTGAAAATCAGTCCAGTAGATCCAGATATTACCCCCTACAATGTAACAAACTCACAAACTAAATATGTAAAAGAAAAAATGGATAAATAAATACTTACTAAATAACAATTTCAGTGAAATCCTGTTCTTAAAGCAAATCACTTTATAATAAATGTATAATATTCCACAACTTGAACCTGAAGACAAAGGTCGAAGATGGAACGAGCTTATTCAAAAGAAGCCTATTAACTCGCGAATTAAACAGACTGGGGTCATATGAATTCGGGAACACCGATGCAGGCAGGGAATTCCACTGTTTGGCTGTGCGCATAACAAAGGTGCTTATGTGTGGACCATGTATTTTGTTTGTATTTTATTAATCATTATTGTTTACAAAATCAATTAGAAGATAAATGAATCTTGTAAGCGCTTTGGATGTATTTCTGTTAGCTTGTAAGACCAAATGATTTCAAAACTAAATAATATTATAAAATGACACTTCATTAAAAAGCACACTTTGCTTAAGCTTTCATACTTTAAAAGTTTTTTCTCCCTTGCAACCGTGATTGTAACAGACCAAACTGATGACATCTGTCCAAACCACTTCACTCAGATTTCGTACGAGTGTTCCAAAATGTAATGCTTTCAAAATATTTTCATTCGTAATTTCTTCTTCGCTGAGTATGTAAGCTTGGCGTCTGATTTGCCTACATTTCAGCGGGGGAAATTAATCTTGCTTTCCCTGTATCATGCGAATTAGATCATACAAGAGACGAGCGCGAGATTAATGATATTTGCGTGGAGTTTGTATTTGAGAGTTTTTGAGCTTCATAAGCCCCTGTACGTAAATGGCGGTGCCGTTTGATATTGATTGATTGGGAAAGGAAGAATGGAATACAAGAGAATAAAAAGAAATGATGATTAAGTTGTTATTATTTATTAGCCCAACGGATTAGCAGGTTGAAGTGGCAGTGGGCAGGGCACATAGCACGGAGGACTGATGACCGATGGGGTCTAAAGGTTTTCGAGTGGAGGCCACGTATCGGCAAGCGCAGCGTGACGTCCACCCACAAGGTGGACAGACGACCTCATTAAGGCCGCGGGAACGCGCTGGATGCGAGCCGCTTCCAACCGGTCTTATTGGAGATCTATAGGGAAGGCCTATGTCCAGCAGTGGACTTCCTATGGCTGAAATGATGATGATGATGATTTATTAACCACACAAAGGCGGGCTTTAGCATCATCTGCGTAGCCTTTTCCCAACTATGTTAGGATCGGCTGGTTTGATCTTCCAGAACCCAGTAAAGTTGGTTCAACTGGTTGCCAGGCTTTCCCGCTTCTGAATACCCGAAACGACTGACAAAGATCTTCAAATGATAACCGGGACCAACGGCTTAATGTGCTTTCCAAGACACGAAGAAGTCTTGATATGATGGGCCCTATCAGAATAACAGCGCTGCCATGTTTTTATTTTTAAATGTCGCAGCTAATGCTGAGATAGGCCGCCTTTTTGGTCTCGCACAGGTCTTTTTATCATAATTATTTTTTTTTTATTTTTGTCTATAGTTTTTTAATCTTTTCTTTTTTTTATCTGTATTGATGTTCCTTTGTTTTATGTTCTGTGCGTCCAAATAAAAGATTTTCTTTCTTTATTTTCTTTATAATGCAATGAATGGCCTTCAAACCTCGTCAAGCGAAGCTTAACCTTTGACTGACATGTCAGGCTGTCATAATTTAGTCATAAGCTACTCATCTCGCTTGATGAACTGGCGTCACATATGTACTTGCACGAATTAAAACGCTAACTATGTAAAAAATAAATCTAGAATTTTAAATCGGTTGGTTGTTAAAAGTTTACATTGATGAAAAGTCACTAACGATGGACCACCAGTTAGTTACTGTGCATAAAAAACAAACACAGAAAAATATGAATCTATTTTTGGGACGGGATAGTTCGCTTCGAATAAAACTTTTTATTTTGTGCAATTTGGAACTGTATGCAATTGCTAGGTTCAGTGGTGCACACGAGTGCTCCGACAGATTACTATGTATTTTATTCTGCTAGACTCTATAGATAACATAACATAAAATAACATCACGCCTGTAATCCCGGAAGGGTTAGGCAGAGGTCTACCTGTAGTACATCCACATTTCGCTGGGGGGTGAGCCTATTGGCATCAATCGGGCACAAATCCAGACTCCGGGATATGACTGAGTAATTCCAGAAGGAAAAACTCAATAATATTTTTCCTGAATAGATGAAGTTTAGACCTGATCCTATACTAATACTAATTACTTATCTATACTAATATTATAAAGAGGAAACATTTGATTGTTTGTTTGTATTGGAGACGCTCCAAAACTACTGGACCGATTTGAAAAGAAACTTTCACCGTTGGGAAGCTACACTATTCCCGGGTGACATATGCTACTTTTTATCCCTGTATTCCCCGGGAACGGGTTATACGCTAGTGAAACCGCGTGAAGTCTGTTAGTTTGGTTTATAACAGATCGGTGACTATTGTAATGTTTGCCCATTCAGAAGAATGGTTCGGTTTTTGAGTTAATTTTCTTTGTAACACAATTAGTGTTCCTAAGAGGGAAGCTGACCAAGAATAACTTAGTATTCGTAGCACATAGCGCAATTTGTTGTGTTTCTCGAAGACATCGGTCTACCTAACACCCTGTATACCTTTACTGTAAATACCAATAGTATATTTGGAGTCTGGCTGCCATTCTTCAATAAATAATGTTCTACAACTTTTACATACATATCTATACTAATATTATAAAGAGGTAAAATTTTTATGTTTGTAAGTTTGTATGTAGGGGGTAATCTTCGGAACTTATTATCCAATTTTAACAATTATTGCACTGGTGAAAAGCTACACTAATCCCGGATGACATAGGCTACTTTTTATCCCCGTATTCCCACGGGAACGGGAACTACGCGGGTGAGACCGCGTGACGTCTGCTAGTTATAGATTAATTACACCCGGACACAGAAATGATCGTGCTTGTCACACAAACATTTTTCCTGGGTGGAAATTGAACCCACGACCTCCGGCATAGCAGTCAGGGTCACTGACTAATAGACCAACAGGCCAGCCTCGGCCGAAATGTTTCTACTATCTGCTGTCTCTTTGTCAATTCTTCTGTCGACTTATTATTATTATTTTTTGTTTGTTATTATTGATAGGCACGCGTTCGACCACTATCTCACCAGATGGTAAGCGATTAAGTGGTTCACGATGAAGAACGCTTGCCTAGAAGCAACCTCCCTCTTGACTTGAAGACCCCTAGGTTGTAGCTATCAGGAAACACCGACTCCGGCAGGGAATTCCACTCTTTAGCTGTTCGCACAATTAATGTTTCCAAAGCGTTTAGTACGTAATTACGTATGGTTACCCATTTCATCGGTGATTATACTACGCGTTAGGTACTAAATTCCCCTCCTGCAATGCGATTCTGGTCAAATCACCACGTAGAAATGTAGGCTTAGTGAGGGCGAATTGAGCTGTCATTCCATACTAATGCTAGGCATTGACAGTTTCCTTCACTCAAGTTTTTACGGCGTGACTTTTACGGAATCGACCGGCTGATCAGAAGGTCTAAGAAGAAAAATGTCGATGTGGGACATTTTGAAAGAAAGAAAGAAAATATTTTATTTGGACGCACAGAACATAAAACAAAAGAACAGCAATACAGATAAAAAAAAGAAAAGATTAAAAAACTAAAGACAAAAACAAAAAAATAATAATAAAAAGACCTGTGCGAGACCAAAAAGCCGCCTATCTCAGCATTAGCTGCGACATTTAAAAATATAAATATCGCAGCGCAAATTTTGCTATTTAGACCTTCTGATCAGGAGGGCTAATTTAGTGGTATAGGTTTGGGCGTCTATGTCTCTTTAACCCTTTACTTGCACGCGTTTCTTGAGACTCACTAACAGAAATTAGCAGGTCGATTACCTGCTGAGAATACACGATACCCTGAGGGCAGGTTGTAACAATGTTTTCCAACCATGTACCTGCTATTTGACGTGGGTTGCCGAGTGGGCTCCGTATTAAAATTTTAATAAAATCACTCCCACGTCAAATTAAATTCTTGAAGATCTTTCTTTGAAATATTTCGGTAATGTACTTTACAACTTATTTTTTTTTATTTGATGAATTCTTTGTTTACGCAGTTCTTCTGGGTACAAGCAGAAATGTACAGTGGGCGTTCGTATTGCTTCAGGCAATTTTTGAGGCAACCTTGAACAGTTCCTCAGTCGGGTATAACAGAGTGAAATAAGGATAATTCATTTAAAACTGTTGTAGCTTGAAATTAAATTGTAAAATCTTTAATGCAAAAAATAAAACCGACTTAAAAAAACACTAACCGTTGTAAAATAACTCTAAATTCGGAAGTCTGTGGCTTTGGTGGATTTGTCTTATTCATGATGGGCCACCGACTTCCGAATTTAGAGTTATTTTACAACGGTTAGTGTTTTTTTAAGTCGGTTTTATTTTTTGCAAAAAAGATTTTTATTTTTCCATTTTTAGTTGTTCCCATACAAATATTTGCCATGAATTTATTTTTATATTGTTATTTGTTAACAATACATGTCATGGTAATAGGGTTATCCACTTATCCCTAATAAATGAAACTTAACATACCTAACTGTCGAAATCTAGGTATATTGTACACATCTGCGTACCCATCAGAGCATACAGGCGTGATGATACGTCATGATGTTGTATAAACAATAAATATCCAAGCGATTCCAGCAATCACGACAGATTTGCCGTCTATTTTTGAAGAGTTCCATTGTATATCTCCGAAGATCAGGACCAGATCTTCACCAAATTAAAATGGGACCACCTCGGGAGTATACTCTTTCAAATAAAAAAAGAATTTTGAGAATGGGTCCACAAATGGGGGAGAAATCGCGTAACAAACACACAAAAAAAAAAAAAAAAAAACATACCGTCGAATTGAGAACCTCCTCCTTTTTTTGAAGTCGGTTAAAAACCACTAACATTAAGCAATATTACATCTATGTAAAAAAGAAAAGAAATGTGTGTGATCTTTGTGATAAAAGATCAAATGATCTATGATTAAACAAAAATAAAAATAAAACCCAGCAGAAGAAATATCTAATAAAAAGAAAATAAATAATATTTTAGAATTGTCTTTTCAAGATTCTCGACACGTCACGGTCGGGGGACTGCTAAATACTGCCAGTATTTTTTGTATATGTCAATACTTTCACACAGCGCCATCTAGTCCCAAACTAAGCAGAGCTTGTGTTATGAATACTAGACAACTGAAAACATAGGTATGTATACAGGGTGTCTCATTCAAATGGGTCAGTATGAGAAAGTCTGAAACTATAAGACATACGAAGATCTGTTCTGAGGAACCATGTCATCGATTTTAATAAAAAGAGAAACCACCACCTTTTCTTATTGAAAAAGGCGGAGGTCACTTCGAGCACCTACTAATAGTAGATTATTAACCAAGGGCTGTATGACATCAATTGCACACGAGGTTTTTGGCGCCTGAGCGAAGCGAAGGCGCTAATTAACCCGAGTATGCAATTGATGCTTACGCCCGAGATAAATACTCTGCTTTACATATCGATTGTGAGGTAAGTAAACAACAAGACAGCAGGTTTCAATGAACATTTATTAAGAAGAAAAAAATGTGTATTTAATTAAAATTAATTATTTTCGCGATGCTTTCGCGCCTACTAGTAGACTGCCTTTTTTTTTTCACGCACGCAAGCGCGTCAAATCTTGCTGGCCAGTTTGATTTTTAAATCGATTCCATCTGACATACGATGTGGAAACAAATAGTTCCATATTTAAAATAAAATCTTTATAAAATAAATTGTCTAGATTCCGATTCGAGTAATTAATCGATACCGAGAAAAAAAAAATAACTTTTTAAAAATATTCTTCGTGCAGTATGAGTATGACAGTTCTGTTTTCAAATTCCAAAACCTATGCTGTAATGATAGTCATACACCCCGGCATTCAGGGGTGTAAGGGTGTACTTACAGAGCAAGAGATATGTAAAGTAAATTAAAGTATGTGGAAACAATGCATTTTATTCATTTTAGACATCATGTTTCATACAGACATTTACTGCTTAATACCTACACAATCGATATCTAAATAGAAAAAGTGTAGGTTTTTTTTTCAAAATAACCGGGTTTGATTCCCGAACGGAGAACAGATGTTTTTTAAAATGTATGAATGCAGTTTCTCTTTTTATTAAAATCGATCTTACTTGATTTAGTAATTTGATGCCCAAACAAACATTGTATGTACGTGGTAGCACTTAAGCGAATATCCCTCTTTTACTTCAAAAAATGTAAATATGATGGTGTGTGTATCCGCAATTGTTGACTTTGTTCACTTACTTTGATATTCGGGGTTTTTGTAAGATGTTTTTCCTTAAAAGTGATATTTTTTCGGTAACGGTGTGTTGTAGATGCGAATACAAAGTGTGCCTTTTTACCATAAAACGAAATTCATAGGGGAAGGGGATATTTGGACAAATTTCATTTTTTAAATCTATACTTCTATTAATACCAAAGACATTCAATACCTATAGACCGGACATCACGAACAAGGTTTTCGTCCGAAAAAGTGTGTCCTGCTGGATACAAGTCTATGAGTTTTTTGTAGTACGCTCCGCTGCCGCTCCAATATTCATATATTATTCTAGATGGCGTTACTGAGACATGGGATCAAAGTTTTTCTATGACATTTCCTTGACTTGCCCGCTCTGTAGTATTTTAAATCTTTTTGATTAATACTAATATTATAAAGAGAAAAGGTTTGATTGTTTGTTTGTTTGCATTGAATAGGCTCCGAAACTAGTGGATCGATTTGAATAATTCTATAACGTTGGGAAGCTACACTATCTCCGGGTGACATAGGCTACATTTTATCCCTGTATTCCCACGGGAACGGGAACTACGCGGCTGAAACCGCGTGACATTTGCTAGTATAATATATGATCGAATTTATCAATTGTTTCTTTTTAAACTTGTTCAAATCAGTTATTTTTTGTTTTGTAATTAATTGACTTCTACTATTTATCATTACTTTTATTTTGAACATATTTATTGAACTTTACATAACATAACATCACACCTGTTATCCCCGAAGGGTTAGGCAGAGGTTTACAAGTAGAGAAACTGACATTTCACCAGTTATTAACAGTTGTTATGTATTAAACTTACTTTTTAATTTCTCGCATTATGCTTTTATGGTTAGCTAGCCGACGTCACGTGGTTTCGCCCGCGTATATCCTGTTCCCGTGGGATTACAGGGATAAAAAGTAACCTATGTCATCCGGGAATAGTGTAGCTTTCCACTAGCGCATTTTTTTTTTAAATTGGATCATTAGTTCCGAAGACTACCCCCTACATAGAAACTTACAAACAAACAAACTTTACCTCTTTATAATATTAGTATAGATATAGATTACTTAGTTTATTATTCTGTATGGTTTTAAATGTTGTATGGACCTTGTAGGGGAGACAATTGAAACAATTTTACTTAAACCGTGTGTAGTAAATTTTCTATGGTACTTACATCCCTCATATTTGTATCGTTGAAGGAGTCGTTATCTAGTTCCTAAATTAAACATGATCTATATCTCTATTTCAAATAGTTAACCAACAATCAGCTATTAAAGAAGACCGGGCGCAGTGGTTCTATTGACCCCACCCCAAGGACGGTTGAAACAGTATGTAGGAGTAATTGAAACACTGAAAATATTTCAGGAACTACTGGAGCTTTTTAATCAATCTTAATAAGATAACATAGCACTAAATTATTTATTGAGATCGTAACAAGACCGTCATCGTAACATTCATATTTCAAAAATTGTAAATGCAAAAACATCTTCAATATAAACAACTCAAAATATTTCATATTTAAATCATTTGAGTGCTCTTATTCGTACTATTGTATACTATTTCACATTGTTTAAAGACTTAATATCCTATTAAGCTATAATAGCACTTACATGGCGGAGAAAAAAAGGTAATCCGGTCTCATACAAAACAGCTTGTTTCAATCTTAACAATGTTCCAATCATGACAATGTTTCAAGCATAACAATGTTTCAATCATAACAATCGTATATTGACCCGTATAGGCTTGCGTCTTCTTGTGAAATTAAATTTCAGAGGAGATCAATCAACTTAAGTAGCTAATATTAAGCATTTAACACTTAAAATAGTTTTTTGGGAATTAATACCCTAAAACTAGTCAAACATAGGTACTTATGTTTAAAAAACTAATATGCTTGCTGATACGCAAATGTTATTTTCTAGGAACTTCTGTCTGTAACGTGTTTTCGTTTTCTGAGCATCTCTAGAAAAAAAAAACGAAAAAAATAGATCAAACTTAATGTCGTGGGCTCAATTTTAGGGTCGTCAGAATAATTGGGTTACCTATCAAATGTGATTTTATCTGTTAATAATAATAATAATAATCATTTATTTCAGGAAAGTTCCCATAAGAATAAAATTCGATTACAAATTACACGAAATATTAAAATACATTTGATTAAAATACAATAATACTTAGTTAAGCAAACAAAAAATAACCAAACCACTTATGTGGTTTATATGGTAATTATTTTTTTCATCGTAATAGGTACCGTAATTTTTAAAAGTTGGTGATTTTTAATTTTTAACCCCCGACGCAAAAAGAGGGGTGTTATAAGTTTCACCGCTATGTGTGTGTCTGTCTGTCTGTCTGTCTGTCTGTCTGTCTGTCTGTCTGTCTGTGGCACCGTAGCGCCCAAACGGGTGAACCGATTTAGATGCGGTTTTTTTATTTGAAAGCAAGGTTTCTTGCGATGGTTCTTAGACATATTTCATCAAAATCGGTTCAGCCGTTTCAAGGTTATCAGCTCTTTTGTGTTAGCTACCGTTGCTATTTTAGACGCCTATGGGTATTAACTTTACTTACAAACATATGTGTGTCTTAAAATTTCAAACACCCATGTGTGTAATATTAATTAGCAACATTGTGATGTATTTGGTCTGATGCAGCCAGGATATCTAACAGACTAATACACTCTTGGAAAAATAACAGCAGATATGTCGTGTTTGGATTCATTTCAACCAGCATTTGATTCTGCACTTAATGCCTTGATGGCAACAGGATGAGCTGATGCTGCAGCCAGGCTATCCAACACACCAGTAGGTAGACTCTTGACAAAATAATAGCAGATATGTCGTGTTTGGATTCATTTCAACCAGCATTTGATTCTAAACACAATGCACTGATGGCAACAGGGTGAGCTGATGCTGCAGCCAGGCTATCCAGCACACCAGTAGGTAGACCCTTGAAAAAATAATAGCAGATATGTCGTGTTTGGATTCGTTTTAACCAGCATTTGACTCTACCTACAATACACTGAAAAATTCTCTTAACTGTAAACTCTATAAAACAAAATTAATGCGTTTAAAAATATAAAATAAAAATTAAATTAAAAATTTAAAAAACCCCCATCGCAAAAAAGTAAAACGTTTAAAAAGTTAAAAATAACACTTTAGCCATGAAATTTTACGTAACGTCGGGGTACCGTTAAAATAAGTAGGACCTACAAGTACTAGGAACATTTCTTACTTAAGCGGTACCCCGACGTGAAGTAAAATTTCATGGCTAAAGTGTTATTTTTAACTTTTTAAATGTTTTACTTTTTTGCGATGGGGGTTTTTTAAATTTTTAATTTAATTTTTTTATTATCTAGTTATTGACACTTTAGAAAACACAACCTTTTTCTGTGCAGTCGGTTAAAAACGCGGAATATACGGGGACGTTTGAAACGTTTCAAACGTCCACAGATAGATCGTTTCAAACGTACCCTATGTCACATTCTCTATTTCAATACTCAATATTTTGATATCTAGAAACTTAAACATTAATTAACAGGAATAAAAACAATCTTAAATAGATAAACAATACTTCAAAATAAGGAAAACTGCCAAAAATCAAGATTTAAATGGGTGAACAACAAAAGTTAAAGATATGAAATACTTACTTTTTGACGCGAAATTCTTCAAAGCGTCCTGTGCACGACTGTGTCACTCGCTCGCTCGAGCCGTGCTCAACAAAAAACCGAACATGGCCGAAGATGCAACGAACGACGCATCACACGCGTAGGTACCATAGTTTACGAGAAATTGAAGTTGTTACAATCATGACCTGTTTTAATTGTAAATTTAAACGGTATTAATATGTTCAAAATAAAAGTAATGATAAATAGTAGAAGTCAATTAATTACAAAACAAAAAATAACTGATTTGAACAAGTTTAAAAAGAAACAATTGATAAATTCGATCATATATTATACTAGCAAATGTCACGCGGTTTCAGCCGCGTAGTTCCCGTTCCCGTGGGAATACAGGGATAAAATGTAGCCTATGTCACCCGGAGATAGTGTAGCTTCCCAACGTTATAGAATTATTCAAATCGATCCACTAGTTTCGGAGCCTATTCAATGCAAACAAACAAACAATCAAACCTTTTCTCTTTATAATATTAGTATTAATCAAAAAGATTTAAAATACTACAGAGCGGGCAAGTCAAGGAAATGTCATAGAAAAACTTTGATCCCATGTCTCAGTAACGCCATCTAGAATAATATATGAATATTGGAGCGGCAGCGGAGCGTACTACAAAAAACTCATAGACTTGTATCCAGCAGGACACACTTTTTCGGACGAAAACCTTGTTCGTGATGTCCGGTCTATAGGTATTGAATGTCTTTGGTATTAATAGAAGTATAGATTTAAAAAATGAAATTTGTCCAAATATCCCCTTCCCCTATGAATTTCGTTTTATGGTAAAAAGGCACACTTTGTATTCGCATCTACAACACACCGTTACCGAAAAAATATCACTTTTAAGGAAAAACATCTTACAAAAACCCCGAATATCAAAGTAAGTGAACAAAGTCAACAATTGCGGATACACACACCATCATATTTACATTTTTTGAAGTAAAAGAGGGATATTGGCTTAAGTGCTACCACGTACATACAATGTTTGTTTGGGCATCAAATTACTCTGGATTGACGTCTGAAATGAATACTCAGTAATAATTTGAAGCCTAACTTTTTTTTAACCGACTTCATAAGAAGGAGGAGGTTCTGAATTCAGTTTTTTTTAGGGTTTGTTACCTCATTACTCCGTCATTTATGAACCGATTTTCAACATTATTTTTTTATTTGTAAACTAACAGATTGGTCGCATTTGTATCAAAACTCATATTTGATGAGAGATCCTCGATGAATTGAGGGCACTCCCCAAAAAATATAGGTTCACACGCACCGATTTTAACATTTTTAGGAATAAATCAAGCATTTTCATTTAGAAAGTACCATTTGGTGTAGAAAAACTGATGAAGAAGACAGGCAATGGAACTCTTTAACGCATAACAGCAAATTATTCGCGATTGCTATAGTCAGATGTCTATGCTACTACATAGGACTTAAACATAACTGACGAAATGTGGGTGTACTACTACAGTACCCCGCTGCCTTACCTTATGGAATAATAGGTGTGATGTTATGATGTGTCAATAAAAAATGACACAAGGAATGATTCAGAATGAAGACAGTACACGACAATTTATTGTCATTCTGATAAGAATTTTATCCAGTTGAGATCATCATCTGCCTAGCTTTTTCCCAACTATGTTTGGGTCAGTTTCCAGTTCAACAAGATTCAGCTCAATACCCGTGCTTTACTTGGAGAGACTGCCTGTCTGATTTGCACAATCTACTTACTTTAGCTTGGTGAAGCTGGTGGTCCAAATCGGGGTTTTGACTACCCGTATGACTGTCAAAGATCAACAAATGACATCCACGACCAACGGCTTAACGTGCTTTCCAAGGCACGGACAACTCTTGGTATGTAATAAATGTCCACCTGCAGACCATCCTCGTCAAGCGAAGCTTAACCTTCAATCAAATCGTGCGGCTTTTATAATTTAGCCACAAGCTCCTAGCAACTTTACCCAAATGAGCTGAAGTTTAATTTAACCTTTCTATCGTGTCAATTAGAGACACAATAGAAAGACAATGACAGCGCGGACACAGGCGTCCGATGTTTAATGAATTAAGCTGATCGTCCTAATATTTTTAAAGCTGACTGTACTACCCACCTCGGTATACTTATACTACCTACCGTTTCCTAGTAAAATGTCAAGTACATATACCATTTGTTTGTTATGGCGTGACTTGGGGTCATTAGTTCCATCCGATTTGTAACACGAATAGTACTGCAAGCTTGGATTTCCCAACAATGTTTATTATGAAATGAACACAACTCACTACTTACAATTTTCCGGAAGCTATGAGACAAGATAGTAGGAACGTGTGTATATTATATTGTAAACAGTAGGCATTAGGATTAATTGGTTACTTTTGATAAATAATTGAATTTAAAATAATTGTGATTAGGTAGGTACCTACTTGTAATTCAGTTACTTTTTAATGGACTAACATGTAATTGTGATTACAATAAATTCATTGCAATGATTGATCAGAAGTAGGACCACATTAATTAGCATTTGAGATGAGAGTTGTCTAAAAATAGTAACGGATAATACCTATTGTTTTGTTTATCCTACTAAACATTAATAATTACAAACTTCATAAAAAACGATTTCGCAATTACTTACTTAGAAATTTGTAATATTGTAATCAAAAACATTCTGTAATTATGATGGTTAATATGTTATTAAATTACTTTTTGCCTAAAACTGTTTATGAGTAAACTTCTATAGTTATTCAAACATTTAAAAAAAATCGACTTCAAAACAAACACAAACAAAAAAAAACTACTTGACCTACGTGACCTTTGTTTGATTGATTTAGTGTTTTTGTCACCGACTTCGAAGCTTAAATTTTATTTGATTGTTTTGGTGTTTTTGTCACCGTCTTCAGAAGCTATTTATTTTTCACTTTTTTTGTGTTTTTATTTTAGTTTTTTTTGAAGCGCGGAGTAGGTCTATACTCGGTTAAATTTAAGTGTTTTAATCCTCTTCAGGGGTCATGTCCTCATCATTGTGAACATCTTTTAGCGGTATTGAAAAAGGCGGTGGTCACTTCTAGCACCTACTAAAATAAATTAAAGTATGTGAAAACAATGCATTTTATTAATTTTAGACATCATGTTTCATACAGACATTTACTGCTTAAGACCTACACAATCGATATCTAAAATAGAAATAGTGTAGGTTTTTTTTTCAAAATAACCGGGTTCGATTCCCGAACGGAGTACAGATGTTTTTTAAAATGTATAAATGCAGTTATTCTTGTTATTAAAATCGATGACATGGTTCCTCAGAACAGATCTTCGTATGTCTTATAGTTTCAGACTTTCCCATACTGACCGATTTGAATGAGACACCTGTATATAGGTACAACCACCCACAGACCAACCTCGTCAAGCTATAACCTTCAATCTACCCGCAAGGCTTGTATTATTTTGTCACAAGCTAACTCAAACAATCAACCTAAACATAACAATATAAATAACCTTGATGAAAATAGCACTACGATAAACAGACACACATCAGACATTCAGGAGATACCCTCATCATTATATTGTTTGCGAAGGCTTTCATTACGAAGGGTGAACCAAATGTATCAAACAAAGCAAATTCTGGGTCCCACGTGCTAATAAATATTTATACGTAGGTACTGGTTATGACTTAATTAGCAGATAGGAATACGAATTAAATCTTTCGGTATCTGGGATCTTAGTTAAGAAGTTTCTGTAAATGAACGGGGTCGAGTTTAATTAACCTACATCTTTGTACTAAAATATAAAGAAAGATTTGTGTATTGTTTGTTTATTTGTGGTATATAGTATTTAGGGCACCTACCTCTCATACACGAGGTTGTGGTTCAAATCTTCAAAGATCGACATTTTTTATTTTTAACCGACTTCAAAAAAGGAGGAGGTTCTATGTTCGTGTGTATGTATTTTTTTTTATGTATTTTACCTGATTTCTCCGCCATTTGTGGACCGATTCTCAAAATTATTTTTTTATTTGAAAGAGTAGACTTCTGAGGTGGTCCCATTTTAATATTTTAATTTGGTGAAGATCTGGTGCTGATCTTCGGAGATATAGAATGGAACTCTTCAAAAATAGACAGCAAATATATCGTGATTGCTGGAATTGCTTGGATGTTTATTGTTTATACAACATCATGACGTATCATCACGACTGTATGCTCTGAGGGGTAAGCAGATTTGTACAATATACCTTGATTTCGAGAGTTAGGTATGATAAGTTTAATTTATTAGGGTTATGTGGATAACCCTATTATCTTAACATGTATTGTTAAAAATTAACAATGTAACGTAAATTCATGGTAAATATTTTTATGGGAACAACTAAAAATGGAAAAATAAAAAACTTTTTTGCAAAAAATAAAACCGACATAAAAAAAACACTAAACGGTGTAAAATAACTCTATATTCGGAAGTCGGTGGCCCATCATAATTAAAACAAAGCCACCAAAGCCACAGACTTCCGAATTTAGATTTATTTTACACCGTTTAGTGTTTTTTTAAGTCGGTTTTATTTTTATTTTAGTTTGTTATAATTAATACATATAATATTAATAGATATTATATTATAAAGCAGAAGAGTTTGTTTGTTTGGTTGAACGCGCTAATCTCAGGACCGACCGGCTAGAATTGAAAAATTATGTTTGCGTTGTATAGTCCATTTATCGAGGAAGGCTATAGGCTATATAACATCACGCTATGACCAATAGGAGCGGAGCAGCAATAAGAAATGTTGCAAGCGGGAAAAAAACTTCACGCGAACGAAGTCGCGGGCAGAAGCTACCTAGTAATTAATATAATGAAATAAAATATTTTCAGATAGCAAAAATCCATAGAATAAGTTAGTATGTTGGTGTTACTAACAATGATGCTTAAAGTAAGTTAGTATTGTTAGTTTTGACACATATTGTTAGGTTTGTGAAGGTTAGATGGGCAGTCTCCCCAAGCCACTTACTTGTCCCCAAGCAACGTAGCTGTCCGGGTAGACTGGAAGAACACTCCAATATATCTGGGAGTAGGCTAGTATATGAACGGGCTTCCAATATTTATTTATATAAATGCCTCATAAAATTTTATGTCCAAGTAACTGAGCCAATAAACGAAGCAATATTAACAAAAATAGCACTACCTACAGCTAATTTGATAACACCTATAGCTCTATGGCCACTTATGTTCGTGTTATTGTCGATGTAACGACCGAAACTATCTATACTTGGGAGCAAATAAATTGCGCCACTTTCCTTTTTAACCGACCTCAAAAAAAGGAGGAGGTTCTCAATTCGACGGTATGTTTTTTTTTTGTGTTTTTAACTCCAGTTTCGGAAGTCGGTGGCCAATAATGAACAAAACAAAACCACCAAAGCCACAGACTTCCGAAACTGGAGTTTTTCACCTGTTAGTTTTTTTTAAGAAGTCGGTTGTTTTTTTTTTTGTAAAAAAGTTTTTTTACGTATCATCTATACTAATTTTATTTCATCTATCATATGGATTTATTTAGAAATATAAGGTTTTGTCTTTTTATAAAAACCACTAAAGGGTAAGTAATATGACAGTTTGGCGCTTATTGGCGATCGACTTCCAAAACTAGAGTTATTTTTCCTCCTAGTTTATTATTAGTGTTACAACCCCCTCCTTTACCCTGTTAGTCTTTTGTTGGATTTTATTTTTATTATTTTTTATTATGACGACGGTTGTATTTTTTTTTTGTACAAAAATCATTGTAATATAATTTACAAAGTGTATAAAACCTTAAAGTGTATAAAATTTATTGCGCATTTTATTGTATAGATTTAAGTTCTTCAAACGAATCAGACAGATGTACTCGTATTGCTGGGAAGTTTGTTCCGCCACTTTTTCTTCCCAGCATAAACACTAGGAAGTGGCGAAAGGTGGGGCATTTTGGGGGACTGTCTTATGTATTGTTTTGACGTTCACATAGTGCTGATTCTCAGCCTAGTTTGAATAAAGACTGTTGATTTTGATTTTACAATTTTTAGTTTGTTTGTGTGTATTACAACCAAGCTACTACAAGATGAAATTACCACACGAGATCACATAATAAGACCACACGAGAAGTATCCTCTCAAACAAAAAATGATATTTTTCAAATCGGTCCATAAACGCATACAAAAAAAATAGACCCGAACGGAGAACCTCCTCCGTTTTTATAAGTCGGTTTAAAAGGTGATAAATTTGATAGAAAATTAATAACCCGTGAAAAAGGAAGTGGCTCAATTTATTTGCTCCCAAGTGTATTGGGTGAATGTTATCACTTCGTTTATCGGTCATCCGGTGACATTTTGTTCATAACCGATCAATATTCTCGCTTCTATACCGATTAACCTTTACATGGCTGTTATGCTTTTGTTCATGAGGGCTTGCAATTAAATTGACTCGCATATTGGTTTAGTTATCTAGTAGTTAGTGACCCTGACTGTTATGCCGGAGGACGTGGGTTCGATTCTCACCCAGGACAAATGTTTGTGTGATGAGCACGATCATTTGTTCTGTGTCTGGGTGTACCTAATTGATCTATAATATGTACCTATGTTTTTAGAAATATGTATATGTCGTGGCGAACGATATTCAGAAATAAGAAGTTGTGAAGTTGATTACATTAGTACAGAGTATGGTAAACGCCGTGACGTCGCGTCGGCTGTCATTTGCAAATGGCGCGAGCGATGTCACGTGGATGGAGTCGTGTTGGGAAGTGGAAGCTAGACAGAGCTCAGTTGGATTTGAGACACCAACGAAGACACTAGTCCAGTGCGAAACTATCTGTTTACCTACCTGAGTTATGTTATGTGATTACTTTTATTAAAGTGAGGTTATTACTGCAATGAAGATTATTATTCAAAGTTATGTACCTGGTACCACGAAACCCCTGTTGTCGGCCATACCGCTCACCCATCGCTGACGCCGACATCAGAACTGGGATAAGGACTTGCTACCCACTTGGCTGGCGTGCTTTGCCAAGTCGTCAAGATGTAGCAGAAGAACATGATCAAAACTTGCTTGAGGTTGTTATGGCTGCGCTGAGAACGCTGGCATGGCAAACGAGCGGCGATAGCTACATCGGGCTCTAGCAACAACGTTTGCGAGGTGCAAAATGCTAGTGTAGCGGGTTCCAACAGCGCGGTGGATAGACGCAGGCAAAATATCTGGTATTGTGGGCAGTCACAGCACAGCAATCCGGTGAGTCGTGTAATTTTTGTTTTGATTTCAATACCGAATGATCTCGTTCGGAGTTTGTTCGTCATTTTAGAGGTTAAATGCAGACGTTTATATAAAGGGTATGTAGTTATACCTATGAAGTACAAATAGATCGTACTGTATGTACCTACTTAGCGAGCAAATTCTTTGCGACGTTTTGGTTTATGGTCTTTGTTTACCTGTTTTATTTTGGGGTACCCACGTATTACGATTAAATATCATTTGAAATATAATGTGACAGGCGGTCACGATGTATTTCTTAGTTATTTCTAAACAAAAATGTGCAGTGGATTGTAGTTACAAATCTAACCAGATAGGTACTTGAAATACGGTACGTAAAATAGAGAAACTCTGATAACTTTACTTAATGAATATTGCCATACTTTTATTATTGGTTTACCGTACGTACACGACGTACGTCTATCGGCGCCTTACAAAATTAGCTTAGACAAAAGGCTACTAGTGCGAGCAACGGTTCAAGAACTAGTAGATGCTTATTACATACGCTTTAGTAAGCCTCCGTTTGGGAAACCTATTCTCTCAGCAAAACTAGATAGGCTATTTAAAGTTAAGTAGGTACTTAATAAACTAGCAGAGGGCTATATTAATGCGTTTAGGAATGACAATAATGCTATCGAAATATTATTTAACGTTTGATTTCCGTAGCCATATTTTGTTACGTTGTAATACAACAGCGATCGAAGTTGTGACAGTTAAAACTCAGTACCTAAGTAAATAGACGTAACCAAGAATAGAGTAATAGACGTGACGCGACACATTCACTACTTTAGGAGTCATCGCAGTGAACCGAGGAATAGGCTTCAAAACCTGAGCCTTAACCTCTGACGTCAACCCTACAGACTAAGTCGGACGAAAGGAAAGTAGTGTGATAGGTACTCTGTTCAAAAACTAATGAGTGATGGGTACTGTTATTTGCCCTAGTTAATCCCTGTTAAGTTCCCTGTTAAGTCCTGCTACTTTAGCAAGGATTGAAAGGCTGCTCGGTGTATAATAATTCAATAAACGCCGACTAAAGCCGGTTTGAATATTTCGAAGTGTTCATTTGTGAAGCGTTATGTAAAGTTTCTAGGCTATGATATCATAGCTAAAGGTGAGCTGAAGCTTAGTTAAGCTGCCTTTCTTGATAACATTCACCATGTTAGGCGGTTCATAGGTAGTACCATATTTTCGGAAGTTCGTCAGTTGAATTTTTCGTTTTTTCAATGTACCCTCAGTGTTTTTATTGATGACTAGTAAACAATTTGGTCCATTTATTTGGAAATTGGGACACTGACAGATAAGATGATAAATAATTTCAATTTTACAGACTATACCTGGTTGATTATTTTCTTATTATGAACTCTCAATTTAAATGAGATTGAAATTCAAACTGATGCAAGTGCGGCGCTATTCCCTTTACGTTTTTTTTGTAAATCGGATGGAAACTTGTTGATTGATCACCACGGTATCAGAAAGCTGGTTGTTAGCCTAATTTTAAATTGAGCAAAGATAAAAGTCGGTTTGACCATAATATTAGGCTCAGGGTTTTAAATTGGCTTAATTGTGTTTTAATTGAAAATGTGGAAAGAAGTCAAACTAAATTAGATTCAAGTATGAAGGCCCCGATCACAAAGTTCCTCGAGAATTGAATGTCATAGTTATTGACAGTGGTAGTGAAACCACATCTGGTTAAAAATAGCTTGTATACTCGTACTCGAAGCTTCGGACCGCACCTCATGAGTAACATGTGGCGATGGGTCTATAAGGAATCGTTGGTGCGATGTCTGTCTGTGTTGGAGCACAGATTTTAATGAGTTGAGTATGCATTGCTTATAAATGATGATAAAGAGTAACAGAACTGTTAGAATAACTGTTGTAACTTATTGGTCGGACCTTTTCTAATTACTAATGTAGTGCGCAGTGCGCTGTGAACGAAGGATAAACGAAGTAGTGCAGTTATTAGCAGAGTTCAATACTGTGCTTAGATATGTGAAGTACCAATAGGTTATTATCTCGTTTATTAATGACAGAAATTCATTTGAATAATTTAAACCGATGTTTCACCGACTAGGCGACTGTCCAAGATAGTCGTGAGCGTCTATTGACTGAATTACAATCGGGATTTATTGATGGATTACCATTTACTTTGGTAACGTGCAAAAAAGTAGAGATAGTACACAAAGTAGAGATAGTACCGTGTACGATAATCCGACCGAGTGATTCCCACTTTTCTAAACCTGTTTTTGCTTCTCGAAAAGCGTGATGGTTTCGAGCGTATGTCAGTAGATTATTGACAGTTAAATCTACTAGGTACTTTGGGTGAATTCCCACTATCGTGTAAAGAGATCAAACTTCTTGGGTCAATGGTAATGAAAAACGTTTCTTTAAGTCCCGTTTTGGCAGTACTAAAACAAAACTTAAGAGTTTGTAACTTGGTTTACATTAAAAATGAAGAGCCTAGCTACACTAAGCTTTACCCGAAGTTTAAAGGGTCTTTTAAACGCTTGCGGGCGATCAGTATGTTGTAAAGTCTTAAGATACCAACCTGTGAAGTTCAAACGGGTTAGAAGACGTGCAACTAGCTTTAAATTCCTCTATCCATCGTGTAACCGGGGCAAGCCCGCTTGAACTTCTGATAGGACGTGTGGCTAGACCATTAAATCTTGTATCTTTGGATGATACTGAACCAGAAATAGACATTGACAAGACAAGAGAGCAAGCGGCAACAAACATAAAAAGAGTGCTATTTACGAAAAATCTAGATTTGATAAAAATAAAGCTAAAGTAATGAAATTTAATGTTGGTGATTTAGTTTTAATACAGAATGAAGAGAGAAATCAGACGAAGTTAGACCCAAAATACAAGGGACCATTAAAAATTGTAGAACTGCTTGATGGTGATCGTTACCTATTGAAATCTTTGACTGGTAATAGAACTTGTAAGTACGCCCACGATCGCGTACGAAAGATTCCTCCAAGTTATCTGCCGAGTTAGATTTGCCCAATGTAGAAGATGGTGAGGAGGGTGCCTCCACCTGCAAATGGAACACATACCTTGGCTATTTGGTCGCACTGCACGCACTAGTCTGTAGTCGTAACTGGAACTCGGTGTGGAGTTATTCAGAGCGCGATGGGCAGCTAGTGGTGTGGCGGGGACCCGGGTGTCGAAGGAGACTATTTGTACGGTCATGTATTGACCTGGGAGTCGCGGACTCTAGATGAGGTGGTTGGTCGTATCACAAGAGGTGATGACGATATGGGTGGCAATAATAAATTGTCACTAGCTGCTATGGGCAGCCGGACCATGAGTGTGTTTTCTTTTTGAAATTTGATAATTATGAGTCTTGGAGGAAACTTCCGTGTTTAAGTTGTTAAAATGGCTTAGTTAAAGTTCATTTAGTTATTGTGTGTACTGAGTAGTCATTACTAATGACTACCTGTAAAGTTTTCGAATACGTTTCATCTAACTTAACGTATACTCTATGGATAAAGTGTCATTGTTTGGTGACCGAACCAGTTGCGCCGGAACATGTAAGAGGTGCGCGTGGTCTGCTTTTTATGCGCAGCCTATCCTTTCCGAGGGGTAGCACTTACGCGGCTGAGATGGTTAGCATCTGGGGATGGATCACTGGGCGATGGACTGGCAGACAATGACTAGCCTGTTTGACAATGACTAGCCTGTGTGGCAATGACTAGCCTGTGTGGCAATGACTAGCCTGAGTGGCAACGACTAACCTGAGTGACTATGACTAGCCGATGGACTGGCAGACTGTGAAAGGCCAATGGACTGACAGACTATGACAGTCTATGTACAGACGCCAGCACATCAAGTTACCCCAATGTGTCAAATATTCCCAATTGAATATGAACCTTAATCTGTTTAACATAAAGTTGAAAAACGATTAAAGAAATTTGACACATTGGGGTAACTTGACGTGCTGGCGTCTGTACTTACAATCTATGTCTGACAGTGTCGTTTGTCTAAAATGATCTCATGTAAAGTGATCTCATGTGTTTTATGGGAGGATTCCCACGTAGAATTTTACCTGGTTGGTTCTAAAAGGCTGGATTATTGTGATTTCCTTAATCCTTGAGACCTTGCCAATGCTGGCTACATTGTAGAGCCATGGTTGTTAAGATTTAACGGCAGGATAGCCGAACGGATTACTTTCAGAATGTTTTTTGTTTTCAGATCAGACACACGAGGACGTGTGAGGGTCATGATGGCCGTGTCGTGGCGAACGATATTCAGAAATAAGAAGTTGTGAAGTTGATTACATTAGTACAGAGTATGGTAAACGCCGTGACGTCGCGTCGGCTGTCATTTGCAAATGGCGCGAGCGATGTCACGTGGATGGAGTCGTGTTGGGAAGTGGAAGCTAGGCAGAGCTCAGTTGGATTTGAGACACCAACGAAGACACTAGTCCAGTGCGAAACTATCTGTTTACCTACCTGAGTTATGTTATGTGATTACTTTTATTAAAGTGAGGTTATTACTGCAATGAAGATTATTATTCAAAGTTATGTACCTGGTACCACGAAACCCCTGTTGTCGGCCATACCGCTCACCCATCGCTGACGCCGACATATATAAGTATGTTTATCAGCTGTTTAGTACCCATAACACAAGCTCTTAAGATTATCTTGGGACTAAATACGTAACGTAACAACGTAACGTATTTTCTTTCTTTCTTTCTTTCTTTAAATGGCGTTGTATGAAAAAGTTGTGGAATATTTATTTATTTAAATGATAACAGCCGCACGGGTCGAACAAAGGTTAAGCTACGCTTGCCGAGGTCGGTCCGAGGATGGGTACCCATTAATTACATATCAAAGACCCCTTCACGATAAAACTTTGGTCCCGGACCACATTTTGTAGATCTTTGACAACCGTTATGGGTAGTAAGAAGCTCGAAGGTCTGACAACCAGTTTAACCAAGGAGGTACCCTGTTACCCAGTCACTGTTGTTAACTTAGAAAAAAATGTACCTACAACTGAATAGAGAACCTTCTCCTTTATTTGAAGTTGGTTCATAACCAACCACCACCACCATGGGAAAAACACAAGAAAATTTGCATTTAGCGGGTTACCCTGGCGCTTCTCCCTTAACAGTGAATTGCAGTTCCAGCATATCCTTCAAGCATACAATAATTCGGTATGTAAAGTAAAAATTAACCTACGCTGATTCCAAAACCATTTGGAGATTTTAGGGTCTTAAGCCTTATTTTTCTATTTTTAGCTCTCTATATCACAAGATTGTGATTATTTTCACAATAATACTTGTAACCATTTGACTTTCATTTGACCTCTATATGACGTCATGAAGTAGCCTGAACAGACTACTTCCTTCGTGTGTTTCAAGATAAATTAAAAAAAAAACTGTTGTTAGTTTACAGATGGGCAATCCACCGGGTCTAAACCCGGTGCTTTGATAAAAACCCGATAAACTCCCGCAAGCACCCATAAACACCCAGAAAATTGGGTGTATATTTGATTTGATGAAATTAAATTAGTGATGTTAAAAAATATGTTTTAAAAGTGATTTTCATTCATTTTATTTTTTTGTAGGCAACATAAAATAAAATGGTACGAGATAAAAACGAAATTTCAACTTTTGAATAGCTTATTTTATGTTGTAGTGTGTAATAAGCGTTGAAGACTCGAGCGTAAGCGTGTTAGTTGTCATGTTCATCATTTGTAAGTTGATTTATTATTATTATTATTTTTATTCTTTTTTTTTTATTAATGGGAAAGGGCTAGGACAAAGAAGAAAATAACTACTTGTTTTTTGTACAGTGATTTACTCACAACTCGGTCACACATAAGATAACAAGTAGGTCGCTTACGTTGCCATTCTCAGATTATTACGCAACTTACGATAATATTGGTAATGTCGGATACTCTAAAAAATAGAAAACCGTGGTGCTAACGATAAAATTAGCGTTTGCTATAACTTAAGTTTCTTAATTATTTTGGCAAAAATGTCGACGAGACATTGCATTTTTCATTGCAAACAACATTAAAAACTACAACGGACCATCCGTTGTAGTTTAAAATGTTGTTTGCAATGAAAAATGCAGTTTAGGTAAAAATGTCGCTTACGATAAGTCGGCGGTAATGACTCGATTTGTTTGAACATTCAGTTAGGTGAAGAAAATGAAAACATAAAAGAGAATTTTATAGACCAACTTAATGAGAGCTATGATGAAAATGAAACCGGAATTGAGAGTTCTATAGACCCGATAATATTGGATGACTACAACGAACCTACACCTTCAACGTCAGGGGAAGCCAGACAGCCTTTACATTTTGTCGTCTGTAACAATGATAATGGAGAGTCCGATAGTGATTGATTGTTAAGAAGGCCATTTGTTTTTGATTAGCACAAAAAAAAAAATTCTTGCATTATTTTATTTCACCTAATTATTTATAATTCAGTAAAAGAATATTAATTAAAAACTAAATGTCATTTATATATAAAAATCATTTACACCCGAAATTTGGGTGGAAATCGGGTGTTTATCCCAAAACACCGGGTTAAAACCCACCTGGGTTTAAACCCGGGTGGGTGGATTGCCCATCTATATGTTAGTTAGAAAATCGTATCTGTCAAGTGTAGAGATGGGTCGAGGGCAAAAACATGTATGGACAGATTGGGCATAAACTTGGCATTTTGGGCATAAACGAGTTTACGCTCAAATAAATGCTTAAACAAATAACTTTATTTCGTAAAAATAAAGCAGGAAATTAAATTAAAATGAAATTGTATGTCCGTATTTTGTAAATTCAAAATTAAATTAAATTATTTTTACCCTTACTAATATTATAAACGCGAAAGTTTGTAAGCAAGGATGGATGTATGTATGGATGTTTGTTACTCTTTCACGAAGACTTCTGAATTGATTGTACTGAAACTTTACAATAATATAGCTATATCAAAATAGCACATAGGCTATAATTTATAAAGTTAGTGTGTGAAGTTTCCAAAACATGACTATACGTAAGAGTCAAGGAAGTTGGAAAAAAATCTGCTATTTACGAGCTATTCTGGCGTACGCTGACAAAACGGTTAGATTTACACGTATGTAAGTTATGGAAAGTTTAACAGTTCTACAAAAAAAACCCATGACCGCACAAATCTTTATTCTATGTGTAACGCTCTTTTCAGGCTACATTCTAATATCCTATTAAATAAATGATAATTATTTCTGTAAATTGGTTCATAAATACACTTACATGTTATTTTTTTTTTTTAAATAACTAGAAGGTGAGGTCGGTGTTTCACTATGTGACTACGCTGAGAAGAAACACCGAAAGAAACAGGCACAACACCATAAATCATTATGGACACGATAATGTGCTTCAGCTTTTGGGCCCAGCATAATTATGTGCAGTGTAGTATAAATATTGGTTTAAGAACTAGTGTAATTCAATGTTCTTTTGCAGTCTTCAAACTTTCTACATTAGAAGTTTCCAGAATAGTTGTTGTAAAGTAATAGCAATTTTGAAAATATATTTTTGAAGGGCATATAAACTTTACTGATGCTATAATATCATCCTCGAGTTCAAAAATAACTTATGTGATTAGTTACATGACCAACACAACCAAGAAATCATTCATAACAAAGCAATTTCTACAGGTTTAGAACCAATTTCCTAAGATTATTGCAAAATATTAGCTATATCCAATATGTTTTTGAAAATTAATTTTATTATAAACTCAAATTAGAAGAAATTGTTTTAAAAGTTTTTGCCCAGTCAAAAGGAATTTATTTGGCGTTTACGGGCATTTATCGGGCGTTTATTTTATGCGCCCAATTTGCCAGGGCATAAACCCATCTCTAGTCTAGTGTCTACTGTTGACAATGTCAAGTTTGAAGTTATCTATTAGTGTTTTTTGTATGTACTGAAACGTGGCAAAGACTTAAAGCTATTCGGTCTACGAAATGACGTCATCACGAATAATACTTTAAAATTTAATTTAAAAAAAACTATCAGTTGGAAAAAAAAAAGCTTAAAATTAGTGGCTTAAAATTAAATATTTTACGAAATAAAAATATAAAAAAAATACCTGAAGAATACTTTACATACCGAATTACGTAATAATCAAGGATATCATAAGTTAAAAGGTGTAGATAGGTTACCTAAACAACATTCGATCTTCAAAAACGGCACACTAACGCACGCACGCGTCCGTTGACGGCGCGATGCGACACTGAGGGCAAGTGTGGCTAGTTAGCCACATTTTAACGTGTCGCTTGCTGAGTGCTTATAACTTATCTACACTTATTAACTTTAAATATCATTGTACGTTGGCGATCGCTCCATACAATACACTAGTATTTCGCTGCATCCGTCCCGTTTGAATCTAATCGGCCTTTTATTCGGTCATTGACATCTCACAGCTGGTAGACTAGTCTAGAACTATACCCATCTAATGCTTAACTTTGTAGTCTAGACATTTTGAAGTATTCCAATAGATTGCCATGGCTTTTATTATCGTTTTCAACAATCTGCAAGAAATAGAACAGTTTGATTGTAAAATTATTTTAGAAATGTGGATGTGCTAATTAGTTTTATATCCCTACAACAGTGCTATTTTGTCAAAAGCACTAAATTATACACTAATATCCTACAATGCCGATTTTTAAATACCTACTTTGCGTCTATCTTAGCATAGGTAGGTATGTAGTTTTATTTTTTTATAGGTAAGTACATCGTATTCACATAATAGTACCTACATTATGATATAAGTGCGATGAGCTCGATCATTTGTTCTGTGTCTGGGTGTAATTTATCTGTAATTAGAAATATATAAGTACGTTTATCAGCCGTTTAGTACCCATAACACAAGCTCTCAAGCATAACTTGAGACTAACTGGCGTTGTGTGAAAAGTTTGTGGAATATTTTTTTTTTATTTAAGTGCGGTAGGTGCCTCTGCATTCTTGTAAAAAAGAGGCACCCATCGCAAAGCCCTGTTGGGGATCATTTAAGTTTTGTAGGCTTTTCCTTAAGTGTAGTTTAGAATGTTAAGATATTTTTTTCATGGTTGTGCTATCTACACGTGACAATCATTTTGAAATGATCAGGAAAATGAATGAATCAGGATAGTCAACGAAAAATTTCAACGTTGGGTCCAGAATGATGTAGAGAACTCATCGTGGCCGTGTGTGCGATGACGTCGGGATTCCACCCTGTATCTCCAGCACATCAAACTGTCAAGTTTGTCCAATTGATATTGAACTTTAGAGCTCATACAAAAGAGTGATATGTTGCCAACGGCAGAGGAAACTGCTGCCGTCGCACGATTCGGCGGCAGCCTAACTGACTCCTATACTGAGAGAGCTAATGACGGCGAAGGTTGCCGCGGATTTTTGAAGTTAGAATGTCAATGGCCGCCGCCGACGCGTCAACGGCTGCTGTTACCTCTGCCGTTGGGTACATGCCGCTCGTGTGTAAAAACTTAGCAATAAAGTTGAAAAAGAATCAAAGAAAATTGACAGATTGAGGTAGTTAGCTGGCTGTCTGCACGCTCACTAAGTACCTACTCACGATAAACAAATTCAGGTTATCATAGAGATAAAGATAAAATAATCAATATACTAATGTGAGCTTCTGCACTTTAAGTTACAAGTACCGCCGATGTTGCCAATTACGATAAAGCTTTTAGGCTTAGCATAATGGTTTTTGAATACGGCAACACAGCAATGATTAAATGCCTGTGTTAAAAAAAACAACCGACTTCTTAAAAAAACACGATCAGGTGAAAAATAACTCTGGTTACGGAAGTCTGTGGCTTTAGTAGTTTTGTTTCGTTCATAATTGGCCACCGACTTGCTTTTCACCTGTTAGTGTTTTTTTTAAGAAGTCGGTTGTTTTTTTTTTTGTAAAAAGGTTTTTATTTCGCAATTTTTAGTTTCTATGTATGGAAAGAAAGTCTTTCATAACTTGAAAGAATCATTGAAATTGGTTAACAATTGCAAAATAAGTTATTTCTAAACATTAATCTGTACATCTCTGCCGGGCCCCTTTTAAAATAGACACGCGTAATGTTACGTTATGGAAATACAAAAACTCTGCATAGACATCTGACTATAGCAATCGCGAATAATTTGCTGTTATGCGTTGAAGAGTTCTGTTGCCTGTCTTCTTCATCAGCTTTTCTTCACCAAACTTTACTTTCTTAATAAAAATGCTTGATTTGTTACTAAAAATGTGAAAATGTGTGCGTGTGTATGTATAATAGTTTATTAGGAGTTTCGTAAATTCCTCGGGGATCCCTCATCAGATATGAGTTTTGAAAGAAATGGGACCAATTTCTTAGTGTACCCTATCAATTAAAAAAATAATTCTAATATCGGTCTATTAATGCCGGAGTAATGATTTTTTTTTAACATTATCCCCTATTGATAAAACCTTGAATATTAATGTAGGTATCATAATTATTATGTTCGAGTACACATAATGGCGTACCCAGCACGCGGAAAGTTGACATTTTCATATCAATCAAAATCCGCCTGAAGATATTTTTACAAAAATATCTTAATTTAGAGTAGGTACGTTAACGTCACAAGCTAAATTAGCCATATTATATCATTAATCAAATAAAAATAAAAAGAAACAGGAGCGGATATTCGCTTGTCAGTGACAGCCGCGAAACAGATACGAAATTATGGATTAATGAAAACATAATGTTTTAGTAAAACTTTGATCCCATGTCTTAGTAACGCCATCTAGAAAAATATATGAATATTGGAGCGGCAGCGGAACGCATTAAAAAAAACTCATCGATTTGTGTCCAGCAGGACACAAGTTTCGGACGAAAGTTTTGTTCGTGATGCCCGGTCTATTAGGTATTGAAAGACACTATAAATACTTAAATAAAAAAATAGTAAAAAATAGCGTTTTTTCTACCACAATCTAACAATTATTTTAATAGAACTTTTAAAATAAATAATCACAATTAATTAATAAATAAATTTATATATTTAATTTAGGTGAATTTAAGTTTTATAATAATTATTAATATCATTATTGAATAAATAATTATAAATTATCATTTCCATGCATAAATTATTATTATTATTGATTGAAATACAAATTATCAAATTCGTGCATTAGGAATTATAATTATTATTTATTTGTCTTTATTTAATTGTGGCGTAGGCCTCCCCCAGCTTCCTCCAGTTGTCTCTGTCCCTAGTGTGTCTTCTTCAGTCTGGTCCACATCTTTCCTTAAATATGTCCTTCCATCGTTTTTTCGGTCTACCTCTACTTCTTTGCCCTTCTCTTTGTAACCATTCTGTAAGTTTCTTGGTCCATCTGTCGTTGGTCATCCTATACACATGGCCCACCCATTTCCATTTTAAAGAAAGACAGTATAATTACGAACAAAATTTTTATTCGATACTTGTGTCCTAGGTGGACACAAGTCGATTAGTCTAGTTTAATAAATAAAATAAAAATAAAAATTGTTTATTGATACCAGATACATTCACAACTTTGCAGGCTAAAGCGGGTAACAATTGAAATGTATAGTACAATACATACTGATATTGATTCCCAAACTAAGCTAGAGCTTGTATTTTGGGAAACAATGTTCAGTCATAGTGATGACATACAATATACATTGATTGGTGCTTGAGGACAAAGGTGAAATATTGTGAAAAATTTGTCGCTGCACGGTGCATATGGTTACAAAATAATTATTCCTAATTATTATATCATTATATATTACGGTAGGTGTAGCGTGTGCGTGCATGTATCTATGTGTAGGTATTTATTTATCAGTAATAATTATGGGTGAATGTGGATGGGTGAGTGTCCGAATGTATGGGTGAGTGTCCGTGTGTATGGGTGAGTGTCCGTGTGTGTGGGTATACGCAGCCCTGCGATGTAAATCTTGGGATCGGTTTCATTACCACTACGTACTGTGTGTTTAGTATGTGAGTATGCATCTGTGGTTTTATGCGTGTATGAAAAAGTTTACTTGTTGTATTTTAATAAATCCTCAGTTTTGTGGTAGTCTAGTTGCAGAAGCCATTCCACCACTAGAGGTTTAATTTTATTTTTAGTTAGTCCTGTAATTTGAAGATCCTTGTTTATAATATTGTACAGCTTACAGCTTATTGCATTATAGTGTCTACTTGCAAAAGACGTCATAAAGGGGACTCCACGGCAAACAAAAGTTTTTTTGCGTTTCCTTGGGTCAGGAGGTAAGGGGACATCACTATGCTTTCTCAGCGTGGATTTGAGCACGAAAAGCTGTCTTACTGTTAACACTTTACATTCTGAGTATAGTTCTGTGGTGGGATATCTAAAAGGCTTTTTAAAGTTTAGTCTGCTCCGCTACCGCTCGAATATTGGTATATGCTATATGGCGGTACTGAGACATGGGATCACAATTTTTCTATGTCATTTATTCGCATGACCTCTCTATCCTACTATTAGGTAACGCGAAAGTTTGTGAGAATGGATGGATGTTTGTCACTCTTTCACGTAAAAACTACTGAATGGATTTTAATAACACATTTGGTATGGAGTTAGCTGACACCCTGGATTAACACATAGGTTACTTTTTATCCCTGTATTCCCACGGGAACGGGACCTACGCGGGTGAAACCGCGGGACGTCTGCTAGTAATACATATATTAAATCTCTTTACTGCCAAGTTGCTGCCAAGTCATAGCTTTCGAGCTTAAACCCATGTCGTATAAGCCAAGTCAGAGGCCCATTGGGCTATGATTATTTTTGTGTTTAGTACAACACTTCATCTCGAAGGTAACATGTGGCGCCATCTATTGGAAAATTACGTTAACAAAACTACAACTAGTTTACTTTGTTTCGCCTAGTGAGGGTTTTCTCAAAAAGGTTCTACGTGAGATGGCAGCACTGTGCACATTTTTTTTGGTTTATTTGTTCTTAAAAACGTTACAAAAGGAATATTGTTTTCTTAAATTCCACAGTGTTATGCAGTACCTACCTATGTGCATAAGTGATATTATAACACACCAGTGACTTTCGGGCCTCTGTTTTTGAGCTCATCCTTCAGTTCAGAAACCTTTATCTGCCCGTAATCCATAATAAAATCAATAACAATTCCAAATATGTAGAATTTCTTTAAACAAATATAGTTTCGGTAGGAATCTGTGCTATCTGACTAATGTGACAGCTGTTTGAACCTGACGCATACTAAGCGCCGTCTGGTGGCAGAAAAAATATCGAAAACCCTCATTCTGTCTTAACTAATAAAACACGTAGGTACCTAGATAAACGCCAGTTATCGTTAGAAATACCTTTTACTTAATGGCGAAAGTATTATATAATTAATGTCATTGGTAATTAGTAGGAAATGTACTTTAAATGATATATTAACTATCAATGTGATTGAGGTAAACCTTCCTTTATTTGCATTTATCAAAATGATGCTTAGACAATTATTAAAGACTAGGTATCTGGTTTATCTAAACTTCAAATGACGAATGGATATGTATTTATATTGATTTTATTTCCACTCAACCAAATTTGAACTATTGCTTGGTCGTAAATTAACACAATCACCATGAAGTACTAAACATAACATAACAATCACGCCTGTTATAAATATAATAAATAAATAAATATCGAAGGTATACGCTTGCCAAGTAGGTATGGTCTGTAGTGAGGAGACTATTTCTTGAATATGGAAACTTCAGCTCGTTTAGCCCGGACTGTTATATTATACAAGTCCTTGACAGTCGTTTTAGAAGCCCGTAAATTTATCAATCAGTCTAAAGCAACAAATCTGAATTCATTTATTCAGATAAGATCGAAGATCAGCACCTTTTGAACGTCAAAATTACATAATGGTAGTTACCCAAAGTAAGGTAAGGTAAGGTAAGGTAAGGTAAGGTAAACCCTTCACCTACAGGTGTAGTGTTGAGTGTTACCCAATAACGGGGTTATGAGGGTCAGATATGGTTCATGTGGAGACTGGTATTTAGCTGCATTTGGTAAGACTAGCGTTGAAAGTTTCTTTCCAAATTCGTTGTTTTATTCAATGTGTCATTCGAAAGTAGGTATCGAGAATCTATGTTAATATAATGTCTAATTCATGTTTTTTTTCAATGAAACCGAAAAACAGAATAAAGTGAAAATAAATGGGAAACTTCTTGTTTTACTTTTTCAAATACGTACTTGCTTTAACTTTTTCCCTAAGCATACGTAGGTACCTACTAATAAAATGGAGAGTAGAATAAAAAAAAAGTAATAATTTAAATAAACGTTTTTGTTCAACTTTTCAAAACATTAACCGAAACATTAAAAAAAATCGTGATTCTTATCAAAATGATTTCCTCTGTAAAATTTTGATACAACATGCAAAAAATAACACATTTTTTTTCCTGAAAAAAAAACAAATAAGCAGTTGTTTTCGCAATTTTTAACACGGACTTCGAAGTTGATCCCAATATACTCAACTTGCAGCCCAACCAGATACAACACAATTTATACAAATAAAGATACTTAATTACTTACTACAAGAAAACAATATATTTAATTTATTTTCGTGTTTGACAAGCAAAATACTGCACCACTAATTGTGGTGCAGCAACTTTACATCACGCCTCCAATCCCCTAAGGCTCAGTTAGAGGTGAACCCACATTTCGCCAGTTACGTTAAAGTCCCATGTAATAGGGGGCGAGTCGATTGGTATTAAAATTATGTCAGTAAAATAAAATTCAGAATCAGAAACAGATCTTTATGCTATGAATGTAGGTACAGACATAAGATTTTGTAGGTAAATTAAAGAGATCGGCTACAGTCTACCTTACGACGTGCAAATGATGAAAAAAAAGCGCGAATGATGATGATGGCGTGCGTGTGAATTCCCCTTGTAAGAATAGTAACAGTGTTGTGTTCAAGTCTTTGTGATCTTGAGTTCATAACATACATTATATACCTATTATTTAAAAGTAAACATAAATAAACACGTAGGTATGTTTACGACCCTGCTAAGTGGAGACGCACCAGTTCAACCGGTGGTCATTATCGCTCAGTTAAGACCATAGAGCTTGAAAGGAATAGACTTACGTATGGTTAAAAGAAATTATATTTACTATTCGTTCGTACGACACCATTGATGTCGAAGAAGGAAAATATCGTGAGGAATCTTGATTCATAGTTTAATGTAAGTTTGAAATCACTAATCCACCTTGAGCAAGAGTGGCGATGAATGCTCCTATACCTTCTCTGTATGGGAAGCGGCCTTTGCCCAGCAGTGGGACGGTAACAGGCTGGTATTATAATTATTATTATGACTGCTTCTACACCGCTGTTGATCGATTTACCTTATCTGAAATCACAATAAAACCTTATCTAATATTAACACATTGTCAAGAGTTTTCAATAGTGCATAATTATTATCTATCTATGCATTAACTATTATTGACTGTTGCCGTAACAATATTATGTATCTATGTAAGAGAGAGTTTTTTTGACTGGCTTGTTGGTTTAGTAGTTATTGGCCCTGACTGCTATGCCAGAGGTCGTGGGTTTCGATTCTCACCCAAGACAAATTTTTGTGTGATGAGCACGATCTGTGTAACTTATCTTTATTATGTACCTACTAGCTGTACCCTGCCACGCTTAGCTGTGGCACATTGTGATTGAATGGTTAAAAAAAAAAGAGAAAATGTGGCACTCGGAGACTGCCGCGGTAAAGCTATTGCATAGCATTTTTTATCAACTCCTCTCCTCTCCCCAATCTTCCCCCCCACCCCACCCCTCTCCTCCCCCTCTCCCCCTCCCTCCCTCTACCCCACACCTCCTACGCCTCTCCCCTCCCTACCCCTCCCCTCGTCCCTCCCTCACTTTCCCTTCCCTCCCCTCCTTTCCCCTGCCTCTTCCCCTCCCCCTCTCCCCTCCCCTTTCCCTTTTCCCACTTCCCTCCTTCTCCCACTCCCCTCCCACTCCCTTCTGAGTTTTTGAAACGTACACAAACCAACATAACATTTTTATATTATATAGATGTAGGTATTTAGAAATATATTAGTATGTTTATCAGTTGTCTAGTACCCATAACACAAGCTCTGCTTCGGACTAGATGGCGTTGTTTGAAAGTTTTTGCATATTATTATTATGAGCTGTTACTAAAAATAAAAAAAAAAACACAGTATTCCATAAGAGTTGTAACTCTACACCTCATTAAAATACTCGTTTAATATCAGAAACCTTCAGCGGAATCTCAGAGAACTGAACTCTTCAATTAATTGAAAAGTGAAAGCAAATACTTTCTTCAAACAAGGGTTGTCTACCCAACTCGAAAACTTTTACTGGCTACCAGGAAAACCTTCTGGTTCAGAATATTGTAATCGATTTTAGAATCGTAATCATTCAATAGACATGTAAACATGTTGACAGAATATGAATATCAAAATTTAATTTATTCATCAGTTACATGTTAAAACATAGTATACCTACACATTTATTTTCTTTTTCAAGTTGATGGAGAACTACGCGCATTAAATTTGAGGAGGGCGGGCTTGTAACGTCACTATTCAGTATAAACTGTATAGGATAGTGTCGTTAAGCGATATTTTATATTAGTATATCAAAAAATATACAACTATCATTACAGTAACCCAATTCGATAGTGTAGTGACATACTTACATCTAATAACTTATAATATAACTAAAATCTAACCTATGATCTAACCGGCAAAAGTCTAAAAAAACCGACGAAATGTCCTGTGCCATTTCGTCGGAGTGTTAATTCACTCAGTGAACAAAAAAAACAGTCAATCCGTTTTGACTCGATGTATCGCCTTTTAATTTTTTATTCCTCCCTCCTTGCGTCGTACTCCTCAATGCTAAGGGTCGTGACCTCCCTGCTTCATCACCTTTTTCTTCACTATCTTCCTCCATCTGCTTCTGTCTCTGGCGGTGTGAAGGGCATCGTATACCGAAGAGTCAAGAGTGATGCGGATCTGGTCGGACCAACGTATTGGGATGCGTCCACGAGGCCTTTTCCCATTCACTTTGCCGGTCACGATGAGCCTTTCGAGATTACCACCGTCTTTCCTTGCTATGTGACCGAAGTATTGAAGGATCTTGCGTTGGCACTCTTGCGACAATCGCGAGGAGATATTGAGTTCTCGCAATATGGATACGTTGGAGCAAAATGCTGTCCAAGAGATTCGGAGCATCCTTCTCCAGCACCACAATTTTTTATTAAGTAAGTACGTGAAAACAAAAAAAATATGTGTCGAATATCTCTTGTAATCTAGACGAGGGACTAAAAACCAAAATATTGTCAAATCAAGGCTATTGGTTTGTCTCATTATCATATGCATAGACTTTTCCCAGCTATATCTATACCTCCTCTTCTAATCACCACGGTTCACGTTGGTCATAAAATTAACCTTTTATATTGACTTCCTCTTCTTAATAGCCAGATTACCTAGATTAGATTGCCTGGATTTGTTAGGTACCTACTTCTAACACGACTGAGCTAAATTGGTTCAATTTGTCAGTATAAGATAGCTGAACTACCATCTGCCACCTGCGACCAGCTAAAACGGGAGGATTATTTCATATCGGCAATTTATTCTTAACCTTTGTCGAAAACTTAGATTTTGAACAAATATTATACTTAGGTACCTAAATTATGTAAAAAAACCAATTCTTTACCAGCACTATCACTAGAGGTACCGTTTTATTTTATGGTTTGTTTTTGTCTGATTTGCTTATACATTTTTTGTAGGGTCCCATAGTTACCTCAAAAGGAAAAAAACCAGAACCCTCAAAGGATCACTTTGTTGTCTGTCCGTACGACAGAAGACTCTTTATCTCGGGAACGCGTGGAGATATTACTAATATTATTATTACTAGAATACTCGAGTTTACGGCCCCTTAAAACTGTGAAAAATTCCAACTTCTAAGTTAATCAGAAAAAAAAATACGTCCGTTTATTCCGCTTTAAACGTACATTATATTTCGACACTCTCAAGGCAATCGAAATTTATATGGTACTTTGTTGGACTAGAACTATTAATTTTGGCAAATAATATTGTTGGTCTACAAGTACAGGGCAAAATCCGAAAACCGTTTTATTATTATATCACTTGTAATGAGGGGTCTACATTTAAAGTGAAACGATCTTGTCATGGGGGGTGTCGTCATGTTATGAAAAGGCAGCACAAGCTAAAACTGATTTCTGATCATTATTTTCCCGATAAACAATTAAATTTATAAAAAAATAAGTAGGGGTACTATTTACATCCTGCTTTGTACAGAACCCTCGGTGCGCGAGTCCAACTCGCACTTAGCCGGTTTTTTTACATTGTTGGTCTGGAGGATAACACTGATTGAAGTATACCTTATATCATGTATTTATAATTTGTAGTAATTAATTATAGCATTGCCATACAACGTGGCAATGCTGCCAGTCTTTTGGGCACACTTCCAGTGGACAGCGATGCGGATTAGTTTTTTGACGCCATTTTTTAGATTTAGTTTTTAGATTTTATTTTAATTTCTAGTGTATAAAGTTTAGTATTGTGAAATAAAGAATACTTGTAGTAATAACTTAAAACATACAGAATAATAATAATACCAGCCTGTTACTGTCCCACTGCAGGGCTAGGGCCTCTTCTCATACAGAAAAGGCATGACCATTGATCACCACGCTTGCTCAAGGCGGATTGGTGATTTCAAATTCAGGTTTCCTCGCAATGTATCCCTTCAAATTCAAATTCAAATTCAAATTCAAATATTTTAATTCAGACTTACATCCATAGATTGTTAATAGTAGTATACTTAGCCTAATATTAGTATTAAATTAAATTTACATTAAAAACTATTGTAACTATTTGGATAAGTGCGTCTGAACACTTACCCACCTTTGTAAGAGGGGAGAGTCCCACCGGTCTGTAAACACATTCAGGATGCCATTGGAGGAGGAGCGCAAGCGCGCCATCATGGAAGCGCATCTCTTTCGCATGATCGCGGCGAACCCATCAACGCACGCTTTCGCGCCTTCAACAATAAGTTCCAAAAAACAAGATAATCAAAATATGCTTTAATTACCTAAATGAAAACCTATCGTAATTAGTGAGCGTGATAGATTAAACACAAGAGCACGCACTACCGGCTCTTGTGGTTTAATTTTGTTCAAGTATTGCTCTTTGGTTGCGGTAGGCGTTATTAATGTTATTGCTATGTCGCCATTTTGTCGCATGCCAAGAAAGTGTGTATGAAGACATAAATAAATACACCCAAGCAACGCACACTTAACTACAAAAAGAAAGAAAGAATGAAAGATAATAAAAAAAAACATTTATTGGCAACTGGATAAACATGAACGCACTGTAAAAGATGGAATTAGCAACAAAAAAATAACAATAAGGCGCCACAAGGCTCATTTCAGCGGTAATGCCAGACAGATGCTGTCTGACGCTGGGTTTCAAATGCACCTTTTGGGACGAGGGACGGACGGATGGATAGCATAACATACATAACCAGCCTATAATGTTCTCACTGCTGGAACACAGGCATCCTTTCTGTAAGGAGTGAGCCAAGAGCAGGTGGGCTGCAATCTACTCGTGGACTCAGTACGGGTTGGTGGATGTCTTGGAATTCTAGGTTCTAGGAGATGCCGGTTTCCTCACGATCTTTTCCTTCACCGATTCGAGGACAGTGCTGACAAGCAACGCGTGAAACCTGCAACAGAAAATTATTTCTTTCTTTGAATAAATGCTGCTGGTTTATTCTGTGAAAATAGCCCCGCGCATTACATATTCTGCGAATCTCGGACAGCAAGGTGAACCGTTGGTCCCTAGACTGTAATGGACTATTTATTGATGCTGATAGAACCGTCATAGTCCGTTATAGCCTAACAGCTTCATACATTTCCTACTTTTCGAAGTGTGCACACCAGTAAGCCTAGCTAGATTCTTTAGACATGGAGATTCAGATAATAAACTCCCAACATTTCTTACTACTTTATAAACTCTAAGTTTTCAAAGCATGATTGAACAGCCATCGCCTGGTCATGCTTGTTTCCCAGTAGACGGCATCCAGTGCTTTCCATCAACGAGTAAGTGGATTTTTGTGAAGAAAACATAGGCAATAAGACATATTTATGCTACACGTCAACACATTAACTGGAACAATTTCACAAACACACATCTATATAAAAAGATTTTAAGCAGCATTTTCCTGTTACATTTAAACTATGAAAACATATTCTAAGTTTATTTACCTACCCATTAAACACTTGAACTTGAACTAGCCACATCTAATTATTGTCTTGCTCTACGCAGATGCTCGTGCGCATGCCCCGTAACGCTAAACATCAGTCTGCTGCTAGCCGTTCGCGGCTACGGACGTCATGGCTCGCTCAACAATTTATTTGTTTGCGGTAATCGCAACATGCGTCGTGCATTTTGGAGCTGCCCAATACAAAGTGCCTCCTGCTAAGCTGGAAGCGATCTGGCCCAAGGGTCTGAGGGTCACCGTACGAGGTATGTCGAATTTAACATGTTTCTAATTAAATTAAAAGGTTTTCCCTGATCGCAGTTGTTAGTTATTTATGTTAATGTATGGTAGATGTTTTATTTTGTAAAAATAATGGCTTTCATTGCTCGATGTTGATTAAAAATAGTATTTTTAGAAATAGATATAACACTTTATAAATCAGGTTATAGGAGGAAAAATCCATAGCATTCCAAGCAACTTGCAACTTTTATAGTCTTGTGTAATGGCAACAAAGGCAAAATTACGATTATTACTACACTTGACAAACGATTTTTTAATGGCAATCTAGTACTTAGAGCAGTTTTTTGTAAATAACGATGTGCAGGTAGGAGTAAGCTGCAGTCCATACAGTAATGAACAGTTTTAAATAAGTAGACAACCTAAATAAAAGGGTAAGGTAAGGGTAAGGGAAAAGGTTTATTTAAACAAACATGTTAAAAAAAAGCTACATTTCTTAAACTCGAGACTTTATATATATGAGTAATAGTGTACTACTACTTTATACTTTAAAGATACAGACGCCAGCACATCAACCTACCCCAATGTGTTAATTTCTTCGTTATGTTTTCAACTTTATTCTCATTTCTTTATTATTTTAGGATATCTTACTTCGTTTTTATTAGGTTCATGTTTTATTTGGCAGTTTGGGGTAGGTACTGAGCTTAGTTTTTTAATCATAAAAAAATAAAAAAAATGTCTCCATGTAAAATGGAGTGGTCTAGCCATCTAAGATACGGTCTATCGTTTTTAAAATAGCTGGACCTTTTTCTAGTGTGTTATTTCATCTTACTTGTTATTTTAGACTTGGATTTTAAAAGACTTTCAATTCAGAAGTCCGTGCTAGTTACAATTGATAATTATCAAAAAGCGAGGTCCCGTATCGCGACAACTTTTTTTTTACAATTCAATCTTTTATTCACTTAAATACGGGTAGATACAGTAAGCGACATTAGGTTACCGCCTCACGACGCTGTTTGTTTATGAGGATAACAGAAGATAAGGAAACGCTATTCTAACTTTCTAGTTGTATCACAAACATAATTGTAATAAAAACTACTTACTACTTATGGTTGCAAACGATACCGCTGATCATAAGGTTTCAGGTTCGATTTTCGGCTCAGGCGGTTATATGGGACCTGCTGTTGGTTTTAATGACCTTTTTTTTCTTATTTGAAAGATCCCTGTTCACCCAAAAGATAGTAGGTTCTTAGTCCGATTCCCGGTTCAAGCAACATTATTGGGTTCTGCAATCTGCAATTTTTTTTTAATGGTTTTTCGATGTGAAACAACCCTGATCTCCCACAATACAGGATTTTAGTTTACGATCCAGAAGTCGGAACCATGTGATTGTATATTTGAGACAATCAATTTCTTTGTAGTAGCATGACTGGCAAAAGGTGGGTAGATTGTATAATATTTAGTCCTCTGCCTTTGGAGAATACAATCGTCATGTTATGATATTAAATAGCTAATTAATATGAGAAACGTTTACTTAGAAGACGTCTTTTATTTTATTGTTGTTTGAAGAATTTCGGGGAGTCCCTTGCCAACGCAAAATATTACGATAAGATAAAATAATCTCGGTAGTCAAGAACGCAAATGTTTTTAAACTATACCTACACACACAAACACGCTCTATCTACTGCGTTAGTAATGAATCATTTTATTTGGAAAACTATAAAAAAATTGTACATATTAAGAGGAAGTCCTAAATTACTGTGAGTCATTTAAATGTGTTTTTTTCTAAACTGAAACAAAGGAACTCGTCATAAGGTGTTAATTGTTTTCGCGCTAGTACCTACTTGTTAATTGGTGTAAAATAAAACATTTGAGAAATTAAAACTCAAATTGACCAAGTAGTAATATCCTAGTGGTGTGATGTACATAAAGAATTCCTATTATAATATTATTGAACATAATAAATTTAGATATTTTTTAAACCTTCCTCTCTCCTACTAAGTCTTTGTCTTTTGCTGTGTCCAACAGGGTTCATAATGATCTCTTTTTTTAATTTACCACCTAAGTACACATTGTGGAATGCAGATAAAGTTTGAGTATTGTGAGTATTGTGTGACCGGCGGACTGCTAAGTCCAAGATTTCGAGTTCGAACCCCAGGCACGCACTGGCTTTTGTAATGCATGTGCGTATTGCATAATTATCATTTGCTTCAAAATGATGAAGGAAAATATCGTAAGGAATCCGGCCTGAGAGATTTATCTCGATAGCTTGTGAAGGCAATTATTCAGAGGTCCATGTGTGACATGAAAACTGGTCATAGTTGAGCTTCTATAACATGGGACTTTACGAAGAAGTGTGGGTTTACTATAATTGGTACACTATGATATGGTGTCTGACCCTGATTTCCAACTCGGCCTGAGATTGTGAGGTGTCACTGTCTTTTATTAAGGTGAACAACACTAATATTGATAGACCTTTATCACGCAATTAAAGAATAATGTTAATAACAATAATAATATTTTAATAACAATCAATTTAGTATAGAAGATAGTGAAACGATCTTGAGTAAAACCACCAATTAACAAAGGTACCTACAATATTTTTAGATAACTTAAACTGTTTTTTATTTATAAATAGTATTAGATAGAAGTTAAAAAAGGGTTATTTTTAATGCACACTTTGTAACGAAAGTACAATAAAATTAAACATGTTACAATTACGATAGACGTTGGAGTTGTCACACTCCTAGTTGTATACATTGCAATAATTTATTTTAAGAAATTATGTAGATTTCATTTAGTATTTCATTCTAGTTAAAATGGGATGGACAACATCTTCGTTCTACTTTTATTCTTCTTAATTTTGGAATGAAACAATTACCGTAAATATTGTTTCCACTTATCTTTAAAATAAAATGTTCAGCATCCCTGCTTCAACGAGCCTCTTTTTTTCTATCAATAAACATACATAAGTTTTATAAACTCTAGGCTACTTACGGAGTACTTCATTGTTTACAGGGTGTAAAAAGGCCCTTAACGTAAACGAAAACTACATATTCTACCCATTACTGGGATACTTTTTTGTTCTTGAACATACCTGGAAATTCACTGGTTTTGGAGATAGTTAAAAAATGTCAAAGTGCAATACTTTTTGCAAAATCGTATTCCAAGTACCTATCGTTAGTAAACTATCTTCCGAACAAACATTATGAAAATCATTGATTTTTCAAAACAAATTACGCATTTGAAGTTACAAAAATACATACTAAACACAAACAGGCGGTCGGGTTAATGACCAACGACAAAGCGCGAGTGGCCGCGGCCGGCCGTACGCTCAGCTGATCGAAAGTTGCGTTGCGTGCGTTGTCGCGCTTTTCATTTCGCGCAATAAAAAGCATCACTTTTTTAAAGATTGCATAAAAAGTTACTTAACATGTACAGAATGTGAAGTTAACGGCTATGTGATCGGTCTTTTTTTTTACACCTTGTATATTCAAGTTGTTCGAACAAATCAGATAGACGTGTTGCTGGAGAGTTTATTCCTCCACTTTTTCACCCCAGCAATAATACTAGAAAGTGGTAAAGGATGACCATTTTGATTTTGATTACAGCATTTTAAAAATGTTTAGGATAACGAATTTTCTTCACGTTATTTTTTCAGACAAAACATAGCCCATGTCCGTCTACACGGTGTCATCTATATCTATGCCAAATTTCATTACGATCGGTTCAGTCGTTTAGTCGTTAAAAGCCGGCAAACAAACAAACAGAGTAGGTATTGATTATAAATTATTCATAAGCCGATCTGCAAGTAGGTACTAGTACTATCAATGTGAAATTACCTTTGAACTATAAATATGGCATTTTATACCAGAATATAATGTATACACACTAGGCTGTTGTCGTATTTCCCACGACACATACCATGAGGAAAATCTGCACAAATATACTATGACCTTTAGCATCAATGATAAGCTGGTTCGTTGACGCTATGTTTACGTTATAAACTGTAATCAATCTTATTTATTGATATAATGTACCTTATAATGAGATGATAGCTAATAGGGACGCTTGAAACAAAGCACGTACGCTGAACCTAAATTAACAAAAATAAAAAGATAACAATTATAACACTAGCTGTTTACCGTCCTCCTGCAGGACAAAGCCCTCTTCTCGTACACAGAAGGTACATTCATTATCATCACTCTTGCTCAATGCGGATACTTGTTAGAAATTACTATACTTTGACGTTCAAAAAGCTCCTCAGCCTGATTTCTATTAAGACTAGAAATTAATTTTGATTTTGATTAACAGAACTGTAAGTAGGATTCCACTCAATGTTGTCTTATTGGTTTTTTCTTTCGCTAACATGGACATGGAAGGCAGGCCCCTTAACCACTGGATCTTCACAACATTTAAGTAGACGTTTAGATAAATATCTTAAATACTAACTATTCTATAGCATTTTCGTTTCAATTTTGCTATAAGTATTCCTATAGATGTAAAAAATACTTAAATTAAGCTTAATACTTATTCGCTAAACGATTATTTTTAATTTTAAAAACATTCGCACACATGGCCTGATGAACGATGATGGTTCATATGACAGGCCTACCATAATTTAAATTTGGAAGACACAAGATGGCCAAGCGGCGCGCGGCGCTGACATGCAATTATTTTTTTTTGTTTTTTTTTAATGGCAGATGCACCTTTTTGTCTCTGTGTTTTTATATGAACTGGCACAAAATATTAATAACATCACTCATAACCAATGCCAATAGATAAAAGGAAACAAAAATAACAGCTAATTCACAGATTATTTTAATCGAATCTTAATTAAAATAATTTTATTAGGTACTAAAAGTTTTCCTTCATTGAAATCCGTGCCCTTGATAGCGGTTTTATAAAATGTCATCATTTGTGACCTTCATAATGTTTTAAAACGAGTCGAAAAAGTGACTAAACGTTAAAAATATGCTTTATAATAATTATTAGAGGTTGAAATACAAAGTACACGTTTGATAATTAAATGATATCAGAATAAAAACCAAAAACTTTAATAGTTAACTTTATTCAATCAATCATAAATTGGCACTTTTTGGCAGATAAAATAACAAAAGACAGTTCCCGTTTAAGTTTTGAACATTAGATCCCTCTTAAAATTGTAATAAAGTCGTTTGTAGTAGTTCTTAAAAGGTTTTTGACAATTCCTTTACTACTTCCGCCGAGGAAACCAGTGCTGGTTTTACTCGGTACGAGTCCGGCCCTCCGTCTTTCCCAGAAGAGGGCTAATCCATTACCAAAAAAGTTAAAAAAAATAGTTAAGAAGTTTCCTTCCCTTACGCATTGAGACAACTTAATTTTTTCCTTTATATTAAATGAGGTCAGGAATCTACAGAAAAAACTTTTAGTTACTTACGTAGGACTTCAGTGTGTTGAATGAGTTCATAAATTCATGAAATAGAATAACTATTACTTAGAACAAACTTTTATCAAGGTACTAGAAAGAAAGAAAGAAAGAAAAAGCATTTATTTGGCCCAAAAGGCACACGATAATAAAAAAAAAAACAATAGCAAAAAAAAATAAAACAGTTAAAAGAAATCAAACAAATGAATTATTAGGACTAAAAATAAAAAAAAATAATTGTGTGCCCTGCGGCTGCGCCAAAAGGGTCCAGTTCAGCAAAAATGCCAGACAACTAGTGCCTGACGCTGGTTTTCAACTGGACCTGAGATTGTGAGGTGTCACGGACGTAAAACAAATTGGTAAGTATGCATGTGAAGTGTGTGTGTGTGAGTGTATGTGCGTATGTTGAGGGTGTGTTTCATCAAAACTTCCCAAAAAAAAAAAAAAAAAATTCATAGTATAAAAAACGACACAAATAATTTAAAATAATAATAATAAAATAAAAAAAAATAAATTAAAAAATAAATAAAAAAAAAAAAAAATAAATTAAAATTAAAAAGGTAGGCACATCAAATAATAGATAAATTAGCTGCCACTAAGTCCAATTTCCGTTGGGTATCAATGATATACTGCCGTAAGCGTCTTCTAAATGTCTCTTTCGTGTTGATTACCCTTATCGGAGGTGGCAGGTTATTCCAAACTTTAGAGGCCGCATAACGAAAGGTGCCTCTAAAAGCTGCTGTACCGTGAGACTTAGTCGACAGTTGTTGCGAGCATAGCCTTCTCCCACATTCCCGTCTACTCGTTACCCAACTGAGCTTATCATAAAGGTAGTCCGGTTTCTGGTATTTAACAACTCCGTACAGAAGACAGGCCAGGTGTAATTTGCGTCTAGACTTCATTTTAAGAATGAAGTGCTTGTTCAAGAACGGCGTTACATGGCTTCTTTGAGGAATATTGTAACAAAACCTAGCACAGGCGTTTTGAACCCTCTGGATGAGCCTATCCGTTCGAGCTAATAGGCGCGGGCCATATACCGTGTCCGCGTAGTTAAGTCGAGATAGAACTAGCGTTTCTACAAGTTGTTCCCGTAGAGTTATGGACAAATATGGCCTCATTTTGTAAAGAACCTTCAACCGATAAAAACAGTTGCGTATTGAGTCTGCAATATGTTTCTCAAAACGAAGGTCCTTGTCCATAATTAGACCAAGATTCCGTGCTTCATACACCCGCTCAACCGGCTCACCCATTAGTTTCAAATCAAATGACTCAGGAAGTTTTGCTAACTGCTGCCTCGTGCCGAACACCATATATTTAGTCTTCGTTGGGTTTAGCGACAAGCAATGCTCCTCGGACCAGATGGCGATTCGTTGCAGGTCCTCGTTAAGATCTTTAACGGCACTATTGTATTCGTCTGGTCTGAACGATATATAAAGTTGGACATCGTCGGCATATATGTGGTACCTACATTTCCGAACACATTTAACTATATCCGCGCAGTACAAGATAAAAAGTATTGGTCCTAGTATCGAGCCCTGCGGGACTCCTCTATCTACAGGAATAAGTGCAGACTGTAGAGTAGTGCCGTCACACAAACTTAAATCCACACGTTGTTTTCTATTTGTTAGGTAACTTTGGAACCATTTCGTAGCGCCCTGGTCGAAACCATAATATCTAAATTTTGAAAACAGTAATTGAATATTTATAGCGTCAAATGCACGTGAAAAATCAAGCAAAACCAACAACGAACACAACCCTTTATCCTGGGCAGTTAGGATATTGTCAGTAACATCTAGTAATGCAGTAGAAGTACTGCGCTTTTTCCGGAAACCAGATTGCAAATCAGGAAGTATGTTGCTATTTTCTAAAAAGTTCGTTAGTTGGTTACTGATGACCCTTTCTAATACTTTCGATAGACATGGCAAAATACTTATAGGTCGCAGGTCTTTAAACTCAGTCGGATTTATATTTTTGGGTATAGGCCTAACGGAGGCAATCTTCCATTGGTCAGGGAAAGTGGACGTCGTTATAGAGCGGTTTATAATACTCGTAATAACATTTAATGTATGCGGCAGAGTCATAACGATCATATCCAGAGAAAGATTGTCATAGCCGACGGCGTTACTTTTAAATTTTGAAATAATACGCGAGATGTCAGTCTGATCCACTGGAGTAAGTGTAAAAACTGCTTCCCCATATCTATGATCGACAAAATATGTCATGACAGACTCGTTCACCACGGTGTTACCAGGGACAGTCAAAAAATTTTTATTAATTAAGTCAGGGTCAGTAAAATGCGAAGGAAGATCTTGTCTAGATTTAGGGGGTATTAATGTGGATTTTATATTTTTCCAAAGTAATTTAGGGTTTTTAATTTTATTATTAATATTGTGCTTGAAGTACGCTGTTTTTTCATTGTGCAATGAACTTACCACCAAGTTTTTTAAGTCTTTGTAGTATTTCCTCTTTGAGTCGGACCTTGTTTTCCGAAAAATAGTCAGCGCCTCATCCCGTAAGCGCATCATAAGAGTAATAGTGTCAGTAATCCAGGGATACGACTTTTCTTTTATAGTACACTGCTTAATCGGTGCATGAACATCAAAGAGGGAAATAATTTGCTGGTTTAGAACATGCACCATTTCATTTACATCATCAAGCGAAGAAATGTTCTTAAGCAATAAAAGTAATGGGTCACTATTAAAATTAGTCATGCACACATTTTTAAGTGGCCTAAATTGTACGATGTATGGTTTTAGCTTATCACGCTTCACATTAAATTCCGCCAATATTATTGAGTGGCCATTAATTGACCCATACGATTCAGCGGACGTATATCTAGCTCTTAAGTCGGTACACAAGAGGTCGATGAGAGTTGCACTAGAAATTGAAAAGTGGGTAGGAGTTGTGACCAGTTGAGTAAGACTGAGGCTATTAAGGAACTCATTCAGTAGTTTAACCTTACTCCCGCTTGTGTCCAGCATGTTAACATTAAAGTCGCCGAGTAAGATGTAGTGGTCACAGTGCCCCAATGAGCTAAGCGAATCCGTTATTGCATCCAGAAACAAAATAAGGTCAAGCCATGGCGGTCGGTACGCAGTACCTACGGCAATTTTTTTCCCGCTCATTGAAAGGGTAACCCACATTTGTTCAACCGATTCGAACCTAGGATCGACCGCGGCAGTCCAAGAACGCGCGCTCAGTCCCCACCGTAGGTAAAAACCGACACCCCCACCGCGGCCCGAGCGCACACTCGCCGGTCGCGGCGTGTGACGCAGTCGGTAGCCCGGCACTACCGGAGCGCGCCCCTCTTCTCCCGGCCGTAGCCAAGTCTCATTAATGGCCATAATATCGAAGCAATGCCTGTCCATTGCACTAATAAAATTATCATGACCAGTACCCAGAGAACCCGCATTAAGAAAACCAACCTTAAGAAAATCACGTTTAGTCATCATGAGAGTAGTTTGAAGCAGTTTCGCCATATAACCTTGTCAATTTCATTTGTACGCGCGCTGTCGTTGTACTCGTATCTGCACATAATAATAATAAGCCGATTGTTCGTATGTCAGAAGCAGAGATTGTAAAACATAAATAGAAGTTGTCAATAATAGTGTTCGTGTCAGGTGGAAAGTAGTGTGATGTGTGGTGTAAGAAAAGTAACTTTGTAATAAATATTCGAGTAAGTAAGTATGAAACTGTAGTGTAATGTAACTGAGTTACGAACGATTCACTTACGTGTACCGCAAGACACACGCCTATTGGTAAGCAATTAGGTAAATAGCAATGAGATAAACACGGAATCATTGGCATACGCATTATACTATTAACATAACATAAAACGATCATTAATTCGACCTGAGACTCAACAAAAATACAATAATAAATGAAAGTAAAACCAAATTTAAAATTAAAAGTGCGGTGATTATTATTCAACGCTGTGGGAGGTGCCGAAATTACCAGTTGCTGCCGGATCGAGAGTACCCGGTGCAGCACCGAAGGTGCGCTGCAAGTCGGCTTCGCAGCGAATAACGCAAGAAGAGTCCCCGGGTTTGTACCGTGCGAGAATACGGCCTCGCTTTGACCATATAAATTGCCAACCGAGGCGACTGCCCATCTCACGAGCTTTCCGAAATAACTCGCGGTTTAGCTTAGTTAGCCGCTCGTTTATATAGAAACGCGTTGCAGGGCCAGGTAGGTCGAGGTCAGCTGTTGTCATTCCGCGGCGCACTCGTGCACCCTCCAGCATCTCGTCACGCAGGTCGCGACGCGCGAGGCGCACAACGAGGAAGCGGGGGCGGGTCTCCACCGGCGCTGCCGCCTGCGTAGCGTTAATGCGTCTGCCTCCGACCCGCTCGGCGCTTACAATATCGCGTGCTTTGAGCTTAACGCCTATCTTAGCCGCGATCAAGATGGCGGTGTGAGTGGGACTCTCACCGCTGGTTTCCGGAATGTTGGAGATCTGAAGGTCATTCGCTAGCAGTTCCTGGTCCCGGTCATTTATGTCACATCGTAGTTGTGCAATTAACCCGTCTACGTCTGACAGTCCTGGCACTTGGGGCTGAGCTAGTTTGGACTCCATTACAGCCACCCTTTCCTCCAAATTACTCATCCTGTCGTTGGTGGAATTTAAGGAGGACCTAAGCTCCGACAAGTCATCACGAAGTAACTGGAACTCAGTTCGAACTGTCTTCAGGAAATCTTCTTTAAAACTGCTCAATTCGGCCCTGAAGATGTCAAGGTTGAGCTCTTGTGTGGCATCCAATGCTGTGCTGTTTATAGGGCTGGTGTCCATAAGATTGACGAGGCTGTCCTCGTGCCTATTCCCCCTTACTGGAGTGTCAGCCCGGTTATCCCTCACTAAATCTTTCTTACACTCAGGACAGTGCCAAGGGGTGGTTAAAGGACCAATATTTTGCAACCCCACACAGGCTCGATGGTACCAAGACCTACATTTGCCACAATTAGCGGCGTCCGCCGACGAAAGGAACTTTCCACAACCACCACATTTTGCCATGGTGTCAGGAATTCAGCTTTACTAGTTGCACAATCAAATTTCTGATAAGTACACCAAAGTGATAATAGATGGCGCTGTTAACAAAACACGCCTATGGCTGTTTCAACGGTGTTTATGGTGCAGAACAGACACCATAAGTTGTACACAGTACTGAACTAAAGGTACGCACACACTGAAGGTTAGGTCACAAGCGTTCCCGATTAGAAAACAAAAGATTGTTTATTATATTTTTGGTTACGGGTACTTAAATATACTCGCTCGGGATCGACAATCGATTTTGCAGTTTTTAAATGATTACACGGCACATAAACACTGTATAACAATTGTACTTGTTAGTTGCACTTATAAGTATCCTTTCACAGTAAACTGATACGAATTAAACTGATGTAGGTTTTATTTATACACGAGAAGTACACAAAGAGCATATGTACAATTGACATCCGTGACGTCACACCGTGGTACTAACGTCTCGCATCCTTGCTTCGCACAGAAGACAACTCACATGGCCTTCACTTCGCTTACGATTTTACAAGATAGCACTGCAGGTTCGACTCTCTAATCATAGACAGGTTTATCCTCAAAATAATTTTGAGGAAATGTTGACACCTAGACAAATAACAGTCATCACGTGCAAAAATACAAGGAAACTAGTTTGCGTTTTCCGCGTTCATTATCCTCACAGCGCTGTTCCCTTTACTAGCTTCTGTGTTATCCCATCCTTCAAGCTTTCATAGCTAGAGTGGACAGGCATCTTTTGAACATGTTCGTACCGTCTTAAACTTTCTCCATCAGTTGATCGAGGTCAAAGGCCATTGCTAATAGAATGCATCATGATCTGCTTAGCCTATTCCCAACTCTGTTGGGGTGGCATCCAGTCTGATCAGATGCAGCCGATCATCAGTGTTTTATATGTAGCACGATACTCCTTGGTTAAACTGTTGTCAATCTTTCGGGGCTCTCTGTACCCGTAACGACTGACATAGATCTAAAACTTACAGCCGGGACCAACGGTTTAATATGCTTTTCGAGCCACGGAGGACTCTTTATATGTAATGAGTGGTCTGCCCCCCTAGCCAAGTTACAAACAATTCGTATCTATTCCCTTTGTTTTGACCACGTGACTTATCACCTTTCGCTAAGTCACGTGGTCAAAACAAAGGGATTTGAGGCGTTTTCTATTGTAGAAAGAGAATAGACACGAATCGTTTGTAACTTGGTTAGGGGGGCAGGTTACCTATCTAGTCATTTCTCATTCTATTAACTTTTTAGTCTGACGTTTAAAAGTGCCTTTTAACGGTCTTATTGAAATTAATGATTTGACTTTGGTATCAACAAAGACATTCAATACTTTTTTTTATTTATTTATTGTCTAATTAATTTAATTTCACCTTCACTAATTTTAATTACGAGTATTGTAAGCAATTTATGTATTATTTGTGTAATATTTTGTGTATAAGATTATTTGTCTTATTTCCAAACCATTATATTACTGTATTAGTTATGTTAGGTATTATCTGCGCATAATGTAGTGCATGCTGTGCTTTTCTTTAGGTAATGTGGCGCTTAGACTTAATTTAGATAAATGTACAGATTAAAATGAATTAGCGTACATATTGTTGAAAATCCGAATAATAAATGAATAAATAAATACTTAATATTGACGGAACATCAGTGCAGACAAGTCGATCTAGTCTAGTTTTGTAAGCTCAGTTGCCGCTCCAAAATTGCTAATCATGCTAAATGGCGTTGGTGAGACAAGGGGGTCACAGTTTTTCCATGACATTTCTTCCTATTTTTTCTCTATACCTACTTACTACTATCATAAATCTTTTTGGGTATCAATAGTTGTCAAAATCAAAATCAAAATCAAAAGTCATTTATTCAAATTAGGCTGAGGATCAGCACTTTTTGAACGTCGAAATTACAGAAGACAGTCCCCCAAAAAGCCCACCCTTCGCCACTTCCTAGTGTTTTTGCTGGGAAGAAGAAGTGGCGGAACAAACTCCCCAGCAACACATCTGTCTGATAAGTTAGAAAAACGTTGTACGTCTAAGTCCTATCCACCCTACATAAAGCTACCATTCCGACCCGACACTAGATTAAGATGTTACGAGGCATGATGGATCACTACATATTGTCTATAGGTAGACATGTGATCTGTATGTGTAGTGGGCCTGATTGAGCCATCAATTTTCCTTCACGGCTTTTCCAGTATTTGCATTGCTTTGCTTTTACTTCTACGTAAACTGTGACTACAATAACTACACACTTTTTAATGACTATACTTGTAAACTGTTTTACAAAAAAAAAGCTTGAACGAACGTCTTCATTAAAACACTAAAAGTTATGAAATAATTCTTGTTTCAAAATAGTAGTGGATCTTGTAGTTGAAATAATGATTAATGTGTTTTGTTATTTGTTTATTAATGTGTTTTGATGGTGACGAAATAAGTTAGATATTAGGTACAAAATACCAGGTTCGTCTAGCTAAATTTGGGACTATCATTGATAAATGAGGTTTTTTTAATTAATTAATTTTATAAATCTAATGAAATGGTCATTTGAGTTTTTGATATCGCTAAAGGACAACTCAGTTAGGAAAACCAAACGTATAATTATTAATGACATCTATGAAGGTAAAAATTGTAAGGAAACCTGAACTTAATTAATACGAGTATAAGTCTGAAATTGCCAACATGCTTTGAGCAATCATGGTGATTAATGCTCTTGTCTTCTATGTATGAAAAGAGGCTACTAAGTATGATTCTGCTGTGTGACTGATTTCAAGAAGTTACCATTAAAAAGCATTTTTTTTAAATTAAACTTCAAACGTAAATGATATTTAAGAAAATGTGAAGGAAATATTAGACTATTAAAATACTTATGACTGCTAAAATCTTCCTTTTAAAACAGCTTTTCACAATAATTTATTAATCAGATTATATGTATAAAATATAAAGACTATGTACAGTCAGTGAGCGTCCTGACTGCCTGACCCATCTTCCCCTTATATTTTTTTCTAAGATGAATCAGATAACGTAGCTCACTGACTGTAGGTACATACAATAAAAACTCTACAGTAAATATATTAACTGAATGACTGATTAAGGTTGACTGATAGAAAATGCCTGTGGCATTTAGTCCGACTCTGTAATCAGAAATCTTCAAATGACAGCTTGTCTATAGAACTTAAAACTACAGATCTCTCTCTCTTTTTTTTTTTTTATTTATTTACCATTTTACAAAAGAATCTTATTATCTATCTTAGTTTAAATAGCAACCAAAACCCACTAAGGTTTAAACTAGTGCTATTAATCTATCTCAATATCGCAACAAATTATTGAGGTTTTATTTTATATGTGTATGTTACTGTCGATTAACAATTCATAAAAATATTAAACAAGCATTCTTAAATAATACTTAAGTAATATTGCTTAAGCTTACATTTAATATTTTTGGGTGTAATATTTTTTTTTATTTCTGACGGTAGACTATTAATGAGTCTCGGTATATTATACCCTGTAGTTCGCTCTTATGTGTGGTTATGCTGGTGCCGTTGATAAAACATTTTAAACTATTCATTTTTACTTCTAAAATCTTACTCAGGGCTAATAGAATTATTCAATGTTGATTTAATGTTATAAAAACAGAAACCCGAAGCCTTAACATTCTGATCGAATAATAAAATTACCATATCGTGTTATTTGATATTTTATACGCGCACTATTTATTTGGATACCTTCAAAGAGGGCGAAAGGCCCGGATTCTAGGAAAGAATAAGAATAAGGTAGGTAATTTTGTTACGAAGGATTGTCGCAATAAAAATAAGCTCACATTTTATATTAGGCTTATTGGTTGAATCCCCAAAGGATTTCTTAAATCTGCGAGCTTTTGTCATTTTCTTTCCTTTTCATTTATTTCGTTCTAATATAATAGATTAGGGTTAAATGTAACTTGTCCGTCACTTGTCCCCAAAGGTGCATTTGGAGACAAGTGCGCCAGGCACCGTATCAGCATCTGTCTGGCATTACGGCTGAAATAAACTTTTTCACTTCTTTTCACTTGTTTTTAAATTAATGTTATTACATTTGTAAATATGTGAGCACAATGTATCTAGCTGTACCAACTTAATCATTTAATTATCAACTCCATTGCTTATTTTTTTGCTTAAACCTATCTTAGTATAGTACTTTTAATTCTAGGTGCATCGTCCTCACATATAATCTTATTAATGTATACAAAGTTTTGTAAAATCTATTTTAAAAGAGTAAGTATGGAGTTTCTTGCCCATTCTTCTCCATACAAATCTACTTTTTGGAAGGGGCAACTAGAATCATTTTTTAAAGTTAATTTTTGTTCGACGTTCAAAAGTGCCTTATAGGGGCCTAATTGAAATAAATGGTTTGACTTTTGACTTTTGACTTTTGACTTTTGAACCATTTGACGCTGCTGTGAGACATGCCATTTTTGTTTATATTATCATGTTTTTACTAATAGAAATACTATAGAACACAAGTGATATCAGTATATTATGTAACATGCTGTGATGTCCCTTTTACCCTGTTTAAAATATACTTTATGTAATTATTAAATTTTAATTTTGTCAAATCCAACACTTCGCCGTGCTCGCAATATTCTTAGAAAGGGATGTAAAGTTTTCGCTTCACTTGCATATTAATAAATATAATTTACTAAAATAGAAAGTTAAGAGCATCTATCCTTGCTACAACAGCATACTTTCTTTACTAAACCTTCCCCCTTTATAACTAAACGCGAAGTGAAGATACGTCTTAGCTAAAACTAATTAAAATATTTATGGCAAATCCAGAAAAATCATACCAATAGTAACTTAACTAGCTCTTCTGGCTAGTGAGACGCTTTGATCTGCATATTTGAATTTACATTAAACATAAAAGGCCAATACCACAAATTTTTTTGATTAAATTTTTAGAAGTTCTTTTTTGTTTCGGGGTTTTTTTTTTAATATATGCAAAGTCAAATACCAAAGATTCCATTTACATATACTTAACCATCATTTTTCTAGTCAGTGGTCATTGACGCCAGACACTAAGAGGTTCATGACGCCCAAGGCAATGAACCAACAGTTTCTAGTCTCATGACAGGCAATTATACAAACATGGTACAACAGGTTTGACTTGCCAACAAAAACGTGTTCAAATTGAATAGTATCGAAGTACTAACGATTGTAATACTTGTAATGAGATTATTTTTTGCTCCGACTTTTTCTAGTGACCGATCAATGCTCAGCTTGTCACGAAACAGTTTTGATTTATGATAGTGTTCCAATCATGTCATGTACTAAAACCAAAGACATTCAATACCTATAGACCGGACATCACGAAAAAAAATTTCGTCCTAAAAAAGTGTGTCCTGCTGGATACAAGTCTATGAGGTTTTTGTAGTACGCTCCGCTGCCGCTCCAATATTCATATATTATTCTAGATGGCGTTACTGAGACATGGGATCAAAGTTTTTCTATGACATTTCCTTGACATGTCCACTCTATAACATTTTAAATCTCTTTGACTAAAACTGTAGTTGTTGATAATACACATCTTTTATTTTCAAGTTCAAAATAAATACCTATACAACGTTTATAAAAATAAAAATAAAACGTTTGCTGGTATACAATTGATGATAAATTAAATTGACTTTACATAATATCTTTATTATTTCTAAGACCAAATTGCAAATGGAAGATTTTATCATGAACTAATTCTATCGATGACTAGAATGCAACAATGAGCGTTTTTTTTTTTAATTTTCACCTGCGTTGATTCCCGGTTTAGACATACTTTTGAAGAAATCTTAGAATGCAATTATTTTGTTTCTGGTTTAGTTCCTATGTTACGGGATAGATGTCGCTACAGAAAGCTTTAAAATTAAAGTCCCTTCAATAAGCTCCATTCTAAAAGAAATACTTTTTGCAGACGATGGCTTCTCACTATTTGCTTTCCACGGCAACCTCAACGTGGAAATGGAAGGTCTGGAAGCTGGACAATGGGCTCGTGACATCACCAAGGCCAAGAATGGAGTGTGGACCTTCAGAGACAGGAATGTGGAGCTGAAGCTTGGAGACAAGATCTACTTCTGGACTTACGTCATCAAGAATGGGTTGGGTTACAGACAGGACGATGGCGAATGGACTGTTACAGGTAAGGTATTGAATAACATTATTTTAGACTTAGTTGTAAGGATGGTCTATTCATTTTAACGACATTGCATCTGCATGGGCCCAAGAAGATAGGTTTCTGTTGAATACCAATATTTTACAAAAAGCGACTATTTATCTGACTTCCACATACTGGTAACTGGAAGTGGGTACACAGTTACTCTTTGGGGCCAGATTGAAGCGTTTCACGGTTGAAAACATATTTCATGCCGTAGTTATTTTGAATTTATAATACCATCTTAATATCGAACTTATCCAGTAACATGCCTCTAGTTTTCTTACATAGAAACCGTCAAGTAATAATATTATTATTACGAACACAAAACGAAATTTGCTAGATCCGTTGAGGCATTCTCAGGTGGTGATGACATATTATCATGCGCTTGTGACAATTGATATTTATGCTGCGATAACAATTGATATTTAAGTTAAAGACAATAAGTTTTGGTGGCTATCTATTTAAAAAAAGCATTATCATCATATCAGCCGAAAGAAATCCACTGCTGGACAAATACCTCTCCCAAGGACTGAATTTGTGCCTTTGCATCGAGCGGTTTCCAGCGACAAATTAAAATTGTTCCTACGAAATCCTCACAATACTTAATTTGCTTTCAGAATACGTGAACGAAGATGGATCACCAGCTGACCCATCCAAGATTCCTCCTCAAGAGCCACAAACCCCAACCCAAGCCTCTCAAACCCCGCCTCCCTATGTTGCCCCTCCTACCCCGGCACCCCCTAAGCAGTGCCCACAATCCCGCACCGTGGTCGCGGGAAGCAGTCCCGTATGCAAGGGAGATCTGGTCTTCAGCGAAGATTTTAATGGGTCCGGACTTAAGGATTTGACTAGATGGATGGCGGAGACAAGGTTCCCTGAAGAGCCGGTATGTGAATGACAGATATTTTTGAATTTTATGTTATATTGGTAGCCTGTGCTGTCTCACGTATGGTCAAAGCCACTTCTGCCATGTTTCGCGATTGCGCGCTTCTTCTGCCTAACAGGGCTAATGCCAAGGTATCTGATAATGCTAAGGGTATCTGCGTTGATAATTCAAAGTGATGATCACTAACCAAAGTGTAGACCAGTTTCGTATTGGCTATCATCAGTGTGTATCTAGGAAGAGACCTCGTCTGATACTCACCATATCTTGAAGTTCACTTATAATACAATATCTGCATTTTTATGTTTATTCTCAGTTGTCATCAACGTTCATTGCGTAACTGGACACCAGTTAGTCAATGGCAATTGTAAGATTGCCAATAGAGGGCTATTGTCAATCTTTTAATTGCCATTGGAAGGACTGCATAAAGTCAAGTTCATCCCGCTATCTCCTTCGTAGAGCTTCACCAGCTCTGCGCTACTTGATCCCACAGTTTGTTTGGCATGCGACAGACACAGAATGACAGATTTAAAACCATAAAAAAAGCCTCGTTAGTCTACTGGTTGCCAAGGACCTGGGTTCGATTCCCAGGTCGGGTAAAGAGCTATTGGTTTTCGATCTGGATTTTTTCAGAAGCATGAAATGAGTCTGGATTTTTGCCCAGATGTTGGCAATATAATAATATAGTCATGCCCTCTATAACATGGGACTTTAACCTAACTGGCGAATTGTGGGTGTGCTATAGCTAGGTACACCTTTGCCTAAACCCTTGTGGAATGCAGGTGTGATATTATGTTACAATGACAATGACTGACTGACATATTATTACATGACTTGATTCCGCCATCACCTTTCTCCATCGTACAACCAGTACGGCGAGTGTCCACCCTTACATCGTTGATACTTCCACGATTTGGACAAAGCGTTTCGCTTAGTCGTTTAACAACTTGTCTGCTGCGGTCTTCCAGTCCGATTATAATTTAGGTGTCTTCAAGGCAAGAGTGAATAGGCTCCTAATAAACTAGTGCGCTTCACCATCACTGATTGCATTACTGCTTACCATCAGGTGGGATTGCAGCCAAGCACTGGTTATAGTATTAAAAATCTTATTATTTGGGTTTTCACAGTCGGTGTCAAGAATCATAAAAATGCAATTTTGTAAGTTTATGCGCTAGAATTAATAACCTGTACTACTACTTTAAAATGATTATAATTTACATAACGTGATGTGGTTTAAAAAAAAACAGCGACGCACACCTAGAAGTTTAAGCTTAAGTCATGATCTCTTAACCTGTTGAGAATGTCGAAGCTGTTTGTTTTTTTTTTATTTATTTTGAAAGTTATTTATTTTGCTTCGCTTGACATAAAGTAGGTACCTTATATACTCACCTATGCATGGGGTGAATATAGTAAATACGTAAAGTTATGTTGTATCTATACTTCTATACTAATATTATAAAGAGGAAAGATTTGATTGTTTGTTTGTGTGTTTGTTTGCATTGAATAGACTCCGAAACTACTAAACCGATTTGAAAATTTTTCACCGTTTGGAAGTTACACTATCCCCGGATGACATAGGCTACTTTTCATTCCTATATTCCCACGGGAACGGGATTGATTCGCGGGTGAAACCGCGTGACGTCTGCTGGTTTGGGATAAAGAGACATCGACGCACATACAAATTCCAGTTCTGTAAATATTACCAAACCACAAAAAGTTGTAATTTTTTGTCCGTTTCCAAAAATTTACATTTACCTTATTAAATTTTTACTTTAAAAAAAGGCCATGAGAAAATCATCATTTTTATCTGACTCAATAAGATTCTTGCTTCAAAGGTCAAGTCAACAAGTCACTTATTTCATTAAAAATAGTATAGGGTTGATAAAAATCTTGATTTTAAAGATATTACAGTTAGTCAGTAGTTTACAGTTGAACAGTGCAAAGATTATACACACACAATTCATAAGAATTGGTCAAGCCCTTTCGGAGGAATTTTGTAACAAACACATTAACACGAAAATTTTATATATTAGAAGATTTTGAAAACCGAAGAAAAATGTTAACGTTAAGTCATGTAAATTCTACATACACATACATACATAAACTCACGCCTCTTTCCCATGGGGGTAGGCAGATATGCTACGATTCTGAAAAGATGTATAGTCAGCCTCATAAGTCGATAAACATATTCATATTTCCTAAACTCATGAACACCTTAGCTTACACAAATTGCTAAACAAGACTAGTGTCATTAATTAAATAAAAAAAAAAAAAAAAAGTGGATTTAATTAACGTCTTAAAGGTTCAAAATTCACTAGTCTTGTTTAGCAATTTGTGTAAGCTAAGGTGTTCAAGAGTTTAGGAAATATGGATATGTTCATTGACTTGTGAGGCTGACTATAAGATCGAATCAAGATCGAAGTCGAGGGGGTCGATCGAGGGTCGATCTGTTCGTCCGCCGCCCCCACGTACATGGACCTCAGGTGGCGGCGCGTCGTGTTCACGCGCCCCCCTCTTAGACGTCGCGAGGGGAGTCTAACACCTCACTTCCCTCGCTGACTTGGCGAAGCCCGCGGGGCCGGCACCAGTCGGGGGTCGCGGAAGTATCTTCTGTTCCCGTGACCCCCGGCGCAGGTGTGAGAAGGAACACGGGGTGGTTTTTAGTCAGTAAGAGTCTGACAGACCCCTCCGCCTCCCCGGGCGGGGGACATCCATGAGGATTTTCCACCCCTCAAAATCTGTTCGATGTAAGTTCTAATAAACATATAAATATTCAGTTTCATATTATCACCTCACCTCAAACCTCTCTTTATTCCAGGACTATCCTTTCAACGTGTACATTCCTGACAACACGATAACCTTTGAAGACGGTTCCCTGGTCATCACTCCTGTGCTGACAGAGTCGCTGCATCACGAGGGATTCCTGACCGAGTCTCTTGACCTTACTAACAGGTTGGTGCTAATATTTATCTTTCTTTCTTTAATAAATAAAAGGGTTATTTGTAAAACATCAACAACTTCGCAGGACTAGTTACTTTATGATCATAAGCAACAACTTTTGTTCGTGTTTATTACATAAAAATGATTGTGTTATGACCACGACCATTTGCTCTGTGTCTGGGTGTAGTGTATCCATAATATATTATATGTTTAGAAATATGCATTTTGACTGGCCTGTTGGTCTAGTAGTTAGTGACCCTGACTGGTATGCCGGAAGTTGTGTGTTCGATTCCCACCCAAGACAAATGTTTGTGTGATGAGCACGATCATTTATTGTTCTGTGTCTGGGTGTAATTTATCTATAATATGTATGTATTTAGAAATATATAAGTATGTTTATCAGTTACCTAGTACTCATAGCACAAACTTTGCTTAGCTTGGGACTGTGAAAAAATATTGATATACGTTACTTTTTTTTTATATTTTATTTTCGGTTATATTTTATTGCAAAAAGTTTTTTTCGCCATGTTTTTATGATAAAATGTGCCTATTTGACGCCTCTCTCGCTTTCTTTATCTGTGATCAAAAAATAAAATTTCACTCTATTCAATATGTTTATATTTTTTTTAGATGTACCGGTCAGTTGAGTACGACAGAATGCAGACGTCAGGCGTCAGGTGCCCAGATCTTACCCCCAGTCATCACGGGCAAGATCACCACACGTCATAGATTCGGCTTTAAGTTCGGCAGAATTGAGGTCAGGGCCAAGCTCCCTGCAGGCAGCTGGCTTATACCTGGTGAGTGTAACGTCCTCAGAGACTGATCTGCTACTGGTGTAGCGTCACGTATCACAAGTATATTTGTGGCATCACATATCCCTGATGATGAGGATGATGAGGTCCCGGGTTCGATCCCCGGGTCGGGCAAAGTGTTATTGAGTTTTTCCATCTGGGATTTCTCAGTAGCAGCCCGGATTCTTGGATTTGTGCCTGATTGATGGCAATAGGCTCGCCCCCTATTACATGGGACTTAAACATAACTGGCGAAATGTGGGTGTACTACCAGGTACACCTCTGCCTCGCCCTTCGGGGATTACAGGCGTGATGTTATGTTATATTAGAGATTTGTTAAAAACGAATTAATCTATTTAATATCACTGGGGTTGCTATATTTTACGTTTAAAACTGCGAAGAGATTGAGGAAGTGTCATAATTTACATGGAAAAGTATAAAATTCACGCGAACGCAATCGCGAATGAATTGTTAGTCCTGAATATAAACCCGCAGTCAAGTACCAACCGTCATACATATTTAAGGGACGCTTCCTTAAGTGTGGCACAAGACCTTTAGCGAGTCGTCCGTGCAAGACTTATATTCGTGTGTAGCGACATCTATCTCGCCACATACGAACTACTGACATCCTACATCGCGATGTTAAAGTTATCCGCGCGATTGAACGTACATGTGTACTTATATGAGATCGCGACAACAACCGTCTATAATATAACTATAATAGGGAATAACTACGCAACACACCATCTTTAACTTCTAATCGGTTTTGTAATATTCTCATCAAGCACTGCTGAATATAAAATGAAGAATGATGATTGAGCTCTAGAGTTGGTTTACCCTTTGACTGGTCACGATCATGTAAAGACGAGACAAACCAAAATATACCTGACACGCCATGCGTCATGACTACATGACAAATTTAATCATCAATTTCGTAGCTTGCCGCTTGCCGAAGTCACGCTTTTGTAATTTTGAAGTAGTGGTCAAGAATTTAACATTCATCCCTTTTGCTGACCTTCTCTTAGTCCCTGTCCCATTATTTTCCTCATCAAACACTTACCTACAATCGCTTTCCATTTTCAGAAATCAACTTAGAACCAACAGAAAATGTTTACGGAACCCTTCGATACGAATCTGGTCTGATGCGCGTGGCCTTCGCTCGAGGAAACCCAAGTCTTGCCAAGAAGCTGTATGGAGGACCAGTGCTGTCAGACTCTGACCCATTTAGGTCTGCGTTGATGAAGGAGAAGATAGGAATTGATAACTGGAATAAGGATTATCATAATTACACTATGATTTGGAAGCCTGGTGAGTTTAAATTTGTGATATCCTATTTCTCTATTTACTTAATACTTCTAGCAAACTAATGTTTAGAGGCCGTTCTAATGCCATAAGCATTTTCTACACTGCATTACCCAAAGGCTGGTTGCCTTCGGGTAATGCAGTGACTAACAATGATGGTGAATTTAAGAAAACAAAAAAAAAATCTATCATCACTAGCTTCCTCCTCTACTTTGTTCCGCCTATTTTCTTTTAATAAAAAAAAGTTTACGTCCTATTCTCCGACCTACTGAACATACGCACAGAATTTCATAAGGATCGGTCAGTCCGTTTTGAAGGAGTTTTTTAACAAACACTGTGACACGAGAACGTTATAATAATAATAATCATTTATTAAACAGATCATACAATCCAATTTGTTAGTAATGAGTTTACAACTTAAGCACTAATGTTAGTAGGCACACACATTTGGAGAATATTGATAATAAGTACTAATCATGACAAAACAATTAGCAATAATAATGTCAAAATCAGAAAATGTCAAAAACAAAATAATGTCAAAATCTAACAATGTCAAAATTACCACTAATCATGTCAAAACAATGAAAACCATGTTATACCTATATGAGAATAACAATTACCGGAAGTCACCCTAGTCTAGTGGTGATTGCAATGAGTTTAAAAATAATTACATACGCTGAGCGTCTTTCAGTTCAATCTAGCAGCCGAGACTATAGTTCGTAAAATCAACATTAAAAACGAAAATCGCAAAGTTTGTTCTTTTGCGAAAGTTTTTAACTGGGTTGTACGTTAATGCAAAAGTTTACCATATTGTAACCTGCCCCCCTAGCCAAGTTACAAACGATTCGTATCTATTCTCTTGATCCCTTTGTTTTGACCACGTGACTTAGCGAAAGGTGATAAGTCACGTGGTCAAAACAAAGGGATTTGAGGCGTTCTCGATTGTAGAAAGAGAATAGATACGAATCGTTTGTAACTTGGCTAGGGGGGCTGGCCTCAAAACACTTAAAAGTCGGAGAAATCTACTTCCTAACCAAACTTTCTAACCTAAATTCTTCGATTCCAGACGGTCTCCAGCTCCTAGTAGATGGTGAAGAATACGGAAACATCAACCCAGGCGAGGGATTCTTCTCGAGCGCCCGCGAGCATGCTGTGCCGCATGCATCCAACTGGCTGAGAGGAACTGTCATGGCACCTTTGGATGAAACCGTAAGTCCTCGTAAATACTATTTTTAACCAAGGGGTATCGTTTTACTAAGTCGTCGTCGTCGTAATATTGGTATTCAGCTGCAAATGCGGTGAAGGTGAAGGTATGGCCATTTGGGCATGGCGGGCGTAAATACGTTAAACTGGAAACAGACTCCAACATAGATGAAAAAAATGTTACGAAAAGACTTATTTGGTCATAAATAGAAAGAGAAAGAAGGAAAAAGCATTTATTTGGCACAACACAGGCACGCGACAATAAATAAAAAAACACCAAAGAAAGTATTTAAACTCAAACAAATAAAAAAATAGATACAACTTAACTAAAATTGTGCCTTGCGGCTGCGTCAAATAAATCTAGTTCTGCAAAAATGTCATAAATAGGCAACTTCGTGGTGTTCTTGGTAACATATGAGATCCAGGACAAAGGCGAGCCAAAAATAATGAGTTCATAAAAATATTGTCAATACTTGGCTGGAATCAAAACCTTCTCACATTTCATCTTCAAAACCAATCAAATTCCTTTTGAGTGCAAATTAAGACTTCCTAGACACATACCTACATGAAATATCTTGTCTAGATACTAATTATAAAGAGGAAACATTTGATTGTTTGCATTGAATAGGCTCCGAAACTCCTGGACCGATTTAAAAAATTCTTTCACCGTTGGGAAGCTACACTATTCCCGGTCGACATAGGCTACTTTTTATCCCTGTATTCCCACAGGAATGGAAATTATGCGGGTGAAACCGTATTTAATCATTTGCAAGTTAACTCCACATTTTTTTATAAACTAGCTGCTCCATCCTTTTCCAGTTCTACATATCTCTGGGTCTTCGCGTGGGTGGTGTCCATGACTTCCCAGATGAGCTTCCTGACAAGCCCTGGAGGAACCGCGCTAGTAAAGCCATGCTGGACTTCTGGAAGCACAGGAGTTCCTGGCATCCATCTTGGTATAACACCAACTTGAGAGTGGATTCCCTCAAAGTATACGCCTTGTAGATTTATGAATTAGTGATCTGTGATGATTATGATATTATAATTAATAAGACTTTTTTTTAATAAATTTGTAATTCTATGCTTTGTTTTATTTTTGGCTGTCGTTCTTCTCGGATGAAAATGTTTCTGATTTTAAGAAGACATTCAACACTCACTATAATACAGGCGGGACATCGCGGACATAATTTCCATCCGATATTTGTGTCCTAGTTAGCACAAGTTGATTACTATGCGTTTGAAATGAGAATAGGAACGTCAATGACCTCTATCTGTCAGATGTCACTTGAAAAGTACGGTCTGCAAAGAAACCTTATTCGAGTACTCAATTAATTTGTAGTTTTTCGTTTTACCGAGTCGCAACTATTCAAAATGGAAAAATGTCTTTAATTAATAAGTCTTGTGGACCGTATTTTTCAAGTGACATCTGACAGATTGAGGTCATTGACGTTCCTATTCTCATTTGAAACGCATAGTAGTCCAGTTTAGTACGCTCCGCTGCCAATATTGCTATATTTTGAAAGAAAAGAAAGAAAGAAAATATTTTGTTTGGACGCACTAGTTGGCTTTACTGAGACAAGAGACTATAGTATTTCTATGACATTCTTTAGCATGTTCTCTCTATATAATTTTAGATCTTTTTTGGTATTTATTTTACATAAGTGTCATACCTAAAGTTGCAAATAAACATTTTTAAAACAAAATCTGTGGTTCAATACTGCTTTAAATCTGTTCAAAACGTTTAAAAGCGTACAATAAAACAAATGGGCTACTACTGACCTGTTGCTGTTCCACTGCGGAGCGATGATCTCTTCCAAAGATATAGATATATCACGATCTGTATGAAAATCAAGCGTGCAATTCTTTGACTGTACGCAATGTAATACGAATGCTCTCTTTTTCTCAAATTTGGTATTACCAGGAATTACAGAGGGTATTATATTATAAATAATTGTTTTTTTAACACATCTATTCAAAAAGAGCTAGTTTATTCCTCGTAAACAGGGACCAAAATAGCTCATTAATCCCTAGGGACCAAAATTGATTTGAATTTGGACGCGGATATTGTTAGTAAATGTTTCAATCAGCAAAGAGGTGAATCACAAACCATGCGGGAACAATGTATTGAATATGTGACTGGCTGAAAAACTGCGAGCGCGCCAAATTTAAAAAAAGTTGATGAAAAATAAACGACGCGCGAAATTAAAAACTGTAACGGATGGTAATAATAAAATTGTTACGATACACTTCCATAATTGTTCAAATATGAACATTAGCCTCTAATAATTTATATTTTATGTCTTGGTTCTGAATTGTACGTAAATAAATTCTTGTTCATAAGTTGCACTATTACTTATTTTCTAATAGAGGGTGATAAAAAGTAGAGTGTCCACCTCGGGAGCAACACTATTTTAAGCTCGAGTGACATACTTTTAATCCCTTGCTGCGCTCAGGATTAAAAAAAACACTCTCGCCTTTAAAATAGTTGTTTGCTCCCTAGATAAACAATCTACTATTTTATTTTATTGATTAGGGAAAACAAGGTAAAAGCTGGCTTGCGCAAGGTAAAAAGGGAGCAATTTTAAACTTATACCTACGTTTTTAAAAAGCTTACTAGCAATGTGAGATGTACAGACGCCAGCACGTCAAGTTACCCCAATGTGTCAAATTTCTTTGGTCGTTTTTCAACTTTATGACAAACAGAATAAGGTTCATATTCAATTGGGAAAATTTGACACATTGGGGTAACTTGATGAGTCAAATTTCTTTGGTCGTTTTTCAACTTTATGGCAAACAGAATAAGGTTCATATTCAATTGGGAAAATTTGACAAATTGGGGTAACTTGATGTGCAGCTGGCGTCTGTACATTACTAGTACTCTTGGTAACCCCTCCAACTAAGCTAAATAAGCTTGTGTCTTAAGTGGGTTCACGTCAATAGTGCAATGGGTAGGTACTGGGGATACATAATTAAAATTATTAAGATAATTTATTACACCTACCTAATACACAGACCTAATAATTTTAAAATATATTTGCAATTATTCATAATTTATACACATAAGTATTAGAACTTGTAATAATATTATTGAATTGCTACTTAGCCCTCTTCCTCTCTCCTAATGTTGTTGTGCCCAACAGGGTCCATATTGATGTCTATTATTTTGATAACACCATCTATGTAATACATATGGAATGCAATAAAGATTTGAGTATTGAGTATTGGGTGGAGATCGAACTCACGACCTCTCGATCCGGGCTTTAGCCGTTGGGCTATTGCCGCTTAAGTATTAATAATAAGCCCAGATTTCCTTACAAAGTTTTCGTACACCGATGTCAATGGTGTCTACGATAAACTTGTAAAGTAGGTATGTATATTAGAATTGAAACAGTCACATTAATTTGCCGAATTTGAACCACTCCTACCTCGTGCATGAGAGGTAATCTCTGGGTTATCACGACTCAGAACATTGAAAATAATACGAATGTAATATTATGTAACCAATCAAACAACCCACGTGGTTTTAGTTGCAAAATAATTTCAAACGGGTTTTAATCCACCCATAGACGTTCAACACTGACTATAGACAAGGACATCACGAACAAAATGTTCATCCAAAACTTGTGTCCTAGTGGCTACAAGTCTATGTATTTAATTTAGTTCGCTCCGCTGCCGCTCCAATATTGCTATATTATTCTAGATGGCGTTACTGAGACATGGGATCTAAGTTTTTCTATGACATTTCCTCGCATGTCCTCTCATCATCATCATCATCATTTCAGCCATAGGAAGTCCACTGCTGGACATAGGCCTCCCCTATAGATCTCCAAAAAGACCGGTTGGGAGCGGCTCGTCCAGCGCGTTCCCGCGGCCTTAATGAGGTCGTCTGTCCACCTTGTGGGTGGACGTCCTACGCTGCGCTTGCCGATACGTGGCCTCCACTCGAGAACCTTTCGACACCATCGGTCATCAGTCCTCCGTGCTATGTGCCTTGCCCACTGCCACGATGTGTGTCATGTCCTCTCAAGTATTTTAAATCTCTTTGAACCCACCATTTTTATTTAAACTACATAATATAAGGTACCTTGTTTTACAATGGGACCCCACAAAAAGTGCGTAATATTATAAGTGAAATAAATCACAGTGAACGGATCGTGTCGATCTATCTTTTAGGGCGAGGCTCCACCAAAGCGGAAACGAGAAGAGATGTGTTTTACAACCAATCAGCTTGCGTCATTTTGACCGCTCAGTTCTTAGCTTCAGCGCAATACATATCCTATTGGTTAATTGTGAGACATCTCCTCTCGTCGTGAAAAGAAAACGAAAGAAAGAAATAATATTTATTGGCAACAGGTAAAAACATGCACACACTGTTAAAATATGAAAATAATAAAATAAAATAGTAACAAAATCAATGGCATGTCTCACGGCTGCGCCAAAAGGCTCATTTCAGCGGTAATGCCAGACAGACGTAGCTGTCTGACGCTAGTTGACGTGGAAAATAATACTTACCCGTTTAAACATGGATTAAATGGGCAACAAAATGCAGTTAGCCACGTCTGCTAATCAAATTGTTTCGTTTTTTTTTACACTCATGATGTGTTTGTGATTTTTGAACGTTGTTTTGCCACTTAATTCTTTCACGCAATTATTCTTACTACTAGCTTAAAATGTTCCCACTGCAGGCCAAAGGCCTCCCTACTTTCCTTCCACCTCTCTCTGTCAATAGCTTTTCGGGACCAGTCCTTCTCAAAGGAGTCCAGCTCGTCCCACCATCTTCGCCTGGGCCTACTACGATGTCGTTTGCCATTTAAGGGAACCCATTGGGTCATGCGTTTGGCCCACCAGCGGCAGATATGACTGGTGTGGTGATTCACGAATTTTGGTTTTCTATTATTTTAAATATAAAAAACACACATCGATTTGAACCCTAAAACGGCCTAGAAGACTGTTAAATAACGGTTTAAGCCATATAAGATTTAAATTGATACGTTCGAAATTACCGTAAATATTGACCAAGATACCTATGTTTAAAAAGAAAGTGACTCGATTTCTTTGCTCCCAAGTATTTAGAATGTACGGTCGCCAGCACATCAGGCTACCCGAAACTGTCAAATCTTCCCAATTATACATAAACATTATTTTGCTTGCACTAAAGTTGAAAAACTATTAATGAAATTTTACACATAGGGGTAGCTTGATGCACTGGTCTCTGTACCTATGAACTCTTAAAAGATAAAAAACGGCAAATAATGAGATGAACTCGCTCATCGATATTTCCATACCTTGATAAGAAAAATTACTTTAGCTGTATGACCTTGATCTTAACAGAAACAAAAAAAAAATACATGGTGAACTTAGACCCCTGTTTATCATTAAACAAATAATTAAAACTCGTAAACCAATGAGGATAATAGCAAAAGAAAAAACTTAAAACTATTTCTCTTGAATCTGTAGACATTTTGATCTCGTACTTTCCTGCTTTTGGCTGACCTTCCAAAACCGGCCTGGTATAAAGCTTCTTCAACTCCTCGAACCGAATTAGTTGTCTCTGCAACTGGTTATGAAATGACGTGTATCAAAAAAGCTGTTTATCTTTATTTAATCGTATTAATTGCATTATGTGACGCTCAAGGGAAAAGTGAAGATTATCAAGTTCCTACACCAACAGTACAAGCTTTATGGCCCAAAGGCTTCACCGTGACCTTAAAAGGTAAGACCTCAGATTGTATCTTTTAATAATCTTTTTTCTTTTTCTTAGGATTTTTTTGGCATTCCTAGCATTAGGTACACTTCGCACATATATATTATGAAGATTTTTGTGCATATTTTGTTACATTCTGGTAATGTAACAAAATATGCACAAAAATCTTCATAATATGCCTTAAATATGCAAAACGGGTGATTCTACGCTATTTGAATTCCAACGGCCTTTAGATTTTTTTTATGTTAAACTAATTACATTGCCGTTAATGTGTGCTTATGCAATAAAGTATAACTTCTTTCATTTGGACCACTTAGTCAATTCACGATAGTGGTTTAATTTTACACATTAACATTATAAAATAGTAACAAATGTATACTCCCCTGGCCTACCCCATTACTGCATTTTTTTCATTTTTATGGCCTAATACTTTTAATATTTATGGCATTGTGTTTTATTTTAATATTGTGTTATAGCTAATATAACTTTGAAACATATGTTATAACAATACATTGCAAAAGTGTTTATTATAATTAAAAAAAATCTTATTTTCACGTCACTTGCTAAAAGCGTCACTTCACCTGGCGAAATTGAAAGACTGTGATTTTCACGTAAAAGTGCTAAAGTATATTTTTGACCATATACGACGCGCGTGGGACAGTGTGAAGTTAAATGCAAGCTAACAGTGTTGAGCACAACTAAAACAATGTGGCGTCAGTTTTCAATTCATTGTCTGAGAACGTGCTTGTGCCAGTAGTTCCAGTATTTCCCTTGGTAAGTATATCTTTTTATATTTCATCGTTAAATAATTGTGAATTTGCACAGTGCAATGTTTAGTGTGTGTAGATGACATTTATTGTGTAAAATGTGGTCAGAAAAACATGCGGTATTACTTTTGGGAGATTATGTCCAATTTTGTCACTTCTCTGGCGTCACTTCTCTGCCAGTTTCTATGCCAGGGGAAAATCATACCATGCAGGGGCAGTGACAATTTTTTTTTTGTAAATATTTACCATTCAAAACGGTTTATTTCATTTGTTCTAGTTACGCAGATATCATGTCAAACATGATAAAGAAGCAAACAAGGGATGAGAGGCTAAAAAAACCAGATCCAAGCAGAAAAAATACGCTACCAAAAAAATAAAAACAATCTGATTAAAAATACAGAATTACAAGCGAAAGAAAAGCAAAATTTTCAAAAAGGAGAAAAGGGATAAATTAAGTGTATTAAACACGACTGAAAGGGAATGGGCTGATTTTTTTCTGATTTTACTTGGAATTATCTTGAAACCGGACATGGTATCAGATGGGCATGTAGACAAACATTGCTATAATGGACAACTTTACCAGAGATTTTTTTTTTAAAGTTCTATCATTCATATGTTAGTGATACCTGTGATTTTTTACTTGTGGAATACCAGATAAGTGATAAAAAATATAGTTATGCTGCCGTATGCAAGTCTGAATTTGATGACGAAGAAGGAGAGATTATTATTTTACTTTATTTAAAGAAATCTATTGAAGGTGCTACTCTTTTTTGCCAGTTTACTTATGATGAGTAATAGAGTATTCTACAATTTTTTAGAGCTGGTTGATTTGCTCAAAAAGTTAATTTTTTATTGTTTAGTATATAAGTAGAAAATACTTAGTTTAACCGAAATTATTGATTCAGTTCTTTCTTAAAATGGAAGTTTACATTTATAATAATGATTTTTAAGTTTACTTGCTAAGATAACCTCTCATAGGTGTATCATTTTACTATTTAGGTAAGCCTTAAATGTGAAATTACACTTTTTCGAGTATTTAATTATTAAAAACTGTTGAACAGTAAGTGTTGTGATTATTTAATAGGAAAAATTACTAATTTTGTTTAATTCACAGACGAGAGTGATATGCATTAATATATATATATATATTATATTATAATTAGATATTATTATTGTTTTATTATTATTTTCATATGTAAATTATTTGATGGTGATCGAAACTTAATTTTTTAAGAACTTAATATTGTGAATATGTTTCAACTGTTAAGACTGATTGTATTCTATTCATTAAAAATATAACGATAAAGCTATTATTTATTCATTTTATACAATATTATTAAAATTCCTTAGATAATACTTAGTAGCCTGTCACTTTCCTGCTATAATTTGTCACTACTCTGCCAATAGTGTCTCTCCCCTGATAACACATTTTCCCCTGGAGCCTGTAAAATGAAAAAAAATAGAAATATCTTCTGGCCCTTGTCATTACTTAGGCAAAATAATGCCAAGTAGTTGAATTATTAATATTAAATTAAACAGATGATTTTTTCTTTGGGGACACAAAATACTCAAATACCGTAGAATCACCCAAACATAGATTACATGCATATTAATTAAAAAAAAAAAACATTTATTTAAGTAGGTATTTTAGTTAAAGACGGTGCAGATGCCAGCATATTAAGTAATCCCAAAGAGTCAATTTTTTTTCTATTGAACTTGAACCTTATTCAATTTGTTTTAAAGTTGAACACCTATAAAACAAATGTGACACATTGAGGTAGCTTGATGTGTTGGCCTCTGTTCAAACTGCAAAATTATCATTAAACAAGTTCCTTTCGTTTTTGCACAACCTTTTCAGATGGAGTAAAAGATATCAAGAATTGTATTAACGAATTTCTGGATTTGGAAGTAATAAAAAGATTGTAATAATTCATTATCATACGAGTAAGCATTGTCCCCGTCATTTCATAGCTTCGTTGGTATAGTTGTTTCCAGCGCTAGCGCCTGCGGGTCGGGCAAATTCATATAATATATTAGATTACCTATCATTAATCAGGAATTTCTCAGAAGTAGCCAGGGTACTCAATTTGTGAAAACAACTGGTTAATGGCAATGGGCTATTTGACAAAATTTTAATTTTTTGTCCCTCTTCTTGATTACGAAAAAAAAATCGACACATATTTATTTCTTATTCAAATTGATTGAAAACTGCTTAGATTAAGCGCAATAAAGTTGAGGAGTGGGAGCTTGTAACGTCATTATCTTGTATAAACTCTACTAGCTAGTGACGTCATTGGATGATGATTAGGTACGTCAAAAAATAAAAAAAATATGTGTCAAATATTTTTTCTTTTAATCTAGATGAGGAACTAAAAAATAAAATTTTGTCAAATAGACCATTGGATCGTTGGTGATGGCAAATATGGGTGTTCTATTGGCACACCTCTGTATGACACTACGGGGAATACATAACAGGCGTGATGTTTTCTATGTACCTAAGTAATCAATCCTTCTTTTCTAGATGACGGCTATACTTTCTTCGGTTTCCGTGGAAATATCAACAAAGAATTTAATGGATTAAGTGAAGGTGATATAAAGAAAGATGTAGTTACACCCAAAGGTAAGAAATGGGTGTACATGAATCGTGACGCAGAACTAAAGGTTGGAGACACGATATTCTACTGGATATTTGTCATCAAGAATGGAAAGGGATATATGAATACAGACCTAGCATATACAGTAACCGGTAAGTGGTTATTGAATGAAACAAATGATATTATCGTGGCTATAACATTGAGGTACACTGCCCGTAAAGTGTAACGCAACAGTATTGCTTCTTGAGTAGGTAATTTCAATTGCCCATTTGCTGAGGAAACTCCGGCCAAGCGATGCACATGAAAGAAACAAGTGATAGGTATTAGGATTGCATCACAGATAAAGGAAGAACTGCTGTTTCACATAGAACTTGGTGGAACTTTTGTTAAAAATAAGTAGCAATCCCTGATTTGATAGTACTGACCACCGAACCAAAATATTAGAATGCAAGAAACATTGGAATATGAAAAACCTGAAGTGGGCATTACCCTTTATTAAAATAAGAAACCCACCAGCTTAGTTCTTAAGGATATTGGTACAAATAACTTATATAATTTCCAGGATTCGCAAACAAAAATGGCGTAGCAGGTGGTCAAATGGACCAGAATATACCCGGAGAGGTTTCTCCTGATCTATCCAACCCAATAGACACTAGATATGACCCCATTGAACCGGACTGCACAGTTTCCAAGACCATGGTCCAAGGTCGTTCACACATCTGCAAGGGCGCTTTGATATTCAGTGAAGAATTTGAGAAGACGAGTCTCAGGGACCTGAAGGCATGGGACGCAACGATTCAGTTTCCAGGAGAACCGGTAAGAATATTCTGTACCTATATTAAGTCTACAGTACTTCCACCACAGCAAATTAATATCCTACTCAATGATATTATAAGTAAAAAGGTGTAGAAACATATACTACCTATTTATACAGGGTGTCTCATTCAAATCGGTCAGTATGGGAAAGTCTGAAACTATAAGACATACAAAGATCTGTTCTGAGGAACCATGTCATCGATTTAATAACAAGAAAAACTGCATTCATATATTTAAAAAAAACATCAGTACTCCGTTCGGGAATCGAAATCGCAAAAGGCGGTGGTGACTTCGAGCACCTACTAAAATAAATTAAAGTATGTGGAAACAATGCATTTTATTCATTTTAGACATCATGTTTCATACAGACATTTACTGCTTAAGACGATCGATATCTAAATAGAAATAGTGTAGGTTTTTTTTTTCAAAATAACCTGGTTCGATTCCCGAGCGTAGTAAAGATGTTTTTTAAAATGTATGAATGCAGTTTTTCTTGTTATTAAAATCGATGACATGGTTCCTCAGAACAGATCTTCGTACTTATGTCTTATAGTTTCAGACTTTCCCATACTGACCGATTTGAATGAGACACCCTGTATACAGCAGGGTTTCTTAGAGTGGGAAATTGTGTAATAATCTCCGATTCAAAAAAATTTTTCATTCGTTGAAAAGCTGCACTATCTTCTCTCTATTTATTATTTCACTATACTATATATGGGTATTTTAGGCTACTTTTTATCCCTGTATTCCTACGGGAACGGGAACTGCACGGGTGAAACCGCGTGACATCTACTAGTCAGTCATAATTCTGACATTACAGGACTATCCATTTAACGTGTACATTCCGGACAACACGGTGAGCTTCAATGAGGGTTCATTCGTCATCACACCAGTTCTGACTGAGTCACAACGACCAGAAGGATACCTTCATCAGTCGCTGGATTTGGATAGCAGGTACCGTTGCCTTGATCTTATTAAGTGTCAGCACGAACACAGTTCTATTGCAATAGCAACATATTTTATTTTGAGAATCCAGCAATAAATAATTCTAGTCCTGTTAAACATTTTTTTTTATATATATAATGGGTCTACTCTTGACCTCAATCTAATCCTGCGGTCAGAGATGAGGTCGACGATGGAACGAGCTTACCCATAAGAAGCCTATTAACTCGCGACTTAAACAGATTGGGGTCATATAAACTCGGGAACACTGATGCAGGCAGGGAATTCCACTCCTTGGCTGTGCGCATAATGAAGGAACAGGCAAAGCGCTTCGTGCAAATGTCTTGAACATCTACAAGGAATGGGTGATAACCTGCAGTACGTCTGGATTGTCGATGGAAGAAAGGAGATGGTGGAATGAGCTCGTGGAGCTAGATGGCGCTGAAGGCAACATTTTATTTTTATTTTGGTTTTACGTGTCATTGGCATATAAGTAAGTCTAAGAATAGGTAATCAGGGCCAAATAATAGTTATTTGTTATATAAGAGTGCAAAGTTGCTTTTTAACCGTGTGTTCAATTTTGATGACCGAGCAAGCGAAGGATTCTAAAATTAGAATCCTGAGCGTTAGCGAGGGAATCAAAAGAGCACGAGGTGAAAAATCTTTGCACTCATTCCACCTCAGCGAGGAAATGACTAAATGCAAAAAGAAAACGTTTTCTGAGAAAGTTTTGGCTCCTTTTGCTAGTCGCCACGTGTTGAACATATCGTACTGTTTTAAATACTTCTCGCGTGATTGTTGAGGGAGAAAGCTCATTTGCGCATTATTAACAGTTTCAGTCAATTCTGTTGGCGTCAAACAAACTTCCTCGTCGCTAGAATCACTCATTTTAGTTTTTTCACTTGTTTTCAAGTTTCTTGTTTTTAATATAAGGTTTAACAATGACGTGAAAAAATGCCGCGCAAAGAACCGCGTACAAAGCAAATTGAAAAAAGAACACCAAGAAGGTTCCGAGTCTGAGTTTTTAACAAATGAAAAAAAAGTTGTATGATATATTCGGCACCATAGAGGTAGCAGTAAATAGGTTTAATGTTTTTTTAATTCACAAACTTAGTGCACACGATGTTCTAAATTCAATTTACTTTATCCTCTAGAGAATAAAAACGGCTTCTCCACTCAGATATTGAAGATTAAAAATACTCTTTCCGAGATGGCGGGATGAAAATATTTTTTTCTTCTGTTTCTAAACTTTCGGGGCAAACATTCCTATAATGATACATTTCTCTGCATTTATTACCAAGTTCCCTGTATATTTTCAGGTGCACAGGCAAAGCTGGCACGCCAGAGTGTAACCAAGAAGCCTCGGGGGCTCAGATCCTACCACCAGTGACTACGGCGAAGATCACCACAAGACGCAGTTTCAACTTCAAGTTTGGAAGGGTCGAAGTGCGAGCGATGTTACCTTCTGGAAGCTGGCTATTGCCTGGTTAGTAAATAAACCTCTTGGAACAGCAAAACGCTTAGTAAATAGCAGTCCTTTAAATTGATCGAAAGACAGACGAAGTTATGACGAACGAGGATCAAGGCATCCAGTTAGACTAGGAGCTAGCGTAGTTACTGTCGGGAGGACACGGCGCGGCATACGCTGGCAGAGTGTGCCGCTTGGGAGGAGCCGCGCCGTGCCCTCGTCTCTGGAGTAGGCATTGACCTGTCGCTGCCGGCCGTGGTCGAGAGGATGGTCGGCAGCGTCGAGTCCTGGGACGCGGTGGTGTCCTTCTGCGAAACGGTCATCTCGCAGAAGGAGGCTGCGGAAAGGGAGAGGGAGATCACCTCCACTCACCCTGCCCGCAGCAGACGCACCGGGCGCAGGCGGAGGGCGGACAACGCCCTCTTCCAGCCCCCCTGAATGGGTCCAGGGCGACGGACGCGGGGATGTCCGCCGCCCCCAGGTACATGGACCTGAGGTGGCGGCGCGTCGTGTTCACGCGCGCCCCTCTTAGACGTCGCGAGGGGAGTCTAACACCTCACTCCCCTCGGAGACTTGGCGAGACCCGCGGGGCCGGCACGAGTCGGGGGTCGCGGAAGTATCTTCCGTTCCCGTGACCCCCGGCGCAGGTGTGAGAAGGAACACGGGGTGGTTTTTAGTCAGTAAGAGTTTGACAGACCCCTCCGCCTCCCCGGGCGGGGGACATTCATGAGGATTTTCCACCACTCAAAAAAAAAAAAAAAAAGGAGCTAGCGTAGTTGGCAAACTCCAACATAGTTGAGAAAGGGTGATGATGATACTTCATCATCACCTTTGCCCAACTGTGCTGGAATTGACTTCGCAGTCTGGTGGTCGTGGTCTATCTTAATTTGGTTTGTCTTTCTATTCCAGGAACTGCTATCTAATTGAGATTTTGAATAGTTAAAACAATTTTTATTCACCTACTGACATTGTAAGTCTTCTATTGTCCCTCGGCTCTGTAAACAGTTAAACGAATACAGCGACCTTATTGACGTTCATTTTGACTGGTTTAGCAAGTTCCGCAGAATATCATTTAATAGTGTGTAACATTACTACTCTTTTCGAGATTCATGTATTTGATCTGATTTTGTTATTTTTATTTTTGTTTTGAATCTTTGAATTTATTATTATGAATTTTCTGTTATGACATTTTATTGGGTATATGTATTTTGATTGTGCTTGATATTAATTTTATTTCATTTTTATTTTTGTTTTTTAATTTTGCTTTTGTTTTAATTTTTGGTTTCTTTTATTCTATTTTGTTTTTAATTCTAAGCATATTGTTTTAACTTTAAATCTATTTTTTTAATTCTGTCTATTACTTATCTAATTTTATTTTAATTTGATTTTGTTTTTTCTTAATTTTTGTACTTAATTTGACTGAGACGTTTATTTGGATTTTAAACTTAGATTTGAATTTTACTGAAATTTACTGACTAACATTTATGGGGCATGCGGTGCTAACCTATAAGAAATTGTAGTACTAATCTTTAACCTAAAAATCAATTTAAACATGTAATCAGTATGTACAGTTGTTGGTTGGCCAAAATAAATAAATAAATAAGTAAGTAAAAGAATTAAGAAGATACTGTTGTCAATTTATATTTTATTGAAGTAATGAGGTGTAATTGTGGAAATGAAACGACGGAGCTTAAGTTAAATTTAAATTTAATATACAGGGTTATTATTCAATGACCGGCCAAATTTTCACTGGGTGTTCTACCCATGAATATGAACAACTTTCACTATGGGACCGACTCTGAAATCACGAAAAAAAATCAGCTGTTTCATACATTTTAGTCGAGTAGGTATTGAACTTTTGTATGAAACAGGTGATTTTTTTTCGTGATTTCAGAGTTGGTCCCATAGGGAAAGTTGCTCATATTCATGGGTAGAACACCCTGTGAAGATTTGGCCGGTCGTTGAAAAATAACTCTGTATTATTATTGTTGTATTAATATTACGAGTAAAACTGCAGTGAGCGTCCTTCGACCACAGAGGCAAGAGAAAAATACAATCGACGAACGACGCGACTACATACAGGCATTGTCACTGCTACATTGTCATCATCATTGTCACTGCACACTAGTGCTATTTATTGAGCATTTCATTGTATAGATTCTTTGTATACCTCGTTCTTCAAACGAAGCAGACAGATGTGTTGCTGGGGAGTTTGTTCCGCCACTTCTTCCCAGCAAAAACACTAGGAAGTGGCGAAGGGTGGGCCGTTTTTGGGGGACTGTCTTTATGTATTTTTTTGACGTTCAAAAAGTGCTGATTCTCAGCCTAGTTTGAATAAAGACTTTTGATTTTGATTTTGATTTTTGACTAGATGGTGCTACATGAAGTTGCCAGACTTCTGTTCATTAAATTGCTACAGTAACATTTGAAATCGGCCATCAGGATGAACTATTTAACATACAAAATAATTCCAAAATGTTCGTCAAAATTCCAAATTTTTGTTCCAGAAATCAACTTAGAACCATCAGACAACGCATACGGTCCACATAACTACGAATCTGGTCTGATGCGGATTGCCTTCGTCCGAGGAAACTCTGGTTTAGCCAAGAAGCTGTACGGAGGTCCTGTGCTCGCTGACTCCGAACCGTTCAGGTCCATGCTGCTGCAGGAGAAGATCGGCATTGACAACTGGCACAACGACTTCCATAACTATACTATGATTTGGAGACCAGGTACGTAAGGTTCAGAATTTATTGGTTTTTGTTAACTTATTTTTAATAATACCTAACCTGCAAGACTATAGTACCTACTGATGAGGTCTGTTGCTTTGGTGGGTCTATTTCATTAATTATTTCTTCTGATTTCCGAAACCAGAGTATATTTATAGGTAACCTACCTTTAGTGTTTTATGACGTCGGTAAGAATGTTTATTTTTTACATGTATTTTCATACTACGTACCAAACTAATTAACTAATGTTGGGACCACGCGGAAAGTATACGCTCTCAAATAAAACAGTTTTTTTCTTCGTTTTTAGTATGTACCTATGTATCTGTGTATTTATTTTTATGTGTCACTTATTTGTCCTTAATTTTTACCCTATTACACCTGCCTTGTTCCATCTCTGCACCACCTTAAGGTAGACTGGTAAGAAATGCCTCAGGCATTAAGTCCGCCTTTGTACAGGGTTTTTTACATGTTCATTGTGCGTAAAGTTTTAATAAATAAATAAATAATTTTGCATATCGGTTCTTAACATGACAGTGATCTGAGATAAAATAATAATAAGTAAAAAAAACTTTTTTGCAAAAAATAAAACCGACTTCAAAAAAACACTAAACGGTGTAAAATAACTCTAAATTCGGAAGTCTGTGGCTTTGGTGGGTTTGTCTTACTCATGATGGGCCACCGACTTCCGAATTTAGAGTTATTTTACACCGTTTAGTGTTTTTTTGAAGTCGCTTTTATTTTTTGCCAAAATGTTTTTTATTTTTCCATTTTTATTTGTTACCATAAAAACATTTGCCATGAATTTATTTTATATTGTTAATTTGTTAACAATACCATGTCATCATAATAGGGTTTTCCACTAATCCCTAATAAATTAAAATTAACATACCTAACTGACGAAATCTAGGTATATTGTACCCACCTGCGTAGCCCTCAGAGCATACAGGCGTGATGATACGTCATTATGTTGTATAAACAATAAACATCCAAGCGATTCCAGCAATCACGACAGATTTGCCGTTCATTTTTGAAGAGTTCCGTTGTATATCTCCGAAGATCAGCACCAGATCTTCACCAAATTAAAATGGAACCACCTCAGGAGTATACTCTTTCAAATAAAAAAAGAATTTTGAGAATCGGTCCACAAATGGGGGAGAAATCAGGTAACATACATAAAAAAAAAAAAAAAAAAAATACATACACACGAACATAGAACCTCCTCCTTTTTTGAAAGTTGGTTAAAAATACAACTCATTGAGAATTTACTAGTTTTTGTGAGTCGGTTATCGTTATGCGAACACCATTATGTATTATTTTAATAATGTTCTAACATCCTGCTACAGATGGCATAGACATGTTGGTGGACGGTGAGCAGTACGGTACCGTCAACCCAGGCGGAGGATTCTTCGAGATCGCGAAGAAGAACAACGTAAGACATGCGTCACATTGGCAAAAGGGAACTGTAATGGCCCCGCTGGATCAGATGGTACGACTAAGATAAATTTATTAAATCTTTATTTTTTTAGAGGCCTTACAAAAGGGGATAGGTATTCCTCAAAGCGCAATCATTTCTAATTTGATACTTACTTGATTCGTAACAAATTTCAAAATTGCGGCTGGACTTGAGCATAGGCGTAGGGTAGCTAGCGTTTCTTTATTCTAAGGATACATTTTGGAGAGTATGCACGGGAATTACATGACTTGATTCCGCTATCACCTTTCCATCATCGGAGTGTCCACCCTTACATCGTTGGCACCTCTACGATTCGGACAAAGGATTTCGCCTTGACGAAGGACTGGACAACTTGCCTGCTGCGGTCTTCCCGTCCGATTATAATTTAGGTGTCTTCAAGGCTATAGTGAATAGGCTCTTAATAAACTAGTGCGCTTTATCATCACTGATTGCATTACTGCATAACATCAGGTGGGATTGCAGTCAAGCACTGGTTTATAATTTAAAAAAATAAATAAAAAGACTGACCCACAATTTTAAAATAAAAGAAACTATTAATAATAACAGCAAATTAAGATCCCACATGTTGCGCCAATACTTAATACATTGGGATTAGGAGAAAAGGATGGTGATGATTAAAATTATACAGTTTTAGTAATATTCTTTAAAAATACACAACAGAACATGTAGGTAAATTGAGCTGTCATTACTCAAGCTTTTACGGGATTATTTTACTTAATAGACCGGCTAGTCTATACTGTCTGTCTCGTATAGAATGTCGGGTCACTTCACCTACAATAACACCAGGTTTTAATGGAAAAACAAAGCTAAAGCCGTCTTCGTTTTTCCAGTTCCACTTAACTCTTGGGCTCCGAGTGGGTGGAGTCAACGAATTCGCTGATGATTTAGAAGATAAACCCTGGAAGGACCGTTCCAGCAAGGGTATGCTGGACTTCTGGAAGAACAAGAACTCCTGGCACCCCTCATGGTACAACAGCGCTTTGAGGATAGACTCTGTCAGGGTATACGCTCTTTAGAGTTACATACAGATAAACGGGGTGGAAAGAAACACAAAGGTGAATAGAAACAAAACTTTAAAGAGGATTTCCAAGCTATTTCTATATTATTTGTTACTAACAACTAGATGTCGAAACTACACTTGGGAGCAAATAAATCGAGCCTCTGGCTTTTACTAATATCTAGGCCACTGGGTCACTGAAGACCTTAAAGACAATTGTGACATTGAAAGGGAACGTAGGTCGCTGGCTGTCCGTTGTAACATGCTGGCCCGCAGGTTTGCACGTTGTACGAAGCCAGTTAAAGTAACGCTTTTCAAAGCTTACTGTCAATCGTTCTACACGTGCAGCCTGTGGGTCAACTTCACGCAGAGGGCATACAGCGACCTACGCGTTCAATATAATAATGCACTGAGAGTGCTGCTGCGGCTGCCGTGGCGATGTAGTGCGTCAGGGATGTTTGCAGATAATAGTATTGATGGTTTTGCCGCTATTATTAGGAAAAGGTGTGCGTCCCTGATGTCTCGTGTTCGCGGCGGCACCAACAGCATTCTCAGTGTGTTCGTAGATCGGTGGGATTCCCCGATGTTGCGGAGGTGGATGCGGCTCCATGCCGAAATCTAATTGTATATTTTTATGTGTCTGTAACCTACTAACACTAGAATTTAAGTTAAAATTGTTACTAACCCTATGGACTCCGGTCTGAAATAAAAATATTCTATTCTATTCTATTCTATTTACACGCATTATGGATACTAACCTATTATTTTTAATATAATAAAATGCATCCATTTGAACCGTATATAGCCTTAAAGCCCAATAACGTACGCTTCTTATAACCAAAAACGTTGACCATTTACGTGTAAACAAAGTAGCTCGATGTATTTGCTCCCAAGTTTAATTATTTATAAACAATTTAAAACCATTAGAGTCCTCGTATTTAACAAACAACTTTTATCTGATGTGAAAATCCTCCATAACATTTTGTTTCTATTCACCCCAGTGTTTCTATTCACCCCGTTAGTGTTTTTGACTTAATAAACATATTGAGAAAAATAGTTTTATTGTTTTATCGTTTTCCTCTCATTTCTAATTTCTGACCGCAAACTCGTTTACAAGGAGGTCTGCTATACCATAAAACATCGATAGCACTTTTCTAAAAATGCAGCTTTTCAATAAAGAAAGTACTTTTGAAATCAGATGAAAAATTCAGAGATCGAATGCATTTTCATTAAATAAGTATGAAATAAAGAAGAGAGAAAATTAATTTATTTGGGATACGCACAGAAGTTCAAAACAACAGAAACTAAATCTAACATACTTAAGTAGTTATACAGAATCATGTACAGAACTTATGCTGGATGGTGTCTAATAACCTAATTGGAAAAAATTCTGCATGGAAATAGTACACAACAAACCTCCAAAATCTACTTCACCGAAACGTTGTCAGTAAGATCCCGCTTTGAGCGATACGAACATCGAAAGACTGGAACAACTTGCCTGCTGCGGTCTTCCCGTCCGATTATAATTTACGTCTCTTCAAGGCTAGAGAGTGAATAGGCTCTTAACCACTCGTACGCCGTATTTATAGAAACAATTAAAAAGCAATTGTGTCTCGCGTAGATCTACGTTTCGGCACATTACGGGTTAATAAAAAACTAGTGCGCTTCACTATCATTAATTGCATCACTGCTTACCATCCGGTGGGTTTGCAGTCAAGCACTAGTAAATCATATTAAAAAAAACACAAATCATCGCATTTCATACACAAATGAATGGTAACGTAACATCTAATATAGTTACTTATGTTTACAGAACTAATATCACTTTATTACAAGGTCAACAACAAGTTTTTTGCAACATTGACTTTGGGATTGCCATATTGATCGCATCGCCTTTGAGACTGGTTATAAAGTGTGTGTGTATGAGTTTCGTTCAAGATTATGGTATTTTTATATTGCTAAAATCCCCAGTTAACACTTATTTGGGGGCATGGTAGTACCCCCGACAAGATTGACTAAAGGCAACGGGATAGTACCTCTTTTTTTGAAAAGTAGTTAGTCGTATTTTAGCCTTTTTTTTTGTTAATCATGTCTTACCGTGCGTGTTTCAATGTAAATATTTATTAAATGAGTTTTTAACTATCAATGTTATAGAAAAAAATTACATAAGAACATCTAGATGCATAAATCTGTACACAATAAATTAAATTCTGTCCCTTAAACTATGTTATCCTGTGTCTTAAGGGGAATGTGTTGCCAATCTATACTAATATTATAAAGAGGTAAAATTTGTAAGTTTGTAAGTTTGTAAGTTTGTAAGTTTGTATGTAGGGGGTAATCTTCGGAACTAATGATCCAATTTTAAAAATTATTGTACTGGTGGAAAGCTACACTATTGCCGGTGGACATAGGCTACTTTTTATCCCCGTATTCCCACGGGAACGGAAACTACGCGGGTGAAATAATTAATGTTTTTGACTTTCTTTTACCGTCATAGCTTCGGTCCGGATGATGCTGAAGCTGAAATAGGGGAAGCTTATATGAAATTCTCAGGACAAGATGTTCTAAAGTTGTTCTGGGTTCAGACCATTTTTCAGATTTTAAAGCTTCGAAAACATTCGTATAAAATGGACGTCTGTTTAAATGAATTTTTGTTTTCTAACTTTATTCAGTTGTTTATAATTTTATTGTATGTGCTTTTAGCAAAAAGGTTTACCTGTGCACACATTTAAATAAAAACCTCACCAATATATCCTCAGTATCCGTGTCTTAAATCTGCAGGTAACAACAAAGATTGACTATACGGAAAAGAGCAATAAACTCCAATGATCGAATTATCAACAAAAACATAACATAAAACATAACGTCACGCCTGTAATCCCCGAAGGGCTAGGCAGAGGTGTACCTGGTAGTACACCCACATTTCGCCAGTTATGTTTAAGTCCCATGTAATAGGGGGCGAGCCTATTGCCATCAATCGGGCACATATCCAGACTCCGGGCTGCTACTGAGAAATCCCAGATGGAAAAACTCTATAACACTTTGCCCGACCCGGGGATCGAACCCGGGACCTCATGCTCAGCAGTAGCGCTTGCGACCACTAGACCAACGAGGCAGTCGATTGAATTATCATACTTGTTTTAAATTACTTTATACAAAAAAAAAAGTTAATAATTGTTTGTGAAAAAACAAAACATCACGCTAGTATGCCCCGTGGGGAAAAGAGTAAGTAGGCAACTAGGTATAATAATATCCTACTTCCTACTATTATTATAAACGCGAAAGTTTGTGAGGATAGATGGATAGGTGGATGTTTGTTAATCTTTCACGTAAAAACTACTGAATGGATTTTAATAAAATTTGGTATGGAGTTAGCTGACACCCTGGATTAACACATAGGCTATTTTATCCCTATATTTCCACAGGAACGGGACCTACGCGGGTGAAACAACGGAACGCCTGCTAGTTTAAAATAATAGTGACGTACTCAATAATGGGTTTAGTCTCTTGCCAACTCCGTTGGGTCAGCTTCAAATCTCCATAGATACAAGTGACTACCTACCTTACCTCTACAACCACCTTACTGGGTAACTCTATCTTCTTGGCTAGACTGGTGGGCTACTCATCGTAACGAATATCAAAGATTTACAAATAACTGTCGGGACCAAAGGTCAACGTGGTTTTCCCACCACAAATACGTTCCGTTCCGAAGGTGTTCTATTGCAAGAAACAAGTTAGAATTGTTTACATAATGATATCAGTTTTGTGGTTTAAAAACGCGTCCTTAATTTAAGTACCTACCTACTTTGTTTAAGGATGTTTTGCGGAAAAACCTGGAGCCGGCAACAGTGAGTACCTACGCATAGCATACACGTTAACGTACAGACGCCAGCACATCAAGTTACCCCAATGTGTCAAATTTCTTTGATCGTTTTTCAACTTTAGGTTAAACAGAATAAAGTCAATAGGACGGGGTAGGATTCAATTGGGAAAATTTGACACATTGGGGTAACTTGATATGCTGGCGTCTGTACTTTTTTTACTAAGTACTTTTAACAAAAAAGCTGGCAGACAGCCTAGAGTTACATCTAGACGGCATGCGGCATGTGAACCTAGTCAGATATTACAAAAATTTTTAAAATCTGTCATGATATTACCTAAATCGGAGTACAAAAATAGGATGAGGAGATCCGTAGAAGAACCAAGGTTACCGACATAGCCCAGTGGATTAGCAGGTTGAAGTGGCAGTGGGCAGGGCACATAGCACGGAGGACTGATGACCGATGGGGTCGAAAGGTTCTGGAGTGGAGGCCACGTATCGGCAAGCGCAGCGTAGGACGTCCACCCGCAAGGTGGACAGACGACCTAACGCGCTGGATGCGAGCCGCTTCTAACTGGTCTTATTGGAGATCTATAGGGGAGGCTTATGTCCAGCAGTGGACTTCCTAGGGCTGAAATGATGATGATGATGATGACAAAAAAAGGTAGGTACACCTCTGTTTAATAATAATACAGGATCAATGCTCCAGTAAAAAGTGCAGCTGTAAAGAGCACAAGATCAGATTGGCTAATTGAATTTTAAGATCTCGGACCAAGTTCGGGAAATTCTCATAAGTATTTACATCTGTTTATGACTTTTTTTCAGTTGCAAATAATGTCGCCCCCTATTACACGGACCTTGGACGTCTAAACACGTCTGCCGGATCTTTCGGGTATTTCAGGCGTGTTTATCTCTTTGTAAACATTGAGTTTAAAACTAATACTTCATTTCACGTTTTTGCCTTATTGACCGCATAATTCAAACACATCATTATTTTACTTTATTTACAAAGATAAAGGTCAATGTATACTAACACAATGTTAAAACAATAAGCTAAAAATTATATTGCTAAAATTATGTTTGAGCTACGTGTGATCATTAAGACTTGTCCACACTAACGTTAGACTAAGTTCTTTTGTGGTTTGTGAACTGTCAACTTTTGTAAATTTAAAATGCTCGCGATAATTTAAATAACAACAATATCTAACGTGGCGTCTGATTGGGTTAAATATGGAAGTGCTTTGTTTTTTTCTGTTCCCTATTATGCATATTTAACTAAGGATCAATCAGAAACTATTTTCGATTCGAATGAAAATAATTTGAAAAATTGAATGAAAATTTTGTAAAACCGTGGACTTCTTGATCCTTAGTTCGTATCTCGCCTCTTGTAACGACACTGTAAAATAAGTACTAAATTACGTTCTTTTTAAGCTTGTTTTTGCAATATAATGTGGTGAATAATACTAATTATGGGTAGTTCTTCAGGGACAAAAGTTTCGATTTAGATATAATATAAATAAGGATTTAATAATCTCTCGAGTTATTTTATAAACCTACGGCATTTACAACTGTTCGACAACAACCTCTGGGAAGTGTGACTTAGAATACAGTTCAACACGATCAATCATGTTGCCACAATGAGATTTAAAATACTATAGAGCAGGGCATGTCAAGGAAATGTCATAGAAAAACTTTGATCCCATGTCTCAGTAACGCCATCTAGAATAATATATGTATATTGGAGCGGCAGCGGAGCGTACTAAAAAAAACTCATAGACTTGTGTGTGTGACCTTTTCTCACGAAAATTTTGTTTGTGATGTCCGGTCTATAGGTATTGAATGTCTTTGTGTTGCCATCATTTATAACTAGGCGTCATTAGTGACCATTGTGCATAGCACGAATACTTGACATAAACGTAACGTCAACCCAAGCGTTTTTAAAATTGAAAATGCAACTACCCTGTAGCATTTTGGTTAAAAGTTATGGGACAATCGCAATTAGTACCATATCATACATAATTTATACGCTCCTTATTTCAAAATAAATTACAGTGGAATATAAGAATCAATTTCAACAGTACCACGACGTGTACTTTCCAGTTACGGTAATTCATCAATTCGTCACAGATTTATCATCTTAGGAAACACCTCAACATACAGAACATAATATATATAATGTATAAACTCGTAATGTAAACACAAATAACTGGTTTACCCACAATCATAATTGAAACAAAAAATTCAGGGCAGATTGCACTGCTAAAAATAAAAGAAAATATACCTTATACACGTAATAGACAAATAAATGAATCTGGCCAGTATTTTTTTCCTGATACACCCAAGGAGTCATGACATATTTATATCCAGTAAGATCAATGTGAGTAAATTGCAATCACCACTGGCCGTAGCAAGTGTGGCCGCAGGCTTACTTAAAAAAAAACTCATCTTGACTATTATTACTTAGAACTCAACCCGTATTTATTTCTCAGTCCGACACCGTAAACTGACGAACTCAGACACGTCTAGTCAATAAAATAAATAATTATAAAGTCGTTGTACGTAAATAAAGACGTTTATTTACATTTAAAATTGTGTGATGAGTTTTTGAGAACAATGGCGAGTGTTTGTGTTTTGTTTTTGTTTTGTTTATTTAGTTTTAATTACGTGTTGTGTTACGAAGTGCCTCCGGCAACATTAGAAGCTATTTATCCTAAAGGATTTAGGGTTTCTGTACCAGGTTTGTGAAATAGTTTTTATAATACTTTCAATGTTTCTAAAGTCGAACGCGACTCAAATGATTGTTTGAAATTCGAACGTTCATAATCATCACACAATCGTACGAAACTCCGTCGTTCCATTTTTGGTCGACGTTCGAATTTCAATTTTTTTCTAACTGTCTGTATTTTTATTCCGATAGAATAGTTTTTAGCTTTAATTTGATGATAGGAGTACATTTTTCGTCTATTTATAACAACAAAAAAATACAATCTGTCGTAATAACATTATGATACATACTTTTGTTTTGGAGCGTCAGAACAATATACTAAAACTACTCAGGATTTTTACTGAGGATAAAAATGAGAACACGTACTGCCGATTTGGAGGCAAGTTTTATTCTGAATTCAAAAGCGTACAGGCTCATGCGGCGGGCGTAGACCGCTGAGTTTGCAAGATAGACATTACATGTACTTAATCTAGAGCAGACGGGCGAGGTGTATCCATAACTCCTCCGACCCTAAGAGCGAAATTATCGGAAGGTTCGATTTGAGAGTCATTCCGATAATTTTGCCAGAACAATAAACATTTCGGCGATTTTAGCCAAGTTATATAAACTAAAAACGTAAGAAAACTAAAAATAACTAAACCTAAGGTGACATATCCTAAATTTTCACTGAAGTTAAAGTCTTTCCTTTTATTCAAAACACTTTCGATCACTTCACTATGTTTTAACGAAAAGGCCATATATTTCACTTCGTCTAAACTGATTCCTTCCATATTAACTGCACTTGATTTGGAGAGAGTGGCATTCACGTGCAACTGAGGTAGTGTGACAATGGGGATCTTCTCTACAACTTCCAACTTAACTGAAATACGACGGTGAATATGAATTCCATAGATTTGCAGGTCACAAGGCTCATCTAATGTCACCAGGTAAGTGCCGAATACAAGTTGGTTACTAATCTCTTCGCCGCATCGCTTAGTCAGTGTTGTTCTCAATCTACTATAAAGGAGCCAGCTGGCTGCGTTGACTTGCTGGATCCTGACTTTCTCGATTTGGATTTCTCGTTGTTTACAGAGTGTATGGTCCTCTTCAAATTTCATCAACTGTTCTGCACAGGTAAGTTCATAGTATAAGGCTTGATTGTCTGCAGTGCATAAAAACTGATCCCCAGCAGAGAGTGGTCGACATGGTTTTATTAGCGGTAAGTATTTCATTCCTTTCGCCAGAAGGTAAGGATATTTGGGAATAATAGCCAAGGTTTTATTTTCGGATTCATGGAAGATTGGTAAGGAATACATCTTAAAATAGTTATATGATGAGTTATCCGTAAGTGGGATTTCCATTATAAATGTTATCTGATTATCTTTAATAAATGACTTTACACAAATGGTCTCCTCTATTTTCAATAAATTTGTTTCTAGTGGAGGATACACTAAGTTTCCAGAGTAAGAAATCAGTTCTAAATGATACAATAATTCCGTAGAGTTCACAATTGATTGATGTAACACAGATAGTTTACTTAACGCTAATGCTGTTTCAATTTCACTTAGCCTAGCAAAGATAGTACGAAAACTACTCGTAAATACAGAAAATAATCCCGTCAGGTAGGTTAAAAAAAATCCAATTGTTTTGCTTAGCAGATAAATCTTTCAGAAGCAGTTCAATCTTTGTCAGGCGATTATGAAAATATATAGTGTTCTGATTTATTGTTTCAGTTACATTAATGAAACTATCAAACATCTTGGAGACAATTGTTAATTTTTTGGAAACAATTATTTGATTATGATTTAATTTGGAAATAAGTTCTTCGTACCTAACGGCGTCATCGTGATCCAGGTTACCAGTTATTAATTTTATAATAGAACCCAATGGATTTATAAGGCCTCTTTTAGAACGTTTCTGCGGAACTAGTTGTCGATATTTTTCTAAAGTTATATCGCGTATAAACTCTGTATGTATTTTCATACTTGTGAATTCCTGAGTATATGATGCATTCCAATCGATAATTTTACACATTTGTTGGTAGTTACTGGATATGTAACTTAAATCATTATAAATCTTATCTAAACTAATTAGCTTAACTATAGTCCAGTGATCAGTTTGAATGTGTGCCAGACCTTCTTTTACCGGGAATATACCTGGGTTTCCTTCAAGATTTTGCAGATGAAGGGCCAGCGAGGGCACCACTACCGACAGGATGCCACACCACCTGCGGAGGGCGTTTTACATTTTTAATAGGGGTTTTAGTGATTCTTTCTCCTATTTGAATTGGTAAGATATTTCTTTCAGCCTGACCTATAACTTTTGCTTTTACGTATCTTGGTTTGTCTTTACTTTTACGCTTGTTCACGTCTTTCGCAAAAATAATCTCGCCTTCATTAAAATCAATTTCGACTTCATCACCCTTTCTTACCCTGCGTTTTTCTTTGATTGCTACCATTCTATCTGTCAAATGTGTGTACATGACTCTGATTCGTTTTGCATGATCCTTGACCATTTTTTGAAAATATTGCTTTTCTAACTCTATACTAAACGGGTTATTTGTATCGGTATGTCCGAAAACAACTTCGAATGGAGTGAGTTCGGTAACAGAGTGAATGGAATGATTATATGCCATAACTGAGTACGTCATTACTGATGCCGCATCGGTACATCGTTTTTCGTACTTCGCCAATCTGTATATTTCAATTAAAGTAGAGTGAAATCGTTCTATCAAACCCATTGAATTGGGGTTATTGGGTGTGCCAATGTGAAGTTCAACCTTATGTAAGTTTAAAAATCCTTCATCAACTCGTTATTGAACTCAGAACCTGGGTCGGAACTTATCCTTTTAGGAACGCCATAATATGAAAAATACTTCATTAGAGCACGGACAACTTCTGGGGTAGATTTGTTCTGAATTTCGATAGCCTGACCTAGTTTACTAAAGGCATCTATAAGGGTTAGATAAGTTTTACCTTCAATACTAAAGAGATCTATAAATAATTCCTGAAACGGAGCATTCTGTGTTTGTGTCAGCTGTAGGATAGGTTTAATAGGCTTTCTATCATATTTCATTTTCTGGCATGCCTCGCAAGTATTTATAACTGCCGCTACTGTCTCCTGCATTCTATCCCAATAATAATTCCTATGAAGCCTAACTAATGTCTCTTTGATGCCGCGATGGCATGTGTGTCCTTCATGATGCTTAGCTATTATAGCTCTCTGTTCTCCTTCATCTTCTACATAAATTACTCGTTCTGTGCATTCATAAAAATTTATTAAATCTTTCCTAAAAAGCTGAATTATTATATTACCGAATAATTTGCGATGTTCATTTTCTTCAAAAAAAATGAAGTACTTAAATTTTGGTTTAATGTATTGTTTCAAAAATTCTTTTATCAATTCTGGATTATCTATTGGTAAGAAAACTTCTAATACTTTCTGTTTGGCACGCGAGAGATCTTTCACTTGCATTTCATTTTTGAGCCATGAGAACACTAAAATTTGATTTGGTTTGGTGTCTATAGCTTCGTGTAAAATTGGTATTCCAGTGGACTCGTTTAAGGCTGAATGAATTGTATCCGATTTACTATTTCCTAACGGAACAGGCTGTTTATTAATTATTTCGTCGGGAAACTCTATAGAACTAGCAGTCGCTGTTCTACTTGTGTCGGATATTGTTATAGTTGATGAATTGCTGCGTTCTCTTTTCTTTTTAACCGTGGACCTTTCTGTAGCTACTCGATCTTGGTATTTTGTCCCTTCTTCATCAACGTTAACTGCTAGTGATTCGTTATCATCGTCAGAGTCTAAAGCATTAATTTTAATTCTAGAAAAGGCATCGGCATTAGTATTTTGTTTGCCATTCTTGTAAATCAATTCAAAGTCATAGTCTTGCAAACGGAGTCCCCAACGTGTAAGTTTACTACTTGGATCTTTCAGAGATCGGAGCCATACTAAAGGACGGTGGTCCGTGTATATGTAAAACTTTCGACCATATAAGTATGGTCTGAAATGTTTTACTGCCCAAATTATAGCAAGCAATTCCCGCTCGATTGTACTATAACGTGATTCGGAGTCGCTAAGAGTGCGACTAGCGTAAGCAATAGGTTTGTCACTTCCAATTTGTCCTTGTGACAAAACTGCGCCCAGAGCTATGTTTGACGCATCAGTCGTAAGAATGAAGGGCTTGTCATAGTCGGGGTATTGTAAAAGAGGGGCGTGTGTCAAAAGTTCTTTACATTTGTTAAATGCGTCAATGTATTTCTGGTCGATTATAATTTTGTTTCGTTTTTTCAAACAAGTAGTCAATGGTTGTGTAATTTTTGCAAAGTCCTTGATGAAACGTCGATAGTATCCTACTAGTCCAAGAAAACTTTTAATCTCAGTCGTGGTTTTTGGTAGGGGATAGTTAAGTACAGCCGTAATTTTGTCGTCATTAGGTTTTAGTCCTTCTTTGGTAATTGTGTGTCCTAGGTAAAGTACTTCTTTGCGTAGAAACTCTGATTTATCTAGTTGAATTTTCATATTAGTGGCCCTGATTCTGTCAAAAACAGTCCGTAAATTCTGTATCATATTATCAAGGCTATTTCCATAAACTATAATGTCATCTAAGTATACCATACAGTGTAGTCCTTGCAATCCACGTAACACGTTATCCATTGTCCTTTGGAACGTAGCTGGCGCGGTTTTTAAACCAAACGGCATTCTGAGGAACTCAAAATGACCGTTTTGAGTAGAAAAAGCTGTCTTCTGCCTGTCCCTTTCGTCTAACTCTATCTGATGATATCCACTGGCTAAATCAAGCGTAGTATAATAAGTGCTCTTTCCTAACTTGTCAAAAAGGTCATGAATGTTTGGTAGTGGGTATCTGTCATCAATAGTAATTTCGTTAAGTCGTCTAAAGTCAATAACCATCCTATATTTAATTTCACCAGATGCGTCCATCTTCTTAGGCACCAGGTGGACAGGAGCATTCCAAGGAGAATGGGACTCTTGTATTACATTGTCTTTTATTAATTGGTCAACTTGTCTGTTAATTTCGTTTTGAACAAACGGAGCCTGTCTATACGGTTTCACATATATAGGATCTTCATTTTTAGTCCTTATGTGATGTTTTACCGAATTAGTGAATGTCAAGGGGATTTGGTCACAGTAAAATATGTCTTTGAACTCCTCGCAAAGTCTATAAATCTTTTCATGTTCTTCCTCATTGGTATGGTCTAGTCTGAGTTTCCTCAAATTGTCTTCAAGTAACTTGTCTATCTCTATGTCAGTATTGTTTTTAGTAAAATTTATATTACATTCATTATTCTCATATTTGGTCACTGTAAAGGGTTGTTTTATATTTAATCGTTTTGGACTATCTGAAGTATTTTGGATGACTGTGTATGCGTATCCATTTACGCAATTTACTATAGCACTAGGCATACGCAGACCATTCTCAAATTCTTGAAAATCAAGAATAGCTTCGCTTGAATATTGATCGACAGGTAACTTAACTCGTTGTTCTGTTCGTGACGGTATATCAATAATATAATTTAAGTTATTATTAATTATTGGAATACAAGTAGTGTCAGTTGTTAATACTTGGTTTTTTAAATCAATTACTGCGTTTAATTGTAGTAAAAGGTCATTACCAATAAGTCCGTCATATCGTGCGTCAACGTCATACAAATAAAATTTATGCCAAGTGTTAGTTACAAAGGAAGGTAACGGAGGAATTTCCATTACTTCATCGTGTCTACTCGAAGCATGGGTGCTTACCACTTGAAAATGTTCTTTTCTAATAAAATCACGGAAAAATTCATAAGCCTTTCGAGGACTAATGAATGATCTCATGCTACCAGTGTCAATCATCATTCTTGCGTCTATTTCTTCTAAGTAAATGTAGGGAAGTTTTAAATTTGGATCGCAATTTAGTTCTAAGACTTCTTGTCGTTCAACGAGGCTTTTTCCTGAAAACCCGCTTTATTACTGTCACTTGTTGGTTCTAATTTTTCATCAGGTACTTTAGAATCGTTCACGCAACCTTCGTAACCATAATAATAGTTAATGTCGTTTGAGTAGTCATAGTCATTTGTTAGATTATAATAGTACGAGTAAAATTCGTCATAATATGGATCGTTTTCATATACGTAATCGTTCATAGTGAGCTCATTTAAATTAAAGCCGTGTTGCTGCTTAGGTTGGGCTGTTCTCATGGATACGTCACTGTCTTGATTTTGGGGTTTTAATACCTGGGGAAGATTTGATGCTGTCTGTTGCGGTGGTTTGTAGCCGAACTGTTGGGGTGGTCTATAACCAAACGGTTGAGGTAGACTATAGCCAAACGGTTGAGGTGGCCTATAGCCAAACGGTTGAGGTGGCCTATAGCCAAACGGTTGAGGTGGCCTATAGCCAAACGTTTGAGGTGGCTTATGGCCAAACGGTTGAGGTGGCCTATAGCCAAACGGTTGTGGTGGTCTATAACCAAACTGTTGAACTGGCCTATAACCAAACGGTTGCAAACCCGCTTGGGGACGATACTCGAATACTGGCTTAAATGATTGACCTTGACCCGTTTGAGGTATCTTAATTTGTGTAGGCTGAAAAGGTACGGTAGGTTTGTTCGCGTCTGGTTGGGTTACCGATGACCTTGAAGTTGATCCCAAAATTTGACTATTACCATGAATGCGGTTACGCATATTATATTGATCTAAGAAATTGACTTCTTCAAGTACGATACTCAAAGCTGCTTCTAAGGTTGTAGGCGATTTAAGCCTAACGATACGCACCATATTTTCAGGAAGGTTGTATAAAAATACATTTAGAGCCGTATTGTTGTAAATAATTGCCTTAGCACGTCTTAATTCCATATCATCAATTGTATTCACCTTCGACATTAATAACGAGCGAACATTTTGGATTCTATTACAAAAGTCTAAAAAGTTTTCACCGGACTTAATTTTTAACGATTCTAATTCAATATTAATACACGCTTCACTACGTGGGTCTCCAAAATGTTGAATCAGCAATTCTTTGAATGCCGACCATGTAACAATATCTTCACGTTCCGATAAGAGCGCAGCTGCGTCCTCTTTCAATCTACTTGTTAAAACATTAAAAACATAAAGATTTTGTTCCACACTGCCCTTATATCGATCAACTACGTATTGACATTTCCTCAAATAAAGGTTTAACTGTCTTTTGTCACCGTTAAACAGTGGGATTAAGTTTACAATTTCGTTTGGTATTGGTGACACTGCGACTATTGTGGGCGTGGGCGTCGTCATGACTATAGAGTAATGAATTTATCAGAGGTAGCAGCTCGCTTTAAAACAATTTTATTAAAATTCGCACACACACATAAAATACAATAAACACACAATTAAAGCACTATTATAATCGGGAATACTGGATACATTTAGAAAATAAAATTTATAAAACTTGTAATGAAGAATTTGTAAAAATAGTTATTCCTTAATAATACTTTAGATTACTACTTTTCATAGAATTAATAGTTAATACAGTTTATTTAATTCAATAAAAATTCAAGACTTAGAACATTATATTAAAATGTGAACTCTCTAACATTAACACTACTCTATGTTTTGTTTTATGTTCTGTGAATTGAACAGAGATAAGACCATATAATTTGATACGGAGATATCAACTAGACTAAACACTGTTATAATGAGCAAGATTTGATCTCGAAAATAACATTTAAAACTTATGAAAAATATAGGAGGAATAGAGGAACATAGGATTGGCGAAAAGGTTTACTCACCAACCACCCGCGACTCCCATACTCGAAGATTTCTGCACTCACGAAAAGAATATTTATTTGGTTCGAGGATTTCCTCTGCTTTCGCAGGTTAACGCCTGGTCGAATTTGGACGACGGAAAAACGCGAAACTACGGCAAGGAGGAAATCCTACCGGCTGCGCCACTTTTGTTTTGGAGCGTCAGAACAATATACTAAAACTACTCAGGATTTTTACTGAGGATAAAAATGAGAACACGTACTGCCGATTTGGAGGCAAGTTTTATTCTGAATTCAAAAGCGTACAGGCTCATGCGGCGGGCGTAGACCGCTGAGTTTGCAAGATAGACATTACATGTACTTAATCTAGAGCAGACGGGCGAGGTGTATCCATAACTACATTGCCAAGCTCTGCAATTATTATGACTATGAATTTAATAGGTACGATGATTATTGTCATTGGAAATCCCATGTTCATTAGATGGTTCATTCCATATTCAAATCCACATGTTTTTTCCTTAGCAAATATGAACTTTATGCAGCATTGCGTTAGTACAGTTTCCATAGATAAGAAGAGGCTGGAAAAATCAATGAGCCCTGAAGAGAAACCACTATTTTTAACCGACTTTCAAAAAAGGAGGAGGTTCTATGTTCCTGTGTATGTATTTTTTTTTTTTTATTTGTTACCTGATTTCTCCGTCATTTGAGGACCGATTCTCGAAATTCTTTTTTTGTTTGAAAGAGTAGACTCCTGAGGTGGTCCCATTTTAATTTGGTGAAGATCTGGTGCTAATCTTCGGAGATATACTGCGGAACTCTTCAAAAATAGACGGCAAATCTATCGTGATTGCTGGATTCGCTTGGATGTTTATTGTTTATACTACATCATGACTTATCATCACGCCGGTATGCTCAGAGGGGTAGGCAGACGTGTTCAATATACCTAGATTTCGACAGTTAGGTATGTTAAGTTTCATTTATTAGGGTTAGGTGGATAACCCTATTATAATGACATGTATTGTTAACAATTAACAATATAAAATGAATTCATGGCAAATGTTTGTATGGGAACAACTAAAAATGGAAAAATAAAAAACTTTTTTACAAAAAATAAAACCGACTTCAAAAATAACACTAAACGGTGTAAAATAACTCTAAATTCGGAAGTCGGTGGCCCATCAAGAATAAGACAAAAGTACCAAAGCCACAGACTTCCTAATTTAGAGTTATTTTACACCGTTTAGTGTTATTTTTGAAGTCGGTTTTATTTTTTGTAAAAAAGTTTTTTTACGTAAAAGATTTACATTTTAGATAACACTGGCCTGCTGGTCTAGAGGTTAGTGACCTTGACAACTATGCCGGAGATCGTGGGTTCCATTCTCACCAAAGACAAATGTTTATGTGATGAGCACGATCATTTGCCTGGGTGCAATTATGTAGGTAATGGTATGCCTATTAGTTGTCTAGTATTACTCATAGCACAAGCTCTGCTTAGTTTTGGACTAGATGGAGTTGTGTGAAAGACGTAGAAAACGATTATTTTATTCTTTTATTTTAAAAACGAAGTTAAACTGCGTTCACAGAGTTCCCCATTAGCTTACCTAAACCAGAAATAGAACTTGCTGAAAATTCAAATTAACTAATACTAAAATTATTTAGGCCAAGTTTTCATCGACAAATAACTTATATCTGAAGAATAAAAATGGCGTTTTGACAGATTTTATGTCGGAAATAAGTTGGCCAATATAAGTCCGACACATTCCTAACTGACTCATCATTGGGTCGGGGTGAATGTCCCACTCCTACCAAATGAAAAAAACCTGAGCAAATCTAACTTGGTCGAACCAAAAAATCAAAAGCCGCCCTCCGCGTGCGTCTGCTGCGGGCCGGGTGAGTGGAAGTAATCTCCCTCTCCCTTTCCGCAGCCTCCTTCTGCGAGACGACCGTCAATCCACATTTATTCCTTAGATAAAAAATAATATTTAACTATTTAAAAAAGAGCATTCAGATAACAAAATCATTTAATTAGTAATGTATACCTACAGGTATTAATATGTAAGTATCTACTTGTAAAAACAAAGTAAGTATTTTATATAAGATAACAGTGATTTCAGCCGAGTGAAACGAGATAAAAGGTTAAATGTCGATAGTCTCACGTTATTATGGCCACAGCTTATCAATTCCATACATAACAAACATTATCTAAAGTTTCCCAGCATTAAATTCTACTTATACTTATGTATTAAAAATGCGAAAGTTGTTCTCGTGATCCGTCGAACAGCAGGGTTCTTAAATCATAAATCATATTTATTTCTGTAAATGGGTTCAAACAAACACTTTTACATGTTATTTTTTAACTAGAAGGTGAGGTCAGTGTTTGGCAAATAGCAGTTCTGATGCAGTTTGAATGCAGTTGACACAGCGTCGTCCTTTACAAACTGCATCCTAACTGCAATTTGCGGTTGGATTGCAGTTGAAATGCGGTCCGTCTGTCTAGAGCCTCAGATACACTCTAATGACAGTTAGAGCCTGTCCAGATAGGGCGTTTTACGCGCGAGTCGAGAGTCCCGCTCATTGCAAGCGTTTTACGCGCGAGTGAGGTAACGCGCGAGAGCATCTGGACGCGATGTATGTAGCTCTAGTATCTCGAGTACGCGCGAGTGCCTACGCGCGAGTCGACTCGCGCGTAAAACGCCCTATCTGGACAGGCTCTTAATACGAGACTAGCTGTTTGACAGTTAATCGTTGAACACTCTACCCAGTGATCAACACTATCAACTGAGATACGCAATAGCTCTGCTGATTTCGATGAAAATTGGCTCGTAGATAGACCATTTTTTGGATTAATACATCTAAAGGTCATGGCACTTTATACCGGCACGGCACCGGCACCGCTCCAAACCAGCAATTGACTTATCATTCAATTTAGAGCCTTAAATCGTGGGTAGTATAATATATTTCACAATGTCAAAGTGAAAAAGCCAACGGCAAGCAGTCAGCGCGCTTGCCACTACCATACAACTCGACTCGCAGCCCGCGTGTCGATAGCGAGCGGACCATGTGCTTACAGCGCGTCGACCGCACGCTTACAGCACGCCGACTCCGAGTCGCCAGCAAAATGTCATTGCGCCGTCGTAAACCGAGGCATTATGAAAACGTGCAAGTCATAGGCGTGTTCAATTATAAATGCCATATTATAACAATTGTGTTCGCGGTAACAGCTAGCTTGCACCTCGCGGCCAGCACGCGGGCTGTGAGCTTGCGCCCCGCAGCCGGCGAGCTTGCACCTTGCGGGCGGCGTGCGGACTCAAGCTGGCACCTTACCGACGCGACGATGCGTAGTAAGCGCACTGGCAGCTGGCTGTAGTCTAAATTCGAGGCGACGCCGTGCGGCTGCTGTGCAGTTGCGGTGCCGTTATAATGTGCCATAACCTTTTGTCCCATAAGAAGATCTTCGGAAAGTTAAGCTTTTTGGCAAAGTCGCGGGCAGAAGATAGTAGTTGATTAGACCTTATTTAAGCTTTTCAATTCCACACTTTAGGTAAAAAAGTTGGTACAAATACTATATACCTACTACTAGTTTAGGTTAGATATAAATATTAATTTCAAACCAAGTCTTAAACAAAAGTAGGTTCAGTAAATGAAGAAAATCACTGTCAATCTTGGACTTTATTAAGGTTCATTATTCTAATTCGTTTAATTAAAATATTAAATTAATTTCCGACGAAGAGTTTAACTTTCCTAAATAATCATTAAATTCCAGAACATTTTTCCAATATATTATGATACGCAGTAAACGACACTTTTATAAATATTGGATGATAAAAAGATAAAAGTTATCTTTCATTATCAATTCAGTTCGTTCTGTTAAAGAATTCAATTAATTTAACCAGTAAGTATTCTGCTCACAAAGTATAAAATAATGTGAAAAACATAATGGAACAGAAAAACAACCACAAATTAGACCCAATTAACCAGTTTATAATAATAATATTCCACTACTTTTACACAACGCCATCAAGTCCCAACCTAAGCTAAGCAGAGCTTGTGTTATGGGTACTAAACAGCTGATATACCTACATACTTATATATTTCTAAATACATACATATTACACCCAGACACAAGAAATGATCGTGCGCATCACACAAACATTTGTCCTGGGTGGGAGTGGCCATCGAACCCACGACCTCCAGCATAGCAGTCAGGGTCACTAACTACTAGACCAACAGGCCAGTCAAATTTAACTGCATAGTTGGGAAAAGGCTAGGCAGATGTTGATGATAAGACCCAATTCGTGTACAACGTATTCGTTGTATGAACTTTTAATTTAGCTAGCCCATCACCTCATCGCAATTTAACATACTGTGCTTAAATTATACAATATTATGGTTTTCCCCGAACGGCTAAATCATACAATGCTGAGTATTATCGATCGATGACCGCAAAATAATGGTAAACATGTTTTGCAGGGCACTATATCATGTGGTAATTGGTATATTTGTATACAGTACTCAACGTGTAGAATGACCATCCTAGAAACAGGTTTTGTCGACGAAAGAATCCACAAAGTGACAGTTTGTAAAAAGATAACGTCAGTAGATAGATGAAACATTGATTCAATGCACACAAAAAAGACGTAGAACCCAACACACATTACAAAATATAAAAGAAATAAAACAATGATAAATTAATGAACGGTGTTCGTGCGCCTCATCCTGCATCAAAATGGGAATCCAGCTCGCAAATGTCGGTCATTTCTGCATGAAAATGTCAAAACTTAAAAAACGAAATCTATAAATTCTTCAGTCGACAAAAAGTTACAATATCAACCATGTCAGTGGTCAAAATCTTTCTGCACAAGTTGTCCATATAAACTTTCGCCTATGTCACATCTCACAATCCTGCGTGCGCGCAATATGCTTGGAAAGGATCCGTAGTGCTTGCTTTGATCACTTGTTTTATTTATATATAATATGTATCGTATGTATTTAGAAATATTTGAGAGTGTTTATCAGCTGTTTGGTACCCATAACACAAGCTCTTAGCTTGGGACTAGATGAAGTTGTGGAATATTTATTTATTCATTTATTTATTCATAATTATTTAGCATTAACATGAAAAAAACTATGCGTAATACTTATAAAAAGCCAAGCTGGTCAAGTGCACTGTAAAAATGAGATCATTTATCATAATATTGCTGTATTAGAAAAAGCCCTTGCCAAGACTTGAAACTCCCGCAAATTTTCAAGCGTTATTAATTCTAAACCTAGGAAATAAAAATCAGCAATTGGTTAACTTATATATTATCTTTGAAACAAGAAAAGTTAAACACTTCCTTTATCAATCAGCATTTAATAATTTCGTAGTCGAATCAATACCAAAACCGCAAATGCTCACAAGCGATCGAAACCACAACTGCTATTATTTAATTATTATGACGTCACATCAAACCCGTCTCGAGAATTAAAACCAGTTATGACCTTGTGGTCTAGCGTTTTTTCGGTAAATATAGACAATAAACAATTAGAACCGTACGTGGTTCTTTGATGTGACGTGTCATCATCTGCCTAGCCTTTTCCCAACTATGTTGGGGTCGGCTTCCAGTTTAACCGGATGCAGCTGAATACCAGTGTTTTACATGGAGCGACTGCCTGTCTGACCTCCACAACCCAGTAACTGGGTAACATGATACCCCTTGGTTAAACTGGTTGTCAGACTTTCGGGCTTCTGACTACAAGTAACGACTGTCAAAGATCTACAAATGACAGCCGGGACCAACGGCTTAACGTGCTTTCCGAGGCACGGAGGAGTCTTGGTATGTAATAAATGGTCACCCATCCACGGACCGACCTCGTCAAGCGTAGCTTAACCTTCGATCGACCCATGCGGCTGTTATAATTTAGCCACAAGCTCCTCCAAACTCACGAGTAGGTGGCAGTCGATGGCGCACATTCCCGCTGAACAGACGATAGCCGATGTGACGAAAGGAAGAACACAGTGGGGGTAAGCCTCCAGCGCAGGGTCGAAAGTTGTGTAAATCAGAACCGAAAGTCATTTATTTATTTATTTATTAAAGGCAAACCAACAGCTTCTGTATACAGCATTACATAACTATAATAGTAAAAAAGCATCAGACTCATACAGTCGATATGCTTATAAATAAATAAATAATAATTATAAATAAGTCATATATTCAAATCAAGATGAGGATCTATTTGAATGTCAAAATTTACATAAGATAGCACCCAAATCGTTTCACTTCCTAATGTTTTTGCTGGGAAACAGAAGTTTCGGAACAAACTCCCCTTTCCTTTTTTTAGATTTATATCTACTACAACTGTCTTTAGTATTATTTACTTGGCACTCATGAGTCGGGCATAATAATTATCTCGAAAATTATGGGTACAAAATATTGACTCTCCTTTAGAATATACAGACGTATAAAGCTATCTAAACCGTTCTTCTTTTCGCAGATGATGGCTTTACACTTTTCGCCTTTCACGGCAAGTTGAATGAGGAAATGGAAGGACTTGAAGCCGGCTACTGGTCCAGAGATATCACCAAAGCCAAGAATGGAAGGTGGACCTTCAGAGACAGGAACGCACAGCTCAAGATCGGAGACACTGTGTATTTCTGGACTTACGTCATCAAGAATGGACTGGGTTACAGACAAGATAATGGGGAATGGAAGGTCACTGGTAAGTTATACGCATATATCAAGTTTATCATTTCTTGAAAATACTATTAAAAAGAACAGTAAGTAAGTACAGTAAATTTCTAATAAATCGGACTTGAAAGATCCTCGAAGAGATGTTGGTAAGATCCTCTTGCTATGTTGGTAAGATCCTCTTGCTATGTCGGAAATGTTCTGATGATCTTAAAACGCCTGAACAGGTTTTCAAAAAAATAAAAAATAAAAATAAAAATTACATTAAAAATTTAAAAAATCCCCATCGCAAAAAAGAAAAAACATTTAAACATTTTAAGCAGCATCAGCTCATCCTGTTGCCATCAGTGCTTTGTGTTTAGAATCAAATGCTGGTTGAAATGAATCCAAACACGACCTATCTGCTATTATTCTGTCAAGAGTCTACCTACTGGTGTGCTGGATAGCCTGGCTGCAGTATCAGCTCATCCTGTTGCCATCAAGGCATTGTGTGCAGAATCAAATGCTGGTTGAATTGAATCCAAACACGATTTATCTGCTATTATTTTGTCAAGAGTCTACCTACTCGTGTGCTGGATAACCTGGCTGCAGCATCAGCTCATCCAGTTGCCATCAGTGCATTGTGTGCAGAATCAAATGCAGGTTAAAATGAATCCAAACACGACATATCTGCTGTTATTTTCCCAAGAGTGTATTAGTCTGCTAGATATCCTGGCTGCATCAGACCAAATGCACCATAATGTTGCTTATTAATATTACACACATGGGTGTTCGAAATTTTAAGACACACATATGTTTGTAAGTAAAGTTAATACCCATAGACGTCTAAAATAGCAACGGTAGCTAACACAAAAGAGCTGATAACCTTGAAACGGCTGAACCGATTTTGATAAATTATGTCTAAGAACCATCGCAAGAAACCCTGCTTTCAAATAAAAAAAACCGCATCTAAATCGGTTCACCCGTTTGGGCGCTACGGTGCCACAGACAGACAGACAGACAGACACACACACATAGCGGTGAAACTTACAACACCCCTCTTTTTGCGTCGGGGGTTAAAAATACATTGAAACCATCTCGATTAAATCATCCTTCAACAAAAAATACGGCATCAAAATCGGTTTATTCGTTTAGGAGATACGATGCCTACTTACAGATATACAGTCAAACATAATAAAAAAAAATAGTTTTAGTTAGGAAGGAAGGGATTTTAGCATTCAAAGGTGGTACATTTTTGTGGTACGAAATATGGAAATAACAAAAATAATGGAGTGTTTAAAATTATTCAGCGTTACGAAGATTTTTCTCTGGCAAATTGATGCACCAATATTGCAAACTGTTGACTATCCACACTTAAACAGTAACTTACTGACTTTTTGAAATAATAACTAGGTATCTATGTAAAAATGCAGGCGAGATATTATGAATAACAAATGGTAAATCCCCATTTACCGTAAATCAAAACAATCTGATAAGTTTACATGAACGTCACGATGAACGCAAGATATTAGGTTCTTTAATAAATAATTATCGCATCGCACAAAACATTGTTCAGAGTTCTGTAACCAAATGGCAAAAAAGGGTAACCTTAATAATTGCATCTTGCCCGTCTCTCCATCCATAATTTGCACGTTTTTTTTTCTACAAAATATATTAAGAGACTATGGTAGATACTATATCTATGAGACATCGGAGACAGTGAGTATTCTATGTTTAGCGCTTAATGGATATTTAGATGTACAAATAAATACATTTTCAACATAGCAAAACATAACATAATTATGTCGTGTTGGCCCAGAGGTTAAGGCGCCTACCTCTCAAGCACAAGGTTGTGGTTCAAATCCGGCAAATACCAATGTGACATTTTCAATTCATATGTACTTTCTAAGTTTATCTTAGACATCATTGACATCGGTAAAGGAAAACATAGTAAGGAAACCTGGTCTTATAGTTAATATAAGTTTGAAATCGCCAATCCGCCTTGAACAAGCGTGGTGTTCAATGCTCGAGCCTTCTCTGTAAGGGAAGAGGCCTTTGCCCTGCAGTGGGACAGTAACAGGCTGGTATCTATAAAACATAACATCACGCCTGTAATCTCCGAAGGGCTAGGCAGAGCTGTACCTGGTAGAACTCCCACATTTAGCCAATTATGTTTAAGTCCCATGTAATAAGGGGGAGCTTATTGTCTTCAATCATGTAAGTACGAGACTCCGGGCTGCTACTGAAAAATTTCGCTCTGTCCGACCCGGGGATCGAACCTGAGACCTCATACTCACCAGTAGAGCTTGCAACCATGAGACTAACGAGGCAGTCAGTTTTATAATAATACTAGCAGACGTCCAGCAGTTTCACCCGCGAGGTCCCGTTCCCGTGGGAATACAGGGATAAAAAGTAGCCTTCGCTTCATTATGCGCACAGCCAAGGAGTGGAATTCCCTGCCTGCATCAGTGTTCCCGAGTTCATATGGCCCCAATCTGTTTAAGTCGCGAGTTAATAGGCTTCTTATGGGTAAGCTCGTCCCATCGTCGACCTCATCTCTGACCGCTGGTCAAGATTGAGGTCAAGAGTAGACCCATTATATAAAAAAAAAACCTATACCATACAATTTGGTAATACTCCCCACACAATATCCCAAAGTAAAAACATCTCTTTACAAGAAACTTTTCCCATATCTTCGACATTTCCCAGTTTCTCGAACACAATGGGTGTTGTCTTCAAAGCTTAAGTGGGGCCTACACACACGAGAGTTCACTTCTAACATCTTAACACCTTCGAAAGTCGTTCAGCCATCTTTCTTTTATGACTCGGGCTTTCTTTAGAGAGAATTGGCGTCTGTTCTTTATTCTTAAAAATGGCTATCTTTTATTTTGAGTATTTGTGGAATGGTTGAATATTATTTTGTCTATTATTTCATCATTTTAGAAATATATTTTACCTATTTGAATTAATAATGCGGTAATTATCAATTTGAAACCCATCGCTAATACCCTTGCTATCCAGTTGACTGATATCAGTGCTGCCTCATTGCCTAGTGGTGGCTAGTGCTGAGCACGAGGTCTCGGGTTCGGGTCCAGTTTATAAAGTTACTATAAATGTTTAAGAAATATACATGTCAAATTATAATAATGTGTTAATAAAATATCAACAATGTCATAAAAATAGAATAAAACAGAATCACAATGTCAAATGATTACACTAACATAAAAGAAAATAAAAATGCAATTAAAAATTATAATTACTAGCAGCCGTCCCGCGGTTTCACCCGCGTAGTTCCCGGTCCCGTGGGAATATAGGGATAAAAAGTAGCCTATGTTATCCGGAAATAGTGTAGCTTTCCAGCAGTGCAATCATTTTTAAAATTGGATCATTAGTTCCGAAGATTACCACCTACATACAAATTTTACCTCTTTATAATATTAGTATAGATAAAAATTGATTAAAATTTGTCATCCAGATACTCCTTGACTGAATAAGATACCCTGTCATTCAATAGCTAAAAGAGATTGCTTTTGAATTCATTATTATTCTTACAGTTTCTAATATGACAAAGTAATTTATTGTACAGACGCCAGCACATCAAGTTACCCCAATGTGTCAAATTTTCCCAATTGAATACGAAGCTAATTTTGTTTGACATAAAGTTGAAAAACGATCAATGAAATTTGACACATTGGGGTAACTTGACGTGCTAGCGTCTGTACAAAATTGTACAATGCCATTGCATAGACACTTTTATAAGCAAATGCAGTTCTGGTGATTATTGTTTTTAACTTATCTGGGCGACATTGACTTCCTACATGACTAAACAAGTGTATATTAGTGTTTTTACATAGATTATTAAAACCCCAAAGATATACAGCGAAGGTACTGTTAGAATATTTCAATCCCTAAAGTGTGACTTACATGAATCTGTTCTTCTTAGTTTGTAGATGGCTCGGATGCATCTTTTTTGAGCCAAAAGCGGATATATTTGTAGCGTTACCCCAAAATATGAGTCCATACCTTAATGTGGAGGCCACAATCTAAAAACCTACAGTCGTCCGACGAATCCGCCTAGACAGGGCAATCGTGTGGGGTGTGAAGGGCGAGACGCGGGAAAGCCGCTCACAAACTGCGAACAAAACGATGTTCGTAGTTCGGGAGGTATTATTCAGGACGAACGGGCGTAGACGTTGTCGGCATTTTTCCAGAGATCAAAGGTGTCGTCCTACTTCTTCTTATCGTGTGGTTAGTAACTAACCTGGTGTCAGAGTTTTAATGCCGCCCATGGGCCTCTGACTTGGCATCACATGCCCTCGAGAATAGTCTCTCAGGCATGCCGGTTTCCTCACGATGTTTTCCTTCACCGGTTTTAAAGCAAGTGATAATTTAACAATACGCACATAAATCCGAAAAGTCAGAGGTGCGTGCCTTGGGTTCGAACACGAGACCTGCGATTTGGCAATCCGCCGCTCACACCACTAGGCTATCACTGCCTCACTGCCTATCACTGCCTCGTCCTACTGTATTAATATTTATACTGTGGTGGAGGCCATACCTGTGGTATGGCGTTCAGAGGACAGTTTTGTTTGCAACTTTGCCTAACATAGGTATAGGTATAAAGGGCATAGAGAATCGGCAAAGTCTCAAACAAACACTATCAATTTGAGTTTTCCAACTCATTTCATTGTCAACGTGTAATCCTAAAAACTTTATAGTGTTTGTTTCTAGTAATCTAGGATTTTTGTGTCGAAGTTTAAAGTCCATTATTTTAGTTTTAGTTAAATCAATTTTAAGATTGTTGGCATTCAACCATTCTATGATTGACACCAGATCTGATCATTATTGTTTACATGCATTTTACACAAAGATATTGGGTAAAAACCACTTTGTTACTTGCCCGTATTTAAAAGCAAAATCTGGTGCATGACAGGCACTGTATTACCATTTAATTTGTTTTGTTTTTATCAAAAACTTGATTTTGTAGTGAAAATATTGACTAGCACTTAATCTTACGCCACACACTTATAAATTCCAACAATTCTTTTTCCAGGATACGTTGACGAAGCCGGCAATCCCGTAAACCCAACCGACGGAACCCCTATCGGTGGTGCACAAGCCCCCAACCCTATTCCAGCACCCCAAAACGCTGGGTTAGCCCCATCAGCACCAACAGCTACGTTCTCCGCCTCTGTCCAGCCGAATGTGCAGTACCCCTGCGAGATATCAGTGTCCAAGGTCAACGTGCCAGGGTTTGTCTGTAAGGGGCAGCTGCTTTTTGAGGATAACTTCAATTCTGGCATCGAAAAGGGGAAGGTTTGGACTCCTGAGATCAAGTTTCCTGGAGAACCGGTTAGTGATTTTAAGTGAATACATAGTAACGGCCACACGGGTTAATCGAAGGTTTAGTCAATTGAATTACTATTGTGTCTGGTAGTCAAAGTGTAGCTACGCTTGCTAAAGTCGGTCTGAAGTTGGGTGAATATTCATATTTCTGAGAACTCTAAGCCCTTGTTCACAGATGTCATTCGTAAATGTACAGACGCCAGCACATCAAGTTACCCCAATGTGTCAAATTTTCCCAATTGAATATGAACCTTATTCAGTTTGACATTAAGTTGAAAATCAATCAAAGAAATTTGACACATTGGGGTAACTTGATGTGCTGGCGTCTGTACTTATGATAATATTATTACTGAAATTGAAGCAGTGGCTAAAACCCATTGCACTATTCACGTAAATCCACTCCAGTAACAAGTTTATTTAGGTTAGTTTAACAAGACTTCCAGTAATGTGAAAGCTGCATTTCTAGTAAGTTTATTTTTAGGAATTTAAGCCAGTTTTACACGTCAAACAAGAGAACGACTGCTCCACCATAGTTTTGAAAAGACTAAACTTAATTAAACTAAGAAGCATTTGAAAACTAGGTATTGTCAATGAACTAAATAGTTAATTTCTGTATTAATAGTAATATTTGAACAAGTTATTATTAAACACGTAACTTGATTAACTTGTTTGTGCGGCCATTTAAAGATCTTTGAAATTCTTTACGAGCATGCAGAACCACGAATGTCTGACGACCAGGGGCTCGAGTCTGCTGTTGCAATTGTGTCTCAATGACCGGTCATTGATCGAATATTTGACAACTTTGAAAGTTTTTGTATGGGAAATCTGTCATAAGTTTGACGTTATACGTCAAAAATCGATCACTGACCGCTCATTGAGACACGATTGCAATTGCAGACTCAAGCCCCAGTTTAATCAATCATGGGTGTCGTGTTACCTAGGCTCTCGTTTGTGGAAATAGGATAGACCGTCGCTTCGTATAAGACACTGGTATTCAGATGCATCCGGTTGCACTAGAAGCCGATCTCAGCACTTTTGGGAATGGCTAGCCAAAATAATGATTACATATTAATCGATACCTTTGTTGACACTGCTATGTAATAGAGATCTTTATTAACAAAATCGACAGCTCTTCTACAAATTTTACTGAATGATAAATTAATGTTACAGCCAATTACGATTTTATAATTTACTAGCTGTACCCTGCCACGCTTCGCTGTCGCACATTGTTATTGAATGGTTAAAAAAAAAGAGAAAATGACGTGTGGCACTCGGAGACTGCCGCGGTAAAGCTATTGCATAGCATTTTTATCAACTCCTCTCCCCCTTTCCTCCCCTCTCTGCCTCCCTCTCCCCCACACCTCCCACGCCCCTCCCCTCACCTCTTCATCCCCCTCCCCTCGCCCCTCCCTCATTTTTCCCTCCCTCCCCTCTCACAATCTCCCCCTCCCCCTCACACAATCTCCCCCCTCCCCTCTCACATTCTCCCCCTTCCCCTGTCACGATCCCCACTCCGACTCCCCTCCCTCTTCCCTCTCCTCGTGATATTTCAAAAAGTCATTAAAAGTTCTGCTATGATTATTAAAAAGCAAGGGTTGGTGATAAAAAAGTGCAAATTTAGAGTTGTATGTATTTTTTGATGCCACCTAATAAAAAATAAAAAAAATAAAAATTATCAAAAAAATAAAAATAAAATTTGGGGTGAACACCCCTTATCACTTACAGGTTAGAAAAATAGATAGTAGCCGATTCTCAGGCTTACTGAATATGCATAAAAAATTTCATGAGAATCGGTCAAGCCGTTTCGGAAGAGTATGGGAACGAACATTGTGACACGAGAATTTTATATATAAGAAGATTTACCAACACAAACAGAACACGGGGCAATTGAGTCTACAGGCTGTATATATTTTCACAGTGTTTAAAATATACAAATTTTCAATGTGTTATTTCCAGGACTTCCCATTTAACGTGTACCTCAATGACCGCAACCTACACGTAAGGGATGGCCGCTTGTCCATCAAACCTATCACTTTGGAGTCCAAGTATGGAAACGACTTCGTGAGGCAGTCGCTTGATATTACAGCCAGGTAAGAAGTAAATAACAGCGCTGCTATAGTCAGATGTCTATGCTGAGCTTTTGTATTTCCACAACATAACGTTACGCCATTCTATTTTAAAAGGGGCCGGCAGAGATGTATAGATTAATGTTTAGAGATAGAACTTCTTTAGCAATTGTTATCCAATTTCAATGATTCTTTCAAGTTTTGAAAGACTTTCTTTACATACAAAGAAACTAAAAATTACAAAATGAAAACTTTTTTAGGTTTGGTGGTTTTGTTTTGTTCATTATTGGCCACCGACTTCCGAAACTGGAGTTATTTTTCACCTGTTAGTTTTTTTTAAGAAGTCGGTTGTTTTTTTTGTAAAAAAGTTTTTTCTGTTTTAATATCGTTACATCGTGCTGAGATAAGGGCCTTTTGACCTCGCACAGGTCTTTTTGTTGTTGTTGACAAAATGACTAATACTGATACTGCTAGCCTGCATCGTCAACTAGGCAAAGGTATCTCCCCATGACTTCCAGTTTTTTCGATCCTGGGCTAAAGAGTAAAGTGGCCCACTGGTCGTTTGTCCCGGTCGCCATCTCCTTCTAGCTGTGTCAAACTAACATAATTTAATAACGACTGGTTGATAACGCAACAAAGTGTAAAATACGTTCTGTAAATATTTCAACTACCTAACTATTACGTTCAACGTGCCACCACCTGCTGACGAAGGCTTTAGGTAATTACATGGGGTCCCGGTAGAATCCCTTGGGTGCGTAACCCTAAAACCAGTATCAACACGGCAATGGGATAAGGTTTACCGTAATAATATTAATAAAAGTAAACGCACAAGGGATTTTCTTGTTCACATAATAATGTTTACTATACCAGGAAAAGGTTTTTTTCTCAATATACTTAAACAGATGCGACTGTATCTAAGGCTTAATAGCTGTAATGTGATAACCAAAGCTTATTGTTTCTGAGGCAGGAGTTTGTTTGTCGCTACAAAGTTAAAGTAAAAAAAATAAGGACAGAATTAAAGAACCTTAAATACGAAACCCAACAGTCCTGTGATCTGTGTCTAAATAATCAAATGAAATTGACCTGCATGTTTTATTACGTCATATAAAAGTAAATCCAAAGCTAGAGGACCCATATTTTTTGGTTTTTCGAAATTATGTACATTCATATTTGTAACTTTGACATTATGGTTTTCATCTTGAAAATTAGCTTGCTTACGCAAAGGTAACCACCTCATTCCACCGTTTATGTGACGTCATCGCTTGTTTTTTGGTTTTTATTTTTTTCTCGGAACTTAAGAAATAAAAAAAAATAAAAAAATATTTTTGGACTCAGCCTACAAAAATGAAGAAACTGTATTTTTGTTTTAGGGTCATGGCAATTTTGAAATGTCAATTGCGGCGGTTATAAATACCTGTGAAGTTTAGCGGGAGCGTGGAACCTAATATAGAATTACGCTTGTACGATATGACTACATACAGAAAGCACAGCCAATAGAAATCTCTATTCCGAGACAGCACGTTTCGCCGAAAACTTTGTTGTTAGAAAACATTGTTTGCAGACATCTCGGTACATAGGAAGCACTGTTGACAGAGATTTCTGTTCATAGATAGCACTTCTTGCCGTAAACTTTTTCATAGAAACCACTGTTTCCAGATACCTTGGTTCACAGAAAGCGCCTGTGGAGAAGAAGAACCTATAAATCTATACATATAATAAGACTGTAAAAAAACTGTGTCTGTACATTGAATACATTTAAAAAATAATAATTGAGGGGGGTTTAGAAACAGTAATAGAGCACGAATCAAAAAAAAAAAGTCTGTCTGTTTGTCTGTTTGTCCGTTTGTCTGTTTGTTTGCACACGCTAATCTTCGGAACTACTGGACGGATTTGAAAGATTTTTTTTTTGTTGTATAGATATTAAGTCTGGTCAACACATAGGCTATAATTTATCTTGGAAACTGGAACACCTGATGCAGAACCGCAACAGACCATCTAAACTATAGGAGATACAAAAATGGTACCATAGCAAAAATTGTTCCACGTTATGAGCATTTTCTGCTGAGAGAATAAATTTGAAGATCCGGAACACCTGATGTGGAACTTCAAGAGCCCAGCTACACTATAAGATATATTGGAATAACGTCTTAGCAAGAGTTGTTCAGCCTTATGAGCACTCGCTGTTGACGTATAAAAATCGAAGATCTGGAACACCTGTTGTGGAACTCCAAGAGCCCAGCTACACCATAACTCAAATAGGAATGACGTCTTAGCAAAAGTTGTTCGGTCTGATAGGCATTTCCTGTTGACTTATAAAAATCGAAGATCAGAAACATTTGGTCTGGAAATTAAAACTATCACTAATTTCATTGCATAATTATAAAATAACATAAGTAGGAGGTACTACGCGGTGAAGGCGGGAACAGTTCAGGACTGATTTTCGATGACGATGGTATATCGTTGAAAATTAGACTCTACTGGCTAAAACTCCCATTTTTTTATCGTATGCCTTCGGGCTTATGTTATTTGAGTGTTTAATTTCCTTTTCCATTTATCTTCGTTACACGGTAGCTTACCCGGTAACGCAGGAGAGCAGCCACTTAGATTTTAATTGATCAGGTATCATCACAATAAAACTATAACCATGCCTAGAAAGAGGTAAAATTTTTCCCAATGTTCCAAAGGTGCTAAATGATTAAAGACCATAAGATCCCAACAATCTACCGAAGAGCGTTAGGAGAGACTCGATGCTGTTCGAGAACATGAGGCTGCAACTCGCTCCGTGGAAACTTCTTGGGATCGCGAAGCACGCCTGCATTCTCAGCGTATTTACGCATCTACATCCAGGTCTCTAGAGACCAGTGAAGAATATGTGCGCGACTGACCGCTGATCGTGAACATCATGCACTGTCTCGCGAGTTGGAGACGTTCACGGAAAAAGCATGACGCTTGAGTTTTCAGCGTATATACGCATCGACTCTAGAGATAAGTGGGGGAAGGAGATGCGCGACTGACCGCTGATCGTGAACGTTACGCAACATATTATAGGCTATAATTTATTTTGGAAAATGGAACACCTAAAGTAAAAGAGATATAAAAATGGTGCCATTGCAAAAACTATTCCACGTGAAGAGTGTTTTCTGCTGTGAGACTAAATTTGAAGATCTGGAACACCTGTAGGGGAACTCCAAAGCCCAGAGACAATATAACATATACATAATAGAAATGGCGTCTTAGCAAAAGTTGTTAAGTCTGATGGCATTTCCTGTTGACCAACAAAAATAAAAAATCTGGAACATCTTGAATCGTCTCGCGCATCCCATTGATTTCCCGTCCCCGGGCTTTTAGAATTCGACATCAGACGTTTCAGATCTTCAATTTTGACGACCCCGTTGTCGCTGGCATAAGCAACAGGATCCGCGTACGAAGTCGCGGGCAGAAGCTAGTATTTAATATATTACAAAATTTCGCTTTTCTGCCTCTCTATCCATAAAAAAACACGTTTATTTCATACAAAAATGCAATTTTAATCAAAAATTAAGCAATAGATGAAATTGAAAACATAACAATCTCATCAGCTTTATAATAGAAACAAAAAGTAGGTACTCGATATAACTTTAAAAATATTGTTTATACACTAAACTTCATTGTTATTAATTCTTCATGTGCAAAATAAGAGCTAATCCACCTAAAAGGGCTCAAGTCCATCTCACTCCTTTAAGACAAGTGCTTTTGCATTCTGTTTTCGTATTGAATTTGTGGAGATCGACGATCGACGATCGACGATTTGGCATAGGCTCTGCCGCTTTGGCGCTTTTTAACCGACTTCAAAAAAAGGAGGAGGTTCTCAATTCGGTTGTATTTTTTTTTTTTTTTTTAGGGTTTGTTACCTCAGTACTCCGTCATTTATGGACCGATTTTCAAAATTCTTTTTTTGTTTGATAGGGTATACTAACAGATTGGTCCCATTTGTATCAAAACTCATACCTGATGAGGGATCTTCGAGGAATTGAGGGAACTCCTCAAAAAATATAGGCAACAAATCAAGCATTTTCATTTAGAAAGTATCATTTGGTGAAAAACTGATGAAGAAGACAGGCAAGGGAACTCTTCAACGCATAAAAGCAAATTATTCGCGATTGCTGTAGTCAGATGTCTATGCTGAGCTTTTGTATTTCTACAACATAACATTACGCCATTCTATTTTAAAAGGGGCCGGCAGAGATATACAGATTAATGTTTAGAGATAGAACTTCTTTAGCAATTGTTATCCAATTTCAATGATTTTTTCAAGTTTTGGAAGACTTTCTTTACATACAAAGAAACTAAAAATTACAAAATAAAAACTTTTTTACAAAAAAAACAACCGACTTCTTAAAAAAACTAACAAGTGAAAAATAACTCCAGTTTCCGAAACTGGAGTCCGTGTTCACAGACTTCCGAAACTGGAGTTATTTTTCACCTGTTAGTTTTTTTTTAAGAAGTCGGTTGTTTTTTTTGTAAAAAAGTTTTTTAGTTATATCGAGTACCTACTTTTTGTTTCTATTGTAAAGCTGAAGAGTTTGTTATGTTTTCAATTTCATCTATTGCTTTCGTCTTGCTTCATTTTTTATTAAAATGGCATTTTTGTATGAAATAAACGTGTTTTTTTACGGATAGAGAGGCAGAAAAGCGAAATTTAGTAATATTTTAAATATTTATAGGTTCTTCTTCTCCAGAGGCGCTTTCTGTGAACCAAGGTATCTGGAAACAGTGGTTTCTATGAAAAAGTTTACGGCAAGAAGTGCTATCTATGAACAGAAATCTCTGTCAACAGTGCTTCCTATGTACCGAGATGTCTGCAAACAATGTTTTATAACAACAAAGTTTTCGGCGAAACGTGCTGTCTCGGAATAGAGATTTCTATTGGCTGTGCTTTCTGTATGTAGTCATATCGTACAAGCGTAATTCTATATTAGGTTCCACGCTCGTTTAGCGGTTGTTTGATTTTGATTCGAACGGACCTCCGTACTAGTGATAATAACTGTATCACGGACCAAACAATGACAGGAGTCGATGGTAGATAGATTAACACTTTCACTGTCCATGCATTACAATACAAGTAATGCACTGATGAGTTAGCTCCGTACGTCCGTGCATGACATACAATACACTATTAAACACCAAGAATAGTGTTGTTCACGAGAAACTTGAAAAATCAATAAAATAAAAAAAAAAACATAATTCTTTCAACCTGCCAAGTACGTAATCTGGCTCCCTAGGTTTCCATATCTAAAAAAATAAAGTAAAACTTGGTATATTATATTTTAATCAAACAAAAATAAAAATGGTTTTTCTTCCTAAAATTCAACTTAAATAAAACTTTTTTTTTTTATTTCATTAAGGGGTCTACGCTAATAAACTTTTCTTGAGACATAATAAGTCACCTTCACAGTCGATACAATATACTGCATTAAGTGCCACACAATTAAGTTTGTTTCGTGGCCCAATTTATGTGTATGCAATTTACTATACTTACATAATTATCTCTTTCGTTTTCCTCGTAGAGGTTTATCAATGAAACAGTCCACCAAAATATACACGAGATCAACGATTTGACCATGTTTGTTACCTATACATCGATCGTGTTTCGACGTACTTGGACAACACTATTGGTCGGCGATTGAAGTTCATACGTTGTATATAACGCACTATTGGACGTGCAATAATTGTATTGATAATTGTCTTAGGGCAGTGAAAGTGTTAAGCTACGTTTGCTGGGGCTAGCCCAGCCTGTAAAACCGAACCTCCAAGCCTCGAAAAATACGATAAGTTCCTTCTGTCTGTCTCTATCGAATGCATTTAATTTAATAAAAGCGCGATACAGGAAGTTCGTGACAATGATATGTACAGAAAAGTAATATCTTAATGATAATGATGAGTTTGCGACTAAATAATAGTTGCTAATAGATGCGTGAGTCGATCGAAGGTTTAGCTACGCTTAACGAGGTCGGTTCCTGGATGGGAGACCATTTATTACACGCTCGATAAACCGTTGGTTACGGCAGTATTTTAAGTATAGATCTTTGATAGTCGTTGGGGGTACTCAGAAGCCCGGAAGTCTGACAACCAACTTAACCGAGGAGTATCGTGTTACCCATGACCAGGTTTTGGAGGTCGGAAGCAGTCGCTCCATGTAAAATACTGATAGCTGCATCAGGTTTGACTGGAAACTGAACTCATCTTATTGGGAAAACGCTAAAGCTATCTTGTATTGTGAATCAACTGAATGTAGAAGTTCAATTAATTGAAGGGTGTTTTAAGAATAATTTCCAACAAAAATAATGGTGTTAATGTCTCCAGATGCACCGGCACCATCGGTACAACGCAGTGTTCCCAGGAAGCTTCAGGCCCTCAGATACTACCGCCCATCATCACTTCCAAAATTACTACCAAGAACAAGTTTGCTTTCAAATACGGCAGGATAGAGATCAGCGCTAAGTTACCATTGGGAGACTGGATTTATCCAGGTAAGCATTCTTGGAATACTTGTTAGTTCTGGCGAAGTTTCTAGATCTGTTAATAAAAGTATATCACAAGGATAGGTGGCAGCACTTTTCTGTCTTTGGTTAGCAACAGATACATATATTCTTTCTAAGATCGCCTTAGACGTTGATGGAAAACATGTGGAGAAACCTAGCCTTATAGTTAAATAGCTTCTGCTCAAGTGACTTTCCCAAGATTAAGAATAAAAGTATCCTTTGTATTAATTCAGGTGATGGTCTATCTGCGATCCCATTTGCATCCAAATCTGTTCAACGGTTCACGCGTGATTAAGTAACAAACATCCAAACACAAAAACAACGAAACACCTTCACAAACTTTTGCATAATTATACAATATTAGTAGCACTCGCAACCGGCGTGTGTGTATGACAACATGTATGAATGTAAACGAAGCAAAAGAAGTATGTAAGAATCGTAGCATATGGCGCCCTGTATCTACCTGTGTTTCTACCTACCCCCATGGGAAAAAGGCGTGAGTTTATGTATGTGTATGTATGTAGTAGTAAGATATGAGTCTAAAATTGCCAATCCGCTTTGAGCAAGCGTGCCTTTTTTATATTGGAAGTGGCTTTTGCCCTACACTGGAATATTAGTAGGCTGTATTAATTATGGATTTTTACAACAATTAAACTTAATACAATCATATTTATTTCTAGCGATCCAATTGGAACCTCGTGACCACGTGTACGGTGTCAGCAACTACGCGTCCGGACTCCTGCGCATTGCCACCGCAAAGGGAAACGTGGAATTCGCCAAGAAGTTATACGCGGGACCCATCATGTGCGACTCTGAACCATTCAGGTTGGTAACTGATAGTAAAAGAAAGAAAGAACAACCTCCACAGAGACAAATACAATCTAAAACAAAAGGAGAAACCTGTGATAACTTAGTGGAGTAACCGGCGATTTTTCAAATCATAATAAATATTCCACAACTTTTTCACACAACGCCATTTAGTCCCAAGTTAAGCTTGAAAGCTTTTGTTATGGGTACTAAACAGCTGATAAACATACTTTTAAAGTTCTAAATTCGTACATATTATTGATACATTAAACCCCGAAACAGAACAAATGATCGTGCTCATCACACAAACATTTGTCCTGAGTGGGAATTGAACCCACGACCTCCGGCATAGCAGTCAGGGTCACTAACTACTAGACCAACAGGCCAGTCATAAGTCTTGAGTTCGAACCCAAGGCACGCACCATTGACTTTTTGGATTCATGTGCGTATTGTGTAATTACTTGCTTCAAAAACCGTGAAGGAAAACATCGTGAGGAAACCGGCATGCTTGAGAGATGTTTCTTGACGCCTTGTGAAGCCAAGTCCCATGTCCATTGTCCCCATGGGCGACATAGTCACCAGATTAGTTACTAACCAAACGAAAGGATTACCCACACACATATTCTCGAATTAATTAACTCTTGGTTATGTTCCAGATCTGCGTATTTCAAGGAAAAGGCGGGATCTGACCTTTGGAGTAGAGAGTTCCACAATTACTCAGTGGAATGGAGACCAGGTAATAAAATTAACTTATCTAGACTACTTAATATTATATAGAGGAAAAATTTGTGTGTGTGTATGTTTGTGTGTGTGTATGTTTGTGTGTGTGTATGTTTGTAATTAATTAACTCAAAAACTGCTATGCCGATTTCAAAAATTCTTTCACCATCGGAAAGCAACATTCACCTGAGTAACATAGGCTACTATTTATCACTGAATTCCCACGGAAACGGGAACGACGCAGGTAAAACCACGTGACGTCTGTTAGTATTTTAATGCATTTTTTTTTTCATTTCTTTTTCTGTAAATACTTACATAAGAGTAATTTTTAAATAGTCAGAAAACTTTTATCTGAAGAATAAATATGGCGGTTTGACGGATTGTCTATAAAAAAACTGCTGAACTTCCATTTTTTTTCTTAGTTATAACTTATTGGACGACTGAAAAATCAAGCACATTCTTTGGCGTCTTTATGTGTAGGACACCCATCCGCGATGTCCGCAGTTTAATCTCTGTATTCTTAATCTGGTACCTATCAAATTTAAATTGTACTAAAATAACTGCCACTTAACACCAACAGAATGCTTGAAATGTCATCTTATTTTTAAAATTTTTGTTCCATTTTGCAGTTGAATTATTTGATACACCTTCAATTTTTTGTATATATTCTTTCCAGACGGCATCTCCCTGTTCGTGGATGGAGAGAAATATGGCGAGGTGACTCCTCCAGCAGAAGGATTCTACAAGACTGCCACAGAGAACAACGTGGTCGCAGCTTCGCAGTGGCTCAAGGGAACTATAATGGCACCCTTCGACGAAATGGTACAGTAAATTGCAAGAAACACAAAAAAAAATTCGACGGCTGCCCTGATGCATCCACCTTAAGCTGTTTTTATTATCTGAAAATAGAAAGAATAAAATACTCATTATTGTAAAGACACCAGCACATCAAGTTAACCCCATGTGTCAAATTTTCCCAATTGAATATGAACCTTATTCTGTTGAACATAAAGTTGAAAAAATATCAAAGAAATTTGACACATTGGGGTAACTTGATGTGCTGGCGTCTGTACACCATAAAAACTAATAAAATAATTAGGGTTCAGTTAAGCTATTCTGTATCTAAGATCATCCCGTAAAAATGCAATGCTACTACTGAACTTCCGTTCGCCATCGCCCGATCACGCTTTTCGTAACGCTCTCATCATGCATTCACTATCAAGCATGTTAAGAGTTAAGAGTCCCAATCGGTTGTTTTTTTTTGTAAATAAGCTTTTTGTGAGTCGGTTCAATCTGACTAATTAGGTAACAATTCGTCTCCCCCAGTTCTACATATCCCTGGGTATAAACGTGGGCGGCGTGCACGAGTTCCCCGACAGTGCGAACAAGCCGTGGAACAACCGCGCCACGAAGGCGATGCTGAACTTCTGGAACGCGCGCGACGCGTGGTACTCCTCCTGGTACGACGACACCAGCGCGCTGGAGGTGGATTACGTCAGGGTTTATGCTATTTAGAAGGTAGGGTTTTTTTAGAAAATGAAAATGAAAAAATGAAAATAAAAAATGAAAATGAAAAAATGAAAAATGAAAATGAAAAAATGAAAAAATGAAAATGAAATAATGAAATCTTTTTATAGCAGTCCATCTACGTCTAGCGTTGAAGCGTACAAATATAAATCCATGCATAATAATAATCAATTATATCAGTTTAAATATGCAAATTAAATAGACTAGCAGAAGAGATGTTAATGTCGAATAATAATCATTATGAAAATAAAATTAATAAAAAAGTAAAATGTTAAAATTATTTATAAAATGCAGGTATTACAAAATTAATTTTGCATGGTTTAAATCGTCATTGGTCTCCTTTGCCCCGGGGAAAGCGGAGGGGTCTGTCAGACACTTACTGACTAAAAACCAACCCGGTGTTCCGTATCACACCTGCGTCGGGGGTCACGGGAACAGAAGATACCTCCGCGACCCCCGACAGATTTGACAGTCGTTACGGGTAGTCAGAAGCCCGAAAGCTTGACAACCAGTTAAACCAAGGGGCATAATGTTACCCAGTAGCTTGTACTGACTGATCTGGTCCCCTCATTCTGTGTGGTTCTTTCCTCAAAAGACCATCTCAGACACTAATTTGCATGGATCTTACATGATTTGACCAAGATAATGTCTGGACTTTAAAAGAGACTAGACCTCTGAGTTTCTTTCGGTGTTTCTTCTGAGAGTAGTCAGGTAGTGAAACTCCGATCTTATCTACTAGTTAAAAAAAAAGACGTGTAAAAGTGTTTGTGAAAACCTATTTACAGAAATGAGTATCATTTATAGTATCAGTTAAACTGGAAGCCGACCCTAACATAGTTGGGAAAAGGTAACCGTCAGAATGACTGGACCAAGTGAGATATGTCCCTAAGACCATGTGCACTATTTAAAAAAAAAAAGTATGATAAGGTAGCAAATAGGTAGTAAATATTAACATTAACAACACGGTTAATACAACTCTAAAACTACGAGAACTTGGAACTGGCCAGCCAACCTGACGTCAAGATGGCTGGCCACTTTATTTCATTAATATATATTTTTTTTGCAAAGGTACCAAATAAATATAAAATATATTCCACTACTTTTCCACACAGCGCCATTTAGTCCCAAGCTAAGCTAAGAGCTTGTGTTATGGGTACTAAACAGCTGATAAACATACTTACATATTTCTAAATACATACGTAATATAGATAAATTACACCCAGACACAGAACAAATGATCGTGCTCATCACACAAACATTTGTCCTGGGTGGGAATCGAACCCACGACCTCCGGCATAGCAGTCAGGGTTACTAACCACTAGACCAACAGGCCAGTCAATATTTCACTTTAGGTACTAAATCATGTGTGTACCTATCAAGGTAGATTATACATTGGTGGTAACTAGTACCCTATGTTTTATTTTTGCCTTACCTAGCAACATAGGGAACCATAGCGTCCTTGCGTCCCTCACTAAGCCCGGGGGTTCGCATTGACCTATTTACAGCAGAAAATCTACCAGCTCACAACGTGATCGAGCATAAACCGAACCCTCACGAAGCCCGAGGGTTCCGGGTTTTACATGGTCCTTCAGTAACTTAGCAAATGGGTATTAAATAGTGCACATGGTCTTAAGGGCATATCTCACTTGGTCCAGCCATTCTGACCGTCACGGGAAAAGGAGATGATGATTTATGAGATAGAATCACTGATTTGTACAGACTGTGCAGTTATTTTAACGTGTGTCGTGCAATACATATTCACCAGAATAGATTGTAGGAAGTGACAAATGTTACAATCATGCTGGGACTTACACTAATTTGTTTCTTTTTCAGATCTCTGGGTACCGAGACTTCAAACAACTTACCCAATTTTAAAATAAATAAATATTTTTTACTTTTATTACTGACTTTTACTGATCTCCTATCAATATTACAAAGATACCTTTATCTGACCTCTTCAGTATTTATTCAAAGTCAAAGTCAAATCATTTATTTCAATTAGGCCTGATAATAGGAACTTTTGAACGTTACACTTACAAATAAATTAAAATGATTCTAGTTGCACATTCCAAAAGGTAGTTTCGTATGGAGAAGAATGTGCAAGAAACTCCATATTAGTAAGGCTTTCGCCTTCCACCAAAGACATTCAATACCTATAGACCGGACATCACGAACAAAATTTTCGTCCGAAAAAGTGTGTCCTGCTGGATACAAGTCTATGAGTTTTTTGTAGTACGCTCCGCTGCCGCTCCAATATTCATATATTATTCTAGATGGCGTTACTGAGACATGGGATCAAAGTTTTTCTATGACATTTCCTTGACATGCCCGCTCTATAGTCTTTTAAATCTCTTTGCCTTCCACCAATTTATGACCATCAATTATTTCCAATTTTACACACCTCAAAGGAGAAAAAAAATAAGTAGGTACAACGGGCTCGCGTTTGGTGCCCGTGGTACTACCAGTATTTATTATTTATTTACATAGTACCACAGAAAAAAATGTAAGTATACATAAGTAGGTCTGAACCTACAGACCGCAGTGCACACTGATTAAGTACGAAAAAGAGTCAACTTTTAAAATATTAAGGTGTAGCAGAGTGCTAAAAATCTGTAAAAATCATCCAGTGAACATGTAGGTGAAGTACTTCACTTCACCTACATGTTCACTGGATGATTTTTACAGATTTTTACGAATTAGGGCGTACATGTGACTCCGCCAATTTGTTTGTCAGACGCCAGCACATCAAGTTACCCCAATGTGCCAAATCCCAATTGAAAGTGAACCTTATTCTGTTTGCCATAAAGTTGAAAGACGATCAAAGAAATTTGACACATTGGGGTAACATGACGTGCTGGCGTCTGTACAATATTTCCGTAAATTGGGTGACTTTTTAGGAAATAACCAAACGCTAATAACTTTGCTGTTTATAAATATTATTATTTATTGACACTTTACAGAAGACCGCCTAGAATAAGCCCTTTAAGTATTTGTACTGATCAAAAATTAGTGGTGTATACACAATAATATCATCAAGCTGTTTCGGAGGTGTTTTGTTACAAACTCTGTGACACGACAATTTTATATACAAGGATTTTTTTTTCAAAAGTATAATAATTGATATTTATTTCTTTAAATACTTAACTTTAAACAAGGTTAAAATAAACACTTTTTTATAAAATGAAATCGTAAATTACCTAAGAGACAACGACAATAAGGGTCAATTTATACTAGCGCAGAGTCGAAGCGCATCGAAGCGTCTATCCAAAACTGAACATAACAAATTCAACCTTAACTCCACAGCGTAACGCACACATTACTTCTGGGATTTTAAAAAAGACGCCGCATTCTTAGGAATACGCGCGTCTGCGCGTGAACAACGCTGATTGGTGCGCGCGCATTCTTGCGTAGTATAGTGTGCGTTACACTGAGGAGTTAAGGTTGAATTTATTATGTTCAGTTTTGGATAGACGCTTCGATGCACTTCGACTCTGTGCTAGTATAAATTGACCCTAAGATTCTCGGTTTCTTAAATAATGTAGCTGACAGTCATCAAAAGTCGCGTTGAAACAAAAAGGAATCCATAAATGCAAAATGATTCAAGTGATCCCATCCCAAAGTCAAAGCTGATATAATAATATAAGTTCCTTAGTAGCATGTACAGACGACAGCACGTCAAGTTACCCCAATGTGTCAAATTTCTTTGATCATTTTTCAACTTTATGTCAAACAGAATAAGGTTCATATTCAATTGGGAAAATTGGGGTAACTTGATGTGCTGGCGTCTGTACAGACGCTAGCACGTCAAGTTACCCCAATGTGTCAAATTTCTTTGATCATTTTTCAACTTTATGTTAAACAAATTAAGGTTCATGTTCAATTGTTCAAGAGTATTCTATTCTATTCAATTGGGAAAATTTGACACATTGGGGTAACTTGATGCGCTGGCGTCTGTACTTTAAAATAACCCATAAACCGTGGCACGATACGTCATGCCTAGTCGTAGTATTCTTCGAATTAATTATCTTACTAATGAAACACCGGTTATTCTCGCTAATTCTTCCGTCTTATCTTGTTATGTTAAAATAACAAACAATATCGTGAAACTAGCCACTAGTCACTACTATTATAAGAATGATTTTGTGATATTTATTTGTAGTAATAAGTATAAAGAGCAAAGGTTATCGGACACAGCATCAGATGTAAGTATCATATTTTCAATATTGATGTTATTTTCTTTACAGAATTTATTTAGGTGCTTATTTTGTCTCGTGGTCGGAAGTGTTACTGCCGAGAATGAGGTTTTTGGTTTGATTCCTAGGTCGGGTAAAGTGATATTAGATTTTTCTATCTGGAATTTTTCAGTAGCAGCTTGTTGACTGGATTTGCTCCCGATTGTTGGCAATTGGCTCGCTCCTTTTAACACAGGTCTAAACGTATCTGGCCAAATACGTGTCTGTCCAACCACTTGGAAGGTATAGGCTGATGTTTAATTTGAATTTAAATATTTAAATTTTAGTATTCTACGACTTAGATTTTAGAAACAATATTTTGCTGTACCCTTACAGGGTCTACAACGGCTCTTAGCTAACATCGGTTTATCCTTGTGGAACGCAAGTAAATGAATATGAATGAATATGAATATGATGATAGTATTACCACTAAACAAAATATTAACTATTTGCCATAGGTATGTGTAAATGTGTAAATTATCCAAATTATACAATGACTAGTAATTTTGAAGATGCAACGCACAGTGGACTTTATATGTAGGTGTTAAAGTTATTATCCTGAAAGTACCTTTCTAGTAATTGTTTACATTTATGTTGTCAAATTGCAGTGTAGTTAGACTTTCGTTTTCAGGGCTATGCATATCTCCGTTGGCAGTGGTGATCACCAGGCAAAGGGTTCAACAATTAACTGTCAAACAGCTAGTTTCGTATTGATTTCGTATCAGTGAAAGAAAGAAAGAAAATACATTTATTGGCAATAGCTGGATACACGCACAGTAAAAAAAAAACATTGGTAATACCAAAAAAAAGAGACACAAAAATGGCATGTCTCACGGCTGCGCCAAAAGGTTTATTTCAGCGGTAATGCCAGACAGATGCTGAGATGCTACCTGACGCTGATTTTTAAATGCACCTTCAAGGACAAGTGCCGGATGATTAACATTTATCAATATAATATTTAATAAATAAATAATATTTTACGTAAATAAATAAATTCTACTTATTTTTGTAAAACCTTAACTATATTATACAAACACTAAAAAAAACAATAACTAAACCTAACAAAAAATAATTACAAAGCATCAAAAAATTCCTCTGCATCGCTGCCAGCTGATAAAGTGCCCAAAAGACTGGCTGCATTGCCACGTTGAATGGCAATGCTTAGCCTCTGGCCAAAGTAGAGGCCAGCCCTTGGGTCACGGGAAGCGTCAACCAAACGTTTGGTGATGTCTTTGAACAGAAGACGAGCACTCTGACCCCACGGCCCAAGAGTTTCAACCCCAAACGGCTCGAAAGAATAACTACTAACAAAAAATAAATAGAATGTATCGTAAAATCTGTTTATGGAAAATAATAACCTATACATGTATGTATATGTATAGTGTGATGTGCCGATAGTGCGAATCTAGAACGACGTCATGCGCCCTCGCAGAGATGTAACGAAGCGCACCGCACCCCGTCTGATAGTCACCGTAACTTGAAGTCCACTTAAAGTGCAATAATTTACCATCATTCTGTAATGTTCCAGTTTTCATCACAGTTCGGTGTGCAACTGAACGTCATTTAGTCACTTGCAATGAGAAGATAGCCAGCCCTGCTCATAATTGACAACAATTCCTTACAATGAGAAGATAGCCAGCCCTGCTCATAATTGACAACAATTCCTTACAATGAGAAGATAGCCAGCCCTGCTCATAATTGACAACAATTCCTTACAATGAGAAGATAGCCAGCCCTGCTCATAAATGACAACATTTCCTTACAATGAGAAGATAGCCAGCCCTGCTCATAATTGACAACATTTCCTTACAATGAGAAGATAGCCAGCCCTGCTCATAATTGACAACATTTCCGTACAATGAGAAGATAGTCAGCCCTGCTCATAATTGACAACATTTCCTTACAATGAGAAGATAGCCAGCCCTGCTCATAATTGACAACATTTCCTTACAATGAGAAGATAGCCAGCCCTGCTCAAAATTGACAACATTTCCTTACAATGAGAAGATAGTCAGCCCTGCTCATAATTGACAACATTTCCTTCCAATGAGAAGATAGCCAGCCCTGCTCATAATTGACAACATTTCCTTACAATGAGAAGATAGTCAGCCCTGCTCATAATTGACAACATTTCCTTACAATGAGAAGATAGCCAGCCCTGCTCATAATTGACAACATTTCCTTACAATGAGAAGATAGCCAGCCCTGCTCATAATTGACAACATTTACTTACAATGAGAAGATAGCCAGCCCTGCTCATAATTGACAACATTTCCTTACAATGAGAAGATAGCCAGCCCTGCTCATAATTGACAACATTTCAAAATTGACATGACCCTAAAACAAAAATACCGTTTCTTAATTTTTGTATGCTGAGTTCAAAAATATTTTTTTTTTAATTTTTTATAGCTTAATTTCTGAGAAAAAAAATAAAAACAAAAAACCATGCGATGACGTCGCTTATACGGTGGAATGAGGTGTTTACCTTTGCGAAAGCAAGCTAATTTTTAAGATGAAAACTATAATGTCAAACAAGACATTTCTGTCAAAAATTAATGTCAAAAAAGACATATCTAATGTCAAACAAGACATATCTAATGTCAATGTGTGACATTGACAACTGCTAAATGACAGTGACATCTAAGAAACTGTTTTTTCTTGACGTATCACAGTAAAGCAAAGGAATTATCGCCATTCCACCGTATGAATGACGTCATTTGGCGCTTACGTCTTTTTAGAATGCACCGAATTTCAAAGTTAAAATTATGAATGAAAAGTACATAATTTCGAAAAACCAAAAAATATGGGTCCTCTAGTTTTGGATTTACTTTTAGATAACATAATAAAACATGGAGGTTAAAATTTTGAAATGTTGTCAATTATTAAGCTTGTAAAGATTTTCTCACGAAAACCCTAAGAAATTCAGAAATTGCAAGAAACAAAACTCGTCATAGCTTCTCAATACAGGAAAAAAAGATCAAGCGACGAAATCATCTGAGTCACAACACTAATTATGCAGCTATGTCTTGCAAAAAAAAACAGCGGTACCTACATTTACATTCAGTAACAAAATGACTGCCCACAAGAGCAGGCGTGCCGCGTCCATCAATGTTGTTTTGTTTTTATTTGTACAGACGATATGTGCTCAGTATCAAATACCTGATGTGACTATTACGGCTCTAAGACCCAGAGGATTTAGGGCTTCAATACCAGGTCTGTAGAATTCATTGTCTTAGTTTACAAGTCTTGATATATGTTTGTTTATCAGTGACCCTTGCGAGTGTGGACAAACTCATCGATTGCTTTGGTAAATAACAATACCTACTTATAGATAAAACTCGTTAAGTCGTACTTGCTTGTGTGGTTCTTTCCTCAATAGAACTGGTCCTCTACGATGTCCTTCTCACCACTCTGGTTTTATTAACTCTTCCTTCTGGGTCCAGGCAGTTTTCCTTTGGAATGCCCTCCCTCTGAACATCAACATGGCAAACAGTCGGTTCACTTTTACATTGAAAGTTCGTGAACAAAATTGCACAAGATGTTAGCAGGTTCATCGCAGAGTTCATTGTTATTTAGATTCGTTTTTCTCTATAAACGTATTTTTATCTCTATGTATTTATTTTGTTTTAGTATGTATGTATCTGCGTATTTATATTGTTTTTAGTATGTATTCATCTGTGTATTTATTTTTATGCGTCAATTATTTTGTCCTTAATTTTTGCCCTGTCGCATCTACCTTGTTCCATCTCTGCACCACCTTAAGGCAGACTGGTAGAAAATGCCTAAGGCATTAAGTCCGCCTTTGTAAAGTGTATTTTACTAGTGTACAAAGTTTAAATAAATAAAAGATCATCTCGAAAACTAATCATGTCTACAATTATGAACTAACTAAGATAATGTCTTGTCTTGTATCTTTAAGTTTCTTTCGGTGTTTCTTCTCAGAGTAATCTTTATAAAATATTTTCCTTGCATTACGTGTAAAAGTGTTTGTATATAGCAACTTACATTAACAAGCATAATATTCTACTTATAATATGTGTAAATATGAACGACGAAGAAAAAAATAGACCAAAGGAACGGCGGTAAAATTGAGTGAAAATTGATGCGATGTCGAATATAATAAGAGTCAAAAACAATTTATGCATACGAAAAAAATATAATATACTTGCAGACGTCCCGCGGCTTCACCCGCGTAGGTCCCGTTCCCGTAGGAATACAGGGATAAAAAGTAGCCTACTTGTTAATCCAGGGTGTCAGCTAACTCCATACCAAATTTTATTAAAATCCATTCAGTAGTTTTTACGTGAAAGAGTAACAAACATCCATCCATCCATCTATCCTTACTACAAACTTTCGCGTTTATAATATTAGTAGGATAGTAGGATTGAACATGTTCTAAATCCAATTTTATATCTACGTATAACTAGGTATATATCACGTGTATTAACTGAGTTCTGACTGGCCTGTTGGTCTAGTAGTTAGTGACCCTGACTGCTATGCCGGAGGTCGTGGGTTCGATTCCCACCCAGGACAAATGTTTGTGTGATGAGCAAAATCATTTGTTCTGTGTCTGGGTGTAATTTATCTATAATATGTATGTATTTAAAAATATATAAGTATGTTTATCAGCTGTTTAGTACCCATAACACAAGCTCTCAAGCTTAACTTGGGACTAAATGGCGTTGTGTGAAAAGTTGTGGAATATTTATTTATTTATTTATTAAAGTTCAATTAACAGTCATGGCAGACACACTGATCGGTGTGAACGTAACGCTTTAGTGTGGCTAGTTGGCCACTAACACAACTGGTAAAATATTTTATAGCTTTTTTATTACGCATATAGTGGTAGGTACAAAATTGATTATAAACCTGCTTGAGAAATAATATTCACATCACAGACCATCCGTATTATTTTTAAACTGTTCTTCTAACATATATCAGACAGACGTGTTGCTGGGGAGTTTCTTCCGCCACTTCTTCTTCCCAGAAAAAACAACAAAGAAAGTCACGAGCTTACTTAAATCATTTTTGCCAAAAATAGTCATATTTATCGTTGAGTCTAAATTCACTGAGAAAAAGAAAAATTGATTTTAATATCGATGCCCCCAAGCAATAAGTCGGTAATCGTAAAATCCAAATTTTACAGGAGAAATGTTTAACTGTTTTTGTTAAATATCTTTCCAACGAATCGGAGTACTGTGGTCATTGATATATGAAATGAAAGCTAATTTTTTGTGAAATGTAATTGTTTTATCAACATGGAATAATATCTGCGCTAAACCGAGCAATCTAAGAAAATAAATATTACCGGGAATGTGACAGGTTATTTATTTTAGTAATCAGTACTTACGGGATTATTGCAGTAAGTTTGTCAACATTGTTAGTAAGTAATATTATTTTACGGACCTCTACAACGTTATTTTTTATAGTAGAGGTGATGCGTAATGTATTAATACAATGTTATTGTGGTAATTTTTTATAAAGATAGTAACAGTGTTGTTACCTAACATTGTTTTTCCAGGATAAATTCATCTTTATAATTTTGTGTAACCATCCGGTACCATAAAAATATTCGGCATGTTTAGAATGCTATATGTCAAGGTTTATTAGAAAAAAAGCAATTAATAACAATCACTTTAGGTTTTAGGAACATTTAGATAGGTAATAACAATCACAGGGAAGCCCGAGTGTTTCATTGCGATTGCTATTGATAGATTTAACGCCGAATCTCAGTATTCACCCGTATTACTGATATTATCGTTCGTGGCTTCAGTATTAAACATTAAAGACTCAAAAAAGGGAGGGTAACTTTTCGGGATGGCTGCACTTTTACACAAACTAAGGAGGTCTGCTAAGCTTTAGTTACCGGAACGACTTGATTGTTGCATGTTTCAACTCTACATTATCTAGGCTTAAACATACACGTAGAGTACGCTTTCGTCCCCTTCTTCTACCACTCAATGTAGAAGAATGTGGATTATTTATATAATCCAGCTCCAAATATGCATCTTCGAAATTGCTCAACGAAAGCTACCTCTAAAAGCTGCTATACCGCGAGACCTAGTCGAGAGTTGTTGCGAGCATAACTTTCTTCCACATTCCCGATTACTCGTTACCCAACTGAACTTATCGCATAGGTAGTCCGGTTTCTGGTGTTTACCACTCCGAACAGAAGACAAGCTAGGTGTAGTTTGCGTCTGGACTTCATTTTCAGAATGAAGTGCTTGTTTAAAATGGGCGTCATATGGCTTCTCCTAGGAATATTGTAGCAAAACCGAGCACAGGTGTTTTGAACCCTTTGGATTCATTCTTTTGTTCATTTATTTATCTTTAATCATAGAAGGTAAGTAACTTATAAACTAAGCCCCACAAAACCGTTGCGATGGTTGTAGACTGTGGATGAGGCGATCTGTGCGAGCTAAAAGGCGCAGCGGTGTACCGTGTCCGCGTAGTTCAGCCTAGATAGCACAAGGGTTTCTACTAACTGTTCCCGTAGATTTTCGGATAAATAGGCAATAATATTTCATTTTGTATAAAACCTTCGAGTGATAGAAACAGTTGCGTATTGAGTATGCAATATGTTTCTAAAAAGGAAGGTTTTTGTCCATAACCAGATCTAGATTCCGAGCTTCAAGCACTTGGTCAACTGGCTCACACATACATTTTTCGTCAAAAGCCTCAGGAAGTCTTGCTAACTGCTGTCTCGTGCCGAACCCAATATATTTGGTTTTTATTGGGTTCAGTGGCAAACTATGCTCCTCAGACCAAATATCGTTAATGGCCCTATTATATTGGTCCACTATTATAGCAACCATACCCAAAGAAGGATTGTCGTAGCCGACTGCTTTACTATTAAAGTTAGAGATAATACGCGAGATCTCTGCCTGATTTACTTGAGTACCTAAGTGAAAAAATGGCTTCACTATGTCTATGATCAACAAAAAATGTCATAAGAGATAAACTCACTACGGGGTTTCCAGGGATAGTAAAAAAAATACTAATAAGGTCAGGGTATAATGTGAACTATGGAAGGTATTGTCTAGACTTTGTGGGTATTACTTATTAACGTGGACTTAATTAATATCTTTTCATAGTAATTTAGGGTTTTGAATTTTATTATTTATATTGTGCTTATATTACGCTGTCCTCGCGTTGTGTAATGAGCTACTACCAAGGATTTTAATTCTTTGTAGTACTCTTTCTTTGTATCGGACCTAGCTTAACGAAAAATTGTCAATGCATCATCCCTCAAGCGCATCATAAGAATAATAGTATCAGTAATACAATACAAGGCTACGACTTTTCATTTATAAATAGTACACGTCTTAATCGGCGCGTGGATATCAAAAAGGGAACTTTTTGTTGGTTCAAAACATAATCCATTACATTTACATGATCAAGTGAAGAAATGTTGTCAGGGCATAAAGCAACGGGTCCGAGTTAAAGTAAATCATGCAAACAGTTATAAGTGGCCTGAATTGTACCACGTATGACGTAAAGTAATAATCGTCACATCAAATCAAACGATAATTTGCAACTGTTTGAGTAATTATTTACTTCGGAAACATTGTAAGTGTTTATTACTTATAAGGTATATTTAAAATATTTCGACAACAAACCTGTGTCAACGTTTACCAAAAACTCTTATGAAGTTTATTTACGCCAATAATCCGGTAACCGCTGCTTACCAAAATAAAATACAAAAGAAACTTTTGTAATGATGTGTAACAATACTATTGGCGTCATAATTTTGTTGGACATTTCCCTACAATAAAAATGTATGTCATTATAACTTCGTTAATATCACTAGGAAAAATCTGAAAAAAAATACCAAGATGTGTTCCAACCCATTAATGCCGAATTTGACATAACAGCATAAAGTCCATAATAGCACATTACCGACTTATTGCTTGGGGGCATCGATATTTTCATCAGAACAATATTCCAACTTAAGGGTAATAATTTATAATGATGCCTTTATTAGCAAGGGTATACAATAAAAACATTTATAATTTCGAGATTAAGCACCTTTACTTTAAATACTTAATTAGCTTTTTTTCGCGGCTCCGCTTTCGTGGCCTATCTTGAAAGGAACCATATTATTCTTTACCGAAATAAAGGCTAGAAAGCCTATAGCACTAGGCGAGTGTAGTTTTCTACCAGTAAACGAATTTTAGAAATAAGATTAATCAACCTTAAAAAATCTGTAAAAATCTCCACGAAAAGTTAATGTGAGCGTGAACTATCCTAACATTAAGTATGCGTTGACTGCAGATAATACAAACCAGACCTAGAAACATTGATGTACAGACGCCAGCACATCAAGTTACCCCAATGTGTCAAATTTTACCAATTTAATTTGAACCTTATTCTGTTTGACATAAAGTTGAAAAATGATCAAAGAAATTCGACGGGGTAACTTGATGTGCTGGTGTCTGTACTAAAATATCAATGCCTACAAACGAACAAACAATACAATTTAACCTCTTCACAATGCGAGTTTAGATCCTAGGTATTTGTTGGCATTCGTCATGATTTTCTGAAAACATTAGGTACCTACCAAAAAAAGCTGTGATTCCCCGCTAGGTCTCTATCTTGTTTATATTATATTTTTTTTTATTCGAAACATACCTATCTATGTACATACGCCAGGTCAATATGCTAGCAAGACATACTCGTTATCAATATTACCAACCTTATTGAAATAAACACTTTTTTAGTTATATTAAGTGGAAACCGATGAATAGAATTCAATTAAGTAGGTACTTAAATTAATTATTCTTTGAATGTCATTTTCAAAATTAAATACAGTAGGTATGATGACCTGCCAGCCGATTCAGTAAAATACACCTCGTGAAAACTTGAGTGAAGTGAACTATAAGTGCCTAATATTAGTATGGAATGACAGCTCAATTCGCCTTCACTTCACCTATTTCTTAACGCGGTGATTAAGTTTGTAAACTTAAACAATAACAGCCCCCCTAGCCAAGTTACAAACGATTCGTATCTATTCTCTTTCTACAATCGAGAACGCCTCAAATCCCTTTGTTTTGACCACGTGACTTATCACCTTTCGCTAAGTCACGTGGTCAAAAAAAAGGGATTTGAGGCGTTCTCGATTGTAGAAAGAGAATAGATACGAATCGTTTGTAACTTGGCTAGGGGGGCAGATTTACTATTGTACTGTTTTCAAATATAGTCATGATATACCATTTTGAAACTCTAATGATGAGAGCTATAATTTGATACCCATATTGCAGTACCTACCTAATAAAAAAAAAATTGCGTCATACCTACTTGAGCGTCGTCATGGTTATTTTGTAAAAAAAAAAACAAGAGAAACTAACGACATGTACATTATATAAATCCGTTCAGCGGTTTCGAAGATATGAGGTAATAAAGAATATAACATACCTACATACATTCATACACAGTCATGCATACATACAAAATACGCGCGAAAAACATAACCCTTCTTGGCAGACAGGTAAAAAAACATAATCCTTCTTGGCAGTCGGGTAAAAACTAACCTTTTTTTCCCACGTTCTCACATCCAGATGCACCAAAAATCAGCCTCTTCGTGTTTCAAGGGAACGTCAACCGTCCAATAGGGAACAAAGATGTGGGCAGCATCTCTGGGGAAGTGATCCAGGCTAAGGATGGCAGGTGGACTCTCGACGATCCTAACCTGGAGTTGAAAGTTGGTGACGTCATCAATTACTACGTCGTCGTAATCGCTGACAGAGCTGGGTTGATCAAGGATAAACTTAGCTATACGGTCACTGGTTCGTATTTTTTCAATGTTTATATGTAGAGGTAGAGTGAGAGGTAAGCTCGTTTGAAAAAATGGCTTATCGAGCAAGCCTTTTATTCTTTTGACGAATTTAGATTATTTTAAACTAAGTATGACATATTAATTCGAATTGTAATATTTATTGTGTGTTTTGTCTGTGACTCGTATTTATGTGTATTATTTCTTATAATTGTTTGACATTTTTACTATTTGACATAACTTGGAGAATGATGTAATGTATTTTAATGTTTTTTTTTTATTTATTATTATTTTTTATTTTTTTCTACTTTTTTATTTGACTGTTTACTTAGCTGTTTCCTTTAACTGGTTTGACATCTTGGATTTGAAATTTTATGTAAGGTATTTTTTAATAATTGTTTACTAAGTAGGTATATGACTTATAAGAATCCCTTATCAATAAAATACTATGACTACTATGACTATGTATCGGTGCGGAACCGATTCCCATGGGGTCCAGGTTGTAGCTATCAGGAAACACCGACTCCGGCAGGGAATTCCACTCTTTAGCTGTTCCTACACACAATGAATATGTTCCCAAAACGTTTAGAACGTATGGGTTTGATGCCCACCATGAACCGGTGGCGCAACGCCGTAGGTACGTCTAGTGGTCCGATGCTGGAAAGGGCTTGACGGAATTAAATTGTGCAATTTCGATGCACAGTCTCGGTAATGTAAAGGTTACTGTCTTATTACGAGTATCTATAGTGTTTTTATTTAGCTTTTAAAAACTGTAATGAACCATGAACATGTAACTCTACGCTATTTTTTCTTAAAACGTAAATAAGACACTTCTTTCACTAATAATCTCTTAGTTAGGTCGGAAATCTGATACCTATTATACAGTCAATAATTTTAAAAAACATTGGGAAAAACTTGGAAACAAGGCAAAGCTGACTAGAAATTCCAACTCTGGGGGTTCAAGAATGAAGTAGTGAACTTATGGTGTCGGGATGTGTCCGTTTCACCCCGTAAAGTGGTATAGGTATCAACGCAACACCGGACACCATGAGTTCAGTTTTTTTCCTACTTCGTGAAGATCGGCCGTCCAATCAATTATCAAATTCGCATGCTGCCAGTCAAACACATTCAATACCTATAGACCGGACATCACGAACAAAATTTTCGTCCGAAAAAGTGTGTCCTGCTGGATACAAGTCTATGAGTTTTTTGTAGTACGCTCCACTGCGGCTCCAATATTCATATATTATTCTAGATGGCGTTACTGAGACATGGGATCAAAGTTTTTATATGACATATCCTTGACATGCCCGCTCTATACTACTTATTTTAAATCTCTTTGCTGCCAGTAAAAACTTGAGTGAACTGTCAATGCCTAGCATTAGTATGGAATAACAGCTCAATTTGCCTACACGATACCTACGTTTTCTGGGGGTAGTTTTTACAGAATACTGAGCTACTGAGGTCCTAATAATATGGACTTCTGGGTACTCTCAGTTTCTTAAAACTGAACCTGCCTTGTATCATTATACAACATGATTAGTAAGCTAGTAATTTGGAAGAAAGAAACATAATATTTATTGGCAACATGCACAGACTGTATGAATAACGAAAACAACAGTAAAAAAATAAATGGCATGTCTCACGTCTGCGCCAAAAGGCTTTTTTCAGCGGTAATGCCAGGCAGATGCTGACGCTGTTGGTCTCAGTTGCTCCTGTTGGGACGCGGCGAGTGACGCTTGAGTAATTGCTCTCATCACAACGTCAGGTACACTAAAAACAGGAAGATGCCAATACCCTTAGTTGTTCCTCATGATTAAAGTATCAAAGACAAAGCTCTAAAATGCGCGACAGTTGTTACAAATTTGTTAAGAAATTAATTGGTGTGCAATGTGTGCATTAATGCTGCTCTACCAATATTTTAATGTAGTCTATCTATAAAATGTATGTATTTAGAAAAATGTAAGCATGTTTATCAATCGTCTAGTACTCAAACTCGTAGCACAAGCTCTGCTTAGTTTGGGACTAGACAACGTTGTGTGAAAGTTGTGGAATATTGTTATTATAAATGGAACAAACAGTCTTGATACTATTTATTTAATTCAACAGTTTTAATTCATTTTCAGCTCTTGAAGATCGGTTCGTCACAGAAACTCCTGTCACGACAGGATGCAAACCAACACTCACGACGGTACGCGGAGGCATCGCCTGCGCAGGGCAGACGATATTCGAAGATAACTTCGACAATTTCCGGGACAACGTGTGGCAAATTGAGCAGTATTTACCTGTTTATACACCGGTTTGTAAGACTTCATTTATTTTCTTAAACTAGCACTTCGCTCGCGACTTCGTACGCGTCCCATCCACCCCCTCTTAGTATTGTAAATAAAATATAGCCTTTGACACTCACAAATAATGTGGCTTTCTATTGGTAAAAGAATTATTAAAATCGGTTCTGTAAATCCAGAGATTACAAATGTCACAAACTTTACCTCTTTAAAATACCTATTGGTATTAAAGTTTCCTTTTGTGATCAGTGGATGTACCTACCTATAGTATCTATTAGAAAAGGGGTTATCTTCACGAATTAAAGGATCTTCATTACTCGTTATGTTTTTATTTATAAACCACAATTTGTGTAATTTAACCCAATAATTAAATAACACAGAGAGAAGACTATGAAATGAAATAATAATAAAATCCACACTGCACGAGTAGTTCGTGGCGTTCCGTTGCACGTGCGCTCCACGCGTTGTTTGGAATATTTGCGCCGACATACCTATAAAACACCCACATAGCGCCGGTTATAATTAAGTCCCATGTTTACCCACATTCCCTGTCTCGTGAGTTACGTAAGATTCATGTTAATGAAAAGAAAAAAAAAATCATTATTTATATCAGGCTGAAGATCAGCGCTTTTTTAACGTCAAGAAATCCCAAATGGAAAATCCCAATAATACTGTCCAATTTAGTCTTAGACCGTTTAATTTCAAATTAGTTCTAAGGACTGTCTCATTGGTCTACTGGTCGCAAGCGCTTCTGCTGACCACGAGCTCCCGAGTTTGATTTCTTGATCATTGCAGGTAAAATGTTATTCGGAGACAGGATTTGTGCCCTATTGGTGGCAAAAGGGTCGCCCCCTATTAGATGGGACTTAAACATAACTAGCTCATTGTGGGTGTACTACAGTTACACCCTTGCCAAAGTCTTCGGGGTTTATTCCGCAAAACCGCTAAAAATATATGTAGGTATATGACCTACATTTTTCAAAACTGAACTGTCCCGTTATCTGGACAGGGTGACTGACCGCAGACTTCGACGTCACACTCATATCTTGGAACCAGTTCATGACTCCATCGAGGGACTTTTTATTCACCGAGTCACTGTCTTGTGTCGTTGTTTTAGCAAAACGCGGTAATTAAACAAGTTTCCTTGTAGAAACCTAATTTGTTTGATGACGAAGATTAGGTTGAAATCTGCCTTTTTATAATTTAGTGAATAAAAGGGGATCTACATGAAGACATACTTTCCTGTTGGTCCAGTGGGGTTGCCCTGACTGCTATGCTGGAGGTGGTGGGTTCAATTCCCACCCCAGACGAATGTTTGTGTGATGAGCACGGTCTTTTGTTCTGTGTCTGGGTGTAATTTATCTATAATGTGCATGTATTTTAAAATATATAAGGATGTTTATCAGACCTACTGAATATACACAAAATTGTCTTAAACATAAGTCAAGCCATTTAAAAGTTTATTATATTACTAGCTTCTGCCCGCGACTTCGTTCGCGTGAACTTTTGATATCGCATCGCAACGCCTGTTTTTATACCCTTTTCCGAATTGCTAAACTTAAATTGTGATAGCCCGACTAATATGCATGGTATAAATATAATTTATGCTATAAGCAATGAGTGAAACTAAAAATGTCACGGAAACAAAAATAATAATGAAAAAGTACTCGGTAAAAGTACTCGGGTCAGAATATGTGGATTTATGTAATAATATTATGTAGACTGGGTATAATAATAATAACATACAATCAGCGGTATAGCTTTATAGTTTCTGCCCGCGACTTAATGATGATATAAGATATCTAGAGGGAAGACACAAAGAGGAAAATGCGATTACGGAATGATATTTTTTGTAAAATTTAGCTCCTTCACTCTAGCAACCACAATCTCTTTTATATCCTCAGAATTTCCCGTTTGTGTCGTACCAGCGCCTGACTTCTAACCCGACAGTGTCAGTATCTGATGGCAAGTTGCGCATCTCGCCCAAGCTGCAGCAGACACAACCAGGATTCACTAACGAGTCCATTTATAGTGGGGCTCTCAATCTGTTTAGTGGGTAAGTAGATTATTTTGCTTGATAAACTTACTTGTCCAGGTGAATTTAATGACCTACTATCAATTTGACCTATGGGGCCTTCAAGAGCAAGGCAAGTGATGAAGACACAGAGAGATCCCTTATCCTAATTTGTAGGAGAACAGTTACTTCACCCGTCTTTATTGTATACTTAAACCTAAATAAATAAATATTCCACAACTTTTCACACAACGCCATTCAGTCCCAAGTTAAGCTTGAGAGCTTGTGTTAAGGGTACTAAACAGCTGATTAACATACTTATATATTTCTAAATGGGTAGCAATAAAACGAGTGACTGTAAATTACAATTTTAAGTGTCAAAATTAATTAATTTGGGTTATATAATTACTAAGTGAGCGACGGACTGTAAGTGACGAAAAATCAACAGAAAGGTATCTTACAAACATTAATTTGAGTTACTTAAAATACAAAACGAGCAGCTTCATAATATTTGAGCGACTGAATTGCAAAAAAGGGGCAACTGGTTGCCCCTTTTTTGCGTGCGTTGCGTGGTCACAGTTCTAACCTAACCTAACCTAGCCGTTTCCATTTTGAGTAACTGTTTTGTTCTATCTTAATATTAAGGTTGCCCTCTCTGTATTTCCAGTCGCTCACTTAGTAATGTAGTCGCTCGGATAAAATTTTAATATATGAAATGGATTTATCACAATCCACTTTTTGTAAGCTTGTTCTGGATTTTATTATTAATCAATATTCGTCGTTAGTTTAGTTAATTTTTTGCTTACTCAAATTCATACTGCTCAAGTTATTAATACAGTATGTCATCGTCAGTCGCAAAGCTTTTTTTTAATCGCTCGTTTTATAATTCCCCTTTCTAAATACATACATGTTATAGATAAATTACACCTAGACACAGAACAAATGAAATAAAATATGTATACATATACATGCAGCATCTGTAACCTTTGCAATCTCATTATGAAATAAACTTTATTATTGTTATTAATTTGGGATCAGCTGAGCATATTTTCTTCTTCCTAACATCTCTATTTGCAGTCATTTCAATATTCTTAGTCTTACTAGCCATATCGTTATTTTTACACCATAGATCCTTCCATTTCAAAAATATAGGAAGACCAATTCTATATTTTTGCAACCTGCAAGCAAGACAGATCGCTGTGGAAATATTTAAGGGAAACCCCTTCTATGCCCAGCAGTGGATGTTTTTGCCTGAAATTAATACAATTTCTGTCTATCTTCTCCAGGTGCACATCATCAGCCGATGTTTGCATGAAGCAGGCGTGGGGCGCAGACATCCTGCCGCCCATCGTCAGCGGGAAAATCACCAGCAAAGGCTTTGCGTTCACTTATGGAACTCTCACAGTCAGGGCTAAATTGCCGCAAGGAGACTGGATTTATCCAGGTAACTATGCACACTTGGATTCTTTTATCAGAATTTGTAAGACCTCTAAACTACTGGTCCGCATCAGCTGCTTTAGGTTAGACTGAAAGCCGACCCCAACATAGATGGGAAAAGGATAAGAGATGGATACGAGTCTCATTTTACTGGGGAGTTTGTTCCGCCACTTCTTCTTCCCAGCAATAACATTAGGAAGTGGTTCTGGGCGACTGTCTTATGTAATGTTTGACGTTCAAAAAATGCTGATCCTATAGGGCTAATTTCAATACCCAAATGATTTTCTTTTTGATTTGATCATTAGGTGGTAACTAGCTTTGCTTTTAAGTGCTCGGTCTTGAGCCTAATTTCCAGATCAGGTGTTATCATTAGCTATCTAAGATCTTACAAATAATTGTTTGCTGTATACTCGTGTTTTATAATAAAATATGTTCTATTCTATTCTAAATACCAGTCTAAAGTTTAAAATTGAGTTCAAATATTTACAACATGATCCTAAACTCATCACTCATGTGACCGGTGCTGCCTAATCATAGGTCTCGAGTTCGAACCCAAGGTACACACCACTTTTCTAATCCATGTACGTGAAAGCAAACATGGTGAGGAAACCAGCATGCTGGAGAGATATTCCTCGATGGCATGTGTAGCCAAGTCTAGAGGCCCATGGGCGGCTTTAAAACTTTCTTACAAGTTTAGTCACTTACCACACTATAATAAGGCACCAATTATAGGCATAGATAGGTACATCTCTGGTCTCCTGCTACACCTTTGAACAGTAAACACCTTTGCAAAAAGAACCAGCATCTAATTTGGAAACCTACTTTTAGAAATACTTCTGGAGCCGTTCCGCCAAAAATATGGTAGCCTGCACTACAGTTCTGGAGTACTCCAAATAGCATGTGCTCGTGGGAACAGGGTGCTTAGCAGCGGGACCACTGACTACTCGAATAAGGTACATTTTTGCACTTAATCATTTACGTTTATAGCACACTCAATGACCTAACTGACGATTGGCTTGTTGCTCTAGTAGTGACCCTTACTGCTATGCCGGTGGTCGTGGGTTCGATTCCCACCCAGGACAAATGTCTGTGTGATGATCACGATCATTGGTTCAGTGTCTGGGTGTATTTTATCTATAATATGTATGTATTTAGAAATATATAGGGTGACTGGTAATTAGTGCCCGATACTTAAACACGAGATTGTATTCATGATTTCAATAAACTTTACCAAATAAAATTTTTTTTTATACTTACATAATAACTTATAATACAATAAAATAACAAAAACGCTGTTTAAAATCCCGCGCGCGCGCCTGTGATCGATCACATTAGGCACGAATCGGCACGATCTATCAGCTGATAGTCTGAACTCGGGAAGGGCAAAATCTAATAATAGTAGCGTCACACGTTCCTCCGCCACCCCTACCGCTCCTGTTGTGCAGTACTGTCGTAATTGAATTAATTGAAAGTTAATGAGTGTAAAAAAAGTTTCTTTGGGAAAGTTATTCGTATTCAAGTGCACAATCACGTGTTCAAGTATCGGTCACTAATTACCAGCCACCCTATATAAGTATGTTTATCAGTTGTTTAGTACCCATAACACAAGCTCTGCTTGCTTCTCTTGCTTCTTCTCTTCTTTTTAGTTTAGGACTAGATGGCTTTAGTTGTGGAATGTTTATTTGTTTTATTTTTTCATATCATACTTTTAATAAGGTGACAACAAATAAATCCAAAATAACTACTAATTTATATAAAGTAGTAATTTATTATTGTTTCAGAAACTCATAATTGTTTATCGAGTCTCTAATGTGCACTTTAGGCGTTTTGCGTTAGATCGAATTAGAATGACAACATATATACATATAACCTAACCTAACTTACCATACCTATCCTATAGCGAACCTAACTACCGAACCTAACTACCTTACTGAAATGCATTGATTTTGAAAGATAAAAAATATAAAATTTTATACTGAACAACTGCACTGCATGTCTCTATGTTACGTACAATACTAGAGAAAGTATTTCTATTTGAAGTAGTAGTAGTAGGATAATATTACAAGGCAGATGTAAGTGGGAACGCCGGGAGGGGACGTCCTAGAAGGACATATATAGACCTTATTAGTGAGGTTCTTCAGAAAGGTCAGGTGCGTAGTACTCGCAACCGGCGTGTGTGTATAACAACATGTATGAATATAAACGAAGCAAAAGAAGTATGTAAGAATCGTAGCATATGGCGCTCTGTAGTTTCTGCCTACCCCCATGGGAAAAAGGCGTGAGTTTAAGTATGTATGTATGTATAAAGCACTATTTTGTCTGGCCTGTTGATCTAATGGTTTGAGGCCACGATTGCTATGCTGGAGGTCGTGGGTTCTATTCCCATCCAGGACAAATGGTTCTGTGATGAGAACGATAATTTTGTTCTTCACGGTTCATTGTATAATTATTGTAAAGCTCAAAGTATTTCTCTAAATCTCTTATATTAATATTGTTATTCCATTCGGTTCCAGGTTCTCTTCGGTGGACCCATTATGGACATCCAGTGCCATGATACCCTACTAAACAATAAAGTGCTAAGCAACGGACTCTGGGGAGACGACTATCACGAGTATTCAGTCCGATGGGCACCAGGTATGATCATTACTATCAAAGACAACAATACTTATTACAGGGTGTAAAAAGACCCTTTTTACACCCTGTAATATGTAAATGGAGAAAAACACAAACGGGCTGTCGGGTCAACGACCAAGCGCGAGTGGACGCGGTCTGCTGTACGCTCAGCTGATCGAAAGTTGCGTTGCGTGGTCGCGCTTTTCATTGCGCGCAACACAAGCATCTCTTTTTAAAGATGGAAAAAAAAGTATTTTCCCAGCAATATTTTTTTGTTTAAGTTACTCAATTATATGTTCATAATGTGTAGTTATCGGCTATGTGATCGGTCTTTTTACAGCCTGTATACATATAGACGGGACATCACGAATAAAATTTTCATCCGATACTTGCGCCCTTGTGGACAAAAGTCGAGTACTTGGGTTTAGTACGCTCCGCTGCCGCTTCAATATTGCTATTTTATGCTAGACTGAGACATGCATGGGACACAGTTGTTCAATGACATTTGTTCCTACGTCCGCATCTTAAATCTCTTTGATAACTATACTCAATTAAACGCTTTGTAACCTTCAATCTTAAAACTTCAAAGTCAAAGTCAAAGTCAAATCATTTATTTCAATTAGGCCTGAAAACAGGCACTTTTGAACGTTATACTTACAAATAAATTAAATTAATATGATTCTAGTTGCACATTCCAAAAGGTAGTTTTGTATGGAGAAGAATGTGCAAGAAACTCCATACTTACTCTTTTAAAATAGATTTTACAATATTTGTATATATAATCAGATTATATGTGAGGACGATGTACCATGAGGAAAAAAAACAGCTATCCTGAGATAGGTGATATAAAATAAGCAACGTGGCTGGTAATTTTATGAGCGTATTGAAAGATACATGGTGCTCACATATTTACATAATATTTAATCCAGAGTTGATTATTAAAAAAAAGTAATAATCATGAAGTTAATTTAATACTTAAAATAAAAAATAAAAATAAAATAATAAATAAGATTCAAACTTTGTAATCTTCAAACTCAAACTTTCTACGTATTCCACAATATGTACCGTGGTAAGTTTAAAAAAAATTGATCATTATGGACCCTATAGGGCACAGCAAAATCGATATAGATGGAGAGAAGACTTTAATTGCTTAACCATGACTTTTAGGGCTACTTTTTATTTACCGAGTCACTGTCTTGTGTCGCTGTTTTAGCAAAACGCGGTACTTAATTAAATAATTTTCCTAGTATAAATCTAATTTGTTTGATGACGTAGATTAAGTTCAAATCTGTCTTATTGTAATTTAGTGAATGAAAGGGGATTGACATGCTAAATTTGTCGAGGTAATATACGAAACAACAAAACTTCTTTGCATTCTACAATATGTACATACTTAGGTAATAATAAGTTTAAAAAAAATGATCAAGAAGGTTGTCCTACCGGCACAGCAAAATAGAAACATAGGTATAGAAGTAGAGAGGAAGCTTTTAATAGCTTAACCATAAAGCTCATGATGGCTGGCACATAAATGCTGCTTACCAAAATTGTTTCTGGCACTCTCTTCAAAGAACGGCGGAAAAAACTCCCCAGCAACACATCATCTGATTCGTTTGAAGAACTTGACTCTAAAAACTTAAGTTTAAACTATAGTAGCATTTTGTTGCTTCATCATCACCTCGACCAATACGGAATGTCTAAGAGCAACTTTCTGAATACAGATCGCATAACGCTGTCCGTGGACGGAGCGGAGTGGGCGCGAGTGGAGCCGACGGCGAGCGGGCTGCGCGGGCGCTTCCCCGACGCGTGCGCACTACTGCCGCGCACGTTGCTGCAGCAGGGATCCAAGATGGCGCCCTTCGACGATCATGTTAGTAGCAGTCTGATGACACACCTTTACTATTTACTGTAGGAATTAATTAGTCTCTTGTTGAAGAATATGAATTAAATTCATAGTGTTAATCATTACGAGTTCTTTGGTTCTCGAACCAAAGAACTCGTAATGATTAACACGAGTTCTTTTAATGCCAATTTAATGTTCATTAAATACTGTAATTACAACCTTCTTTGTACTATTATTACCAATCAAAATGAGCTCCTGTATGTCACCTGCCTGTGATACAGGTTTAACTAACCTAGTACAGGCATCTAACATTTGTATCCCTTTGTAATTCTCAATAGCATTTTTGTACTTCTATTTTTTATTTTACCTATTTTATTTTTGAATAAACATAATATATTATTATTATTTGGTACTGATATAGTACTATGTGCAACACAATCTATGTATGAATGTAAAAGCTTATAGTGGAAATGCTATACCATGAAATGTAAAAAAGGTGTTTAGTTTACCTTCATACCTCCCTACCTCATTTCTTACGGAATTGCACCTACCACTGTTTATCTCTGCATGACCTAAAGGTTGACTGGTAGAAAATGCCTAAGGCATTAAGTCCGCCTCTGTACATTAAGGTGTTTGAAGTATTAATTACACAAATAACTGAATAAATGTAACCGTGTGTACAAAGTTTATTGTTAACCTACTAAAGTCAAAACTCTACCTTTCCAGTTCTACATCACCCTGGGCATAGGAGCCGGCAGCATTACCCAGTTTCCAGACGGTGTGAAGACCGTGAACGACCGTCCTAAGCCCTGGAGCAACCCCAGCAGGAAGGCTCTCCTCAACTTCTGGCAGGACATGGACTCCTGGCTGGAGACCTGGAACGAGCCACAGATGCTGGTGGATTACGTCAAAGTTGTCGCGCTGTGATAGTTTTATAACTAGTGTAAGATTTAATGTTTACCTAAAGACTGCGACTGAATTCTTGATTTATAAGGTGTATTAGAAATAACCACAGAACATGTACAAGAGGTTAGAAATCTAAGTGAGCGGGGCACACGTGCTGTGACCGTCAAAATGAAGGACCCAAGTCTCGGATGTCTGTCATACAAGATTAATACCGTAAAACTACAATTTGCTACCGTTTCTAAAAAATTTGCTACCCCTACATAACTATTCATGATGGCAACATGGAGGGGATCAAACTGATAAACTGCTCCCTGGAATGTTCTACGTAGTTGATGTTTTCATACCTTAATTTTACCTCTATAATAAATAATAATAATAATAAATATTCCACAACTTTTTCACACAACGCCATCTAGTCCCAAGCTAAGCTAAGAGCTTGTGTTATGGGTACTAAACAGCTGATAAACATACTTATATATTTCTAAATACATACATATTATAGATAAATAACACCCAGACACAGAACAAATGATCGTGCTCATCACACAAACATTTGTCCTGGGTGGGAATCGAACCCACGACCTCCGGCATAGCAGTCAGGGTCACTAATAATTTTAATTTCAAAGGTACAAATAGTTTTATGGTTTCTATTTATCTTTTATTATACAGGGTGAAATTGAATAGATGCGTCAAATTTAAATAAAGAATACTATGTATATGTTGTCAAAAAATATACAACATAATATCAAATGTAAAATGAATGAACTTTAACAGTGTTACGTAATACGTTAAAATAATTAAAGTCGCGCTATTCTTTACTAGAAAATAGGCAAAATTAGGTAAATGACCGCTATGAACGGCGACTTGGTCCCTTCATGTTGACGGTCACCTACGTGCCATGAGTGGTCATATGTGACAATGAGCCTATGCAGTCATTGCAAGTCTTATCTCATGATGTGAGTTGTCCACTTAGGTACAGTATAAAATATGTGTTACCTTTGGCAGGAATTCAAAACCTTTTAAACACTTGACTTACATACATACATACATAAACTCACGCCTTTTTCCCATGGGGGTAGGCAGAAACTACAGAGCGCCATATGCTACGATTCTTACATACTTCTTTTGCTTCGTTTACATTCATACATGTTGTCATACACACACGCCGGTTGCGAGTACTACGCACCTGACCTTTCTAAAGAACCTCACCAATAAGGTCTATATGTATGTCCTTCTAGGGCGTCCCCTCCCGGCGTTCCCACTTACATCTGCCTTGTAAATACCTTTCGTTAGTCGCCTTTCATCCATCCTTTCAACGTGACCAAACCATCTAAGCATACTCTTTTCAATTTTTGTTACTACCATCTTTTAAACAACACTTACCCTAAAGTCTTTATTTTAATGCGCGGGTTTTCTGTTACCTTATTTTGCAGGCACAATCATTTGTATAACAGAGTGCGTACTATACTTGTTCCATCGTACTTCTAGCCTCTTATACTTATTGCTCTGTGGACATAACTAACAACCTGAAAAAAATTGCGAAAAAAGAACTGCCGTTTACTACATTTAGTCGAAAATGTGAACTCAAATGTTGTATTTGTTTGTCTATACTTAATACTTAATATTATAAAGAGGTAAAATTTGTAAGTTTGTATGTTTGTAAGTTTGTATGTAGGGGGTAATCTTCGGAACTAATGATCCAATTTTAAAAATTATTGTACTGGTGGAAAGCTACACTATTCCCGGTGGACATAGGCTACTTTTTATCCCCGTATTCCCACGGGAACGGAAACTACGCGGGTGAAACTGCGTGACGTCTGCTAGTCGATTATAAAGATGGGCCCTACCTAGTCAAAGTCCTTCGTAATGTTCATAAAAAACTGCCCTTTCAGATTTTCATCATATTGTTGTACAAACTACCAATAAAATACTCAGATTTACTCACCCATTTCTTTCTCTCTACACACGCACACACACACACACACACATACACACATACATGCACAAACACACACACACTCACATGCACACATACATGCGCAAACACACAGACAACCCCCCCCCCCCCCCATTCGCAATCACGTGAATAATGTAAAATGTTATGTACCTATTCTGTTCTTATGCAAAATTGTCTAGCTGTGAAAGAGCGGAGTCTCCTAATACAGGCTTTTACATTGCTTAAAAGGAGGCTCCAATCATCAACTTGTTTATTTACCTGTACTGCTCAATATTCAGTGTATGTCCTGAATTAAGCTAATTAAATGTGGATAATCCCTTATTCTAGCTAAGCCAGTTTTGAACGGATACCTAAAAATAGGTACCTACCTACCTATTGCAAGTGAACTATTACGATTAGTAGGTACGATGCAAACTTCATAACCAATAATGTAATAACGAGAGTCAAATTAAAGCAAAATCAATTATTCAAATTATACTGCGAAGTAGCACAAAATAACAAAAGGCAGTCCCCCAAAATGCCCGCCTTCACCACTTATTAGTGCCCGTCTCTATATTACACGAATTTGTCTCAGTCTGTGCCATAAAATGAGTATTAAAATGATAGATACTTTTTTGAGGCGCTTTTCTGATGAAAGTTGAATACCTACGCTTGATTATTGAAAATACAGTTTTAAAAGTAATGTACAGCTTGGCAAAAAAGAGTAGAAACGGAACTAAATTTTTGTCTGTTGGCAACATTTCCAAAATAATGACATCTCATAATAAACAAAGTTCATAATTTCGTAAAATTTTAATTTCGACCACCAAACGTTGATTAATAAAGGTAAAAAGTGAAGAATAATGAATAAAACCATTCGGAGTGCTGGCAGGGAGGTTATTTATAAGGTTTACAGGCGATGTCTGGCGGAAAATGGGGCCCAAACTATTCTTTATGAAGTTCACAATGTTTACCAAAGAACCGCTGATAAGACAGGTATGTAAGAGTTTGTTTTGTAAATTTTAGTTGAATCAAGTGTTAATTGATGAATACAAAGTGATATTAATTTGCTTGTATAAGGAATAACAAGAAATTTGAAACAATAAATGTCGAGCACATAGGTTATGTTTACATTTTTTCTGCATTACTCTGGTATAGCGCGCTGAGACAAATTGATACTTTGGTGACTTGACTTTTAATTTTAGAAAATTAAATTTCTACGTAAATTATACTTGAAGTGCGATATCAAGGGAGAGAATTATTTGTTCAAGTGTTTGCATTAGAAATGTAAAAGAAATTGTCGTGCCATAGTCTAAATCTATTATTTAATTCAGGGAAATCTGATACCGTTCTAAGCAAAATCGTGCTGGAAGGAGATAAACAAAAGGGTATTTTCTACATCCGGCTTATTAACAGTATGTGATAATTTGTTTTTACTTTTAATATTGTTAGGGATAAATGAAATAATTCGTTTTTACAGGAAGCAGCTGAACGTATATTCCAAGCTATTACTGAGGAGGATTGGAAGAACTCGTGCTAACATGTAATAAAAATAGAAAAGGATTACTGGAAAAAAAATCACTATGAACGAGGAAATAGAGTGATTAGTAATAAATCTAGAAGCAGATTAGCAGATAGCAGCATCACCTCTAAACCCGAACATGACCCAGATGAGTTTGCGGCTTACGTGTTCGGGGTAGAATATTTAGAGGAAGATTTACTAGAATAAAATATAGAAATTATATCATACAATGTTTTCTTTTATTATAATTCCTAAACAATGTTGTGAACTCAGGAGTAGTTACCCAATTTTGTTATTTTTAGGTTAGTAATCAGTTGCGTGTCAAAAACACGTCCTTGTTAAATTACTTACTGATTTAAAAAAATAATACCTAAATAGAATAATTTGTATAAAAAACAGCTAAGTATCAAGACTAGGTTGGTACACTATGCAGTGGCCACGGGTTGCCATACGAAGAGCACAGTGGCGCCTCCATTATTTTCTACTCTTTTTTGCCAAGCTGTATACCTAATAACGATTTAAATGTCAGTACTATTTCGTACTAAAATTTTGCATGTTTAGTTTAAGATAACGCCATACTTATGTTAAAAAATAGAAGGTAGTCCCGTCATTTTGATATCAAAACAGCGGGACCACTTTCTTTGTTGAATATTTAAAAAAATTATGAGTGTAAAGTTTTACTTACTATTATTATTTAGTTCAATCCAAAATGATTGTAGGCACGTGTTACTTGAAAAATGTAAGCCAAACAAAAATAATGTGATTGATCAGTCAATATTGTCGATGTATACAGCCTGCCTATGTAAGCCAAACCAACGAAATGTTGGCTGATTTTGATTAAAGAAATAAGGGTACCTAACCGAACTTACCTACATAATAAGTTGTTTTATTGAGAAAACCTACCACTATCTTTACGCATCGACAAGAAAGAGTAGGTACACTCGAGAAATAATTTTGACCCACCATAAGCTTTATTTCCAGATATTCAAATAAGATTAGGTCAAAATGGACCACTGCCCCGCTCTGAAAATTAGCGTAAATACTCATTTCCAACGACCTTGTTATCTGTCATTTAATAACACAAACAATTTATTGACGAGAACTAAACCTTGTGAAAGCTGCGAAAGAGACAAATCAAACACCTCGATTTAGCACACGAAGATGTCGACATGTCGGATGCGGACTCATTGCGGGTCACTGTGCCGATAGTCGTAACAGCCAATGGCTTTAAGGCTATAAGCCTCAATGAACATCTTTCGAGGCTTTCGTTGCACGGCTGGGTCATGAGCCTGATCCAGAAGGCAGTAGGTAATTCTTGATACGACCCGCTTGGTGAGTAGCCCTAACCACCGGTCTCTCTTGAAGTCCAGTCAATATTTTAAGCAATTTTTGTTCGTATCAGAAATCCCCTTTTCAGTTTATATCTCGAAAACGGGACGTCCTAGGTGAAAACTGACGAAATTTTCGTATCCCCCTAGAGTGAGCACCCCCCGGGAAGAAATGTCCTCTATTTAGTGGATGACCTCTCACTGACCTTGACCTTGATTTTGACTTGATGGTTACTTTTACACTACACGAGGCCATGTTTGTTTTGAAGTCTAGTCAATATTTTAAGTAATTTATGCTAGTATCAGAAATCCCCTTTTCAGTTTATATCTCGAAAACGGGTCGTCCTAGGTGAAAACTGACGAAATTTTCGTATCCCCCTGGAGTGAACACCCCCCGGTCAGAAATGTCCTCTATTAAGTGGATGACCTCTCGTTGACCTTGACCTTAATTTTTACTTAATGGTCACTTTTACACTACACGAGGCCATGTTTGTTTTGAAGTCTACTCAATATTTTAAGTAATTTATGCTAGTATCAGAAATCCCCTTTTCAGTTTACGTCTCGAAAACGGGACGTCCTAGGTGAAAACTGACGAAATTTTCGTATCCCCCTAGAGTGAACACCCCTCGGGAAGAAATGTCCTCTATTAAGTGGATGACCTCTCACTGACCTTGACCTTGATTTTGACTTGATGGTCACTTTTACACTACACGAGGCCATGTCTGTTTTGAAGTCTAGTCAATATTTTAAGTAATTTATGCTAGTATCAGAAATCCCCTTTTCAGTTTATATCTCGAAAACGGGACGTCCTAGGTGAAAACTGACGAAATTTTCGTATCCCCCTAGAGTGAACACCCCCCGGGAAGAAATGTCCTCTATTAAGTGGATGACCTCTCACTGACCTTGACCTTGATTTTGACTTGATGGTTACTTTTACACTACACGAGGCCATGTTTGTTTTGAAGTCTAGTCAATATTTTAAGTAATTTATGCTAGTATCAGAAATCCCCTTTTCAGTTTATATCTCGAAAACGGGACGTCCTAGGTGAAAACTGACGAAATTTTCGTATCCCCCTAGAGTCCACACCCCCCGGATAGAAATGTCCTCTATTTAGTGGATGACCTCTCACTGACCTTGACCTTGATTTTGACTTGATGGTCACTTTTACACTACACGAGGCCATGTCTGTTTTGAATTCTAGTCAATATTTTAAGTAATTTATGCTAGTATCAGAAATCCCCTTTTCAGTTTATATCTCGAAAACGGGACGTCCTAGGTGAAAACTGACGAAATTTTCGTATCCCCCTAGAGTGAACACCCCCCGGGAAGAAATGTCCTCTATTTAGTGGATGACCTCTCACTGACCTTGACCTTGATTTTGACTTGATGGTTACTTTTACACTACACGAGGCCATGTTTGTTTTGAAGTCTAGTCAATATATTAAGTAATTTATGCTAGTATCAGAAATCCCCTTTTCAGTTTATATCTCGAAAACGGGACGTCCTAGGTGAAAACTGACGAAATTTTCGTATCCCCCTAGAGTGAACACCCCCCGGGAAGAAATGTCCTCTATTTAGTGGATGACCTCTCGTTGACCTTGACCTTAATTTTTACTTAATGGTCACTTTTACACTACACGAGGCCATGTCTGTTTTGAAGTTTAGTCAATATTTTAAGTAATTTATGCTAGTATCAGAAATCCCCTTTTCAGTTTATATCTCGAAAACGGGACGTCCTAGGTGAAAACTGACGAAATTTTCGTATCCCCCTAGAGTGAACACCCCCCGGGAAGAAATGTCCTCTATTTAGTGGATGACCTCTCGTTGACCTTGACCTTAATTTTTACTTAATGGTCACTTTTACACTACACGAGGCCATGTTTGTTTTGAAGTCTAGTCAATTTTTTAAGTAATTTATGCTAGTATCAGAAATCCCCTTTTCAGTTTATATCTCGAAAACGGGACGTCCTAGGTGAAAACTGACGAAATTTTCGTATCCCCCTAGAGTGAACACCCCCCGGGAAGAAATGTCCTCTATTTAGTGGATGACCTCTCACTGACCTTGACCTTGATTTTGACTTGATGGTTACTTTTACACTACACGAAGCCATGTTTGTTTTGAAGTCTAGTCAATATTTTAAGTAATTAATGCTAGTATCAGAAATCCCCTTTTCAGTTTATATCTCGAAAACGGGACGTCCTAGGTGAAAACTGACGAAATTTTCGTATCCCCCTAGAGTGAACACCCCCCGGGAAGAAATGTCCTCTATTTAGTGGATGACCTCTCGTTGACCTTGACCTTAATTTTTACTTAATGGTCACTTTTACACTACACGAGGCCATGTCTGTTTTGAAGTCTAGTCAATATTTTAAGTAATTTATGCTAGTATCAGAAATCCCCTTTTCAGTTTATATCTCGAAAACGGGACGTCCTAGGTGAAAACTGACGAAATTTTCGTATCCCCCTAGAGTGAACACCCCCCGGGAAGAAATGTCCTCTATTTAGTGGATGACCTCTCGTTGACCTTGACCTTAATTTTTACTTAATGGTCACTTTTACACTACACGAGGCCATGTTTGTTTTGAAGTCTAGTCAATTTTTTAAGTAATTTATGCTAGTATCAGAAATCCCCTTTTCAGTTTATATCTCGAAAACGGGACGTCCTAGGTGAAAACTGACGAAATTTTCGTATCCCCCTAGAGTGAACACCCCCCGAGAAGAAATGTCCTCTATTTAGTGGATGACCTCTCACTGACCTTGACCTTGATTTTGACTTGATGGTTACTTTTACACTACACGAGGCCATGTTTGTTTTGAAGTCTAGTCAATATTTTAAGTAATTTATGCTAGTATCAGAAATCCCCTTTTCAGTTTATATCTCGAAAACGGGACGTCCTAGGTGAAAAATGACGAAATTTTCGTATCCCCCTAGAGTGAACACCCCCTGGTAAAAAATGTCCTCTATTTAGTGGATGACCTCTCGTTTACCTTGACCTTGATTTTGACTTCATGGTTACTTTTACACTACACGAGGCCATGTTTGTTTTGAAGTCTAGTCAATATTTTAAGTAATTTATGTTAGTATCAGAAATTCCCTTTTCAGTTTATATCTCGAAAACGGGACGTCTTAGGTGAAAAATGACGAAATTTTCGTATCCCCCTAGAGTGAACACCCCCGGGGAGAGATGTCCTCTATTTAGTGGGTGACCTCTCGTTGACCTTGACCTTGTATTTTTAACTTTTTTAAAAAAAATATTCGAGTTCATAGTAGTGAAACAAAAAAGGGCATTATTTGTGTTGTTAAAATTTTATTTTCTGTTTAATACAAGTAAGTAATCTTAATAATTTCGGTCTTAATAGATTGTGTCTCTGATTGACACGATTGAAAGGTTAATCACATACAGATAAACTTTCATGCAGTTAAATATTTTAGTTATAAAACGAACTTAGTTAAATAAAAGCTTGAAAACGGGCAAGTAACTGGGCAAGGAAGATAAATGAAAAAACTTATACACATTTGGGACTATTTTTATTTGCACGGTGTACATATTATGTTTGTTCGTATAGCTAAGACATTATATTTTGTCGCTATACGAAACTCACATTATTTGACTATCATTTGAAGGCTGGTTACACTGTTTAAAGAGAAAAGTGTAGTGAAATGCTCGATAGACACATTATCGATAATTCGATTCTAGTACAAAATAAATTAAGTCTTACCTACATCAATTACTAATGGTTCTGAATATGTATTAATTAATGCATGCTAAATTACTGAAGTCACCCACGCAACAGGTTAAATATTACCCACCTTGTGGCGCCCACCTTGTGGCGCGATTGGGTAAAAAAGATAATATGGAAACATACCTTTATAATTGATTTAAGATGAAAAAAAAAATCAAAATCTTCAGAATTTACATCATTCGATAGTTACTAAACTCATTAACAGTGTAAACGCCAATTCAACTGTAAACTATACATTAATTAACTGGTTTATTCCACAATTTCACTATTATACAAAGAGGTGAAAACAGTTTGAGAGATGTATTTAGAATACAAAATTATCGACTGAGACTGCAATCATTGAGATTATGTTTACATACTTTGGTGATGATTAAAACCGTCCAATATACCACGCTTTACGTTTGTATAAGTGTATCGTGTGCATGCGCAATGTTTTATGTACAGTTATGTACTGTTGCCCAACTTAGTTCAGGACATTTGAGTGAAATATTTTAAGCCGCCATTACACACACGAACACATAGCTAATATTTCAAAGAGCTGGCTTTTTTCTCACTGACATCACAACGATTGCAGCATCACCCAACCTTATAAAAGACTACAAATACTTTGATCAATTAATTGATATTACATATATAATATTTTTTTTTATTTATTATAATTTCAAATACATTAAAATGTTGTAACCTCCTACTTCTCATCGAAATGCCCTAAGTGCCTTATTTATTACAGAGAGTCAATCCCTAGTTTACATGCTTGTAGATAGTTTAAAACATCGAATATCTTATGAATAGTGTGGGGACACGTCTAGGAAATACAACAGTCGATTTCAGTAGAATCGACTTAGATAGATATCGAAGCAAATAACTGGTATTACTTACGTAAAAAATTTGAAAATTAATGCCAGAAACAAAATCAATATACTGATTGAAGCGTTTTATGCTTCGCTGTTCACTAGACGCACCCACGCTTTATAGTATAGTTTATGATACAACAGCTAGAAGACGATATAACTCACATACAAACTGACAGATATGACTCAGGATCACATGGATGCATTACATACTCCTAATACATACAAACACACGACTTTTGAACTACTTATACCAACAAAAACCTGTCAATATGTTACATAGGTACTCAATACGACAACAACCTAAAAAATGGTATTAGATGTACTTTGTAAAATCAAAAAATAAAAAAAAACCGTTTCAGCGGCCAGTCGTTCAAAAGTCGTGTTGAAAATCATAAATAGTTAAAAGCAGAAGTTTGATACGAATTCATAATTTAACTAAAAGTAACAGGGTTATAATATTCACTAACATAATATTACGACATCTTGTGACGTTCATACGCTGATAAAGATCACAATTGTAATAGTTGTATAGCTAGAAATGGATTTAGTAGAAGCAATGACAGTTGAAAGGCTCTTAATAGCACAGCCACTTGGTTCAAAATTGCTTGTCACTTAGCAGCATACACCCCTAGAAAGATAATTATCATGGGGCCGTACTTTGAAGTTTGAAAGCCAGAAAAAAGAGTGATGGAGCTATTCGCCTTGTATAGCAATCCATCTGCCTACCGCACTGCAAAAAAAATATGGCTATAAAACTTCATACTACGACCTCATTTTACCTTTCAAACGAGTCAATTAGAGACACAATAGAAAGACAATGACAGCGCGGACACCGGCGTCCGGCGTTTAATGAATTTATGATAAAATGCCCATCAAAGGCTGTGTTTTCACCCATTATTGTTATTATTAACTCTGGGGATCCTAGACTTAAAATTTTCGTCGGCTATTTCCTAATATTGACGTTTTTCCAATAGTTTTTATTTACTTTAAACTTTAAAGCATCTTTAAGAAATCATTATTTTTATCTTACCCAATTGGTTTTTGAATTTTACAGTAAGTTAGCTTATTTTATGATCAATCTCACTGGATTAGATAAATATTTTAGTATATTGTTTTTCAAGTAAACCAAACAAACAAAAAAAAACGTAGAATTAGGAAAAACCGTCGTCATAGGTGACAAATTCAGCTGGTCTAAAATCATGTTTCATTTTGTGCATCGACTTTCACTCCCTCCCGTCGCTTCCACCGCATATATTGACCTCAACAAACAACCGCCATTGCTAATCAAATCCATTTCCAGCAGTCGAAGTAATAAACACAATAAATTTATTGGAATTTTACAATAAACATTTACTTCCAAACAGTCTACCCAAGCACCATGTTAGACCGAAATCAACTGAGATATTACAATATTGTGCTAACCACTTCCCTGTCCCATGAGTCACATATCGTAGTGAATAGTGCAATTTCGCGTAACTACAATTAAGAAAGAAAGAACACAGGAACAAAAAATTATAACAAAAAAAGAGACACAAAAATGGCATGTCTCACGGCTGCGCCAAAAGGGTTATTTCAGCGGTAATGCCAGACAGATGCGAAAAAAACAAACTAAAGCAAAATGCAATTGCAAAATACTACGGTGGTGCAAACGTTAAATACTGCGAATATACACTTTATACACAAGTCAGCGAAGGTGTATATTATATTCGCAGAATTGAAAAATCCACGACGATATGACTCATGTTGAATGTTTAACTATTTTATCTACTCTATGGACAGTGAAAGTGTTAAAAATAAAATGACAATTTTATAGATAGACATATCATAGTTGTACGCCAATAATATTGTTAAATTATAAAGACTCGCGGCAATCGTGGTCATAAAACGTGCGAGTGGTACCATGGCTACAATATAATATTGCGCCTGTAATCCGCGAAGAATTAAGCAGAGGTGTACCTGGTCCCATGTAATAGGGGGCGAGCCATCAATCGGGCACGAATCCAGACAGAGGAATTCCAGATGGAAAAACTCATTAACACTTTGCCCGACCCGGAGATCGAACCCGGAACCTCATGCTCAGTAGTAGCACTTGTGACCACACTAGACCAAAGAGGCATTCCGTGAATATATAGTAAGGATTCCTCTTAATACAGTCTCGTGCTGTCCCGCTCTGCCGTTTTACGCACACGATTGCTACGAACTTTAGGGTATAATACAGTATACTCAAAAGAACGGATTTAGGTAGAATATAACCTTGTAATATCATCCGGGGCCATATTATTGAATATCACAGCCAACACTCACTCCCAAACGAAATTATTTTAAGGGAACACAGTTTCGCACAATCAGAACTATAATGTTATAGACATAATAAATTTGATTTATTTTAGTGAAATTTCCGAATGCCTTCTGGTTCCTTAACTATCTGTGGAATGCCACAGGTAATATAGAAACTAGAGGGGCAATTCTCATATTTTTAGGAACGCTAACATTCTTATCTTAGCATAGTCTCGATCTGTCAAAAATACGTCTTATTTACATAAAGATACGAGTATTTTTGACAAGTTTTAGACATTGATTACGACTAGATTTTGAACGTTTTTAATGACGAAAATTGCCCATCACCTGACAGTCACTGTTTTTTTTTTAAATTCTACTACAAGAAACACCACAATTTTGGCATTATCACATAAGTATTCAGCTCTTACCAAAAGCTGTTTATCATACTGACACAACATTACAATTCCAATGTCCGCCGCAATGTGTTCAAAAGTTTTAACAATTAGACATCATAAATGGATAGTTTATGCACATTTATAAATACGACATAAGGATAATATACGAATACTTTCAATTTACTTTGAACAAGACAATAGTAAGCTGCACCACAAGATATTATATTACATAGACCAAAAACGTTATTTCTTTATGCTAACATTAATGTCTAAGCGTTTCTTTTTTATTTAGAAAATGTTAGACCGTTTTTATACATCAAACGCGAACACCCGGTTTCTGAGAAGTTCAACATAAAAAATCTGACAGACTAAAAGTATTGTCGAGTTTTGATTTGCGCATCAAGGTGTCTCAAACTGTCAGTCTTTCACAATTGAATATGAACCTCATTATTTTGGAATAAAGTTGATAAACGATCGAGGAAACTTGACAGATTGTGGTGGCTTGATTTGCTGGCCTGTGTACTGGCACGGCGCTTTATTCGATTTCCTTATTGGGGTACCCGAAGGCCCACATAACACAAACTTTTTGACGTTCGTTTGCACTGGTATTTATGTCAGATATTAAAAAAAAACTTGTATTCCATATTCGAAAATTGAATAAGGAAACCGAGTATGTACAGCCAGTCTAAATGACGATTAACTTGACAGTTTGACAGCTGTCATAAGCCGAGTGTAACGACCTTTTTATTACAAATTCCTTCCTTCGCTTACACAAGTGAGAGATGATAATACAATAGTCTACAATAATATGAAATATTTAATATCAAATTTATTTTCTACTCAAACGAAGAATACATTTCTTTTATTATTTGCATACCAAATTCCCCTTTGGGTAAAACAATCTACTTAGATATTATTTTTTTATTATTATATTTAAATGTTATACGCGTCTAACGCTGCCAAGATATCGTATGATGATATAAGTTGCATTAAAGACAATATAATATCAAAGTCAGCTGATTAAGAATGTAATTCAATCTATGGTCCACATAGTCCTCTACATTGTCTTTTAAAATTATAGGCTTATGTATATTATGAGAATACTTAGTATCGATTATAGATGTTTTGACTAAAAGCTTATACAAGTCACCCTATTTTCTAAAAACCTTACCAGTAATCCCATCTCGTACAGACGCCAGCACATCAACGTACCCCAAACTGTCAAATTTTCCCAATTGAACATGAACCTTATGATGATTAGAATAAAGTTGATTAATCCTATTAAATAAATTTGACACATTGGGGTAAGTAGTTTGCACATTGTGCTAGCGTCTGTACCAAAGGCTTTCAAGAAACTGGGGGTGGTATTTTAGTACATTTTTGATAGACGAAAAACGAGTAAAGATCACAAAAATCTAGTCAATTTACTTCGCTCATCTAAATTACTTATGTCAATTTAAATAAATGTCTACATCCACTAAAATGTCCGCAATAATTCGCAAGAACTAAATAAATATTGATGATGTCAAGAGACTAAGCTTTAAAAGCTTTATACATCGCAAATAGCTAAACCTTTTTGGTTCTAAGTATGTTAAGATACTACATTGTGCGAGTGAGATAGTTATATACCCGGATGTATATCGCCATCTCTCTCTCCAACAACGGTAAACGACACGACACGAATTTACCCGTTATTTTACTTATTAGATGTAAAACTTCATATGTAAAGCTGGTGGACCGAGAAAAGTATCATAAGGTTACTGTAAGCATTTGAACCTTTATGCATATTTCTTTGTTTATAGCAAAAGAGGACAACGCTTTTAGATAATTAGAAAGCCGATGACAGGCGTTTGTCATGTAATATAGTTATGTCTTTAAACTTCTGTATGTGTGTTTCTCACCTCCTATACTGCCAACCCGGTTTGAATGAAATCTTTTGTGTGAGTTTGAGTAAGTCCTCTGGGAACTCATACAAAGTTATATTCAGAGGTGATTAGATTTTTCAATTTGCCGTTATGTCTGGCTGTATGTTGAACAAAATAGTTGTCAGAATTATAATCATTCAAATTATTAGGAAAGCCCTATAAGCTCATATAATCCCATTGAAAGACTATTTCACGCAAAAGTCATTTAATGGGATTAAATTAATTTCGAGGATTGTATTGGAGATTTTAATTATTATAACTCAAATAAGCCACATTAGTAACGATCGCGTATCATATTTTTATTAACGTACAACTTGACACTGAACGACCAATTGCAAAAAACAGAAGAATAAAAGGCGTTCCACCTCAATCTACAATTGGATCTACAAGTGCAAGGTCAATCGGATCGGCTGGAAAGGAATCCGATAGGAATACAATTCCTATTACACGGTAATAAGTACCAGTAGAAGCAGACCACTTCTACAATACTCACCAGCCCACCAATTATACCTAAGTACTTCTAACAGTCACTAGGTTTTATACAAACGAGAACATTGATCTAACAATCATTTAAAAACTTCACTATTCCTACCGAAGCTAAACAAACTTCTAGATGAAAAATACTCTAAGCACTCTTGCAATAACATCAATTGCCTAAACGTATACAAAATAAATAATGTTTAATTTATACAGCGTATTTTTTTTATCACCGGCAAAATTTTCAAAGTCGTTCACATTCATAGTTAGAACCACAGTATAAATATTAATACAGTAGGACGACGCCTTTGATCTCTGGAAAAATGCCGACAACTTCTACACGCGTTAGACTTGAATAATACCTCCCGCACTACGAACATCGTTTTGTTTGCAGTGCGGGAGCGGCTTTCCCGCGTTTCGCCCCTCACACCCCGCACGATTGCCCTGTCTAGACAGCTTCGTCGGACGACTGTATGTTTTTAGACTGTAGTTAGAACACCGTGTGACAATTTGGCCGGCGATGAAATAAATCCTAGTATAGTTACTGGTGCAAGTGCCTAGCTGTTCTATTGTAATAAATATTTAGTTATGTAGATTCAGGAATGGAATCAAAGTGAGAAAGTGGCCTAACAGTTCGCGGTCACCGCTCTTAAAGCAGGCTATTTTAGTTGAGTTGATCTACACTATTATGTACTGAACAATTCGTGCAACGATTGAACAGGTCTACTCATGTTCTGGGAAGACCATCACAGACACCAGAGGCGAAGTGTCCTTACAACTCGATTCTTATAGGCGTGCCTTTAGAGGTTTGGAAGAGCAACTCCACCACAATATTGACTAATGGCAGCTGGATTCGAGTATTGCCAAATATAAGGCATTTATACCAAAGGTATACACAGTGGTAAGCAGACCGATGACTTCAAAGGAGACATCAAATAGTGACTCGAATACTAAGTTTTTGTCTGCTTCCCTATTAAGAAAATTATCCTCTCGTTACTGACAGACACTAATCTGCATGGATCTCACATGATCTGACCAAGATAATGTCTGGGATTTAAAAGAGACTGTGACCTCTCAGTTTTTGCTTTTCAGAGTAGTCAAGATAGACCTTAGACCTTTATCCATCTTTAAATACTATATTTTTGGTTACCCGTACATTTGTTTGTCAAAGTTATTTTTTAGTAAATAAATACCATTTATCATTTAGGTTCAATCCTGCGCAGCCATTTGTAGCCTACTACAGAGCGATAAACTTCCATGACGCGAACTATACTTTCTATTCAGTGTTTTGACATAATAATGAAACTTTATCTAAGATATCATTTCATGTAAAATTACTGATCTTCCCATTATAAAATGTATACTTATGTCACTGACAAAAATTCACTAATTTCTATTGTAATTTTTTGAATTTCGCAATAGCAACGAAAATGTCATAATATAAATGCAATATTGGGATAAAACGTTTTCATCTCCGAATTACTACTAGATTGCAGAGCTCGTTATACTATTTAAATGATCTAATGAGATTTGATATAATATTATAACAACATTCTATAAACATAAGTTAAGTGTTTAAAAAACTCTGCAATCTCAGAATATGTAATTTGTCTACATACAAGTTACTACACCAACTTACAACTTAAGTAGCACTCCCATATACGACACACACATTTAATTCTAAAAATTAACTAAAAAAATATACGTCCAATTTCGCGTCGCACATAAATAAAAAAATGTCGAAAATATAAATTCACTAATTCCACTTAAAAGTAAATAAGACAATAAAACTTAATAAATAAATGTGTGTCACACAAAAATACTGCGATAATTTCGGTCCATAACTAGAAACTCATAGGAATATTGATTTTGCCGTCGTATATGGAGAATGGCGCTTGCGAGCACTCGCACTCACTCGCACTCGCGCGCAACTCACTCTCGCACCACACACTCGCACTCGCCGCACCTACACTACGCGGGCTGTTCCAATTTTGAATGTCAGTTAGTCCTAATGGGGGCGACACGGTAGGTCCACTCGCGCCGCGTGGCCCACTGGTGTGTGCGGGCCGCCAGCATGGGCCAGCATGGGCCAGCGTGGGCACTTATTGCGCCTTGCCGTCGGGCTTGTGTCATACGAAGTCCATGGCGTCGCGGGACTTGCCGGTGAACTTGCCGGAGGAGCGCTTCTTCAGGGTGCGTTCGATCAGTTTCTTCACTTCACTTACTATGAATACGCTTGATGTCAGGCATACGAGGAATATTATGTCTGGAAATAATTAATTTGATGATAAAAACCTGCTTTTAATCCCGTATTAACTCTGAACCACATAAAAATTCTAATTGAATGAAAAGTTGATAAATTTCAACACTACCTAACTGACTGAACTGTCCAGTACCTAGTTGGTGAAACTAATAAAATAAGCTAATTTATTATGGAGATGAATGGACCTAAATTTCGTAGAAATACACAACAAATAATCATAGTCAAAAGAATTTGCCAGATAACTGGTACTTATCATGAATAAAAATATTCCACAACTTTCACACAACGCCATTTAGTCCCAGGCTAAGGAGAGCTTGTGTTATGGGTACTAAACAACTGATAAACATACTTATATAATTCTAAATACATACATATTATAGATAAATTACACCAAGACACAGAACAAATGATCGTGCTCATCACACAATCATTTGTCTTGGGTGGGAATCGAACACACGACCTCCGGTTTAACAAACAGGGCCACTAATGGACCAACAAGCCATGCAGGATCTTCAACACATAAACAGAAAGCTTTATACTCCTTCAGAGTGCCAGAACTGGCCTAGTTAAAGTTTACATGTGGTCCTTCAAATAACATACCATGTCCAGTCAAAGCCTCAGTCTGGAACACCTTCTGCAGCGGCGGGAAGTATATAACCAGCATCTGTCCCACCAGACTCAGGGTCACGGCCACGAGGAACATCTTGTTGGAGAACAGACCCACTTGGAACAGGGACTTGGTCTGCGACCGACACGAGAGGGCGTTGAACATGTCGAAGAGAACGAAGCAGGTGAAGGTCATTGTCGTGTCGCGAGGGGTGATCTTGTTGTCTGACATCTGGAATGAATAAAGAATATATTGTTAAGGAGGTAAAAAAAAAAAAAGGTGAAGGAAAATTTTTCATCCAGTTGAACACTTGAGTTCGACTCAAGATTATGCTTAGTACGAATGGCTACACCATCAAGCTATAGTTTTTCAGTTTACGCTGACCTTGCGTTGTATGGAAATCCTATACAATGAGAGATCTGCTTATACTGGAAATGTATAGAGTGTGGGTGTGTGTGTGTAAGATTTATTTTCCGTGATACAGTGTGTAGCTTTTTCGCTGTATCAATATGCACGTTGTTTCACTCGAAATGCACATTGTACCAGACACGATGCATGTTGAACTACTCAAGATGCACGTTGTAGCATAATTCTTTTTTTTTAAAGCGTCATTTACTAAGTTAACGCTCACATCCACAAACAATCAGACCCGGGAATATTTGTTCTATGTGGAATTCGAAACGGAGACACGCGGGGGAGGGGCCTATCTTTCAATTACTGCCAACCACACCTTCCGAAAAGGCATGCTGTACCACTCAAATACGTAAGCTGTACCGCATAAAATGGGTTGTAGAGCTTACGAATTGCACGATGTCCCACTAAAGGTGCACACTATGGTTAGTATCGTTGTATTGTAGATACACGATGTTTATTTATTAAGTATATATATATATATATAGGTTCATTTGAAAATCAGCGTCAGGCAGCATCTCAGCATCTGTCTGGCATTACCGCTGAAATGAACCTTTTGGCGCAGTCGTGAGATATGCCATTTTTGTGTTATTATATTTTTACTGTGTGTGTATCGGGCTGTTGCCAATAAATGTATTTTATTTCTTTTTATGTTGCTCTCGACAAGCACTCTAGGTGCACGTTTAAATGATTTAAAAGGGTAATAATGAGCTCACCTCTCTATTGAAGACCCACAGCGTGCCCGCGATGATGATGGCGGCGGACAGCAGCACGTTCAGTAGCAAGGCTCGCGAGATGATCCGTCGCGTGGTGTCGCGCGGGCGCCGGCGCAGCACGGAGTGGTCCACGGGCTCCACGCCCAGCGACTGCGCGGGCGGACCTGCACGTGCACATGCACACATGTTACGCAATAGTGTCACATAAAGACCGCTGATATTACAATTCGGTATAACAATGAACTGTCGTCAACGTGACATCATTACGGCGCATCGCAACGGCTTACACGTGATGCCGACGCAGCATTTCGCCACCGTGGGACCGGACATCGCGAGTGCCCTCCACGATTCAACGTTTCTAGGCATTCTTGGTACAACCATCGACCAACTATCATCCAAATAATTCTAAGTTATAAATTGTAATTTCTTATTACTTCAATAAATTAGTTTAAAGTAAATTGTTTTGTTTTTGCATCCTCCGGCTCCAGCTAACGTAATTCACAGAACAATGAGAACCAACAACATCAATAAAAACAACAAAACAAAATACGCAAACACAAAGTGATTTAAAATACTATAGAGCGAGCATGTCAAGGAAATGTCATAGAAAAACTTAGATCCCATGTCTCAGTAACGCCATCTAGAATAATATATGAATATTGGAGCGGCAGCGGAGCGTACTACAAAAAACTCATAGACTTGTATCCAGCAAAACACACTTTTTCGGACGAAAATTTTGTTCGTGATGTCCGGTCTATAGGTATTGAATGTCTTTGCGCAAACACAATGCAATGAATACAATGTGAATGTGATGTGTACCTACCTACTAAGTATTGTATATTTTGTACGTTTCATAAATTATTGTGTGTATGTGCGATAATGACTAAAGTCAAATAAATATTTTTCTTTCTTCTTTCTTTCTTTAGAACTATTAAAGAAAATTAATATACCTTACCTACGCAGTGTGTTATCAATTTATTTATAAAAATATAATGTACGTTAGGAAAAATCCACATCCTTTTAAAAAAAATGTGTGTGTATTAATGTACACACGTAAGAAGTAAAACTTCTTTAAAACACCATTTTTCGAAAAATTATCTACCTTTACAGAAATTAGTCGAATAAAGCTTAATTAGATAAAGTTTAAGCAAAAGGCTTTTATAATTTTATGCACATTGCTAAATCATAACTAAATAATATGTAAAACCTAGAATACTTATGCTTGTCTTTGTGACGAGAAATAAACATTTATTATTATCTTTATTATTATCCTGCTTTTACCTATGAAGCTTACTTCACTGTGTGAATGACACAAATAAATATTTTTTTCTTACTTAGTTTTTTTCTTTGAGCCATTTTACATGTATCGCTACAGTTAAATAATGGGTAAATATTACGAATACTAGACATCTATTAAAGAAAACTTATAAGAAAGTACATTACCGTCCATAATAATATTGATCCAGAGTATCTGCATGGCGTTGAGCGGGTTGGGTATGCCCATGAGAGTAGCGAGCGCGATGAGCGACAACGCAGCGATGGACGTGGACAGCTGGAAGCGCACGAAGTTGCGGATGTTGTAGAAGATGCACTTGCCTTCCTCGATGGCCGCGCTGTACCAAAATATGATAGGATAAAATATTTTAAATAACGAGTAAAAGAAAAGTATTTATAAGGTCAATGTAATTGCAAACGCTGGTAGCGGACGCCCTAGAAGGACATACATAGACCTTATAGGTGAAGTTCTTCAGAAAGGTCAGGTGCGTAGTACCCGCAACTGGTGTGGGTGTATGACAACATGTATGAATGTAAACGAAACAAAAGAAGTAAGTATATAAGAATCGTAGCATATGGCGCTCTGTAGTTTCTGCCTACGCCCATGAGGAAAAGGCGTGAGTTTATGTTTGTATGTATGATAAAATATCAAGTTTATGCAAGACACTTGTATTTCGAACATCGGTTTCATCCCTTCAAAGTTTTGAAAATAAATAGCATTCTGATGGTGAGAGAATTTCTAAAACAGTAGGTTAATAATTAATAATTAGGTATTTTTTTTTAATTAATAAAAATAACATAGTTGACTATATCTGGCACCCACGAAGTCCTGATTAGAGAAGCGTATTATTATGTTAGTTTGTTAACTCACATGATGGTAGCAAAGTCGTCATCAACAAGGATCATGTCGGCCGCTTCCTTGCATACGTCAGTACCGTTGCGACCCATCGCGATGCCGATGTCCGCGCGTTTTAGAGCCACACCATCGTTCACGCCGTCACCTAGTTCATAAAAAATACATTAATTAAGTACACTTTCAAAAAAAAAAATTTAAGCCTCGTTGGTTCTATATTCGGGTCGGGCAATGACTTATTTCGTAGTAGCCGGAGTTGTTGGTGGCATTCGGTGCACCCTTGATTACATAATTATAACTTAATTATATACCATAACACTTAAAAAATTAGTTTATTATCGTTTGCAACATATAAACTACTTCAAAAGTAAAAGTAATTTAAAAATAATAACAAAAATATTTACAAAAATAAAACATAACTTCCGTTTGAAAAAACTAGATTTTTGTGGTCATAATTTTCCAACCATTTTTGTTGCGTTTATCGGAACTATTGTTGATTGAAACCTGCCTCTATTACATGGTGCTTAACAAGACTGGGGAAACGTGAATAAACTTCTGCTTAATCTTACGGAAAATAAGGGATAATGCTATGTGTTATCTAAGGCTCCTAGATACATTTTCTGTGAGGTCTATGACTTTGTTTAGACACTGCCTTTACCACTGGTGCTGCCATCTGTCCTAAAGTGATTGGTCGCCCACGGATGCCATCGACCAATCGCAAACGAGCCACGCATCAACGCCATCTTTAACTTTTTGTATGGTCACTTACCTTTTTTGCACGCACATACTCGCATACTTTATATACTATTAACTGTACCTAATTCGCAATATACATATTTAAAAGTAATTCATGGTGTCGCCTACTTCATTAAACAAGCCTTCAGTTTCCCTACACGCAGCAGAGCTGAAATCCCTACAGACTTTTTACTCATAAAATTAATCAAAAGCAAAATGCATACAAAATTTAACTGTATAGATTTTCATGTATGCGTGGAATAATGTACTCATTCTTACCAGTCATGCCAACGATGTTGCCCACCCTTTGTAGAGACTTCACAATAGCCAGCTTGTGTTTAGGGGTCACCCTGTAAAACACGCTCACCTGAAAGCAATAATAACAACGTTTAGTCAGAGGTCCATGGGAGGCATTAAAACTCAGAAACCAGGTAACCTGGTGAGTTATGTTCTGTTCTTCTGAGTTGTATGTTACCACATGAAAACAAGAAAGCAGTTAAGTCAAGAAAAGTCAACAAATTTCTTGTTTTCGTATGCTTGTTTTCTTCTGCTTTCTTGTGCGCCTTGAAGGACATTAACATAGACATTAAAAAAACTTGAGAGGTGTCAAGGGACACCCGGATGGAACGAAGTTCCCTTCGATTGATTAGTAAACTATTCAATCTTCTCTCTCTCCCCCTCCCCCTCTCCCACACCCTCTTCCTCTCCCTCCCTCTCTCTACCCCCTCCCTCTCTCCCGCTATCTCCCTCTCCCTCTCCTTCTCCCTCTCCCTGCGAACATGCGACGCCGCACAGCTTACAATAGCTTACTATAGCAAAAAGTGTCGTGACAACTTTTCGTAAGAATTTTTTCCTTCTAGCCCCCTTTCACAACGCGCGATAAGGAACTTCGTTCCAATAAATAAATCCCAATCTAAGCAGAGCTTTTGTTATGGGCACTAGACAACTGAGTGCCTAGTGCGAGTTTGTTTTACGTTAACACGATCGACACGTTCATGACGTTCGGCGCTCCGATTGGCCCGCTCCAAGCTTTTGACCAATCAGAGAGCCAAACGCGGTGAACGTTTCGATCGCGTTAGCGTAAAAACAACACGCACTTAGGGCACTGATAAACATACTTATTTATTTCTAAATTTATACATATTATTAGAGATAAATAACACCCCAGACACAGAACAAATGATCGTGCTCATCACACAAAAAATTGTCCGGGGTGAGAATCGAACCCACTCATTACTGGTGAGGTTTATTTATTTATTTATTTATTTTATTTTATTTAATACTTCAAGCACACAAATGTACATAGGCGGACTTAATGCCTAAGGCATTTTCTACCAGTCAACCTAAAGAGGTTCTTCATAAAGGTCAGGTGCGTAGTACTCGCAACTGGCGTTTGTATACAACTACATGTTCCAACGTAAACGAAGAAAAAGAAGTATAATGTAATAATAATAATTATTACATACTCCTTTTTCTTCGTGCAGATGGCGCTCTGTAGTTTCTGCCTATCCCTATGGGGAAAAGACGTGTGTTAATGTACGTAGCGTTTGTATTATTTAGTATTTTCTGCCTACTTCCGTTGAAAAAGGCGACCTTTTTAGAAAAATGAAGGTTTTTTTGGAATGTACCTAGTAATAAAATAAGGAAGCGTATAAACAAACTCACGGTGTCAATCATTCTATCCAATTCTTCGTCTGTCATGGCGTCTAGTTGATCTCCGGCTAGCGACTGCGAATGTAGCACGTCCAGGCCAACCATTTGTGCTGAAATTTTGAACGTATATTATTATTGTAGCTGGCTTAACCCAATATGTGCCAGAACGTAGATCAACGCGAGACACAATTGCATTTTAATTGTTTCTTTAATTATGCGGCATACAAGTGGTTAAGAATCGAGAAGAAAATTGGATGAAATCGCCAGTGGGCGTGGTTTAAATGTTTGGTATTTTGTGAAGCGCAAAAGATAATCTTAGTAATGAGTAGTAAAAAGCTAGAACACGCGCAAACAGTAAAGAGGGGAGATTCACGTTGAATAATAGCAAGAATAAAAAGTTGATTCGAAAAAAAATCCATTTATCTGCTGTATTACCTACTAAATATTGCCTTTGAATAGTTATTTTAGATTTATTATACCCTTAAAAGTATTCATTTAAAGTCCAAAGTTGCGATAAAATATGGAGCTTTCAAAAAGGTCACAGGAAGTCGAAAGACGTTTGTTGCTAGAGATAACAAATACCCGATCCGTGCTCATTTTTTTATTCCTTATTGCATCTTCCAGTTTAAAAAAGGCTTGAGCCTTTATAAGGATTTAACAATATAGAGTTACTAGTTGTCCTGGCTAAATTAAATATTCCACAACTTTTCACAAAACGCCATCTAGCCCCAAGCTAAGCTAAGAGCTTGTGTTATGGGTACTAAACAGCTGATAAACATACTTATATACTTCTAAATACATACATATTATAGATAAATTACACCCAGACACAGAACAAATGATCGTGCTCATCACACAAACATTTGTCCTGGGTGGGAATCGAACCCACGACCTTCGGCATAGCAGTCAGGGTCACTAACTACTAGACCAACAGGCCAGTCAATTCATTCCACCCTAGTTTAGGACTTGTCAAATTTCAAATATAGGTACTCAATACTCAATACTCAATACTTTATTGCGTTCCATAGTGTAACATTAGGTCTTATAAATAAAATTATAGCAGAAGAGGTAATGGACTGGGTGAAAATTATTCACCGGTCATGTCATTCAAGATGGCTCTGCATTTGAAAAATGAAAACGATTTTTCTGAAATACACAAAAAACAGTCGTATGTCCGTTTTCAGGATATGATTTATCTCCTTGACAAATTTCATAACGATCCGTTAGCCGTTTGGTCATTAAAAGCCGACAAAGAATAGAAAAACAGAGTAACTTTCTCATTTATAATATTATAAGACGTACAGAAGTACAGTGTAGTCACGGGTCGCACACGCCGCACACGCCCGTGTACGTCAGCGTCTCCAGTATAGTGTACTCACCAACAGCTAGTGCAGTAGGTCGTGAGTCTCCGGTCACCATCTTGACATCAACAGCTGCACGCGCGAGCGTGGCCACGGCGTCCCGCACGCCCTCCCGCGGCGGGTCGCACACGCCGCACACGCCCGTGTACGTCAGCGTCTCCAGTATAGTGTACTCACCAACAGCTAGTGCAGTAGGTCGTGAGTCTCCGGTCACCATCTTGACATCAACAGCTGCACGCGCGAGCGTGGCCACGGCGTCCCGCACGCCCTCCCGCGGCGGGTCGCACACGCCGCACACGCCCGTGTACGTCAGCGTCTCCAGGCGCGGCCCGCGACACAGCGCGATGATGCGCAGACCTGCGAAGGAATCATGTAGCGAATTATACTAGCTCCTTGATTTGAGTAAAGCTTTTGATCTCGTTAACCATATACGGCACTAAATGTGAGTATTACGGTCCTGCTTTAAAACAGCTAAAAAGTTATCAACAGTAAGTTGAAGTACCCTGAATGAAAAATATAATATTTGCTATAACATTAAGATCTTTATTTGGAAATACAAAAGGTTAAGAGTCCCTCAAGGGAGTATCCTTGGGCCTCTTCTTTCCCTTTTAAATACCTTCTCTGGACTAGACTTCGTCCACGTGAATGTCAACAAAAAATACACTATAGTACCATGTAATAAAAATAAACATCATGGACTTAAGAATAAAGCAAAACGTCTCAACCCATACCCATATCCTAGAATCTAACTTACTAATTTGTACTACTTCGCATTTTATCCAACTATTGCGAATTCAATACAGAGTTTCCTAATGACTAGACAAAAAATTGCGATAATTCAGCTTTACTAAAGTATAAATGTTTTTTTTTTTTCATTGATTTAGGTAGGTACTGCTAATAGTCTTCGAAAAAATGGATGGAACGTACGAACAAGACCAACTTTTAGGGATTCCAGATTCACCATTCCCTAAAATACAAACAAACCACTTACCCATCCTAGCAATATTATAAGCTTCTCCCATAAAATCGTTCTGCTTCTCCTTGGTCATGGGAGCGTAGTTGCCGCTGCTATCGACGTACTGTGTGCAGAGCGGCAACACCTTCTCTATGGCACCCTTCACGAACACTTCCTCTTTCAACTTGCCATCAGCGAACTTTGGCGCACATTTCACCACCATCATCTTTGTTTCTGAACTGTGAAATGTATTTTTATAAGGTAAGATACAGTCACCAAAGTAAGACTTTGTATTAATTTCTTGAAATGAGTCCTGTATATTATAAGGTCAATCTCAGATATATACGAGTCCTTAGTTAAACTAGTAGTCATATCGTATCGTATCTCAAAATGTAATTGGAGTTTTCAGTGATCTCTCAAAAGCCTTCGATTGCGTATTCCATGACAAACTTATGCGAAAACTAAATCATTACGGTGTCCAGAATGTAGCTTTAACGTAATGAATTCATGTTTACACAATAGGTTTCAATGCGTAGATATTAATGGAGCAAAATCTTCCGAGTTACCAGTTTAGTTAGGTGTACCTCAAGGTTCTATACTGGGTCCTTCCTTATTTTTAGTATAATTATATAATAGACTTACCATTCTTTTTAAACGGTATCTGTGTATAACATCATCAATATCTTTTTACTAGACAGAAATAGACAAGATTTTGACGATGTAAACAGTGCACGTCAACAAGTCACAAATTGGTTTACAACAAATAATCTAGTTCTTAATGCTAACAAGGCGAAATGTTTAAAGTTCGCTTTGCCCAATCTTAGGAATCTTGGACCCAATATATTAATTAGCAATGAGGTACTTGTGACTGTAGATTCCGCAGTATTTCTGAATATAACAGTAGATGCCAAACTGCAATGGGGCTCACATATATCAACCCTAGCAGGTAAGCTTAGCTCTGCCGCCTATGCCGTCAGGAAAGTAAGACAAATCACTGACATTGACACAGCTCGGTTAGACTATTTTAGTTACTTTCATAACGTTGTCTTATAGTATGTTATTATGAGGTAAAACAGCAGACGTACAAAATGTATTTGTCCTTCAAAAACTGGCTGTTATTCTTCAGTTTTGTAGTCGTTTTGCATATTGGAGTGTGCTAGCTAACACGTGACAATCATTCTGTAATGTAATGATTTACAAAGTTGTTTAAACCTTAATGCTATTTATTGAGCATTTCATTGTAAAGATTCAAGTGCTTTAAACGAATCAGACAGATGTGTTGCTGGGGAGTTTGTTCCGCCACTTCACAGTAAAAACACTAGGAAGTGGCGAAGGGTGGGGCATTTTAGAGGTCTGTCTTATGTTTTTCTTTTGACGTTCAAAAAGTGCTGATTCTCAGCCTAGTTTGAATAAAGACTATTAATTTCATACTTTCCCTTAATGTCTGTTAGGGATTTTAAAATGACAGTGCTTTTCGTGGCAGGGATGAGTCTCGGAGTATAGATGATGATCAACCATCCACGTACTGACCTCGGCAATCTTATTTTAGTCTTTGACCGAGTAGTGCAGCTAGTTTTATTTATCAACGAGTTCCTCATAGGTGACAATCGTAAGTATATGTAGATAAACATGTATGAATAATAGGAATTTCATTTGATTTTCGTATAAACCATGTAGCTAAATCTCAATGCCCACTGAGTCCCAGCTGTGTATAACAGTTGTATGCTGATTATGTAAACATTACTTGCGCGATGCAGGATTCTTTGACGTCAATTAGGTCATTCAACTTTTACAACGGTCAATATCTTAGTGTTCGATTTTTTAAACTTTGTGCGTACCTGAAAGGTATCTCGTGCAGGCGTGTGTACTGGTCGCGCACCTCGTGCATGCCGTGCTTGAGCGCGACGGCGAGCAGTGCGCCCTCTGTGGGCTGGCCGTACAACACCTCGTCGCGGACTGTCGCGTTGTTGCACAGGACTCCAACCTGTAGGCATACATTTTCGTCGAGTGGAAACTTTTGTACACCACAGCTGATTTTCATTCGCTATAGGTGTATATACCATACCGTCACATACATACTCATCGAAGGATTGGTACAATTTGCCTGCTGCGTTCAGGGTTGCCAGGCGTCCGGATAAAGCCAGACACAGTTAGTTTTGATAGCGTGTCCGGTCAAAATAAACGGTGTCCAGCTTTTTAAGAAAACGTAAACCATAACGTACACAAACAAACGTAACTTTGTCATGGTAATAATGAAAAAGCTTGGTTTTACATATTTTTTTTTGTCGTTTACTGAGACATTAAATCCTCAACAATGTAGTGTGTCCTTTTTACTCAATCGTCCGGCCAAACTGGCTGGTCTTTCCGGCTATTAGGTATGGCGACCTAGCAACCCTAGCTTCGGTCTTCCCATCCGATTATAATTTAATAGCAATATTACCTCTAACATGGTAGTAACAGCCATCCTCGCCACATCGAGATCCCGCCCCTTGTAAGCTCGCAGTTGTATGTCTCCACAAGCGTTGTACCCGGTGCCTGTCACCTCGGCAATATGGCCGCCCGATGTCGATATCGTTGTTACAGTCATCTCGTTCTTCGTAAGCGTTCCTGTTGGTAATAATAATAATAATAAATTCTACAACTTTCACACAACGCCATATAGTCCCAATATAAGCAGAGTTTGTGTTATGGATTCTAAACAACTGATAAACATACTTATATACTATTTTTAAATACATACATGTTATAGATACATTACGTAATGGTGTGATAGTTAGTGGATGTCTAGATATAAGACTAAAATCTGACCTTAACAGAGGCACGCGTTTATGGATTCTGCCGGGGGTTGAAGCAGAATCGTCCGTACAACGGTGGTTTTTAGTCAGTAAGAGTCTGACAGACCTCTCCACACACCTTAAGGCAGAGAAGTCGTGGAGGAAGATCCCTATGAATAACTAGCACTTGGCTCGCGACTTTTTCTGCGGGCATTTCGTACTTTAACATTCCCCTACTCCATCTCTTAGCTTTGGAAATAAAAAATTGCTAATGACACTCAGAAATAATGTGGCATTCTATTAGCAATTGAATTGCCTGCCCTTACAATGTGCATGTTTGAATGCTGTGTCATGAAATTTTAATGCAGGCCTAATATCCAGTGTTTACATGTCAGCAAATAAATTAATTACTTAATGCATGTAGTATGTATACCAACCAGTCTTGTCGCTGCAGATAACATTGACACATCCCAGGGTCTCAACGGTGGGTAGTTTCTTGACGATCGCGTTCCTCTTAGCCATTCTCATGACACCCAGAGCCAAAGTCACAGTTACCACGATCGGAAGACCTGGAAATCAATTGTGAGTTAATGAGTGTTGTTGATCTTGGTTGTTTTGATTGTAAATTTTGTTTATACCGTTGTACAGACGTCAGCACATCAAGTTACCCCAATGTGTCAAATTTTGCCAATTGAATATGAACCTTATTTTGTTTGCCATAAAGTTGAAAAACGATCAAAGAAATTTGACACATAGGGGTAACTTGACGTGCTGGCGTCTGTACCTGTATTTAATTTCACCCACATTTCGCCAGTTATGTTAAGTACCATGTGATAGGGGCGAGCCTCATCTGCCTAGCCTTTTCCCAACTATGTTGGGGTCGGCTTCCAGTTTAACCGGATGCAGCTGATAGGGGCGAGCCTATTACCACGAATCGGGCACAAATCCAGATTCCGGACTGATGCTGAGAAATTTCGGATGGTAAAACTCAGTAACACTTTGGCCGACCCGGGGCTAAATCCCTGTACCTCGTGCTATGCAGAATCACTAGCGACCAACGAGGCGACAGTAAAAAAAAAAATAGCAGCCGATAATAATTGAAACACCTACCCTCGGGAATAGCCGCCACAGCAAGACTGACGCTGATCGTGAACATGTCCTGAAGCGCCTTCCCTTGCAGCCAGCCGGTGACCATGATGAAGCCGATGATGCAGAAAGAGTACATGGACAGCTGGGCGCCCAGGGTGTCCATAGACTTCTGCAGGGGAGTCTTAGGAGCCTCCTCGGCTTGCATCATGCGGAATATGTCGCCGAACTCTGAGCGTTCACCAGTGCTTACTACTATACCCTGAGAAGAAGAATTGAATTGTTTTAATTCATATTTGTTTACTGCCAGTTGATTCAGTAAAAACTTGAGTGAAGTGAACTGTCAATGCCTAGCATTAATACGGAATGATAGCTCAATTCACCTTCATTTCACCTACACATTAACGGAGTATTTTTAAAGAATAGCATTGCAGTTCACACACTAAAAAGTAAAAAAGTTGTATTAAGGTGTGACTTTGACTTCGCTATTAATAAATGGTGAGCTAAAATTAAACCAGTTTATCTTCACTAAGCTTTGAGTACCTACTAATGAAGATAATATTATGGATTATAAACATTACTACACAACTACTAGACCAACAGGCCGTCGTAAAGAAGTAAGTATGTAACAATCGTAGCAAATGGAGTTGTGTAGTTTCTCCCTACCACCATGGGAAAAGGAGTTTATCCATGTTTGTATGTTTTGTTATTGTTAATATTTCCTTACCTTCGCATTGCCACACCTGACCAAGGTACCCAAGAACGCAATATTGTCCTTGTTAACCCGACCAGCGGCTGCCTTGTTCGGCAACACATTCTTCCCAGCTGGTTCTGTCTCGCCGGTGAACGAAGACTCGTCAACGGCCAGGTCTGTGGAGTCGAAGAGTCGAAGGTCGGCTGGCACCCGGTCGCCGACGTTCAGGTGGACTATGTCGCCTGGAACTAGGTTGCGAGCCAGGAAATGTTCGAGACTGCCTTCGCGTAGACTGTGGAGAGAAAATTAGAACTTAAATGTTTGTTTTGTATCTCTCCTAGCTTGCAGTTAATTCAGGTATACTATACTCCAATTATAAAAGTATTAGAAAAAAAGGCTCGTAGAAGCAGGAATGCAGAACATTTTATTTTAAAGTTAAGTGAAAACAATTTTTATTGAAATTGTTTTATTTCAAATTAAGAAGAATTTAAGTGAAACGAAGAACATGTTCATGTATTGGTCATCCCTGCTTCTTTTAGGTTTTTATCATTGACACTGTCAGTTTCAACTGAAATAAATAATATAACTAAATGTGAAATCCAACAACATTTTTTTTTTTGTGTTTCGTCTAACGCAGATGCAAAACTACTGTCAAGCCAGATGACAGACAGACTAACCGGCCGATAGGGATTCTGCAAAGCCACTGTAAAGCCATAAAAAACTTTTTTACAAAAATTACAACCGACTTCAAAAAACACTAACCGGTATAAAATAACTCTAAATTAGGAAGTCTGTGGCTTTGGTGGTTTTGTCTCATTCATGATTAGCCACCGACTTCCGAATTTAGAGTTATTTTATACCGGTTAGTGTTTTTTGAAGTCGGTTGTAATTTTTGTAAAAAAGTTTTTATTTAACAATTTTTAGTTTTTATTTTTAAATACCTAGCTAAATGATAAATTATTATCCATTTCTACAACACATATTTACATTTTACAATCAAACAAATAAACAGCAGCTGTTCGCGATGAAATCAAAAAGTAAAATTCATGAACAAGTTTTCATAAAATGAAGACTACCAGACCAAACTATGTAATTTTTTTATGAGACCATAAAGGAACTAGTCCGCATCAAACTAAAAAAGAATCACGTAAATCGGTATATAAATCTCAGCGTAATCGGTGAACATACGTACAAAAAAGTGTTTAAAAATAAATTAAATTTTCATAAAATTGTTCACAAAATGAAAACTACCGGGTCAAACTATGTTATATTTTTATGGGACCAAATGGCAGCTATTCCGCATCGAAATCAAAAAGAATCACGTAAATCGGATCATTAATCTCGGAGTAATCGGTGTAAAAAAAAAAAAAAAAATACCGATCGAATTGAGAACCTCCTCCTGAAGTCGGTTAAAAAGCATGAATACCTATTACATTTTATTTTTAAATAAGCAACTGTTCTTTTGTTTTGTTTTTAACTAACATTGTTGTTGTACCTGCATGAGTGATATTCTGTGGTCCTTTTATAAGTTGCGAGTAGGTTAGACATAATTTGTAGGTTATCTCCATATTGGTTGGTTTACTTCAAAACTCCGGTATTTATGTTAAAATGAACACTTTTATTTAATAGTACCTATGTAAAGCGTAGTCTATAATAAATAAAAAATTATTGTGTTTCAACTTGAGACGGATTTCCATACATCGTTGGTCATGATTCTTTGATATTATAATAGAGATAAGTTCTTCATCTTCTTATCGTGTGGTTAGTAACTAATCTAATGTCGGAGTTTTAATGCCGCCCATGGGCCTCACTTGGCATCACATGCCTTCGAGAAATATCTCTCAGGCATGCCGGTTTCCTCACGATGTTTTCTTTCACCGTTTTTGAAGCAAGTGATAATTATGCCATTCGCACACCAATCCGGAAATTCAGAGGCCATGGTTTCGAACTAAGCGATAGAAAGAGAGACAAGAGTGAGAGCAATAGATATAAGTTTGTAAGTTGAAATTGTGCTATATTATGTGACCTGGGTAGGTTTCTAGTTCTTATATTTATGATCTTATTTGTATAACATTTGTGTTGAGAAATAAATTTGAATTTATTTAATTTATTTATGATTTTTCATTTTATTTGCTTATGTATAGTGGTTCATTTTACGAGGTCGCACAACAGCCATCGCGAATTAAATGAGAATTAATATGCTTCGGAATTTTAGCTTTAAATATTATTCACCACTAATTTTTAATTAGTACAAATACTTAAAGGGCTTATTCTATACGGTCTTCTCATTACATGTGTCAAGTATCAACAAATAGTACCTATTCATAAACAGCAAAGTTATTAGCGTTTGTTTATATCCCAAAAAGTCACCCAATTTATGGAAACATTGTACAGGCTATTATTCATGACATAGTAATATAATCATCATCAGTCACTCGCTCACGTTCGCGTGATCTCGCTCAAGCATGCCCCGCCTCCAACAGCTGTTTTCGTTATTTAAGTTTAACTAAATAGTGGCATATTTCAAAATTGAATTTCGTTTTTTTTTACTTTTGATTACGCAAATATGATCAGTAACAGGTACTGATGCAGCCCATTTTACTAATTAAAAAATAGTGGTGTATAAATAGATAGGAATAAATTAAAAAAGCGAGGTAACAATACACTATACTGAGAGGCCAAGTCAAAGGCTCATCCCACACGATAAGAAGAAGACTATACTAGTAACAATTTCTACCACACAAGCATTCAAAGTCGTGTTGATTTCATAAAGGCCTTATATTTAAGAAGTTATTTTGCACACGCATAAATATTTAATAGATATTGATTACGTGATACAAAGATGTTTACTTATAGCCTGTATACAATGTTACTATTGTATGTACCAACACCTAACCAAATTCAAAACAACCATTATTTCAATTAGCTCATTATCAGGTACCTACTTCTGTTAAATTTTTGAAGAGTCTAAGAGTTAAGAGTCAGCAGCATTCAACGTAATTGACGTCATGAATAGGTAACGAAATAATAGCTAATTACCGAGCTTAATGGAAAATTTTGTAACAGAGTAAGACATTATTCATTCATGTGGTCGAGGAACCAATGACCTGCGTCGGAGCTTTATTTGCGACCAATCAGGCGATAACGTACTTTAGCTACGAAGGTTCCAAATTACAGTTTCGTATGGTAACGTTTTAAAGGTATCAGGGTGTAAAGTTTCTCATCCCTCATTGAAAAGGGAAGGTGCTCCGACCAGACGAGTGTCGTGTCTGGGGGGCTACCTCTGCTCAATACTCAATTCTTAATTACATTCCACTATGTAAGCTTAGGGCCTGTGCACACCAAGTTTTTAAACGCGCCGTTGTCGTGCGTTTTACAAACGTGGGTCGACGGCGCGCTTTTATCCTACAGAGCTAGAGCGAGAGTCTACAGGCTGCGTCTGACTCGCGTGCGTATCGCGTCTGTATCGCTATACAAACGCGCGTCAACGGCGCGTTAAAAAAATGTGGTGTGCATAAACCCTTAGGTGGACAGGTGGTACTTAAACATTTAAAGACACAATCATAGACCCTGTCGGGCACAGCGAAAGGAGAACTCGAAGCGCTCGACGGTTGTTGTCGGGATCTTGTTTACGTTCAATCGCGCGGATAACTTTAACACCGCGATGTAGGTATTAGAACGATACGATACGCGAAATTGCGTCAATGTCCCTTCCACTCTGCATTTAATATAATCTATAATACCTACCTAAACAATAGAACCCTAGAACCAAGACATTGTTAAACCCTATACCAATACCAATTAAGCTTGATTAAAGGATGACTCTATCTCCGGCCAGGGTCAACGATAGTCATTAATTAACAACTAATCAACTGTATTGTCAATGTGACGGGATTAATCGAAATAAATTGCGTGTGCCATTACTTAAGGCGCCGTTATTATTATTATAAGTCAAAGAGATTTTAAATACTATAGAGGGGTCATGCAAAGAAATGTCTGAAAAGAACTGAGCTCTCATGTCTTAGTTACGCCATCTAACATAATATCACAGTTTAAAAACATACAGTCGTCCGACGAAGCCGTCTAGACAGGGCAATCGTGCGGGGTGTGACGGCGAGACGCGGGAAAGCCTCTCCCGCACTGCGAACAAAACGATGTTCGTAGTGCGGGAGGTATTATTCAAGTCTAACATGTGTAGAAGTTGTCGGCATTTTTCCAGAGATCAAAGGCGTCGTCCTACTGTATTATTATTTATACTGTGATAATATAGTGCAGGAATATTGGAGCGACAGCGGAGTGTACTACCCAAAGAGTAGGCCAATCGAATCGTGCCCACTAGGACAGAAGTATCGGATGAAAAAATTGTTTGTGTTGTCCAGTCTGTAGTAAGAATAAATGTCTTGGTTATCAGTAGTCATGCATGATAGTTTAGTTATAGGTAGTCTAACACGCACGAGCCTGTGGTTTAAAATCCGGGGCAAGTGACAACTAAACTTTTTCATTCTAATCCCCTTATCCTCATTTATTTGGGGGTCGGCCCCCGCTAATTCCTCAAAGCGCAACCAGTTTTAAGCGCAACTAAATGATTCCTTAAAGCGCAACCATTAGTTGCGCTTCCGAATTCCAAAATCTTGAATGTTTATTCCTCAAAGCGTAACCATGGGTACCTACTCACAAATAAAGTGGCTTTTTTTGTCCAGAGATTACCCCCTACAACGACGTCACAAACTTAACCCCTTACAATATTAGTATAGATGAATACAGGAGTGATTATTTATGATGCTAAAATTACATAATAAATGAAGGCAATCATGACCTATTCACATTTCTGCGGAGCTCTCCATATAATTTGGAAGATGTTGCCTTTTCTAAAGCAATAAGCATGATGTTATATTATTACAATATTGCTTTTTATTAAAGGCAGCGTCAAAGACGGCAACCTTTCTCTTTGTCGCACAATTTAATCTAGAATCTTCCGTTGCATAACGTAGCTGTGTTAGTTTTGTAAAGTTGACAGTAATTATGTTAAAAATGTTACTGTCTTTATAGCATAACATCACGCTTGTCACGTAATATATTACAATAAAGTGAAATTTTGCCACTAGCCAGGAAAAAAGGGGCATGCCTATTGCCACTAGCCAGGAAAAATACCGACTTCGGGCTGCTAGGTACTGAGAAATCCCAGATTGAAAAACTTAATAACCCTTTGCCCGATCACGATTCACGAACTAAACCAACCAAATATTGTAAGTAGTATGAATTTAAAACGATTTTCCTTGCCTTTAGCCCTTTGATTTTTATCACCCTGTATAGCTGTGTCTGGTTTTGGGTTGTGGTAAAAAAGATGTCGATAATCAAGTGTTGAGTCTGATCATCAGATGAGCTACTACTGTCCGACGCGACAGTTGTTGTCGGAAACTTGTGTAGGTACGTTCAATCGGCTCAGGCGCAAAACGTCTCTTTCGAAAAATGTCCCCTGGTCGTAAAACGTCTCTTTCGCAGAATGTCTCTTTCGTAAAATGTCTCTTTCGCAGAATGTCTCTTTCGCAGAATGTCTCTTTCGTAAAATGTCGCGCCAGGGACTTAAGAATAAAATTTTGATTTTGAAAACAAAAATCATTTATTAAAATTATAGTGCAATTATGATGTAAAATATTTTTTTTTTATTTGGAATGCATTCTTAAGTAAATTTAAGTACCAAAATTATTACATCATAATTGCACTATAATTTTAATAAATGATTTTTTGTTTTGAAAATCAAAATTTTATTCTTAAGTCCTTGACGCGTCATTTTGCGAAAGAGACATTCTGCGAAAGAGGCATTCTGCGAAAGAGACATTTTACGAAAGAGACATTCTGCGAAAGAGACGTTTTACGACCAGGGGACATTTTGCGAAAGAGACGTTTTGCGCCTGAGCCGTTCAATCGCGCAGATAACTTTAACATCGCTATGTAGGATGTCAGTCTTCAGTTTGTATTGTGGCGAGATGCAGGTCAGTCGCCGAATCCGACTCGGCTGGGCAGCGTTTGGAAAATTGCGTAATGTCTTCTCGTCCGACATACCTCAGTGTCTCAAGTCGAAGGTTTTCGACCACTGTGTGTTGCCAGTGATGACTTATGGCGCAGAAACGTGATCCCTCACTATGGGCCTTATGAGTAAGCTCAAAGTAGTCCGGCGAGCTATGGAGAGGGCTATGCTTGGAGTCTCTCTGCGAGAACAGTCAGAAATGAGGAGATCCGTAGAAGGACCAAGGTTACCGACATAGCCCAGTGGATTAGCAGGTTGAAGTGGCAGTGGGCAGGGCACATAGCACGGAGGACTGATGACCGATGGGGTCGAAAGGTTCTCGAGTGGAGGCCACGTATCGGCAAGCGCAGCATAGGACGTCCACCCACAAGGTGGACAGACGACCTCATTAAGGCCGCGGGAATGCGCTGGATGCAAACCCCTTCCAACCGGTCTTATTGGAGATCTATAGGGGAGGCCTATGTCCAGCAGTGGACTTCCTATGGCTGAAATGATGATGATGATGATGATGATGGATGTCACTACAAAGTTTTTGGGACTGGCAATCCGAGACCCACATAATGCAGCCACAAGCCTTGGCAAAACTAACTCACCAGTTACAAGATGGCGGCACTAGCTTGTTCAATTCTTCCAGCGACTTCTCAGATCGGTACTCCTGGACGAAAGCCACGGTGACGACAATCATGATGGCCACCGTGATCGATATGGCGTCGTCGAACTGCCGCATACACACGCTCACCACTGCTGAGCCTGGTGACAAGAAATAACATGGGGTAAATAACAGTATGGCCAGTTAAGGTAAATATTATGGGTAAAGACCGGGAAGAAGGGACTAAAATCAATACTGTTTAGCAGATTTAGCTGATTTTTAGGGTTCCGTAGTCAACTAGGAACCCTTATAGTTTCGCCATGTCTGTCTGTCCGTCCGTCCGTCCGTCCTCGCTAAATCTCTGTGACCGTTAGCACTAGAAAGCTGAAATTTGGTACCAATATGAGTATCAATCAAGCCGACAAAGTGGTAAAATAAAAATTGAAAAAAAAATGTTTTATTAGGGTAGCCCCCCTATATGTAAAGTGGGTAGTGATTTTTTTTTTAATTTCAACCCTAACGTGTGATATATTGTTGGAAAGGTATTTAAAAATGAATAGGGGTTAACTAAAATCATTTTTTGATAATGTCAATTATTTCGGAAATAATCGCTCCAAAAGTAAAAAACAATGTGTGTGGGTGTGTGTGTCCCTCTAACTTTTGAACCATAAGTTTAGAAAATATGAAAAAAATCTGAAATGTAGAACTTTACAAGGACTTCCTAGGAAAATCATTTGAACGGACGGGAAACTACGGAACCCTACACTGAGTGTGGCCCGACATGCTCTTGGCCGGTTTTTATATTATATTATTTAGTTACTTTACTAACCTAACTTACTAAGGTAAGGTAAAACTATTCTAAGGTTATCCGAATGGAATAAAAAAATATTCTATGTCTTAATATCGGGAAATAGCTAATCTATAAGCCAATTTTTATCCGAATTTGTTTACGCGTGATTGTGTAACAAACATCTAAACATCATCACAAACTTTTACAATGATAATATTAGTAGGATTAAAATTAAGTTCAATGTGAGCTGAAGAGTAAATTTTTTTTTTATTTGTTAAGTATATGTAACAACTATTCTAAGTTTCAACAGGGTCGGTTCAAGCAAAAAATTAAGTAGGTAAGCGAAAAATCAATCAATTAATTAATTCCCTATTTAATGCACATAATTCTACCACAAAACTGTACTTAAATAAAGTCTATCTTCGGATGAATCACAAGTGTTTTATTCGCATAAAGGCAACCAAAACCCATTTGGCCTTTCTCTAAATCCCTATGAGTCATGACCATGAGTCCATAAATCACGAACATAAAAAATAATAAATAGAGTGCGTTGTGTATTGATCGTTATGACTTATGTGCTAGTCTATTTTAAGAGGGCTATTTGTAAACAATGCGTCATAATAACGTCCCCACTTATGTGCAGTGCAACTCATTTCAACACATAACGTGTTAATTTTCATTATAAATAAACTGTAATAGACAGGTGGGGCTTATAAAATGGTTCAATTTAAGCCCCTTGTGGACCTACCTGATACTGCTAACTGGTGGAGCCAATAAAAACATTTTTACAAAATTATACAACCGACCCAGTACAAAAACACTAACCGGTGTAAAATTATAGCTCTAGTTACAGAAGTCGGTGGCAAATAATGAACGAAACTAAAACCTCCAAAGCCACAGACTTCCAAAACTAGAGTTCACACATTTCAGTGTAGTTCTTATTCAGTCTGTTGTATTTTTTTCTAAGAAGGTTTTCGTTTTGTTATTTTTAATTAATCACTTCTGTGGATGATTTATTTGTTAGATAGATCAGCAAAAAATTAGACAAAGCATGACGATATGAGATGTTTGGACAATTTAACAGATAAAAATTGAATAAGTATAGCCTATGTTACTCGGTGATGAAGATTTTATTCAAATCGTTCTAGTAGTTTTGGAGCTTATTCAGTACCAACAAAGAAAAAAAATCTTTCCTCTACCTATATAACATTAATTTAGAACTACCTATAAACGAAACCCTTGAAATAACCTCGCAATAATATCATGGTGAATGACAGCAGGTGCAATCGTTTGAAGGTCGCAGAACTATCAACATTTCATGGCAATAATCGATTCACTGAACACTAGAAACTCGTTACTATAGAGACATGTATAAGTAACTTAGTTAATCGACCTCTGTCCAAAGACAATAGGTACTATTCAGTGCTATTTTAAGAACTCTTTTCTTATGCTTTTGTTTGCTGGTTCGGAAGAAAGGAAGAAAAACGTACATTGCGCTGACCCCAAGCAACTTGGATTGTAGCAAGCTGTAGTGTAATCCCATAAAAAATTATCTCGCCTGTAATCTCTTAGGAGGGAGCGGCAAAGGTGTACTTTACTGTACACCCGCATTTCGCAACTTATGTTTAAGTTCCATGTAACAGCAAGTTTATCGATGTTAACCAGACTTAATAGCCAAACTCCCGGTTGCTACTTACTGTGGAATTCCAGATGGCAAACTTAATAACACTTGGCCCGACATGGGGTTGCAACCCCACATTGTGCTCAGCAGTAGGTACCTACAATTGCTACATACACTAGACAATGAAGAAGTTACTTTAGCATTTAAATTAATGTGATGAGATACTCAGGCCAGATAAGAAATACAGGAATAAGGAAATAGGATGTAAATTCATCATTGCAAAGAAAGAATCCTCAGTTAGTCGGGTCTTGTGTCTTGTGGACTACTCAAATGCTATGGGTTATTTTCTAGTTAATGTATATAAATAAAATAAAAAATTAAATTAACAATTTAAAAAACCCCCACCGCAAAAAAGTAAAACATTTAAAAAGTAACAAATAACACTTTAGCCATGAAATTTTACTTCACGTCGGGGTACCGCTTAAGTAAGGAATGTTCCTAGTTATATAGGTACTTATTTTAACGGTACCCCGACGTTACGTAAAATTTCATGGCTAAAGTGTTATTTGTTACTTTTTAAATGTTTTACTTTTTTGCGGTGGGGGTTTTTTAAATTGTTAATTTAATTTTTATTTTTAAATTTTTAAACGCATTAATTTTGTTGCATAGAGTTTACAGTTATGACAATTTGTCAGTGCAATGTATGTAGAGTCAAATGCTGGTTAAAACGAATCCAAACACGAAATATCTGCTATTATTTTGTCAAGAGTCTACCTACTGGTGTGCTGGATAGCCTGGCTGCAGCATCAGCTTATCCTGTTGCCATCAGTGCATTGTGTTTAGAATCAAATGGTGGTTAAAATGAATCCAAACACGACATATCTGCTATTATTTTGTCGAGAGTCTATACCTACTGGTGTGCTGGATAGCCTGGCTGCAGCATCAGCTCATCCTGTTGCCACCAGGGCATTGTGTGCAGAATCAAATGCTGGTTGAAATGAATCCAAACACGACATATCTGCTATTATTTGGTCAGTTTCTACCTACTGGTGTGCTGGATAGCCTGGCTGCAGCATCAGCTCATCCAGTTGCCATCAGTGCATTGTGTGCAGAATCAAATGCAGGTTAAAATGAATCCAAACACGACATATCTGCTGTTATTTTTCCAAGAGTGTATTAGTCTGCTAGATATCCTGGCTGCATCAGACCAAATACACCATAATGTTGCTTATTAATATTACACACATGGGTGTTTGAAATTTTAAGACACACATATGTTTGTAAGTAAAGTTAATACCCTTAGACGCCTAAAATAGAAACGGTAGCTAACACAAAAGAGCTGATAACCTTGAAACGGCTGAACCGATTTTGATGAATCATGTCTAAGAACCATCGCAAGAAACCCGGCTTTCAAATAAAAAAAACCGCATCTAAATCGGTTCACCCGTTTGGGCGCTACGGTGCCACAGACAGACAGACAGACAGACAGACAGACACACACACATAGCGGTGAAACTTATAACACCCCTCTTTTTGCGTCGGGGGTTAATAAAATAAAATAAAACAAGGTGTTTGAGACACGCACAAAAAATGTAATGACAAAAAAATCTGTAGGATAACATATCAGACAGACGTGTTGCTGGGGAGTTTGTTCCGCCACTTCTTCTTCCCAGCAAAAACACTAGGAAGTGGCGAAGGGCGGGCGTTTTGGGGGACTGTCTTATGTAATTTTTGACGTTCAAAAAGTGCTGATCCTCAGCCTAATTTGAATAAATGACTTTTGATTTTTTGATTTTGATAAAAACCTGTGCCAGGACAAAATGGCTACATGTTGAATCGTGATAACTTTAATATCGCGATGTAGGATACGTTAGTTTAGTTCGTATGTTGCGAGACAGATGTCGCCAAAAAGCATGAACTGTCACATGATCTGACCGTCTCTCGCTGTCATCCAGCCAGTGACTACACATGTCACCTTCATGGTTAAGTACAAAGTTACTATTACTCCAACAGATACCTATTTACGTTGACGTCCACAGCGCCAATGACACGGCTTATTACCCGTTTTGATTGTAAATGTAATTGAGCTCATTAATGGACAATCGCAACTCATCATGGAACTATAGATTACAGTAATTCTGCCATAGGAATAGAATAGAATACTCTTTATCGTGCACCATAAAAACTGTGATATTATAACTTTGAAGGCTACATAGGGTATTACAATGCGCGGCTTTATCGCTAAAAGCGATCTCTTACAGACAAACTTTGGATGGACTTAATAGTGAAGGAGAAAAGATAAGCTTTTAGTTCGTAATGTACTAAGTATTTACCATTCAATTTTCAAAGAGCATACACTACGAAGCAAATAAATCGAGCCAGTTCCATTTTCACGTAATAACCTACCTATTACTAAATGTTCTATCACTTTTCTTTCAGAGCCAGATTAATCATTAATTTAATAAAGTTAGGTTCAATACTTTTAGGCGATATTTGTTTCGAATTGATACCTAGAGAACGTACTCGTATTAATTGATTAATTCGAACCAAACATTACCAAGAATATTAACCATTTTTTGACAGATTGAGACTGTGATTAGAATCTGTACATTCTAAAAATACGGAAGTCGCCTTTATGTAGGTAGGTACAATAACTACTAAATATTGTATGATTCCGATAATAATATTAATATTCTAATCGTGCACGGAACTTCAAAACATCGAAGAGATTTAAGTCCCTATTATATTTTAGATCTTAAATGACGTGATTTAGAATAATAAATTAAACAAAATAGCGACATATTTGACAGCTACTTGCGACGGTGTCAACATTTTTTGCCCTTAAATGCTATATTACTCGTATTTTACAAAATTCTGGTAGAAAACTAGCTCTATCCTTTTTATACTACAAGCTGCTTTTTAGGTATTTTTTTACTTTATTTATTTCCTTGAGTAACATACTTTTTAAAATAGATACGACACGTACTTACAGACAAAATAAAGTATCATCAAAACGTGTATTTGCATTAGATTACCACGAAAAGCATTGTAATAAATTATGTAGATAGTTTTATGTACGCAGGTATACATATAATTATATGTTATCTATGCTCCATTTCTTAACCGGTTTTTTTTTTGGAATAAGAAATGTAGACAAAAACATTATTTTTAAAAACAGTACAATTCTAATGTTATCTATTAGTTTTCAATTAAACTTGGCTTATAGTAAAATAGAAATGTAAATATCGTGACTCGTGGCATAGCACTTTAGAAATTTTACGTGACACCAAAGTTTGTATGTAAAAATAATTAAATTGTAGTGTCTGTTGTAATATGGGATCAGGAAATAATCAGTTTAAATGTAACATTAAAAAAATGAAAGTTAGTAAATATATACTTAACATAAAACTGAATGTATCCTGCTGTTAAGAACAGGACAGGTTGGGTCGCGACATTACTTTTAAGTGCTTCTGATAAAAATGACGCAGGATAATTGAAAAAAAAACCAAGAACATCCTCACATTTTTCGCAAATAAAAACAGATTTCAAGAAACATTTTCGTAATACTGAAACTTCATTGCAGAATGGCACATCGTGGAGTCAATTTTAGACTGGCCTGTTGGTCTAGTAGTTAGTGACCCTGACTGCTATGCCGAAGGTCGTGGGTTCGATTCCCACCCAGGACAAATGTTTGTGTGATGAGCACGATCATTTGTTCTGTGTCTGGGTGTAATTTATCTATAATATGTATGTATTTAGAAATATATAAGTATGTTCATCAGCTGTTTAGTACCCATAACACAAGCTCTCAAGCTTACCTTGGGACTAAATGGCGTTGTGTGAAAAGTTGTGCAATATTTATTATTTATTTATTTATATTTAATTTGTGACATCTTTACTCGAAACGTTCGTTTTTCCATTTTTACGTCAAAATGTGTAAAAAACATATAAGTAACTTAACGATTAACGATAACTTATACAGGGTTATTTTTCAATGACCGGCCAAATTTTCACAAAGTTTCACATTTTCACCCATGAATATGAGCAACTTTCCCTCAACTCTGAAATCACGAAAAAAAATCAGCTGTTTCATACAAAAGTTCAATACCTACCTACTCGACTAAAATGTATGAAACACCTGATTTTTTTGGTGATTTCAGTGTCGGTCCCATAGTGAAAGTATTCACATTCATGGGTAGAGCACCCAGTGAAAATTTGGCCGGTCATTGAAAAATAACTCTGTATTTATTATTCTAGCTTCTACTATGTCTTGGACAATGACGGATGTCGAGATTTCAGTGAATTATAGTTGTAGGTTATTAGTTAATGATTGATTGTTTAATTAATAACGGACGGTTATGAATTGTTGAAATTAATGGATTGGGGTCGACACGATCGGTGAGCCTTGCGGTAAGCCTAACCGCTAGATATGACGAGGCGAGTGCCTAATACTCAATCCTTTTTCAAGAATTATCTACAAGCACCAAAGACATTCAATACCTATAGACCGGACATCACAAACAAAATTTTCGTCCGAAAAAGTGTGTCCTGCTGGACACAAGTCTATGAGTTTTTTTTTGTACGCTCCGCTGCCGCTCCAATATTCATATAATATTATTCTAGATGGCGTTACTGAGACATGGGATCAAAGTTTTTCTATGACATTTCCTTGACATGCCCGCTCTATAGTCTTTTAAATCTCTTTGACTAGCACTCATAACCATTAGGACCATCTTTAAAGAGCATAAACTAACCGGCAAACTTCCTTCCACCTTCGAAGCTTTTAGCTAAAGACTTGTCAAAAAATGGACTGTGAAAACATTTGTCACCGTCATCGTCAGTCAAGTCATCAAAGATGGCGCTGAATTTGAAAAATGTTGAAGAAAACGAATTTCCTTCATATTATAATATTCTGAGACAAAAGATAGCCTCTGTCTGTCTCCTTGCCAAACATTACGATCCGTTCAGACATTTAGTTGTGTAAAGCCGACAGACAAACAAACAGAGTCACTAAAATAAATATAAAAACATATCCTTTCTTTTAAGTTTGACTAAATTATACACAGTAAGACAAATTTTACGCAAATTGGTTGCGTCGTTCCGGCGTTTATCTTTGGACAAATGAATTCATCATGAAATCTTGACACGAGATTTTTATATTTTTTATAATTTTAAAATCATAACATTTTTAATGAATTCATAACATTTTATAACTTTTGCATGTGACTGTCCAAGGCAAATATGATCCGTTTTTACTTTAACTATTAATATCTCTTTGCATGCCAAAACTAGAGCAAATAAATGATTATGATTAGATTAGTAAAAAACGGAATCCCCATAGTGTGTCATCCTCAGTCTGTCTGCTTATTTATTACACGAACTACTAAAGCAACGCTATCGACTTTAAATTACTAAACAAACTCAAGTTAGTGGTCGCTAAAAATATACTAAAATAAAAAAAAATACTTTTCCTACCATTGTTCGTAAAGCACAGCAGTTTTATAAATTACTAGCAGACGTCACGCGGTTTCACCCGCGTAGTTCCCGTTCCCGTGGGAATACGGGGATAAAAAGTAGACTATGTCATCCGGGAATAGTACACTATTCCCGGATGACATATAATAGGCTACTTGTTACATACACTGGTGGAAAGCTACATCTTTCCACCAGTGCAAAAGTTTTAAAAATTGAATCATTAGTTTCGAAGATTACCCCCTACATACAAACTTACAAACATACAAACTTACAAACAAATTTTACCTCTTTATAATATAAGTATAGAAGTATAGATAGTATAGATTTCCAAAAATACATTACGTGTTGATATTAAATATTCATCGCCATCACTTGATGAAACATTAGCTGATTAATTCGAAAAGGAAATAATAGAAAATGTTCGTCATGTAAGACCAAGTCACATTAACTATTAATTAAAGGCTATGAAACCGATGGAACGAAAACGTTTTCTTTCTTCACCAACAAGCGTGAAACACGCAAGCCTAGTGTGACGTTATAATGACACACATTTATTATGTATTATCATCCTTTTCTTTTCTTTTCTTAGAAACAATGATCAGCCACAGTGTGTGCTCATAAACGTCTATTGAAACAACTATTGTAAATAACTTTTATAATTCATGGGTAGCCATCATTCTTTACAGAAACAGATTATTTATGTGGCGAATACACCATTAATTGGTTGATGTTTTGGTCTCTACCCATTTTTAAAAACCATCCACTATCCTACTAATATTATAAACGCGAAAGTTTGTGAGTATGGATAGATTGATGTTTGTTACTCTTTCACGTAAAAACTACTGAATGGATTTTAATAAAATTTCGTATGGAGTTAGCTTACACCCTGGATTAAGAACTAGGCTACTTATTATCCCTGCATTCCCACGGGAACGGGACCTACGCGGGTGAAACCGCGGGACGTCTGCTAGTTATACATATGGCATAACCCCTTATTGCTACTGCAAAATCGACATGTATCTTTTGTCATGGGCCTGACGGCAAGGCCAATGAGGATATTTCTACAATTGGCATTCTCTGGAGCCTTCGACTAATAGGTATTTTGGTTGGCAAGTTTATCATCTAGCCTTTTACTAACAATGTTTGGGTCGGCTTCCCGAAAGTCGGACAACCAGTTTAACCAAGGTAGGTACGTGGTAACAAGTCACTAGGTTGTGGAGGTCAAATAGGCAGTCGCTCTATGTAAAACACTGGTATCCAGCTGCATCCAGAGACTGGAAGCCGACCCCAACATATTTGGAAAAGGCTATACAGGGTGTCTCATTCAAATGGGTCAGTATGGGAAAGTCTGAAACTATAAGACATACGAAGATCTGTTCTAAGGAACCATGTCATCGATTTTAATAAAAAGACAAACTGCATTCATACATTTTAAAAAACATCTGTACTCCGTTCGGGAATCGAACCCGGTTATTTTGAAAAAAAAAACCTACACTATTTCTATTTAGATATCGATTGTGTAGGTCTTAAGCAGTAAATGTCTGTATGAAACATGATGTCTAAAATGAATAAAATGCATTGTTTCCACATACTTTAATTTACTTTAGTAGGTGCTCGAAGTGACCACCGCCTTTTTCAATACCGCCTCTGGACTGGGACAGGGCATGGAGGGATCCCTATATCTAAGAGACAGTATAACCCATTCAAGAGCAGATCTAGACAGCCGATCGACCGTTTATTTAGTCACGATTCCTTCAACAACCAACATTTACGGTATAAAAGACATAGCCTGATAAATAAAAAAGAAAAATGGGTCGTGTCAAAGATGACATTGCTATGAAGGAACTGGAGGAAGCACGTAAATGCGACGACGACTGACAGAGATGGATGAAAGAAAAAGAGGTATAAACACTGTATTACGCCGTCCCTAAGTAGACAACTTTTGTAGAAGAAATTCTCGAGAAGATACACCTTACGACAGCGAAGGGTCGGTCTGGACCCCTATGAATTAATTTCAAGACAAGTTGAAGACAGATAAGAATGGAAATGAAACAATTTAAAACATGGACCCCTATGAATTTAACAGCCCAACTAAAAATGACACTGCAAACCAGCATTACAAACCATTAACAAGGCAAAAAACAAATGCTAATAAAACCCTTAAACATATGAGTACTCGCACTTATAATGAGCTTCACATTCATCCGCTAATGCCTTGAAGCGTGACTAGTCGCATAAAAAAACTGCGCAGGAACAGGTTCGGGTATCAAGTGCATGCGGGCCGTGACAATGACCTCGGAAACCGCAAAATACCACGTGAGTATAGTCAAGCGCACATCAGCAATAACACTTGAAGTATTTGTACTGAGAAAGCCGCACTTACTGCTACGAAATAAAGACACAAGCGATGTTAAAATTGTTACCGTAGATGTTCAGTTGAGCGTACAAGCTGATGTGTACATATGTCAAGTTGATGTGCAGTTAGCTGTACTGTATTTTCGAACTGCTTGAAATATTTCGTATAACCAACTCGATATCAAAGCGTTTTGTTGAATTAAATCAATTACGGACACATGAATTGACAAGGTAGCCTAGACAGGCATTACGGATAAATTAACTGATGATTTCAGGATATTGAAGGAGGTAAATCATCCAGCTAATAGTTTATCGTTTATAGTTAATAGTTTTCCTAAAACACAGGCTTTCGGCCTAGTTTAAGAGGCATCAGTTCGCCCCTGTAATATGACTCTATTGTAAAACATTTATTTAATTCTTAATTTAATTTAATAAACATGTGCAAAAATCACTACTTAAGAAAAATTAAAAAGTGTTTATTTGGAACTGCCAAACTGCAGTTCGTTGGCAGACGTAGCTCCCACGATACTCTCACTCAATATTAACGTATGTACGTTCACTTTTCCATTTACATAATACATTACAAAAATAATCTGACCACAACCAAATTACTGCAAAATGCTTTTACACAACAAACTACTAGTTTTAAATGTAATTTCATCATATTTTTTTATTTTATTTTTTTTACTTGAATACCTGAAACCATATTGACAAATATAAGCAGATAGGTAAACCGGTAGATATATTGATAAGGCGGTAAGTAGAAACACCAGGAGAGGACGCCCTAGATGAGCAAACATTGACCATAATGGTGATAATTATGTTCTTCAGAAAGGTCAGGGACCTGTACCTACTCGCAACCAACGTGCGCAAAGAACGTAAACGAAACAAAAGAAGTATGTAAAAATCTAGTTGGTGGCATTCTGTAGTTTCTGCCTACCATAAGAAAAAGTGTGACTTAATGTCTTCATGTCTCTTCATGTAGACACTTTAAATTCAAAAGGATGACCATTGATTCTTTAAAGTAGTTATCTAAGAGTAATTGTCCAATAGTTACACATAACTTTCCGTAAAATTAACACACGCTTTTAACTATTTCCTAACCATTAATTAGCGGATATTGATGCGGGTTACGCGTTCACTAAGTTTTTAAATTCAACCTGTTATAGGTACTTTTATTACGGCTTTAAACACTCAAAGTTTAAAACATAATGGTACTTGACACGTCGCAGTAGATGAAACAAGTTCAATGTGAAGGACAGACAGACACTGACCTTATAAGTGGAAGGAAGTGAGAACACATGCGTGTAAGCGTCATTCTTTGTCAATAGCTGTATTTGGTTTTACAGTTTAAACAAATGTTATGCAGATTACTCGCACATGTTGTGCTCGTACTAACACTGTTTTATATCTATACTAATATTATAAAGAGGTAAAATTTGTTTGTACCTAAATTTGTATGTAGGGGGTAAAATCTTCGGAACTAATAATCCAATTTAAAAAAAATATTGCTCTCGTATGCTTGTGCTCAAGTGCTACTATTCTCTACAAGATTATTTTGATGACAAGTCCAGCAATGCTTAGAGTTTAGATTTGCATATTAATCCATATGTTTTTAATGACATTACTTTAAGACATCTTTTTTAATTATTTTATTTGTAATACCTTTTAACGTAATAATAGATAAGCGAACACTGAGACATTTTATTAAGATATTGCAATTTAAAAATTATCAATTACTATAATAATTTGCACGCCTTATATGGTAGAATATGGTTTAAGAAACTGTATAACTTATGACTGTTATGACTTGTAAGATCTTTAAATACACCGTCCTGTATTCAGCAAATAAATAAATAAATAAATAAAGCTACACTATTCCCTGATGACATAGGCTACTTTTGATCCCTGTAATCCCACGGGAACAGGAACTACGCGGGTGAAACCGCGTGACGTCTGCTAGTTTTAAATAAATAAATAAATAAATATTCCACAACTTTTACACAACGCCATTTAGTCCCAATCTAGGCTTGAGAGCTTGTGTTATACAGCTGATAAAAATACTTTATATTTCTAAATACATACATATTATATATAAATTACACCCAGACACAGAACAAATTACCGTGCACAACTCAAACATTTGTCCTGTGTAAGAATCGAACCCACGACCTCCGGCTAGTCAAATTTCATTGATTCCGCGCGTTTCACAATTTTCTTTCCAATGTAATTGTGTAATGGCAACAAAAATTTACTCACAACTTTTCCCCGTTACGATCCTGCAACGATCCTTATACATAATTATTCTCCTTTTGCTTCGATGATACAGATGTAAATAAATAAATAAATATTCCACAACTTTCACACAACGCCATCTAGTCCCAAGCTTAGCAGAGCTTGTGTTATGGGTACTGAACAGCTGATAAACATACTTATATATTTCTAAATACATACATATTATAGATAAATAACACTTTTTAAAAATAAACTAAAGCAAACACTTATAAATAAATCATATTACTCAGTAAAAGAACTTCTTGATGATAAATTGTAAAAACAGTAAATCCGATTATTATTAAAGAATTATGTATATTTTAATAACTACTTTTCCACTGTTGACATTTATTAATTTATTATTTTTTTAAGTTTCTATTTTAATTTTAGTATTATATTGTATTGTAAGCTTGACATTCTCATTGACATTTTGACATTTGGTATTGTTTTTCGTAGCCTTATTTATTTACTTTTTACTTTGGTTATTGATTAATTTGTAATTTATTTATTATTACGCTTTTAAATTTGCATGGCATGAGCCTGAGTATGGCGATATATCTTAATTTTAACACCTGTATACCCACCCATATTCTGCAAATAAAGGATTTGAATTTGACCTAGACACAGAACAAATGATCGTGTTCATCACACAAACATTTGTCCTGTTGTAAACGTATAATTTCTAATTTCTGTTCATTAATGACAAGTTTTAAATTGATATTTATTTCTGTAAATAGCTTTATACTTGTACAAACACTTTTATATGGAATTTTTTAACTGGTAGGACAGGCCGTTGTTTTACAAGCCAACTACTCGGATCAGAAACAACGAAAAAACTCAGAGGTCACCACAGTCTCTTTTAAAGTCCCGACATTATCTTGGAGAACCATGCATGCAGTAGTATTGTCTAGAATGGGTTTTGACATTGATTGGCGCTGAGATGAAATTGCGACTAATATTTGATCGATCTTTAAAATATTTTGGGGTTTTGGGGAAAAATCCCTTCAAATTGGCCTCTAATTCCTGCACGCACACCGGTTGCCAGTACAACTAGCATTTCTGAAGCACATCACCAGTGAATTCTTGTGTAGTGTCAAATGCGATGGAAATACCTATATCACCAGAAAAATTGTACCTTGAGCCGAAATATTGAAAAGACATTACTAAAGATTAAAACAAAGTAAAGTCAATTTATCCGATATGACATATGACATCCTCGAAACTCACATAGACAACTTCCACTAAAAGATTTGCAGTCTGAAGGTCGCGACAATCTTTAACGGGGTTAGGTAGTTGTTTTTATTTTTGATTTTACAGTAGGTAATATATATTCGACAAGGAAAATCTGTTCTTCTGGCAATTTCGAATGCAGATAAATCATAATTCAAGTTTGTCCCAAAAATAGACGTGAATTTGATCGTGTTTATTATTATACTCGACTGCTCTTTCGTCGTTGCATCCGTTGACGTGCTCAAGCAGCTTATTTTAATAATATCCTTTATTTTTGGAACAGGTACTTTGTAATGCTGTGGTTTTGGTTCTCAATGCAAGTCTTCGAAGCTTACCGCTGGTTTTTTCAGTTTACTAATTACTAGTGTATGTTTTGTATTACAAAAATAACATTCACAGGCTTTGTATCAAAGAACAAAAGATAGAATAGGTACAGAAGTGCCTATTAATAAGAAAATAATAGCACTAAACTCTAACTGTAATTTATTTTTATCAGGTGCTTAGTAATTTATTAGTAAGAATACTAGCAGACGACCCGCGGTTTCACCCGCGTAGGTCCCGTTAGGCTATGTGTCAATCCAGGGTGTCAGCTAACTTCATACCAAATTTTATTAAAATCCATTCAGTAGTTTTTACGTGAAGAAGTAACAAACATCCATCCATCCTCACAAACTTTCGCGTTTATAATATTAGTGGGAAGTATAAACTTATTCAAACTATTTCATAAGTAGGTATTTTTAATTTTGATACATGCTTCTTCGTCCATTTCAAACCAACACACCATCACGTCAGTAATCCCCGAAGGGTCTAGTTGATGGTAATAAGCTCAGCCGCATCACACGTGACTTACAACTAAAACATAACATGATCAATTTAGATACTACAGACGCCAGCACATCAAGTTACCCCAATGTGTCAAATTTCCCAATTGAATATGAACCTTATTTTTAACCGACTTCAAAAAAAGGAGGAGGTTCTCAATTCGACGGTATGTTTTTTTTTTTTTTTTTTTGTGTTTGTTACGCGATTTCTCCCCCATTTGTGGACCGATTCTCAAAATTCTTTTTTTATTTGAAAGACTATACTCCCGAGGTGGTCCCATTTTAATTTGGTGAAGATCTGGTGCTGATCTTCGGAGATATACAATGGAACTCTTCAAAAATAGACGGCAACTCTGTCGTGATTGCTGGAATCGCTTGGATATTTATTGTTTATACAACATCATGACGTATCATCACGCCTGTATGCTCTGAGGGGTACGCAGGTGTGTACAATATACCTAGATTTCGACAGTTAGGTATGTTAAGTTTCATTTATTAGGGATAAGTGGATAACCCTATTACCGTGACATGTATTGTTAACAATTTTGTTTGTTTTTATGGGAACAACTAAAAATGGAAAAATAAAAATCTTTTTTGCAAAAAATAAAACCGACTTAAAAAAACACTAGCCGGTGTAAAATAACTCTAAATTCAGAAGTCGGTGGCCTATCATGAATAAGACAAAACCACCAAAGCCACAGACTTCCTAATTTAGAGTTATTTTACACCGGCTAGTGTTTTTTTAAGTCGGTTTTATTTTTTGCAAAAAAGATTTTTGTTACACATAGTTGAAAAACGATCAAAGAAATTTGACACATTGGGGTAACTTGATGTGCTGGCTTCTGTACATTTCTGTCTAACTCTTCGCGTAGATAGATGTACAAGTGACAGCATCAGACATTCAGATTATTCACACAATCTACAGCCAAATTAGGTTCCGACTAAATATCCTGCACCCTACAGAATCTAATCAAAATTCACTTAACCAACAAATAAGCTGATAGAATAGAAATCTGTCAGGGTAAATTGCCCCTCAGCCTATCCAATATGGCTACCCTTATTACGAGAGCCAATGGGGTGCCGTTATGCCCCTTATCCTAAGCTGTCACTGCAAGGTCACGCTTAGACTACGTGTTTATTAAACATCAAACATCAACCTTCGATGCTGTCTCGCCAAAATTGATAGGGTTGTTACCAAAGAGAGATACTAAGTATAGTCATAAAAATATTGTGATTCCATGTCTCAGTAACGCCATCTAGAATAATATAGCATTATTAAAGCGGCAGCAAAGCGTACTAAATGTTCTTAGACTTGAAAATTTTGTTCGTGATGTCGCGTCCATAGCTAAGTATTGAATGTCTTTGGTTGATAATATTCAAAGACATTCAATACCAATAGACCGGACATCACGATCAAAATTTTCGTCCGAAACTTGTGTCCTGCTTGGACACAAGTCTATGAGTTTTTTTAGTACGCTCTGCGGCCGCTCTAATATTTATATACTATTCTAGATGGCGCATGGCGTCACGGCGACATGGGATCAAAGTTTTTCTATGACATTTCCTGGACATGCCCGCTCTATAGTATTGTAAATCTCTTCGATAATATTCAACTAATCTATCAAAGACAAGGGTTGTTACTGCCATTTGTTTTACGTAAGCTATGATAACAATGTTGGGTGACCTTTAGAAATGGTGTTAATAACTTTTGATGCTGACGACGGTAATTTTGTTAGGGTTGGCTCTCTCGTTGGTAAGCCAATTTGCATTGTTTTGCTTCTGAAGATTTAGGCAGATCATTCTGTTAATTATTATCTAATAGATGTCGACACTTTTTACTCTGTGTTTCGGAAAGTACCGTCGACACACACACATAGCGGTCAAACTATTAACACGCCTCTTTTTGCGTCGGGGGATGAAAATGAAAACCCATACATAATTTACAATTATTGACATAAACATCACGCCTTAATCCCCGAGGGGCTTACCTATAATACACCCACATTACGCCAGTTATGCTAAAGTCTCATGTAATAGGGGGCGAGCTGCTTGCCATCAATTGGGCAAATTCAGTCTCTGAGCTGCTACTGTGAAATTCTAGATGGAAAAATTCAATGACACTTTGCCCGACCCGGGGATTGAACCCGCTCACCTCATGCTCATTAATAGCGCTTGCGACCACTAGACCAACGAGACATTCTATTTTACAATTAGTAACATTAATCATTAGCAGTGATGAATGGTATTTCAGTAAAGGAAAGTTGATACCGTTTAATAAATTGCTATTGAAAACGAAGCTGCTTCGAGAACTCTCATATTTCATTGCCCTCTATATTCAAGATGCAAACCTACTGTTACAAAAAATACAGTTTTCAAAAAATTTAACATAGTGCAATCTAGCTTTACAAATTATTGAAACGCTAAACAAAACAAAGGTATTTAAAACCATTCTGAATGACATATGAAGACACATTCCGTGCCTCCATCATTCCTCATATAGCATACCTCTCCAGAATGGGCTATTTTACTGTTTTTAGTCCCTCATCTAGATTACAAGAAAATATTCGCCACGTATTTTTCTTTTTTTTTTCAAATTTATGGAAAACTGCTTAGATTTAGTGCATTTCTTTTGTTATTTTTCGTAAGTAATTTAATTTTGATCATCTTTATATTTTTTTTTTGTGTATTTAAGTTTGATTATTTTTTTATTATATTATTTTTTACAATTACCTTAATTATTACGTAACTTTTGACAAATTTTTGTGTGACATAATTATATTATTGTTATATTTGTACGCCTCTATAGGCAAAACATGTTGAAACGATATTTTTTTTTGTAATCATTCCAACTGATTGTGAACCTACACGTGTTTTTGACAAATAAATTGAATTGAATTGAATAAAGTTGAGGAGAGGGGGCTTAATGTAACGTCATTAACTAGTATAAACTGTACTGGCTAGTGACGTCATGTGACATTTTGACTCGATGTTTCGCCTTTATTTATTGAATTCGTGAAAAAAGAAAAAAGTGGTGTCGAATATTTTCTTGTAATCTAGATGAGGGACTAAAAACTAAAATTTTGTCAAATAGCCCATTAAGTAAAGAAAGAAAGAAAGAAAGAAAATACATTTATTGGCAACAGAGAAAAAAAAAGAGACAAAAAATGGCATGTCTCACGGCAACCCTACGACGCCGGCAGGTGTACCTACCGTGCAATTTCCAGGTAGGTACAATATTAAACTACGGCAAGTCACAGGTGCTCTGAATAAATTTACGTCTAGCTAAAAGGCTGGCTTGCTACTGAATTGTGGCCTGGAAGCACGTAAATGTTTGAATATTCTGATCGATACTGTGAATGAAATCTCTTTGTTTAGGGGAAGGTGAGAATAACAGATCATTTAAAGATCTAAGGGCCGACTTTTCAATGGTTAAATGATAATAACTGATAATTGAGGAATAAAAAATGGCGGCAACTTTTCTATGGAACGATATGTCAAACCGCCATATTTATTCGTCAGATAAAAGTTGTCTGACTATTAAAAAATCAGCCCTAAGTATGTTTAAACAAACATAACAACACTCATGTAAACGAAGCAAAACAAGTATGTAAGAATCGTAGCAAGGTGATCGTAAAGGTGGTGTTGTGTGTTGTGTAGTTTCTGCCTACCCCCACGGTAAAAAGGCTTGAGTTTTTTATATATCGGTCAACAACTTTATTCGGTAAGCTATGTTTAAGTCCCATGTAATAGAGAGTGAGCCTATTGCCATCGATTGGGCTTGAATCTAGGGCTCGACTCGGGACGCTACTGAGAAATTCCCAATGACTTTTTGCCCGAGTTGGGAACTGAATTCAATTTTTCTTGCTCAGCAGTAGCACTTGAGTTTTTTTGTTTGGATATTTTTTATGCTGTTTTTAACACGTTGATCCTTGGACGAGCTACTTATATGTTTTGCTATTCACATTCATGTTTTATTTATGTCAAACGACATTGAAGACACAAGTTAATTGACACTTAGATAACATTAAAACATCGGAAAAGGGGAAGTTGATTCGGCTTCGGTAAAGTTTTTTTAGCACAATACAACAACTATTTTGTACCTGTGTTAACAATTACCAAGTTTACCAAGTTCGTTTGCAAAGAGTTTTTTTTTTTAATTATTACTAAACACCTGTGCCACGTTAACCTCCATCAAGAGAAAAAAATAATAATTAATTCCCTCCCACCCACATTTTTGTAAACATGTTTTGTGTTGATTTATGAATAAAGCAAATAAAAAAAAACCCTAAAAGGGGAACAATTCTACCGATACTTAGTAACGATAAATCAAAAGTTACCCAGCATAAAAAGTAGATAAGTATATTGATTGAGTTAAAATGTGTTCCACCCCTCATTTGGGTTCGTTCCTTGCAAAGTGTCAAGCTCTTGAAATATGAAACTTTAAGACTGACAGATAATGAACACAAAGTTTAGTTTTAAAGCTTTACAAGCAACGTTGAGTAGACATTACTGTTAACCTTGTTAACCACTCCAACTGAGCTTAACATCGTTTGTTCCCAACGAGTCACACTGTAACCTGTAACAGTGTGACTCGTTGGGAAAACTTTTTAAACTTCGTTTCCAACTAGTCAAACCGTAACGTGTTTTTTTTTCCCAACCTGTCACACTGTTACTCGTTGGGAAAACTTTTTACAATCGCTTAATATGCTTGTGTCTAGAGTGGGCTCGCATCAATAGTGCAATGTGTGGGGATCGTTAAAAGTGAAAAGCAGGGGTTCCTTTTACAACAATTCAGTAAGAAACCCTAAAAGGACAATAACATTATTACGAATTCACGAGTTTTTTATTACTTATTAGTTATTACTCACAAAAGACCCATGAATGATAAATTACCGACTCGTGGCCAATAATTTTTACGTGTTTCACGTAGATAAAGAAATTTTGTTGTCATAGCAGTATTTTTTATGCACGAAGTTATTTGAAATGCAATAATACTAAACACAATAAGTATTTGAGACTAGCTGCCCCGGCAAACTTTGAATCACTAAATTAAAATCATTCACTCATTTTCATTTTAAGTTATTGCATAGCTTCTATCGCGGGCCTTGAGCGCGGGGACCGAATCCAGAAATTCCGTAACGAAAAAACCTCACGCTCCCCACTCCGACGGGCAAGAGGTGTGGCTTGAAGGCCGAAGCTATTGCATGTATATTTATATATATGCAATATAATAATATTTATATTGCAGGCATAGTGGTGATAGTGGGGAGGGGAGGTGAGGGGGGAGGGGATATGGGGACAGGTAGAGGCAGTGGTCGGGAGGGGGAGAGGGGGAGGAGAGGAATGGGGAGAGGGGGAGGAGAGGGGGAGGAGAGGAATGGGGAGAGGGGGAGGAGAGGAATGGGGAGGGGGAGAGGAGAGGAGTTGATAAAAAATGCTATGCAATAGCTTAACCGCGGCAGTCTCCGAGTGCCACACGTCATTTTTTTTGCCTTCGAATCATTTTATGATATTGTTCGACAGGTCCTGAAGTCCGAGTTGAGCTCACGATTACTGACTTACTGCTTTCACTGACTGATCTGGTCCACTCATGTCTTTGTGGTTCTTTCCTCAAAGTACACAACCGACAATATCTAACCAAGATAATTTCTGGACTTTAAAAGAGACTGATCTCTACATTTCGCTGTTTTTTCTCAGAGTAATCGAATAGTGAAACACCGACCTCATCTTCTAGCTCTTCACGAAAATAAATTAAATCATTTACTTACCAATATTTATGATATTACGTAGTTAGTATGCCTATATATATACAGGGTGTTAAAAGACCGATCACATAGCCGATAACCACACATTCTGTACATATAATTAAGTAACTTTTACCAAAAAATAATGCTAGGAAAATACTTTTTTTTTTCATCTTTAAAAAAGAGATGCTTTTTATTGCGCGCATTGCATAGCGCGACAACACAACACAACTTTCGATCAGCTGAGCATATAGCCACACGCGCTTGGTAGTTAACCCGACCGGCCCGCTTGTTTAGTATCCATTGCATTTTTGTAGCATATGGCGCTCTGTAGTTTCTGCCTACCACCATGGGAAAAAGGCGTGAGTTTATTATACCACACATTCTGTACACATAATAAATTAACTTTTACCAAAAAATAATGCTAGGAAAATACTTTTTTTTTTTCATCTTTAAAAAAGAGATGCTTTTTATTGCGCGCATTGCATAGCGCGACAACACAACACAACTTTCGATCAGCTGAGCATATAGCCACACGCGCTTGGTCGTTAACCCGACCGGCCCGCTTGTTTAGTATCCATTGCATTTTTGTAGCATATGGCGCTCTGTAGTTTCTGCCTACCCCCATGGGAAAAAGGCGTGAGTTTATGTGTGTGTGTGTGTGTGTGTGTGTATAACATTATGTGCACATTGCACTTTGACCTTCAATATCTCCAAAACCAGTGAATTTCCAGGCATGTTCTAGACGGAAAAAACTATCCCAGTGATGAGTAGAATATGTAATTTTCGTTTACGTTAAGGGTCTTTCTCCACAGCCCAGTTACTGGATAACACAAATATCCCTTGGTTAAACTGGTTGCCAGACTTTTGGGCTTCTTACTATCTACTTACTTCTATATACAGCCGGGACCAACGGCTATACTTTTTTTGTGGCACAAGTCTAGATGTCATGAATCACCCATCCACGGATCAACCTCGTCTATCGTAGCTGAACCTTAGATCGACCAGTGAGGCTGTTATTATTGAGCCACAAGCTCTTCTACGTCTCCTATATGCCTAGTATCGGAAGTTTATTAAAAAAAATAGTGGTATAACAATGAAGATACGAGATCAATTTAAATTGTACATTAAACGTGCAACTAGGTCACAAAACGGATACAACAAAGTATATCGTTAAACTAGTAATCTAAGTACTATTTTAGCATGCTAAAAACTCGTCTAAGTATATAAGCATGTAACTAAGAAGGCTGCATTAAATCAAGTGTTTTGTAGAACGTGAGTCAACGAACTCACTGTGTTTGAAAGTGCGAACCATCAAAATATGAGGAGACTACGAAAGTAGAAAGTTGGTGCAACATGCATAGGATTTTAATGATCCTTTGGAAGCCGTGGATGTGTTAAGTTAACTTAGCCGTTTCTGTGTTATAGGGTGAGAATGAACAAAACTTCACTTTGGTATTTTCCAGACGACTTCATTTTGAGCATATTTTACACCTTCAGGTATATCTTCTGCACGCGATAATTTTATCAAAGCATATCTCACTTAGAATAGAGAATATACAACTCATAAAGGCAAAGGTGTACTTTTTTAGTACCTACGTGGTACACCCTAACTGGCGAAACTTATGTTTAAGTCCCATGTAGTAGAATAAGGCAGGTATATTGCCGTCACACATACTACCTACTAAGAAACTTTAGATCGAAAATTTCAATATCATTTCACCCGGCTCGGGAATTAACCACAGAACCTTCGTTCGGTAGTAGTATTTGTGACCTCTAGTAGAAAAATGTTATTTTGATACGATTTACAAATTTGATAAGTACCTACAAGTTAATATAGGTAGGTACTTGATATCTGTCTACAACTTATAGCTGCACACGGAATGTATTCGGATGTACCTAGCCGAATACATTTTAAACATATTTGCATAACTTTTTAACACTGGTAATAAAAATTACGTTATAATTATTCATACGCACCGGTTGCACTAGGAAATTATACAGTGTTGACTTGAGTTTTTGACCTTTTCTAAAGACATAATCAATAAGGTCATTGTTAAAGTCAGTCTCGGACATCTAAGATATGATGCCGAATACATTCTTAACATATTTGCATAACTTTTTAACACTGGTAATAAAAATTAAGTTAAAATTATTCATACGCACCGGTTGCACTAGGAAATAATACTATTTTGAGTTTTTGACCTTTTATAAAGACATAATTAATAAGGTCATCGTTAAAGTCATTCTCGGACATCTAAGTTATGCTGCATTCGCGATTTAATTTCCAAATATATACATAAACATGTTTTTGATAAAATCACTAAAAGTGCAGTTGGTGTTTGTTTGCGTGTTTCTAAAAGAGCAAGTAGGTTGAAATGTACTTAATTTACTAAGCATATAGAAACAACACACATAACGTCACGCTTGTAATCCTTGAAGGGCTAAGCAGAGGTGGACCTGGAAGTACACCCAACATTTTGCCAGTTATGTTTAAGTCGTATGCAATAGGGGGCGAGCCTATTGTCATCAGTCGGGCACAAATCCAGACTTCGGGCTGCTACTTAGAAATTCTATATGGAAAAACTCAATAACACTTTGACCGGCCCGGGGTTTGAACCCGGGACCTCATGCTTGGCAGTAGCGCTTGCGACCACTAGAACAGAGAAGCAGTCGAAAGCATTAAGTATTTTTTTGTCAAAATGTTGTTAATGGTAGGTAATAGAAAATCAGGATTTTAATAGACCTTAAATCCCTGCGCTTGTATCAAATCTTGAAGTAGGTAAGTATGTAGGTAACGACATTTTATAAATAGGATAAAAACTACGGCTCAGGTAGTTCTGGTAATTTCTCAGAAGTACTGGCACATAAGTACCATTTACATGGGAATGGTGCAATACAGGAAATATCTTATCTACTTGCGGAGTTTACTTAATGCTTGAGCATTTCCTTTAGCGCTCATGCCCACGAGTTTTGCGCCGGGGCTAAGCCCGGCGTAAAACCGGGTCTACGGGCGGTCGTCAGTCGTGTCCCAATGACCGGTCAATGATCGATTTTTGACGTATACCGTCAAACTTATGACACATTTCCCATACAAAAACTGTCAAAGTTATCAAATATTCGATCAATGACCGGTCATTGAGACACGATTGCAATAGCAGACTCGAGCCCCAGACCTACAAGCGGCGCGTGCACAGGGCTACCAACGCAATGGGAATGAAGGCGGCACCCCTTTGAAACCGGGTCGTGTACCAACCGTCTAGTGTGCACGGTCGGACGGTTTCTACCCGGCGCCGGCAAAAAACCGGGCTCTTACTCTCAGTTTAACAATTTTAATTAAACTATGTGTATTTATTTCGGTATGTAAATCTTTCCCTGACACTTTTAAAAGTCAATATTATCAAATCAAAATGGTGCCGGAATTTCTAAACTGTCAGATACGTCATGTGAAATGCCGAAATAAATTTAATCATATGGTGTAAGCCTGTAAGTTATTGTTGCACTTAGACGTGATATAATGTACTTTTTCAAATGGTACGTTTTGTGTAAGTAAACAAAGTAGGCTAAACCATTAAACCAATAAATAAGAGGTCATAGTGTTTAGTAATAATTATATCAGCTGTAACTGGACTGTCTACAGTGTAGTAAAAAGAGTGCTTTATATATTATTTTGTAAAGATTATTGCGGTAATGTGCTAGTCTCAAAAAGGCTATTCAGCCATAAATTTTACTATTTGACAAAAGTTTTTGTTTTTCGTCCCTCATCTAGATTAGGAACAAGAAAATGTTCGACATATACCAATTTTTTTCTTTTTCAAATTGATGGAAAACTGCTTCGATTAAGCGCATTCAAGTTGAGGAGAGGGGGCTTGTAACGTCATTATCTAGTACCTATAAACTGTACTGGCTAGTGACGTCATGCGACATTTTGACTCGATGTACCTATCGCCGTTATTTTTTGATTACGTGAAAAAAGAAAAAATATGTGTCAAATATTCTCTTGTAATCTAGATGAGGGACTAAAAACTTCTGGTCGAATAGCCCATTATGCTTAAACTGTCGTACCAACACGGATATAAATTCCAGATACTTCAATACGAACGTAACCTGAGCTTATTCTATTTGAAATACTTTAAAATTAACTTCTAAACTAACCAAAAGAAACCATAAACATAGATTTGTTAATTTACGAGTTCAAAGCCCATTCCATGCGAAACGAATGATTCGTTTCAAGCCCAAATGTTAAGACTCTCGTGTTTCAAACAGAGGAAAACTATTTCGGTTTAACAATTTTAAAGTTTGGTGAAAAAGCTGTGGCAAAACGATTCTAAGGAAGAGAAATTTGGTATACATGTCAGATTCATAATTAAGTTTAACTACCCTGGCTTCGCACGGATGATGCAATCATATTTTGAATGTTTGTTTTATACAAAACTACGATCTTAATTAAAAAGATGAGTATTTAGTCTGCATATAGTCAGTTCTCAGACAGCACTAAAAATTAGCATTCCTCGAGATGATAATGAAGGAGTAATAAGAGAATGAGTGGGTGGGATTGATGGAAGATGTAGGAGACGTAGGAAGTTGGTAATATGGCAGTATATTACCAACTCCTTACGCCTTTTGCTTCAGTCTTACATCCAGTATAATCAAGGAGTATCGTGTTACCAGTTACTGAGTTGTGGTGGTCAGACAAGCAGTCGCCCCATGTAAAATACTGGTACTGTATCTGGATACACCGAAAACCGACTTCAACTCGGTCAATGAAAGGTTAAGTTACGCATACCGATTAGGATGGGCTTTTTGGGGGACTGACTTATGTAATTTTGTCGTTAAAAAAGTGCTGATCCTCAACCTAATTTGAACGAACGACTTTTGATTTTGATTTTGAGATTAGTTCGTGTTACGTACCAAAACCGATCCGTATCTCGGGAAATATGTTAAGCCGTTGGTCTCGGCTGTCAGACCAGTAGTCTTAACAAAGGATCGCATAAAACCTCCATATAAAGTTCTGGTATTCAGCTGCATTCAGTAAGGAATCCGACTTTAACATACTTGGGGTAAAACTAGGCAGATGATGATGAAGGCAATTGATAGTAAAGGCCACTTACCAAGCAGCAGCAGTATGAGCGGGTTCTGGAACTGTTCTATGTACTTCTTCCATAGCGGTTCCTGCTCCTTAACCTGGAACTCGTTGGGGCCCACGAAGTTCATGCGATCGTTGGCTTCCCGCCATGACAGGCCGCGGCGAACGTCGACATTTAGACGTTCAGCCACCTGGGTGAGAAAAAAGAATAGGCTGGTGAATAAGGTAGCAAGGCTGATGGCAGTTGTGACGTAATTTGGTAGTAGAGCTCGCTCTTTATCCCATTGGGGTAGGCCTAAACTACAGAGCGACATCTGCTACGATTCTTACATACTTCTTTTGCTTCGTCTACATTCATTTATATTGTCTTACAAACACGCTGGTTGCGAGTTCTAGACACCTGCCTGTCGAATCAGTAAAAGTCACGCCGTGAAAACCTGAGTGAAGTGAGCTGTCAATGTCTTAGTTAATATGTATGTCATTAGTATGGAATGACAGCTCAATTCGCCCTCACTACGCCTATATTTTCGCGCGGTGATTTGACCAGAACGGCACTGCTGACCTTTCTGAAGAATCTCCTCAATAAGGTCTTTGTATGTATGTATTTTTATCAGTTGTCTAGAACTCATAGCACAAGCTCAGCTTAGTTTGGGCCTCGATAGCGTTGATGAAAGTCGAGGAATATTTATTTATTACTAACTAGCTTCTGCCCGCGACTTCGTACGCGGATCCTGTTGCTTATGCCAGCGACAACGGGGTCGTCAAAATCGAAGATCTGAAACGTCATGTCGAATTCTAAAAGCCCGGGGACGGGAAAACAATGAGATGCGCGAGACGATTCAAGACATTCCAGATTTTTTATTTTTGCTGGTCAACAGGAAATGCCACCAGACTTAACAACTTTTACTAAGACGCCATTTCTATAAATATATGGTATATGGTCGCTGGGCTTTGGAGTTCCACAACAGTTATGATCTTTAATCATTTAGCACCTTTGGAACATTGCAAAAGATTTGACCTCTATCTAGGCGTGGTTATAGTTTTATTGTGAAGATACTTGATCAATTAAAATCTAAGTGGCTGCTCCCCTGCGTTATCGGGTAGACTACTGTGTCACGAAAATAAATCGAAAAGGAAATTAAACACTCAAATAACATAAGCCCGAAGGCATATTTATTCAATATAAACTTCTTCACCGCGTGGAGGTAATCCCAGCTTATGTTATTTAACTATACAGTGAAATTAGTGATAGCTTTGATTTCCATGTCAAATGTTTCTGATTTTCGATTTTATAAGTCAACAGGAAATGCCTATCTGACCGAACAACTTTTGCTAAGACGAAATTCCTATATGTGTTATGGTGTAGCAGGGCTCTTGGAGTTTCACAACATGTGTTCCAGATCTTTGATTTTTATACGTCAACAGCGAGTGCTCATAAGGGTGAACCACTCTTGCTAAGACGTCATTCCTATATATGTTATAGTGTAGCTGGGCTCTTGAAGTTCCACATCAGGTGCTTCGGATCTTCAAATTTATTCTCTCAGCAGAAAATGCTCATCACGTGGAACAATTTTTGCTATGGTACCATTTTTGTATCTCCTATACTTTAGCTGGTCTGTTGCGGTTCTGCATCAGGTGTTCCGGATCTTCAAATTTATTCTCTCATCAAAAAATGCTCATCACGTGGAACAATTTTTGCTATGGTACCATTGTTGTATCTCCTATAGTTTAGCTGGTATGTAGCGGTTCTGCATCAGGTGTTCCGGATCTTCAAATTTATTCTCTCAGCAAAAAATGCTCATCACGTGGAACAATTTTTGCTATGGTACCATTTTTGTATCTCCTATAGTTTAGCTGGTCTGTTGCGGTTCTGCATCAGGTGTTCAAGTTTCCAAGATAAATTATAGCCTATATGTTGCCCAGACTTAATATCTATACAACAAAAAAAAAACATTCAAATCCGTCCAGTAGTTCCGAAGATTAGCGTGTGCAAACAAACAGACAAACAGACAAACAGACAAACAGACAAACAGACAAACAGACAGACTTTTTTTTTTGGATTCGTGCTCTATTACTGTTTCTAAACCCCCCTCAATTTTTTTTTTTTAAATATATTCAATGTACAGACACAGTTTTTTTACTGTCTTATTATATGTATAGATGACCACAGGTCAAAAGTCATACAGTACCAAGCTTTTTTGACGTTCATAGGTCGGTTCTCAACCAAATTTAAATAAATGTGTTTGGATTTTAATGGCGTCCTGCCTAAAAATACACGCTCCAGGTTCCCTTTTCCTTGTATTAAATAATTCCACCAATAACAACAAAGTTTGAGACACCCGTGTCAGGGCCAATTAGCTTCGAGCCATCACGAGGCATTTACGGACCAGAAATAGCTGGCCCGCAGTAGGTAATATTTTTGTTTAAGGAAATGTCAGAGATGAAAACATCAGTAGGTACGTTAAGCCATTAATATTAAAAGTCCATTAATGTTAATGTCGAAAGTCATCCAATAGGAGTAATAAAAGTCTCTAAGCTATTTACAAAAATGTTGAACTTATAATGTTAATATCTACCGAAAGTGTCTGAAAGCAACATTTACTTGCTTTCTATAGAATCTTCATTATTTTCTTGCAGATTGCATTAATAAATTACAAAAAAAAACGCCTTAAATACCACGCTTTAGTTTAAACCTGCGGTTACGTGCATAGAGATTGTCATATTTGTTATACCATTAACATTATTTTCATTACTTTTTTTTACCTACTACACCATTGTTAATCGGTTCACAAATTGCGCTTCCTCCTTAATTTTAACATATAGCTCCGATAGAAACAGAAGATGAATTGTGTTAAAGATAAGCTAGGAATCTGGACTTCTGCATGACAGAAGGTGTGGTTTGCTGAAATAAATAAATAAATATTCCACAACTTTTACAGAACGCCACCTTGTTTCAATCTGAGCAGAGATATTACACCCAAACACAGAACAAATGATCGATCATGCTCATCACACTAAAATTTGCCTTGGGTAGGAATCGAACCCACGACCTCCGGCATAGCAGTCAGAGCCACTAACTACTAGACCAACAAGCCAGCCGAAAAAAAAAAGGACGATGATGAAAATCATAGAGCCAATAATCTCCTAAGTACTAAAACGCCTATGTTACTTACGCACGAATCACGATAAAACTGGCAAAATGCAATAAAAAAACCGTTTTAGTCATTAGGCTACGGTACCCTAAAAACGTCCGAACAAATTGACCATTCCCAACGAGAGGTCCGGGGACTGATTTAATCTTGACGACCCATTGGATCCAATCACAACCGACTTAGTCTGAACTTAGAAGACGTGTCTCGACTGCAATTACCGTTCGACAGATTGCCTCTACTAACAATTGAGTAATTAAACTTGAGTACGTTTAAACGGTGTCATTAGGGAGCATAATATCACGCTAGTATTCTCCGAAAGGATAGACAGACGTGAAGGTATGTATATCACAACCTACAATTCGCTGGTTATATTGAAGTCCCGGGGTGTATTCTTGGTGTCAAACTCACGGATCGTGTTCAAAACACCACACTGCAATCCAAAACGCAAATGGTCGACTGTGCACGAAAGGCTGCCCAACTAAAATAGGACTGGGCAGGAGTTGTTTGCCGCAAGTCGAACGAGCTGTGGCCTTGTATAGCCTAGATTTGGTGCCCTACCATACCACAGTGACACGGGGCCGCGGCAGACCACAGAGATGGCGGGACGACCTGGATCGCGTCAGATGAAAACAATGGAGGCAGGCCATTGCCCAGCAGCGGGACAGTTCAGTCTTAGTAATAATAATGAATACCGAGCGATTACTAGAAAGATTTATTTATTAAATAAATAAATAAAGATTTTAAATCTAAATAAAGTTTTTATTACATTACTAGCTGGCCCAGCAAAATTAGTTCTGGATTAGAATTAATTTCAATTAGTGTGAACCAATTAGGGATATGAAAAATAGTTTACGTCTATTCTTAAACCTACTGAATATATACAGAAGTTGCATAACAATCGGTCAAGCCATTTCGGAGGAGTTCTGCTACAAACACTGGACACGAGAATTTTATATTATTATATTAGAAGAATCTTGAAAAAATCTCGATAGATTAAACCTTCGCTTAAGTAAAAAAAAAGTAAAAAATAATACGTATATTCCTTATTTTATTTCACGTCGCTTGGTTTTCCTTATTGACATCAAAAGGTATAAATAGACCACATTATGATAAAACGACTAATTCAAATTACTTTTAGAGGAAAACATGCTGCATATTTGAATATTACGAGTCAACATTATATCTTCGCGAAGATCAGAAGTATTTACTGGTTTTCACAAGAGCGGAAGAGAGAGAACTAAGTACAGGTATCTTGATGCGAGTACATCTCCGATTTGAGCTTGAGGGATGATGACGTTATGATGACGTATCTGTGCATGACGTCGATCATATTCGGGATCAGCAGACGTATGAGGAACAGGGTGTAAAGTTCCTCATCCACCATTATAAAGGAAGGAGCCGTCGACCAGACTGGTGTTGTGTCTGTTGGGCTATTACTGCCCGTAGCGACGGTCTAACTTTTATACCTACATTCAATCGCGCGGATAACTTTAACATCGCGATGTAGGATATCAGTTAATAGTTCGTATGAGGGAGTAGGACACGGCTCGAAGAACCAGATTGATTTTCGAATTTCACATTCCTTTAAACCGCTCTCTTTTGCTTTTACTAAACTTGCGTGTAATTGAAGGGCATAAGGCTGTTAAGGTATGTTTTAAGTCCCTTGCAATATTGCGAGGCTGCTAGCAAGTTTGTTTCACCACTACTTCTTCTCAGCAACAATACTAGGAAGTGGCGAAAGATGAGCTTTTTGGATCGACTGTCTTTTGTAATTTGGACGTTCAAAAGGTGCTGATCGTCAGCCTAATTTAAATAAATGAATTTTAATTACGACACTCTTCTGCCACTAACCATGCACAAATCCAGAGTTAAGGCAGTTACTAAAAAAAACCGGTTGAAATAAACCCTTTGCCCGGCACGGGGAGTGAATCCAAGTCCTCATGTTTAGCAGAGCATTTCGACCGGTACACCGACGAGGCTGTAGTGGAAGCCAATTACATCAACTATTTTGATAGTTGCTAGTAATTGGTTGTAAACAATGAGTAGTAGAGCAATTGTTTCTGCAAAACTATTATGTTTGCAGAAGCAATTGCCCTAGTTTACAGTCGAGCAATGGCAAGGCACTACATATACCCGCAACTTTAGTAAGAGCGAGAGGGCAAGTTTAAAGGAGAATGCGCCAGGATATGTCCCAAAATCTGTAACTACATACGAAGAGATTTAAGATAATGTCATCTAAAAACTGTGATCCATGTCTCAGTAACGCCATCTAGAATAATATAGCAATATTGGAGCGGCAACGGAGCGTACTAAACTAAACTCATCGACTTGTGTCGATCAGGACACAAGTGTCGGATGAACATTTTGTTCGTGATGTCCTGTCTATATAGTAAGTATTGAATCTCTTTGCTGCTACATATAAACCAGCTGCTTTCGCCTTGATTATACAAGGTGTTTTTGAAATCATGGGCAAAATTACCACAAACTGTTCTACCTATGAATATGAACAACTTTTACTATGGGACTTTGGAGGTGTGAGGAGCAGGGTGTAAATTTCCTCATCCACCATTGAAAAGGGAGGATCCTCCGACCAGACGGGTGTTGTGTCTTGTGGGCTAACTACTGCCCGACGATTGTTGTCGAGAACTAGTATACGTTCAAACTGCACGGATAACTTTGATAGCGCGATGTAGGATAGTAGGTGTGGCGAGATAGATGTCGCTACAGGACCACCAAGGGTACTAAGGTTTAGGCAGAGGTGAACCTTTAGTACATACGCATCTAGTCAGTTATGTTTAAAAGTCCCATAATATGATACAGGGCGAGTCTATATTGCTATCAACTTTGCAAAAATCCAGGCTCCGAGCGATCTGGTACTTTTTTTTAACATCCTACAACTAAATATTGTGAATTCAATTTACATCACTATCCCCTGTGTAGACAGCTTTTTATTTACATGTATAACATATCGTTATTTTGTAAGTGGCGTTTTTATTTAGAAGGGAATATAAAGGAATAGCACTTTTGAGTACTAGGAGAATCCCCTGCATAGGGGATCGTAGTAGAACATACAGTCATACAGGGCTCTGTCTAAGGGATTTTAGTGGCCACCAAAATGTATGAAACAGTTGTGTTTTTTTCGCGATATTCTATTTGGTCCAATTGTAAAAGTTATTTAAATTCATGGGTAGAATAGCTTGTGAAAATTTTAACCATGATTTTAAAAAACACCCTGTAAGTATATCTCGTTCCATGTCTTTGATCATTTTCGAGGAATCTTCACTTAATTACGCCTTAAGGAAGCTGACATACATAATTACGTCTTGAATGTTAATTAAGCTAAATCTGCGCGGTTTATATCCGAAATTCGACATCCTTGATATTGAATTATAGATGAAATTTCCGGTTTTTAATTTAATTTAAAGGTCATGTTTGGCAGTAAATATAAATAAATAAATATTCCACTACTTTTCACACAACGCCATGTAGTCCCAATTTATGCTTGAAAGCTTGTGTTATGGGTACTATACAGCTGATAAACATGCTAATATATTTCTAAATACGTAAATTATAGAAAAATTGCACCCAGACACAGAACAAAAATGATCGTGCTCATCACACAAACATTTGTCCTGGGTGGGAATCAAACCCACGACCTTCGGCATAGCAGTCAGGGTCACTAACTACAAGACCAACAGGCCAGTCAGTTTTCTAGTTTATACGTTTATCTTAGATATAATGACATCGTGAGGAAATCTGCTCTTAAGCAACTATAACAATTAAATATTTACCCATCGAGGACTTCTTTTTGAGTTATGATGAGCACTGTTAACGAATAGTTCACTATGTATATGTACCTACTTATGTATCATCAATAGTTTTAACTTAAGTTGTATTACTTATTTTGCTTCGTTTATGTTCAAATATCTGGTCATATACCGACGCACGCACAGAAAGTCCAGGTGCGTAGTGCGTACCCACTATGCTTACGACTTTTCTGAAGAACATCACCAACAAGTTCAGTATACACTGAACTTGTTGGTGATGTTCTTCACCAAGGACAAGATGAGATCGACGATAGAACGAGCTTACCCAAAAGAAGCCTATTTACTTGCGACGTAAATAGATTGAGGTCCTTCCAGCCGGCTTATATACATCTGGACTGGCCTGTTGGTCTGGTAGATAGAGGCCCTGACTGCTATGTCGAAAGTGGTGGGTTCGATTCCCAATCAGGACAATGGTTTGTGTGAAGAGCACGATCATTTGTTCTGTGTCTGGTTGTAATTTATCAATAAAATGTATGTATTTAGAAATATCCAAGTATGTTTATCTGATACAGACATTTGGTTAAGACAGATTGCCCAAAGGTGTTCCTAATCTTTTCAATTTTATTAAGAAAATGTGTTGACATAGTTACATTCGTACTTGGCTCTGGTCTCGGTACAAAAAACCGCGATTTAGAAAATCCCACAATTTGACACGTGTGTGTGATAAAAAGTGTCAAAATAGATTCAACCGATTAACACTGTTAGCGACCGGTTTTGTTCAATGAAAAGATCGTGCGAATTCCGGAAATAATGTTTCAATAACAAATACGATACACACACAAATATCTTTTTTTTAAAAACCTGTTACAGCAAAGGCCTAAACGAATAAAACGCTTAGAATTATTTTACGTCACTAGCTGTGTCTGCCGCGACGCCTTCTAGCTGCGTCAAGGCTCTACGTGGTGGTCCCCGAAGAAGATGGCGGGACGACTTGGACAAATTGAATGACCATAAGTGGCCCACTTTAGCCCTGGATTGAAAAAACTGGAAGTCATGGGGAGAGGCCTTTGCCCAGCAATGGGATGATGCTACCAGTGTCAGTACTGGCTGTGTTCCAGCCAGTACTTACTTAACCAAGGGGTATCATGATTGGTATTATGTAAGAATGTCGTACCCCCAGTGCGACAAAGGCGTAAGAAGAAAATGCTAACTTTACAAGAGAGCAAAAAAAACTGTTTGGTATGGTATATCTATTTAGCATTTGATCTTATGATCTTTTGTTATATATCATTAAATAGTAAAAAATCCTGCTTTGTTTCAACGATATTTCAGATACCTGAAATTGTCGTGCATAAAGAATAATTAATATTTTAAGTTTTACACCCCTTTTCCTTATTTAATAAGTCTCAAATGTCTATTGTTTACTCTAATCATCGTTTTATAAATTTATTTGGACACTGTAAGTGCTCGTGATTATGTCTTTTAGACCATGATAAAATGCAGAGGGAACACTACTTACGCCTTTTTTCCTTGCAGCTTGATATAGGGAAACAAATACCTACGTAAGTAAGATTAAATATATTTTTTGTCAAATTTTATGTAGTTAAGTAGGATTATGGACTTTTTTTATCTGAAAAAATTTAAAACTTATGTGACGCGACAAATGTCTTTTTTGGTATAATGGCTAAATTTTTCATCAGATCTTAACGGAAAAAATAAGAATTGTGTATCTTATCAGCGCTATACGAAACTGCAATAAAAAACTGTTTTGCAAAAAATAAAACCGACTTAAAAAAAAACACTAAACGGTGTAAAATAACTGTAAATTCGGAAGTCTGTGGCTTTGGTGGGTTTGTCTTACTCATGATGGGCCACCGACTTCCGAATTTAGAGTAATTTTACACCGTTTAGTGTTTTTTTGAAGTCGGTTTTATTTTTTGCAAAAAAGTTTTTTATTTTTCCATTTTTAGTTGTTAAGTACCATAAAAATATTTACCATGAATTTATTTCATATTGTTAATTGTTAACAAAACATGTCATGATAATAGGGTTTTACACTAATCCCTCATAAATTAAAATTAACGTACCGAACTGCCGAAATCTAGGAATATTGTACCCACCTGCGTACCCCTCAGAGCATACAGGCGTGATTATACGTCATGATGTTGTATTAAAAATTATAAACATCCAAGCGATTCCAGCAATCACGACAGATTTGCCTTCTATTTTTGAAGAGTTCCGTTGTATATCTCCGAAGATCAGCACCAGATCTTCAGAAATCAGGTAGCATACATAAAAAAAAAAATACATACACACGAACATAGAACCTCCTCCTTTTTTGAAAGTCGGTTAAAAAAGTGACGTATTCTTGCTTACACCTTTATCACACTGGGGGTGCGATGTTTTCTTATTCTTTTCCTGTGATTAATAACTAACTATAAGCAGGGCTATCATCTATCTTTTCATTGTTTGTTGAAACTGATAAAAATATTATCTTAGCGAATGCTTAGGTACAAAAACCTACTTATATTCCTAATTGCAACTTTCTATACCTATTAGTTTTGACCATGCGTTGACTTGACAGTCAGTCAAGACATTTTTTAAGTATAATATATAGTTATTCTTTGAGTGCCGTCCACATAAATAAATGGATGACTATTTGATGTTCGTTCGATTAGAAAAACCTATTTATTATTCCGATGTTATTAACACAAACGCTATTTCAATAAAAAATCGATCTAATACAACGTCTGAAACAAGGTCACGCCACACATTGTAACCAAGTATTCATTCCTATCCAAATACAATCATGATGTAAAATACATATTTTTTATAATAACTTAATTGTAGTCAATATTGATGGGATCCTAGCGAAGTAATAAAAACAGGGATGGATCGTCAAGGTTACGCAACACTTTCCGTAATCAGTAGGAGGATGGATGACCATCCAAAATATTATACCCTTAAGACAAGTCGTTAGTGCGCCACGGAAATCAGGACCTTCATAATCATGCAGATATTAACCAGTCGTCATGTAACTCAGAAACTCAAAAGCTTTAAGGAAAAGTACTGGGTGGTAGCTCATACAGTGGCAGTCGCTGGATAAAATACTGTTACTGAGCTTCAATCATTTCAACTTAATACCAACCCAAGATGATAAACTTTAAGAAACAATGAATCACAACTAACAAGAGAAAAAATACCTCAAAATACAAAAATATACCCTCGTAACCAACGATGCCCTTGAAAAGCGAAGCATCATTAGTCTCCAAACAAAAGCACATCGCATCAAAATTAATGACTGCCGACACAATTGAGATGCAAACAGACCATTAGAAATAGGATTTAATAGCAACACAATATCTCGGCTCATATAACCTTATTGATATGGAATCTGGGTCAGTATGCAAATAGGCTTCAGGGGAGCAAAGTCTCTTGGCGCTGATATAATCTATGGCCCCTGCATTTTATGGAGGCTATGATGATGATATTAGGGGATCTGAGAAGCAATTCTGGCATTTTAGGAAAGTTCGCATTGTAATTTTAATCTCAATCTGTCAAAAATACGTCTAATTTTCCTGCATCTATGTTAACTTTTTGACTAGATTTAGAACAGTCTTCAATTGGCCTTTTAATGTTGATTAGAATAGAAAAGAAAACCTTTATTATACTCCATACCAGATGTTGGCGACAGATCTGGCAACCCCGTTGCTAGGGGCTAGTAGTTTTGTTGTTTGGCTAGCGACGGGGCGGCTTGGTTTTTCTATTATAATTTTCCTAATATTGTTTCCTACTTCTTTTGTGATCGAATTATTATACCCAATTACACCTTTAACTGCTTTTGATTTGGTGTTTAATACCAGACTTACAAATAATAACTGTAAGAGCTACAACTGGTGCTACATTGGCGCGAGGCCTTATCGCTAAAAGTGTTTTAGTTTACATACAGGTGGGAACTGAATCCACGATCTCCGGCATTTCAGTCAGGACCACAATCTACGAAAACATGACGGTGATTCAGTACAACCCATTTATTTTATTACCGTCATCACCATCTTGATTAAAATTGGCGAGGTAACATCCTCCCCTATTATTTTGAGGATGCTGAAATAATGATTTGTAAGTTTTTATAGTGAACAATAAAGAGTACCCCATGAAATGTATTAAAAAAGGAAACTGTATGGCTATGATGATTAACCAGATTTAATCGAACGCATTTTTCTGGTAACCGACAGGAACTTGATAGTATTACGCAGTATAGCAATCAAGTCCCCCTCAATTCTCGTTAACGCTCGGAAAAGGTACACACATACATTATATACCATCACAGCATACACAAAGCGCTTACAACGCACCAAGCATGCATTGGAAGCATTATTGGATTGCATCCAATGCAATAATGCATTTCCAGGGTGCATTGGGTTGCAGGGTTGGGGTTTCCTGGGTTGCCTTGCTACTGCAGTGCATCATATTTGCAGAGGCAGGTACAGAAGCTGGCTTCCATACAGTGTAAGCGTTGGGTGCACCAGCCCCAACAGCATCCTAAATCCCATAGCAGACGGGTGGGACAGCCCCATACTGGGGCATTGAATACGCCTACAAGCCACTGGAGTGAAGTATTTAAATAGGTACAGACGCCAGCACATCAAGTTACCCCAATGTGTCAAATTTCGTTGATCGTTTTTCAACTTTACGTCTTATTGAATAAGGTTAATTTTTATTTGGGAAAATTTGACACGTTGGGGTAACTTGATGTGCTGGCGTCTGTACATAGATTGTTATTTTTCTCTCATACCCAACAAACCTAAAAAACCTTATAGACAGTTTTTTTCTTTTTTGAGACTCTTTTGTCACCAAGAAACCATATAGTTTACTGTTCATCGACTTGAATCTGTCAGTACCGATTCTATTGGCAGTTTGATACTTTTGAACATGCCATGGAAAAAGCAAAGTAAAACCCGTAATTTTTATTTAACACAATCTTTGTTTTCCAATGACACACAAATAATATAGCTTTCTATTGGTAAAAGAATTTTTAAAATCGGTTCAGTCGGTCCAGATATTATCATCCCTTACAACCTCAGAAACTCGAAAACTTTACCTCTTTTTAAAATTTATACCTATTGACTAGGTGTGCCCCGTGGTTTTATGTGTACTAATGTTTGCTTGTAGGGTTATGCTAAATAGTCTAAAATGTACCTCCACAATTATGGTATCAAATGCAGATAGAATTGTACTAATGCGACTGGGACTTATTGAGATTAGCGCTTCAAAAAAACAGCTTTAGCTTGCCAGATATAGCCAGATATAGCTTGGCTGTTTCGTCACTTACTTCAGAAACTAAATATTCGCATCACCTCCACGACGGTAGCGAAACGGCGAAGCCATACATTTTAAGTGATATGTAGAATCAGTGAAGTTAGGGTCGGTAGGTTATGCCGTGTAGATTCAGAAGCTTGGCTCTACATGAGATCTGATATCTTTTTCACAGGGCAAACCTTATGTGGTCGTCTTGACAATATTTTACATAAAATGTTTTGGTGGGATTATATTAAAGTTTACATTTTTAACTTCTAAGTTTCCATTTGGCGACCTGGCAACATATAAAACTTAAGGAAAATCAACATGCTTATTATTTTTGACATAAAAACGTTAGTATGTTTCTGAACCAGTGAACAGGAGGTCGCATACATAAAATACTTGCATTCATACATATATGACTGTATATTTAAGATTCTATACCTAATGATTTTAACATAATATAACGCCTGCTGTGTACCCTGAAGGCTTAGGCAGAGGTGTATTTACCTCTTCGGATAGTACACTTACATTTCGTCAGTGATGTTAAAAGTCTCATGTAGATAGGAGTCGAGCCCATTGCCGTCAACTGGGTCCAAATCCAGACTCCGGGCTGCTACTGAGAATATCCAAATAGCAAAACCTAACAAACAATAACATTGGCCGTCAAGGGACTAGAGCAGAGTCAAGAGATAACTTAAGTGCGAACTGAGAAAAAGACACCGCAAAATTATACATTTTTGGCAACTATATACAAGGTGTTTTTTTTTATATCCCATAACTCTAGGGTTATATTCTGTAGGTAAAAATAATAATACTAAAACTCCTAGAGTAGATGGTCCAAAAATGCATAGTTTCGGAGATATCATCAATCATAATTAAATTATCAGTTGTTTAGTACCCGTAACACAAGCTCTGCTTAGCTTGGGACTAGATGGAATTGTGTGAATAGTCGTGGAATATTATTATTAAGTATTATTAATATTATTTTTACTACCTAATTAGTTCAAAAATTGTCACCAGTACGACGAATCTTCTTTCTAACGTCACTTTTCTTTCACGTAAGGGTGTTTTACATTAATCATCGTGACTTTGTCGAATTATTTTGTATGATAGTAAAAAAAAAAGGATGATTGAAACATAATTCACATGCCAGTTGATTCTTTGATATGGTCTCAATCATACCCTAGAGTTATGGGATATCAAAAAAAAAACACGTTGTATATTATAACAACAACAACCAACGTTGTGGTTTAAAAGTACTACCTACATACACTAAATCTTAGTGACAAAAATCGAAAGAAGTATGCTTAGATGGTTCGGGCACGTTGATAGGATGAATGAAAGGCGACTAACGAAAGGTTTATAAGGCAAATGAAAGTGGAAACGCCGGGAAGGAATGCCCTAGAAGGACCATCTTTTTGGTGAAGTTCTTCAGAAAGGTCAGGTGCGTAGTACTCGCAGCCGGCTTGTGTGTATGACATGTATGAATGTCAAACGAAACAAAAGAAGTATGAAGTAAGAATCGTAGCAGATGTCGCTCTGTAGTTTCTGCCTACCCCCATGACCAAAAGGCGTGAATGTATGTATATATATCTGGGAGCACTGAGTGCTCCTCCACTGAGTGCACGGAGTGCTCCTGCCAAGACGAGCCAAGCGAAGCGCAAGGGCACTACCTACCTTTTCTCGAAGTGTTTCGTCGTTTTTTTTTAACCCTCATACTTAGAGTCGGTTTCCGATGTACCAGATGGTTCATATTCTCAGGATATGTTGCCAAGACGACCACATAAGGTTTGTCCTGTGAAAAAGATATTAGATCTCGTGTAGAGCCAAGCTTCTGAATCTACACGGCCTAACTCTCCGACCAAACAAAACACAAAACAAACACACAAACACAAATTCTACATATCGGTAAAATATATGGCTTGGCTGTTTCGTTACTTACTTCAAAAACTAAATATTCGCATCACCTCCACGAAGGTAGCGAAAGCTTGGCTCTACATGAGATCTGATATCTTTTTCACAGGGCAAACTTTATGTGGTCGTCTTGGCAACGTTTTACATGAAATGTTTATGGTGGGATTCTAATATTCTCATTCTTGTTATTTGTATAGCTGGTTTGTCATTTTGTCAGAGATTAGTTTAACGTTTTATGACCTCAAAAGTTTGATAACTAGGTACCTACCAAAAACAATAAAAGCCAAACTTGCAAAGACAACACGACACTTCCTTCTGTTCTCAAAACAAATTACTTTCAATACATACTGACGAGCGTACAATCAATCAATTGAATTGGGACTTTGGGACCGTAGTGTTGTGACAAATTGATGTTTCATTTCATCAATCTTTTATAGTAGTGATGTGAATGTTATCATTACGAGCGAAGACGCGTGTTATCTGTTTATGTAAACGTTGCCACTGTTTAGGGATATTGACGTGTGACAGATATGTTGGACGATTACTGTTGTGTGTTTACGTTTAATTATGTGAGTGGTGTGACTTGAGATATTGATTGATAACTTGACGTTTGTATGCCTTGAAGGAAACTAGACAGCTGTTATAAGGCTGGTAAGATTTTAGTTCTGGCTGTATTCGAATGCTCAAGCGATTTTAGACACAACATCATTACATTCCTGTAGATGTGGTCCTAGAGGAGGACTTTTAGTACACCGACATTATGCCATGTAATGGTGGGATCCTATTGCCATTAAACAGGCACCGATCTAACTCCGGGCTGCTATTCCAGATGAAAACACCCGATATCTAACACTTATGGCGACCTAGAGCGTTTTTTTTAATAAAATAAATTTCAAATATCGAACGTGTTATTAGTTTAGGGCGTAGATTTGTTTTAGACGCGCTAACGTTAAGACGTATATGATTAATAAATCTTACGTTAATATGGAAAGCGAAAGCTTAGGACATATTTTTAAGAATATAAGACCACAGTATCCGCAGTCGTTACTTGTAGTCAGAAGCCCGAAAGTCTGACAACCAGTTTAACCAAGGGGTATCATGTTACCCAGTTACTGGGTTGTGGAGGTCAGACAGGCAGTCGCTCCATGTAAAACACTGGTATTCAGCTGCATCCGGTTAAAACTGGAAGCCGACCCCAACATAGTTGGGAAAAGGCTAGGCAGATGATGATGATGATGATAAGACCACAGTATAAATAATAATACAGTAGGACGACACCTTTGATCTCCGGAAGAATGCCGATAACGTCTACACGCGTTAGCCCTGAATAATACCTCCCGAACTACGAACATCGTTTTGTTCGCAGTTCGGGAGCGGCTTTCCCGCGTCTCGCCTCTCACACCACGCACCATTGCCCTGTCTTAGAGTCGACGGCTTCGTCGGACGACTGTACTGTTCTAAACTGTGCGGAATAAGGCGCACGGAAGAGTGTTAGTTTTGGCATAGTTCAAAGTGTATATGAAGAGGAATAGCAGAAAGCTAAAACAGTCCAATTTCAAGAAGTACTTAGGTGTCTAACCTGATGTCAGACTGTTCATGTCAATGGGCCTCTGACTTGGCTGTCGAGAAATATCTGTCAGGCATTCAGGCGGCCGGTTCCCTCACGATGTTTTCGTTTACTATTTTTACCACTGGTGCCTAATCATAATGTATGCTTGTGATTGCACATTAAACTAACCAAAACTGACAAATTTTCCCAATCGAACATGAACTTTAACCTGTTTGTAATAAAGTTGATATGCTATCAAAGAAATTTTACACATTGGGGTAGCTGTGCTGGCCTCTTTTTTTTTCTTTTGAATATTATAAACCAGTGCTTGACTGCAATCCCACCTGCTGGTAAGTAGTGATGCAATCAGTGATGGTGAAGCGCACTAGTTTATTAAGAGCCTATTCACTCTAGCCTTGAAGACACCTAAATTATAATCGGACGGGAAGACCGCAGCAGGCAAGTTGTTCCAGTCCTTCGATGTACGCGGTATAAGCGACGAAGCGAAACGCTTTGTTCGAATCGTGGGAGTGCCAACGATGTAAGGGTGGACACTCGCCGGGTTGTCCGATGGTAGAAAAGTGATGGCGGAATCAAGTCATGTAATTCCCGTGCACACTCTCCAAAATGTATCCTCGCTTCTGTACATATTATTTTGACAATGTTTTTTATTATTATTATTATTTAAGAAATTAATTTATTTCCTCAAAAATAATAAAAATCACTTATTATGAGGAACACGGTAATCCTAAAACTAAATACAAGAATAATAAAAATCACTTATTATGAGGAACACGGTAATCCTAAAACTAAATACAAGAATTACTTGATAAGACGATAGGTATTCGTAAATAAATAAGTTATTATGAAGACACAATTTTAAGTGTTGTGGGTGAAAGGAAAATGTAAGTGTTTTTATTATTTCTTTAATTACGTATGTTGTCTACTTCAAAGATGATTCAGAGAAGACTCAATCTAGCCTTTATGGAGTTTGTTATCTAAGCCTACTTGAGTGTCTACTCATCATACAAGATAAAGACTTTTGAGTTATCAAGTAGAGGAAATCAACATTAGATATCAGTCCTTAGAAAGAAAGGAAAGATGGCGACATTGGTAAGTAGTCCATAAATTCACAAGTATTTCTTGGTTTGAAGTTACTTTAGCCACGCGAAAAGCTTGTGGCTAAATTATAACAGCTGCACGGGTCGATAGAAGGCTACTATTCGCAAAGACATTCAATACCTATAGACCGGACATCACGAACGAAATTTTCGTCCGAAAAAGTGTGTCCTGCTGGATGTCTATGAGTTTGTTTTAATACGATCCGCTGCCGCTCCAATGTTCATATATTATTCTAGATGGCGTTACTGAGACATGGGATCAAAGTTTTTCTATGACATTTCCTTGACATGCCCGCTCTATAGTATTTTAAATCTCTTTGACTATTTGTAACAGTCGCCCATGCCATGGGCCTCAGGACACTTGGCATCACATGCCGACGAGAAATATTTCTAAGGGACGGTTTCCTAAGAAGTGGTTTTTTTCTCCATCATCTATACTAATATTATAAAGAGGTAACATTTGTTTGTTTGTAAGTTTGTATTCGAGGGCAAATCTTCAGAATTAATGACCCAATTTTTTAAATTATTGCGCTGGTGGAAAGCTACACTATTTCCGGATGGCATTGGCAAGTAGAGAATTAAGAGGTGTTAAATAACTGTAGTTAAAAAAAAATACGAGGTGTAAAATAACTCATCATCATCATCATTTCAGCCATAGGAAGTCCACTGCTGGGCATAGGCCTCCCCTATAGATCTCCAATAAGACCGGTTGGAAGCGACTCGCATCCAGCGCGTTCCCGCGGCCTTAATGTTAAATAACTGTAGTTTCGGAATTCAGAGGCCCAAATGAAATAAAACCACCAAAGCCTTTATTTCGCAATTTTTAGTTCCTTCGTATTAGACCATTTAATAAGATTCTGAACTGATTTAGATTAAATTCAAATAGGTCTCAAACCAAAAACATTTTTTTTAAATCGGTCCATAAACGAACGTCGTAACACATAAAAACTACAGCTTGAAAAAAGACTGACAAATACATGGCTAGTATTTTCTAGTTCACTTTGTTATGATTGGATTTTTCATTTCCGTGAGTAAACAATCCACGAAGCATGAACTCACTCCTCCGTGGGGACTGACCTTTCAGTAAATAATTGAGTCAACACCTCGCCTAGTATTATTGCCACTACATGTTCTATTTATTTGAACAGGAAATAACGTCTGAAAGATCTATATGGTTTGTGATTGTGAAGCGTCCGTGCAATATTGTTTTTTGTTGGGATTTCATTGATATTTTTCAATACTCATATCTTTGTTGCTTTCCACATATATTCTTAGGTGGTAACTTTATAAATGAGACCATTATGGACCCTGTAGGGAACAAAAGATCCCTGTAGGGAGCAAAAGGGTAGGAGAGAGGAAGCCGTTTTACGATCATTTAATTTTAAATAGAAATAATAAAGAAAAAAAGAAAGAAAGAAAGAAAGAAAATATATTTATTTGGGACACGCACAGGAATTTAACAGTACAAAACTAAAACTAACATATTAAATAAAAATAAAACAAAAGACAGAAGATAGTAAGAAAAATCAAAACGCGATCCGATCGCATACGCAACTCATTCATTCGGGGTAGTCTTGGTGTCCGCGACGGGGGAGATAAACTGCATGAGTGTCGCCTGCGATGGTATGGCCACATCATGCGGGCCCTATCGAGTACGTTCGTCGGAGATACATATATATGGCTGTACTTGGGGCTAGGACCCGTGGTCGCCCTCGCAAAGGCTGGCTGGACGTCGTCAAGTCCGACATGAGAGCCAATGGCCTGACTGTAAAGGATGTTGAAGATCGGGCAAAGTGGAAGAAGCACAGTCGGAAGGCGGACCCTGGCAATAGCCGGGATTAACGCCAGGTGGAAGAAGAAGAATAAAAATAATCAAACTTGGAGATAATTAATAACTAACTTACCTACTATCACTTTGCTTGTATCTATTTATTTATGTATTGTTTTATCATAGACCCGTTTTATAAAACAGTACCGTGAAACGCCTTGAATAGAAAATAATCATTGAAAGAAAGGGATCTTTACTTTCACTTAGGTACGTAAAAATAATTGTTGCTTTTTGTTTCTATAATAAAATTAGACTAAGTTACTCCTTACAACATCAGTTATCTGCTAGTGTAAAATCAAAATCAGCTTTGCCGTTTCGGATATTACCTCAAACAAGCAAACAGAAAGACAAGCTACTTACAAAATCATTCAGATCATTTGTTCTGTGTCTGGGTGTAATTTAATCTATATTTAATGTATATATTTAGAAATATTTATGTTTGTTAATCAGCTATTTAGTACCCATAACAAAAGTTCTGCTTAGCTTGGGACTAGATGGCGTTGTGTGGCAGTTGCGGATAATTTATTAAAAAAAAAAGTTGATGTAATTCCTACCAAAATAAACTGTTGTTGAACTTTCATACACATGTAGCAAAAATAACTGTTATTATGACCTGGTAAGGGTCGCTTAAGGCCGCTTGAGGAAGACCTACGTTCAGCAATGGATGTGTTTCAGTTAAAACGATGATGATGTTCAATAAACACTTTTTTTTCTAGCAATTTTGGTTGTGGTGGTCATATATACAGGCGCTCCGTGTAATACACTGGTATTTACCGACATCTGGTAAGACTGGAAACCGACCCAAACATAACTGGGAAAAGGTAAGACAAATAGATGATCTTCTTCTTATCGTGTGGTTAGTAACTAACCTGCCTGCGTAGCATGAACACATTGAACACCGAAGAAACGGCCTTTGTCTTTTTCTACACGACAAATTTCTTTCTGTCCAACTTGACATTTCTTCTACCCGAGCATGAGGCGACTCGTTGACAAGCGTTTGTACGTAGAGAAAGAAATTTACATGCTGTCTATAGCAACTGTCAAGTTGCTCTTGTCTAGGTCTCATTTGATGTAGACTGTTTGAAACTTGTTGACAGGAAATGTTTCGAAAAGAACTGTCAAAATTGGAGAAAATAGGTACGCACTTCATGCTCGGCATTGTTGATTCTTGTATAGCTATACTGACGAATCGACATATAACTTCTCATCTTTCTTGACATTGTCATGCTCGAGACGAAAGAAATGTCTATATAATCTGTCATTTTGCCGATTCGTCTGTAGACAAAGGCCGTTTCTTCGGTGTTCAATGTGTTCATGCTACGCAGGCTGGTGTCCCATTTGGTGCAGACTTGAGACACCCACCGCACTTTGTATGTTTTTTGCATTAAATATTTTATAGCCAATACCGTCATTACAACAATGTCTTTTTAATTTTTTATTTTTATTTTTTCTTTCTGTGTATTGGAAACTTGTTGCAATTACTGTACTTATTACTATGTATGTGTCATATGTGTGTGCACCAAATAAACGAGTTATCTATCTTATCTATCTATCTATCTAATGCCGCCCATGGGTCTCTGACTTGGCATCACATGCCGTCGAGACATATATCTCTTAGGCATTTGGTTTCCTCACGATGTTTTCCTTCACCGTTTTTGAAGCAAGTGATAATTATACAATCCGCACATGAATCCGAAAAGTCAGAGGTGCGTGCCAATAGATGACCAAATGGAAGTGGAATCGTGGGAAAATATAGTCTTATCTATCTTACATGAATATGGAGCAAAAATCTTTGCAGCACACAAAACGAGATTAACGCAGCAGATAGGCTTATTTTATCTGTCTGTTATCTAAATAGAGATTTCATTACAGTTTAGATGTGAGGTCCTCTTTAACTAAGATATCATTTTATCAATGATAGACTGTTTCTTTCTTGGTATTGATTTCTATTAGATAGGAATGCTTGGAAACATGCTGGTCCTGCTCCATAGGTCAATCATTGGAGTCTTGACAAAATCAACCTGGTTGCTAATCTAATAATGTACCTATGTATTGTCTTCCATTTATTTATTTTTGTTCACTTTTTTACAATTAATGTTACCTCATTTGTAAATATGTGAGCACAATGTATCTAGCTGTAGGTACCAACTAAATCATGTAATTATCAACTCCTTTGCTTTTTTTTATTTATTTTTTGCTTAAACCTATCTTAGTTTAGTACTTTTTATTCTAGGTATAATCTTATTATTGTATACAAAGTATTGTAAAATCTATTTTAAAAGAGTAAGTATGGAGTTTCTTGCCCATTCTTCTCCATACAAATCTACTTTTTGGAAGGGGCAACTAGAATTTTGTTCGACGTTCAAAAGTGCCTTATTGGGGCCTAATTGAAATGGTTTGACTTTGACTTTTATTATTCTCCAGTTTTCTTGAAATAACAAAGTATTATACCTAAAACCTAGGTATATTTTTAAAAGAGTAAGTTTGGAGTTTCTTGCCCATTCTTCTCCATACAGATTAACCTTGTGGAAGGGGCAACTAGACTCCTATTAACTTTTAATTCTAACGTTCAAATGTGCTTTTGAACGGTCTAATTATAACAAATGATTTAACTTTGAACACTTCGCCTATAATACCATTTAACTGGATTAACGTGTAATATTATTTCAATGTGAAAATGCGGAAACATTGTTTGTGACTGGTAAGTTTTCCAATAAAAACCGGTACCTATCAGAAGAGTCAATAAATTGGTATTTACCGGTAGCGAAATTACGAGCAATTATATAGGATTCGGTAACCCACAGGTTGCCAAATTATTACCTATCCGTCTGTACGTGTCTGTCATGAACGGTAATTGCCACAAGCCAGTTTTTTTTTTTTGACATTTAATCATAAAAAATTAAAAAGAATGTATTTTTTCAGATGTAAGTTACAGGTGATATGACAACATGTGATCGAAGCAAAAGAAGTACTTATGTAATAATCGTAGCATATGGCGCTCTGTAGTTTCTGCCTACCCCAATTATGTAAGTACGAAAATACCGCTCGCTAGTCTTTACTCCGATTTTTCAAGACATTGTGCACTAGTTAGGTTTCCTTAGTTAAATCTTACCTCCTCCCAGGCCAGTATGGAACTCTCGACGGCGCTGATCCACATGTCGCCTGCGCCTGCGCTCACGTCGATCAACCCGCGCCGCCCCCCGCCCCCTTCCTCCGTGGAATGCTGCAACAAACAGTTATGTCAATTATGGAGTTGTATAGTTTAACTAAGGGCTAAATTTTCAAAAGTCATATAACATTTATCTGAAGAATAAAAAACAAAATAAAACAATTGACTACAGACACAACACAACACGACAATAATACCCAAAAGTTGTAAAACCACCATTTTTATTCCTTAGATACTTTAGGTAAATCCGACAGTTGAAATCAACACTAAAAGTGATGTGTTTTTATTTGTTTTTTAAAAAACACGCTCGGTAAGATTTGAATAAAATAAAGAAAAATGCTTTAAATTACTAATTTAGTTGGTTACCAGTTTAGTCATATCAAAATATGGACACATATGGATGTATTTTGAGGATGATATGGCAATTTTTTTTTTATAGAGGGCGTCTCGCAGTGCACCCTACTGAGGGGTGGCGCTGCTATCTGCTCAACCGGTCAATGCAAAGACATGAATATTGAGATGACGGTAAATAGAGATTGTACGGATGGAGAAGACATGCTGGGTCGACTCTAAATTTATTAGGATAGGGGCAGGAACATGACTCATCAAATAAAAGAGATCTCATCACACAAGTGTGAATGAATTAAACAAAGTACATATCCAAAAATATACCGTAGGCACGTACCTACTGTTAGTCATCAACACGAACCCTTGTTATCTACAGTTAACGCGTACCGGATTCCCCTGATTTGATTGTGTTTTGTTTGTAAAATTAATTCTTTAATATGTGTACAGTCGGCCACAGTTTCGGTGAATCACCCTCAAAGTTATAATCGCTTGTGTGCTTGCGTCTTATCTCGGAGCTTGACCGCTCATACGCACTTTGCGTAGTAAAAAGCATTTTGTTAGCTAATTGATGGCCGATGGTAAGTAGTTATGATATCTGAGGAATTTTCGCAGTGTACGGCAAAAACAACATTAACACCACGCCTGTAATGCCGGAAAGGTTAGGAAGATATGCAGGTATCTGTTAGTACCGCGTTTAGCTAGATATGCTCAATTTCTATTATGGAGCGAGTGTATTGACACCTATAGGGTACAATTTTAGACTCCAGTCTGCAACCTATGTCTAAGATCCAGACAGAAAAAAAAACCCAATAAGCACCAGACCAGACCAGACCAGACCTCACCATTAGCCTTTGCGACCATTATACCAAAAAGGTTACACACAAAACATGAAACAATGGAACAAATAAACTAACTTAACATCTTTAATTGCGTGACACATGTCATTTGACATGTTACAAAAACATCATTAAAGTAAGTGCACTTCAATCAAATTGATGAAGTTGATATATTATATTATATTCTCCATCTCTGTAGAAATAAATTATAAATATAACGAGGGCAATCGGGACACCGTGAGGATATCTGGACTAAGTTAATGTAAGTCTGAAATCGCCAATCCGCCTTGAGCAAGCGTGGTGATCAATGCTCGTGCCTTCTCCATATGAAAAGACGCCTCGACAGCACGTCAGCAGACTACAGTGACAGTAACTAGACGGTATTAATTTATAGACGAGGGCAAGAGAGGCAGTGGTCGTCCGCCAGCTGGACGAAAACCAAGGACCAAAGATATAACAATAACCTGAACGAGAACCAAAGACCAAGTATATGACAATGCCCAAAGCCAGGCCTAAAGCCAGAGGGGGCAATTCCCGTATTTATAAAAACATTCGCTTTCTAATCTCAGACTAAAAAATACGCCAAATTACTTGATGGCAGTTGTCGCTGATCGCGTCTAGATTTTGAACGGATTTTTATTACAGGAATTGGTGTCATGCATCGCAACAAGTGTCGATCTGGCGAGCAAGTATCAAGAGGGAAGACCCCAATAAGAAATATAAATACCTACTACTTACAGCATTTTTTCTTAACATTAGGTAATTTACCTACTGTTTTTAAGGAAAATTAACAAAGAATTGCACTTACCTACAGGGAAAAAAACATAAATTATGTGAATACATACAGGTTATCGTTACAAGGTCAAGCAAGAGACAAATTTTATGTCTTATGTGCTTGTTATTATACTCGACATCAAAACCTTTAACACTAGTAGGTACCCAGTAAGACTGCTTACCAGGAAAATAGGAATAATGGCAGTACTTTCCGTCGTTACATACTGGTAGTACCTATAATAATCATTTATATGGAAAGAGGTGGGCTGGTTGGAATGACCAAAGGAAGACCGCCATAGCGCATGCAATGTCCAATTCAGGGATTTTCACTAAACAGATTGCGCCGCAACCCTGCTAAAACAAATCTAGGTTTCTGTACAATAATTAAGTGTCATATTTGCATGGAATTTATAATACTGCTTGGAACGCGACATACGCGCAGATCCGAGTCCCAACTATTGTAAACTCCATGCTAACATGACACTTAACTATTGTACAGAAGTCTGAATTTTCTTTGGAACGGTGTTAAATGCACCCCTAATTATGTATGGAAACCAAATCCCGATAGAAAGATGCAGGCAGCCACAAGCAAAGAGATCGCACTACTTCTGTTCTCACACAACATGGCTCATGAGATCACACTACATTTGCTTTTACTACTATAACAACAACCTAAAGGTAATATTGCCTTGCTTTGTGAAATCTTTCAATTGTTCTAATGGTGCTTTTAAGTACCCCTGACCACTTCCTAGTGATTGAGCTGAAGAGAAGAAGTGCAGCAACGAACTCAACAACTTAACTCAAAGACGGTTGGCGCAGTAGCTGAACGGTTGACTACCTCGCCGCGTGTTTCGGGTTCGATTATCGGCCTACTACAAGTAGTCCCATGACACTGGAGCTTCCTAGTGAGGTGCAAAGTTTAAATAAATGAAGAAACTTCCCAGGGACACCGTCTGTGAAGCTTTAAGAGCTTTAATTACAATATGAGCCAAGTATAAATTACTTATCGTAATACGTTAACTTTTCCATTGTCCATCACCTATGAGCATCACGCCTTCAAAGTCTGGCAACCAGTCTTTATAAAGACGTATCAAGTTACCCAGTAAGTGGTTTGTAGATCCAAATAGGCAGTCGTTCGATGGAGAATGGAACCGAAAACCGAACAACTCCAAGATAGTTAAGAAAAGGAAGAACTTTGACGTTTGCTGTCAAATTAACGTCAGTTGCGATTGCGATAAGTTAGGTGAGAATAATTTGTTTACAATACCCATGCAAAGTTGGTAGGAAATGATTCAAGGCCGCCCGAGCTATTCCTGATAAATGAGTTCTGCGGCTCCTGTTTATCAGTTAAAACAAAAATGCCCGTTAAGCACGCTGATGGATTCTCAACGATCCGTTCAGCGCCGAAAGTTGATAATCGTATGAATCTACGTGTCGCCTAGGTAAAAAGAGGGAAGAGCAGTGTTAAAATTATCTAAGGACTTTGAATTCATAAAACCCTCAACACTACAATAACTGATAACGATATACCTAACAACGGTCCTGAGAATATTTCAAGAAACATTGCTGACCGTGAGAACTTACCGGAAGCCGGTTTAACTCATACCAGTTATTAATAAATTATATTCCGCAATTTTAACATAAATGGACAGCTGCCTATCGACTGACTTTAATTATACAAACAACAGTTCTTCAATGAAATTTACGATAGGCAAACAATCTACTGGCTCAATGAATAGGCACCTAGATTTAACGCATGAGCACTTTATTAAAGTCCATTAATGAATTACCAACACCATAAACCAAAGTACTTAATAGTAAACACAGATACAGACTTGAAATTGAGCACAACACCGGCTTCCATAGAGAACCCTTTGATACTCCAAGTCCAAAGTTTCTTCAAAGCCACATAAAAAAAATTACGCACCCGTTGTTTCACCGAGCAACCTTTAGGAACAATACCTGTTGATATCCCAAGTATGTGGACGCGAAAACACGACGAAAACGTATGTTTTTATGTATACGGAGATATAAATGTTACAAACACGTTTGCACGCACCGTCGGGCAACGTCAGACTGATGAACTGATCGTAAATAATTACTAGTAAATGAAGAATGGCGCCGTTTATTCATCTGTGGAATAATCAACGGGTCTGTAACATTTGTGACGAACGCTTTATTGATTTTACTTACGTAGAAGGAAAACATTCGTGTTTTATTTTTTTTCTCTCTTTTGAAAGAATAACACAACTCGCCATTTGACCTTGAAATAAAACTGTACAGGTACAGCTCTCACAAAATTCTGGTGAAGGCTTAAACAGCTTCTGGTTAAAGCGTCTGCGAAACTTCTCCATATGGCTGTTTTCTTTAAGTAAGTCTTGGGAATGTTTTTGATATTTGATGCTATTATGATTTAGCTTAACGGGGATGACTACTGAAATACTTGAAAGGTAGTTGGCTATGTACGAGATTAAACGTTTATAAACGTATCCACGATTTTAAAGAACGAACGTTTTAAAAACTTTTTTTTTTATAGGAGATGGAAGGAATACTTCAAGAAATACAACAGAACAAACAGTGTTGGCAAATCAGAATAAAGCAAGCGGTTGGTATACTAGCAACCTAGAAATTATTTGCATGATAAATTGTAATATCATACTCGGGACCTTTATAACACTTCATCAAGAAACCCTTTCACAAGTATTTCTAGAAACAGTGATCAATCCAGGAAAAACAAGAAAGTAGGTATTTTCTTTTTTTTTCGTGTTACCTTGTATCAGGGTTTCTATGCCGGTCGCCCACGGGCCTCTGAACTCACCCTCCTTTACCGTTTTTGTAGCAAGTGATAATAAGTATAGGAAACGTAGGTACATTAATCCGAATAGCAAGGCTGGTCACACCATAAGGCACCAACACAGTAGCGAGCATTTGACAACATGTAGACTAGGTCCAAAGTACCTACAAAATCAAACTCTCATTTATGGAAGGTTCATATCTGACGGAACATGCGTCGCGTATTATCGGTCGCGTAACGCCAGAACAGACAAATGTATAGAAAAACACTTGACGGTTCACACTCAACAGATTATGCGTTAGTGCGTCGAGGTACATTGTCGCAAACGCTCGGCGCATGTTCCGTCAGATATGAACCTTCGCTTAGCGGACTAGCTCTGATAACCGACATGTGTTCAGCCATGCGAGAGCTCTCGATAACTTGCAAAGCTCAATACCTGTTCAGAACTAATCAATCATGACGGTATGCCTATATTCCCCGAAGTCGTAGGCAGAAGAGTATTTAGATATCGACATTTTGTTTGTTACGTTTTAAGTGCCATTTAATAGGCAGCGAGACCGTTGCCGTCAACTATCAATCAGTCAATCATCAATAGACTGATAGATGTTTAAATTTGTTGACTATCTTCTATTTATGAAACATAACATCAATTAGATAGAACAACAGCATTTCGCCAGTTATATTCAAGTTCCTTGCAATAGGGCACACCCATCTGGCCATCAATCCAGACTCCGAAAAGCTGCCAAAAAATTCCAGATGGATAAACCCAACAGCACTTTCCACGACGCTGAAATAGAAGAACCGAAGCCTTTAAGTGAAGCTGTAGCCCTTTCAACCGAATGCCAAATAAGGTAGAAGAGCAGAATATAATAAAGCTCTCAGTATTTTAACGACCTCAAAAGCGGGACTCTGCCGTCTCGAATCAAAGAATGACAAACCATAAGTGCAATTGGGTTGCATGAAAGAAGCTCAAACCAGCAACGTACTCTCCGATCTTTGATATGTCCAGCACACCCCGGGGCTTTCACTACGATGGCAAATTCAAGCTCTATCTTTAGTGCCTATGTTAGCCATCACCACTCTAAGAAGAAGTGTTTTCGACAGCCGGTAAACGCCAGTAGCTACTGCCAGCCACCACTCCGGTGGCAAGCTTGAAGGGATCAGTAGGTAAGGCTAAAAATATAACAAGCACCTCTGTGCTTGTTATCATAGAAAACGGATTAGTAGTGACAGATTAGAGTCAGTAAGGGTGATTATTTACGCTGATATAACTTCTAGCGTAGTAATTGCAACTGTAATGTACAGGCATTTTCATTAAGGAAACCACCTAAGGATTTCACGCTAGCTATTGCTAGGTTTAAAACAAAGAATAGTAAAAAATGCAGCACTACATTTCTCGGCGAGAATAGTTACTAGTCGCAGAATCAGATGTTCATATAGCCTCTGTTCTGCAATGTACAGAGGCCAGCACGTCAAGTTACCCCAATATGTCTAATTTCTTTGATCGTTTTTCAACTTTATGACAAACAAAATTGACACATTGGAAAAAATTGACACATTGGGGTAACTTGATGTGCTGGCGTCTGTACCTAAGAAACCACGCTAACCCGTTGGTCAAGGCTGTCTATTCAAGATCTTATAAGACATTCATTACGAATTTACGAGTTGACAGAACCCTTAAAAGCTGACAACCAGCCTAACCAGGGTATATCGTGTTACCAAATCAATGGGACAGGTTATAGGTACATAGACCTTATTGATGAGGTTCTTCAGAAAAGTCAGGCGCGTAGCACTCGCAACCGGCGTGTGTACCTATATGGCAACATGTATTCAATGAATATAAACGAAGCAAAAGAAGATTGTAAGAATCGTAGCAGATGGCTCTCTGTAGTTGCTACCCAACCCCATTGGAAAAAGGCGTAAGTTTATGTATAATGTAATGAAAATTAATGGGTTGTGGAGGTCTCTACATATAAAACACTGGTCTTCAGCTGCACTTCCCTGGTCCCTGGTCACTCGGTCAGACCAAAAGCTAACCTCAACTTAGTTGAAGAAAGGCTAAGTAAATAATACCGATGATGCACTTAGTAAGCTTGACTCAGGAAAAATGTGGCAACCCGCCGAATCACTATTTTATGCTTGACTTTACCAGAAGCTATAACGTTTTTTTTTTAATTTAGAATGTGCGAATAAAGAATTAATAACGAACCATATAAGAGCACACGCAAGGAAAGAAAATACCTTGAATGGGTCTCCGTTACCGAAATTGGCAAAGAGGACTAAATATTATGTTTAAAAATAATAGCGGTTTAGAGCTAAATAGAGAAAAAGCAGCCAAAAGCGCTGTTTACAGTACGAAAAGGTGCAAATGCAAAGATATTTAGGCTTTACATTTTGCACCACGTTCTCGTGAAAATAACGTACATTGTAGGAATGATCTAAGTACATTGGTGACATATTTTAGGTGGTAGGTACCCATCCATTGCACCGCCGTAACTAATCAATAGCCCACGGCCTTTGTCCTAGTGGCCGCCAGTGTGGCCAACGAAGAAAAATAGGTCATTTCGAACAACATGCATCATTAAAGGCCGACTGCTGTTTGTAGAAATGTTGCCAACATTTTCCCTTTTCTCATTAGTACACGAAAATAATTGTACAATGTTTATTTTCACAGAAATATTTGGACTGTTTTTTTTCAGTCCTAAATTAATTATTGTTGGGAAAACTTGCTGTGATTGTGTGTCAAACTTAACTGTCGAGAAATGTATGGTTAATCTGGAGTTACTTATACAGGTTGTCAATTTACTCCACGTTTATTAATAAGATTAACAGGATGAAAGGATAACTTCTTTATGTCACAATGTTTGTAACAAAACTGCTCGGAAACAGCTGGACCGGTTCTTATGAAATTATGTGTGATTTTTTAGTAGGTCTGAGAATACGAGACAAGCTATTTTTCAGTTAACAGGGGTCCACCTCACTTTAAATAGATTCTTATGCAGGACCAAGTTCGCTGAGACACGTAGTTTATTAAATACTAATAAAATGTTAGTGCTGCTTGACTGTCCTTAAGTCTAAAACTTGGAATTTTGAAATATAGTTTTATCTTTAGGTTTTGGTTTGTGGAATATTAATCTTAAAATGTAAGCATCTGCTAAAGGCAAAGACATTCAATACCTATAGACCGGACATCACGAACAAAATTTTCGTCCGAAAAAGTGTGTCCTGCTGGATACAAGTCTATGAGTTTTTTGTAGTACGCTCCGCTGCCGCTCCAATATTCATATATTATTCTAGATGGCGTTACTGAGACATGGGATCAAAGTTTTTCTATGACATTTCCTTGACATGCCCGCTCTATAGTCTTTTAAATCTCTTTGGCTAAAGGGATGGTTTTTCAGAAATGTCAACTTTAAGAGGGGTAAATGGAGAGGTAATTGAAGAACCCTAGTAAAAAATTTTAACCCTGCGATGCCGGGGATGGGTCGTTAGTAGGTTATAATGATAATTACTGGAATGTTCTGCAGTTACTTATAAATCACAATTAACAGTGATTAATTGATTATTCGTATGTGAGTTTAACAACAATAGAGATCAAGTTACACCATCATCTGTTCGATATTGGATTGAAACTATTATTTTAAAACAATTACAACACTTAAACACTAAATAAATAGCACCGCTTGTATTATAATTAACCTTTCAATCGTGTCAATTAGACACAATAGAAAGACAATGACAGCGCGGACACCGGTGTCCTCTTGGGTTTTAATGAATTAAGAAGGGTTGGCAGAGGTATGCATTTTACACGTCTACATATCCACACGCTTAGGCGATTCTCACACTGCCCCGCATGATGCAGCGTAGCGCGTGGATGCGTGTTCTTCCGTTGCTTGTAAGTATCTCCGTTTGTATGGAAAACACGCACAGTCCAACACACAGAAAATGCATCCACGCGCGTTCAATTCAGTTCAGAGACACGCAACATGCAGCGTGATGCGGGGCAGTGTGATAATCGCCTTAGGGCGGGTTTTTGGGCGATTGTCTTATATAATACTAGCTTCTGCCCGCGACTTCGTCCGCGGAAAATTTCTTATTTTAACATAAGATTACACTCGACTGATATTACTGTATTTAATTTTATTAGTAAAATTTTTTTTGGAATCAGAATCGTAACTTAAAGATTACCGAATGTTATGGCATTTTGCCTAGCGAGCCGCTGCGAGAGCTCAGCGCTAGTCTCCGTATCCCTTGTTTCAGAGACATGCTGCCTTAAATCAGATAGACGCTGCGCACGTTCAGTGCTAGATTCCTGAGCACGGGCCTGCGATGTTATGGCATTTTGCCTAGCGAGCCGCTGCGAGCGCTCAGCGCTAGTCTCCATATCCCTTGTTTCAGAGACATGCTGCCTTAAATGAGATAGACGCTGCGCAAGTGCGCACGTTCAGCGCTAGATTCCCGAGCACGGGCCTGCGATGTTATGACATTTTGCCTACCAAGCCGCTGCGAGCGCTCAACGCTAGTCTCCCTATCCCTTGTCTCAGAGACATGCTGGTGCGCACGTTCAGCGCTAGTTTCTCGAGCACGGGCCCGCGACTTCCTCACATTTTGGCCAGCGAGGCGCTCTGAGCGCTCGGAGCTAGATTCTCTAGCGCGTGCTTGCGAAATATTTTCTCTATTTCTCGAGAGGCGCTGCTCATTTTCAGGGGCAGATTCTTCCGTACGGCGTACTCGAGCGGCTCTTCAGATTTCCTTTTAGGCATGCTCTCAACAAACTACGCACAGACTTGAAAACAATTATGAACAAAGGGAGAGCGACTCGAACACCGTCTGCCTTTACAAAACTAAACAATCGTAATATCGAATAACTCGTATCGATTATTACGATAGAACGAAGTACGAAACTACGAAGACGAACATACAAAACAACGAAATTACGATATTTTCGATTACGGTACTACATCAACCATACGAACGAAACAACCGAAACCAATAAGCAACAGACATGTAATATATAGAACTCCCGAACTAACAACAAAGTGGGCAAAAAATTCGAGAGGGTCATCAATCCACGGAATGTCTTAACACCGCGATTCAAAAAAATGACGTAACTGCAGAACGCCATCTATGGGCAAATAGGTAAAACGTCTGCAAACAATGAAAGTTATGCTAGGGCCTGGGCATTTTGCGTTTTAGTAATTTTATATTATCTCCGAAACTGTATGGCCAATTGATATACTGTAAATGGCAAATCTTATCTGTATGATGTTCTTGTGATACTGAAATAATTTATTGTCATAAGAATTAATATTTTGTTGCTCAAATAATCAACCAAACGTTAGTATGCCCAAAAAAATTATTTTCTAATGCAATAAAAGAAGTATAAAAGCTAAAATATAAAAGATAGAGATATGGTATCGCGGACTTTTTTGTAGAAATAATTAAGACGAACCAGGTAGCCATACATTGTTTTTAATTTTAAGCAACTGTTTAGGCAGCGCACGCAAATAATTCTGTTTTATGAGGTATTTTTTTCCGACTTGCTAGACAAAAGTTGTGATAGCTCGGTTAATATACATGTTATAGAAACAATTTATAGCCTATAGCACTCAGGAATAATGTAGCTTTATGCCAGTTCAAAAAATTTTAGAATTGGATTATGAGTTCCAGAGATTACCCCCTACATACAAATTTACAAACTTACAAACTTACAAATTTTACCTCTTTATAATATTAGTATAGTATAGATTGACGTTCAAAAAGTGCTGATTCTCAGCCTTATTTGAATAAAATACTTTAGATTTTGATTATACTCTCTACGTCTGGTTAAGCCCCATGTAAAAGGGGGCAACTTATTAGGGCCCAACAGACTGAGATCTGAAACTAATAAAAACTATGTGGCGATGTGTGTACGTATATTTAATATTAATTTACCGTTGACATTAAAATCCCTAAATTGTAGACTATTTAACATTAAATTGTATAATTGGTTAATGAATAACCTCTATAGTATTAAGGAATTTTTTGAACACAAACTGTAACGTGGACAATATTATGTAAAACTTTGCATGCTTTAATTGTAAGAAAAACATGTGAGAACTCATTTCTTATCGTAACACCTTTTTATATCGTGTTTTAGGCAAATAAATATTATTATTATTATTATTAAGAAATTCCAGAATTTTGGCTATTCTGTCAATTAAATAACCTGATAACGCGATTGTTTGTTAAGTCTTTTATTTCATCAAACAGTTATTTTTTACTACCAGTCCATTCTAATATGCGTTTCTCATTTGTACATAGTAATGCGTAACCATTCATTCGATGCGCTTACGCTTGTGAATTACTCATTCGAGAACGCACTTTAAAAAAAAAAATTGCACACTAGGAATTACTTCTGCATCGTGAGTGCATTTTTAAATATTTAAATTTAGACAACCAACCAGACCGCGAACCACTACCAGCAGACAGTCAAAATATTAGTTCCGAGCGGGAATAGAACTCACTAGACGCAGTGCAGCTGCCAATCGCTTAGCCACTACGCTAACCATGCTTTCAACATACATGTTCACAAACTCACACCTTTAACCCACGGGGAAAGGCAGAAACTAAAGACGAAGGGGGCGAGCCTATTGCCATTAATCAGGCACAAATCCAGACTCCGGACAGTTACTGAGAAAATCCAGATGGAAAAACTCAATAACACTTTGCCCGACCCGGGGATCGAACCCGAGACTTCATGCTCAGTGAGCAGCGAGCTTGCGAGCACTAGACCAATGAGGCAGTCACTTTTTTATCGTAAGTACCGTCCAATTACGTTTAATCGCTTTAAAATTCTATCAAACAAGGCGCGTGCTTACAATACTCTTATAGTGACCCGACTTGGAACCCTGCCAACCCTCGTAATGATAAAAAGCAGACAGATAATGTAACATCAGCATATCATAGAAGCAGCAGCTGTTGGGTTCGCGCATGCGTTGAAAAAATTCAATTTATTTCCACTAAGTTCTGCGCTAAGCAAAACCTTCATGGATGTTAGGTATTGATTGATTCACAATTAAGTTACTTTTAACGTAGGTATCACGACTGTTTTATTCAAAGGGTTAGGCAGAGGTGAACCTTCCATAGATACACTCATCATCTGTGTAGCCTTTATCCAACAATGTTGGGATCAGCCTCCAGTTTAACCGGGTGAAATCAAATACCAATGTTCTACGTGGAGCGACAGCATGTATGACCTCTGCAACCCAGTGACTAGACAACACGAACACCATAGTCCTTGGTCAGTTACATCGTGACAAATCCTTCATCGTGACAAATCTTACATCGGGATAAATACTACATCGTGACAAATTCTACATTGTGTCAAATCTTACATCGGGACAAATACTACATCGTGACAAATTCTACATTGTGACAAATCTTACTTCTTGACAAATCGTACATCATGACAAATCCTACATTGTGACAACGCGTACATAGTGACAAATCTTACATAGTGACAAATAGGTACTACTTAGTGACAAATCCTACTTAGTGACAAATCCTACATCGTGTCAAATCCTACAGAGCGAATCTTCAAATCTTCTTCTCGTTCGGTTAGTGACTAACCTAGTGTCAGAGTTTATGCTGCCAGTGGGCCCCTGACTTGGCTTAACATGCCGTCTAGAAATATTTATTTATTTGGTCTACCAACAATTATTGTCTACACTTATCTTCTAATAAAACTAAACATGATTATAAACTTTTCACAGTGCAACAATTACTTAAAGGTAAACACTACATGATCAAAAAACTACAGTAATATAAATATATTGTTAGCTACAAAATATGAGTAAACTTAACAACTATCAGCAATATAAAACTATGTACTATTACCATGACTGAAATCACAGTACAAAAACTTTTACAATAAGTCTGATAAACAGTTCCGAAATTTAAACTTTTGCTTATTCAGTGAATCGAAGTGAAAATCAAATATCTCTCAGATGTGCCGATTAAAGTTATACGCGCGATTGAATATAGTTATTTTTGCAATCAAAACTCAGAGAAGGTACTTTATCGTCACTCCTGAATACACGGACATCGCCGCAGCAATAATAAAAGATTACATTTAATGGGGTAACTATCCCTGCGGAATCATAAAGGGACCTCCGATGATGTTTTAATCCAGGGTCGTTTAAGCCATGCCATTCAAAACCTATAGAGGTTTAAGGGTATAGACCCTTAAGCCATTTACGATGCGGCGTATACTTGGGTAAAGGCATCGTAAGATAACCTTACCCGTATTTTGTTATAAAATTACATCATCATGCGGTTTCAGACCAGTAGCACACACCGTGTTCACCAAGTATTAAAAACAGCAGTAAAGTAAAAAAGCAGAAAATAAAGTAGAGCAGGCAGCTAAAGTATAAAGCCTGAACTAAGTGGAAACGCAGGGAGCGGACGCTCTAGAAAGACATACTCGTACATAGACCTTATTGGTGAGATTCTTCAGAAAGGTCAGGTGCGTAGTACTCGCAACCGGCGTGTGTGTATGACAACATGAAGGAATTTAAACGAAGCAGAAGTAGTATGTACGAATCGTAGCAGATGGCGCTCTGTGGTTTGTGCCTACCCCCATGGGAAAATGGGGTATTATGTACATACATATGTAAACTGCAAAAGGTAAAACCTAACAAACCTTAGACCGACCTAGAAAAACAAACTTAAAACCTCATTGTCAGCAGTAGCGCATGAACCCACTATTCTAACGAGGTAGTTAATAATTGCAATATATTGGTCACTAGCAGACGTCACGCAGTTTCACCCGCGTAGTTTCCGTTCCCGTGGGAATACGGGGATAAAAAGTAGCCTATGTCCACCGGGAATAGTGTAACTTTCCACCAGTACAATAATTTTTAAAATTGGATCATTCGTTCCGAAGATTACCCCCTACATACAAACTTACAAATTTTACCTCTTTATAATATTATTAGTATAGATAACAAAATTTTAAAGCAAAATTTGTCGTCTACTATAACATTTTCGTGACCTACTTCAAGATGAAAAGAGCTTTCATGAAATCTCGACCCAAAAATTGCTTGCCCTACATAACTTAAAACTGAACAATGGAAAAATAAAAATAAACAATTTTACGATCAAAACTCCGCGACAAGTAAAGGTCGGTTAAACAATTAATGTTACAAGCTTTACAGAAAGGGTTACAAGCAATTAATGTAATTACAAAGTTTTGACGCCAACGCGAACAAACCTTTTAATAATTAAAATTAAGCTCACGACGTAAACGAAATCAGTTGAAAAATTTTACAGTGTTGCCAGAAATGTATTATAGAATAGAATAATATTTATTTATTGTACTCCATAAAAACTAACAAATAATAACTTTAAGGGTTACAATGGGCGGCATTATCGCAAACAGCGATCTCTTACAGACAACCTTTGGATGGACTTGATGGTGAAGGAGAAAAGATATCCAGGTAGTTTGTGGTGTCCTATTTATCTATACTAATAATATAAAGAGGAAATGTTTGATTGTTTGTTTGCATTGAATAGGCTCCGAAACTACTGGACCGATTTGGAAAATTCTTTCACCGTTGGGAAGCTACACTATCCCCGGGTGACATAGGCTACTTTTTTTCCTTTTTTTTTACAACAGGAATGGGACCTACGCGGGTGAAACCGCGGGATGTCTGCTATCTACTACAAATAGCAATGTATCTACTACCTAGCTATTATCTACTTTTAAAAATAATTCTAGTTTCTAGTTCATTAGTCATGTTTTTTTTAATTAAATGTCATGTGCAAATTGCTAATAAAAGTAAATTTCAAGTTTAACATCTTTTTAACGATTATTTAACTAATTTAAATGTCATTGAAACTTGTTGATAAGAATATAGGTAGGTACCTATGTATAAATAACGTATTATATAAAAATAAATCAAATATTTATTTTTGACTTATTTTTTTTATAATACATTATTTATTTATTTAGTTATTAATCTATTTTTAATAATTATAATCATTTGTAATTTTAAAGCATCCAGTTGTTGTGTAATTTATTATTTTACAACAGAGACACAATTCTACATTTCTTATCAATTGAATACACTTTGCACAGTCTACAAAATATTTAATACCACCTTATTACTTAGGTAGGTACTGGATTTCATATTCATGACTACTGTCTTTAATGTAGAACAAGCTTTAGACAATATTATCTGTGTAAACAAACCCATAATAATTGTTAGTGAAGAATTACTTGAAATACTTAATATTGCAAGGTGCACAGAAAAGGGGGCTGATTTTACAAAATAAAAATATTTGCCATCACCATATTCAGTGATTTTATTTTTATTCGTTTTAGTTGTGTCTCTGAAGCCCTATATACAGGATGTCTCATTCAAATCGGTCAGTATGGGAAAGTCTGAAACTATAAGACATACGAAGATCTGTTCTGACGAACCATGCCATCGATTTTAATAACAAGAAAAACTGCATTCATAAATTTTTAAAAACATCTGTACTCCGTTCGGGAATCGAACCCGGTTATTTTGAAAAAAAAAAACCTACACTATTTCTATTTAGATATCGATTGTGTAGGTCTTAAGCAGTAAATGTCTGTATGAAACACGATGTCTAAAATGAATAAAATGCATTGTTTCCACATACTTTAATTTATTTTAGTAGGTGCTCGAAGTGACCACCGCCTTTTTCAATAAAAACCGGGTTCGATTCCCGAACGGAGAATAGATGTTTTTTAAAATGCATGAATGCAGTAAGTATTTCTTTTTATTAAAATCGATGACATGGTTCCTCAGAACAGATATTCGTATGTCTTATAGTTTCAGACTTTTCCATACTGACCGATTTGAATGAGACACCCTGTATAACCACCGGCATGGTTAGGGCTCCAGAGACAGGAACCTTCTCACAATGCACGTCGTATCGTGGAACAACAAAAGACTCGACACATGTTCATTACGGTTTTAAAAATTAACACAAGGATAGCCCAATCCACATTCTACATGGACATTGATATCAATGTTCGGCGCGCAAATCGATGTACCTACCACACATTACCAACACGTTAGGCTTATTAGCAACATACCCCTATAAGTGGTGACAGACCAATCCCTGTAAAATGTAGTCATTTTCTAGAACTTGGTATCGCAGATACTTGTAGTATGGTGAGAATTCGCAAGCTGGTATTCCGAAGCAAGTTGCTAGTAAACCATCCTGGGCACTTCGTTACGCATGGGCATAGGCTAGCCGTTGCCGAACGCAACTAGAACTGGATGTATGTTCTATGTGAGTTCTACCGCTTGATAGTGGGTTGTGTTCCGAGGAATTGTTTGATATGATGCCCGCGGCCACTTTCTATCATCGCACCGCTCGCCGTCCGGTCGACAGGGAGTTCATGCTCGCACACTGGAGCCGAAATGGTCCCGTACAGTGCGGTTTCAGAGGAATTTGGGTTCCGAGGTAAAGGGCTACAGTATGGGGTTCTTCAAAAGGGAAGTAAATAGGTTTTTAAAGGGTCGGCAACGCGCGTGTGGCGCCCCTGGTGTTGCAAGTGTCCATAGGCTACGGTAACCGCTTGCCATCAGGCGGGCCGTAAGCTTGTTTGCCACCGTCGTGGTATAAAAAAAAACTAGAACTGATGTAAACAATGTCTGATAAACGACGATGACGAAGGGCTTTTTGGGAGACTGTCTTTTGTTATTTTGACGTTCAAAAAGTGCTGACCTCAGCCTAATTGAATGATCTACTTTTGGTATTTGATGAACAAGTGCCAGACACACATCAACCAACCTGTATTTCATAATACTTTAAGGTTCTGCAGAATAGGATGTAAAGTTCCTCATCCCTCATAGAAAAGGGAGGATCCTCCGACCAGACAAGTGCTCTGGGGATTGAGTCTGCTATTGCAATCGTGTCTCAATGACCGGTCATTGATCGAATATTTGACAACTTTGACAGTTTTTGTATTGGAAATGTGTCATAAGTTTGACGTTATACGTCAAAAATCGATCATTGACCGGTCATTGAGACACGATTGCAATAGCAGACTCGACCCCCCGTTTGGTGGGCTCCTGCTGCCCGACGATTGTTTTCGGGATCTTCTATGCATGCGTTCAATCGTACGGATAACTTTAACATCGCGATGTAGGTTAAGTCAGTTTTAAGTTCGTATGTGGCGAAAGATGTCGCTACTATCCATTTTGTTCCTTTTTTTATACACATTTATACTCTACAGGATAGTATAGAATTATTAGCTGGCGATGCTAATAAATAATATCAACCGGAGTAATGTTAAGTGGTAAAATATTCATTAGATGCATGCGAACTTTAAATTCCGAAGTTCATGCGACAAAAATATCTAGATTTATGAGTTTACGACGTCAACTACAATTTACATCGCTAAAAATTTGCGACTTCCATACAACAAAAATCCTGATTATGAGATGTTTTTTGAAGTGACGTCCTGATAAAGGATTTTCTAATAGAAAAAACTAGTGGACTAGAGGTCTAACTACACCATAAGACTTATAGCACTACTGGCTAGTGGTGGCAGCAAACTAGGTGAATTACACATAACACAACATAACAAAACGTCACGCCTGTTATCCTCGAAGGGCTAGGCAGAGGCGTACACCCACATTTCGTTAGTTATGTTTAAGTCCCATGTAATAGGGGGCGAGCCTATTGCCATCAATCGGGCACAAATCCAGACTCCGGGCTGCTATTAGGTGAATTGTTTTAAACATTACCCCCTCTCTTCATCATTATTAACTAATGGTTTCCAGACTTAGTCCAGAATTGGACCATTGGACCATGGCAATCATTTTGAGTTACTCCAGGCACAGAAGGCGTCTCTCTTCATTTGCATTCCATGGGATTGAGTTAAGCCACCAACTGCCTCCTAGGTACACCAATGAAAGAAATGTCAGTGATAGAATGAATTTATTATTTTTATTTATAGCCTATTTATCATTATCAATGAAGGGCCGAATCACAGGATTAATTGCCTGATATTAATAAATCATGAAGTAAAAATAATCCATTAATTCTTTATTAAAAGATAATTTGGTGATAAGATTATTTAGTCTATTTATTGAACTATTAGTTTTATTTAGATAATAAAGCTCATTGATACTATCAAAGCTTTACTGCAATAAGTAGCTGTCTATGACAGAAGCCTTTGTTAGCTGAGATAGAAGCCATTTTGGGGTCTGTTTTTTTTTTCTTTATTTTTTACATGTTAGATTCTATATATGTATAGTTTATGTTGTTAAAACTCCTGTGCTGTCTCAATTTTTTTTCTTTTCTTGTTCTGTTAGGAACACACATAACATCACGCCCATAATCCCCGAAGGTCTAGGCAGAGGTGTACCTGGTAGCACACTCACATTTTGCCCGTTATGTTTAGGTACCATGTAATAGGGGGCAAGCCTATTGCCATTAATCAGCACAAATCCGGACACCGGGCAGCTACCGAGAAATTCCAGATGGATAAACTCAATAACACTTTGTTCAGCCCGGGGATCACTAGATCAAAGAGGCTGTCTGTGACGGAATACAATAAACAAAAAAATAGCTACTGCTGATAGTAACATCTAAGGTTGGGTAACTGATCATTGGTTTTCCCACCAAGAATTTGACAGTATGTTGTAGCAGCATGAAGTCTGAATTTGAACCCAGTTGATAGCAATAGACTTGCACCTAATACATAGAACACAAAAAACTAAAGGGTGGGTGAACTATATGTACATTTCTACCTAGCATTTCAGAGAACACAGATGTGACATAGTGGTATCACACTATAAATATTAATACAGTAGGACGACGCCTTTGATCTCTGGAAAATGCAGACAACGTCTACACGCGTTAGCCCTGAATAATACCTCACGAACTACGAACATCGTTTTGTTTGCAGTTCAGGAGCGGCTTTCCCGCGTCTAGCCCCTCACACCCCGCACGATTGCCCTGTCTAGACGGCTTCGTAAGACGACTGTAGGTTTTAGACTGTGGTAACATTTTTTTTTATTAATGGACCCATTATTTTTATTAATGGAGCTTTGATCTGACCCGGTGGAAAACTGAACATAAGGTTTATAAAATGAACAAGCTTAACTTTTTTTAGTCTTGAATATTATATGAGGCTTTTAGCTACAACAGCATGTCAGCCTCATCACAACTTAAACAAAAAAATCCGATGATGAAACTCAAAATGTTGTTACATGTATTATTTGTACTGAGTATACGTAATAATTTAATCCATAAATATGTATAACAGGTGTATCACACTGTATTTAAATATTAACATGCAGGTAAAGTTTTTATTTGTTTTGTTGTTGAGCATGCAAGTTTTTCCTGAATTCTATTGTTTTCGGTTTAAACTTGTAGATTTACCTTTTAGATGGTGAGTTTAAAAATGAATAAATTATTTAGCGTGATCAAATTTGTTGGATTGGAATACTGACAAAGGATGACTGCCCAATAGTATTATGTCCGCCTCTACACATTAATGTGCTTGAAGTGTTGAATAAATAAATACTGCTGATTAGACAACTTTACCCATATCTCAGAAAAAAGAAGTATTAGAATTGAACAACTTTAATTAGTAGCAGCATTATTTTATGCTAATTACAAATAAAGATTGTCTTATAAGGATAAATTCAGGTAGTTGAGTTTTTATTTAAGTAATTATTGTTGTTATTGTATTACTAGTTTTTACAAGCCTTAATGACTGTGTTGGAAATTGCGTTATGGAACTCAAATGGAGTTGGGCAGGACACCTAGCTAGACGCGGTGCTGGCCGGTGGAGTAAAGCTGTGACCGAGTGGCGTCCAAGAAACGGCAGGAGAAGTGTAGGGCGTCCTGCGGCGAGATGGGCGGTCGACATTGTTGCCATTGCGGGAGTACCGTGGAGGAGACTGGCACAGGGACGTGGAAAAGGAAAACATTGTGGGGAAGCTAACTGAAAGATATTTCTCGACAGCAAGTGAAGCCAAGTAGGACGCCTATGCCCGGCAAAAAAACTCTGACACCAGATAATGAATCAAGGAATTATATACAAGTATACTAACAATATGCATGTATTCTCAGTAGGGTTAGTCACATTTCGCCACACGCCGTCGTTGTAGCGTTTTTATATAGGTACGTACAATTTTTTTTTTTTTCAATATTCAGATTTTTTCATTTTTGTTACAATTTTTGTGTATTAGTCTGTAAGCATTCCTAAGATTGTTAAAATAAATAAATAAATAAAATATATTACTCCACATTTTCAATTCCATTATAAAATTTAGCCCAGTAATAACATCCATGATTTATTGGTATTTTAATAGGGATGATGCCGCAAATAGGTTTAATGCAGGAATACAAATAAGACTGAGGTAAGAGCTATCTCATTGTGACATTATTTCACCTTAATAATTAAAAAGTAAGTATTTACAATTCAAAGAGAACAGCAATAACGTGTCGAGGTGAAAGTGAGAGTACGATACTGTAATACGCATACAAGAAGCGGCAAAAAGAAAGAGTTGGCAACGTTACAAATACGAAAGGTCGAAAAACTAGAATTCGTCGTTTTAAAAATACAAAAAATCACTAAAAAGTCGTGGTTATGAAAAGGTCAATCGAAATATATCTAGAACTAGAACGATCTAGGTCGTATGTCGCGCATACGTAGGTCAAAACAGCAGTCGGCAATTCATACGCGGAGTCAAAGCGTTTTCTCCATCCTACTATGTTCACAGCAGTTATCAAAGGCGATACGATATAATATATACCATAATTGTAGTCTAAACATTTAAAACGCGATAAATCAATAACATCATATACAGTACACAAACAAAATCAATAATTTCAACAACGGACTAACCACACTGGCGGTGTCTTGGCTGTCTAGTGAATACTTGTCCGTTTCCTTCCCTTGGTTGTCGTTGGAGAAATTTTCATATTTGCGCGTGGGGCTACTTTTCATCGTTCACACAATCAACGCCTTTCAGCTCAGGCCTCGATAGACATTTTCACGCCCAAGAAGACGACACGAACAATCAACGAATGAAAATTCACTGACAGAAAGTACAAGCAAAAGGAAACAATTGACATTTCAGAACTGAGATGTCAATAACTTTTGACGTTAGAGGTGAGACACCTAACTAAAATGTTTAGTAGATTTTAGTTATTTTATTTCCAGAATCTTATTTTTACTAAAATAAATATGAAATGTTTATATTTATTATATTTTACAGTTGTACAAGCTGCTCTTGTACAGTTTTAGAAGAATAAATGCCCTCATATTCCAATCAAATAAATTCCTTTTTTTTGACATTTAAATGAATAAACGTTTTATTAAATATTTGCATGTTTTACGGCAAATCATGGAGAATTTAAGCATCGAGTACATCAGATAGTGTACATCAGCGTCGTCGTCATGCATGCCTGTTTAGTGTACTATACTAGCTTCCTAATTGTATTACCTATATTATTGGAACGAAGTTCCTTATCGCGCGTTGCGAAAGGGGGCTAGACGGAAAAAACTAAGACCAAAACTTGTAACGACACTTTTTGCTTTAATTGTAAGTCGTGCGGCGTGCGCGTGTTTCTCCGTCGGTCTCTCTCTATCTCTCATAGAAAGCAAGCCAGTTATTTTCGTTTCATCTTTCTATTTCGCATTGAAGTGGTGTCGCGACGATTATTTTTGTTGAGTGTATACAGGTTTTTGGACTTATTAAATAATAAAACTAACTATTTAACTTCGTTTCATCCGGGTACCTATCTCTTGACACCTCTCAAGTTTTTTTATTTCAATGTTAAGTGTGATGACAAATAATAAAATCGGAACCAATTTAGTCGATTACCGATTTAAAATGAATGAATAGGCAGCTTGATCACCACTATGGCGCGTGATAGATAGACGAAAATGAAAATATCAGCAATGAGTGTACACACAGATGAATTTATTCCAACTATTTCTAAACGAATTCCTTTAAATTATCCTAAAGTAGGCAACTTTTACTTAATGCAATATCACACTGTCTGTTGTATTGTATCTAGAAAATCTTTAGCGTAGATATTATAACCTAACAACATAAACATTATAATCCAAATAAATAGGTACTACCTACTTAACTTACATTTGTTTGCTCCCAGGAATCATTAGGATCATTAGGGTCCCACAATTGTATTTTCGTATATTCTTTAGTACTTTCATTTTTGTTATTTCTGCGGAACATCTGTAAATCAACACCATTTTGACACTGCAATATTATTTTCCATCGTATTCACAAAAAAGATCGTAACAATAAAGTAGGTATGGCAAAAAGCAGGATAACACACGTCATAACTAATTTAAAACTATAAAAAAACTACAACACTGTACTTTTTTACGAGTTTTTAAACCGACTCACCTAAATTATTAAAACAAATATCTACACACTGGACAATAACATAACCGGCACTGAATAAAATTTAGTATATAGGTACCTACTTACGTGTTCCTTATCAGTTAGCGGTTGAACGCACGTAAGTAGGCAGTTTCGTAGTACACATAGGAGATAGCTCACACATTACATTACAATAATTAGCTTATCAGATTTTCGCAAGGGATTTCGAAGAAGTAAAATTTAATGTTTAAGTAGTGTATGGAAATATTTCATTTGATATTAAAATGGTATCTGGTCAAATGAAAACGTGTCCTTCCTTTTGTGGTAGCTACGTGTACGCACCGTTTCTAATCCGCTTAATAATTTAGTTCCTTTAGTTGAATGAAATAATAGAGCAGTCAAAGTAAACTCAACCTTATGACAAACACTGAGTACTCAAACATATTGTTTACCGCCCACACAAAATGTAGAATATAGGTAAGCAGTAGATCTAAGACGCGACCCACTGACCGATTATTTAGATTATATGTATAGCTCTTTTCTACTACTTTATTAATTTATTAGTACCTATATAGACTTAGGTAGGTAATTATAACTAGGTACCTACACTCTTTTTCTGAAACGTAAGTAATGATTACCGAGTCAATACTTTTGAACGCCATTGCAATGCGAGTGCGGTGACAATCAATTCATTTAACAATTATGATTTGCATTAGGACGTATTTATTTTGCTGACTGCGTCGTTGGTCTAGCGGTAGTAAGCTACTGCTGAGCGTGAGGTCGCGGCTTCGATCCCCGGGTCAGGCAAAGCGTTATTGAAATTTTCCATCAGGAATTTCTCAGTAGCAGTGGAATCAGGAACTCAGTCGAAAAGTGGCACCTCTGCCGGGTCCTTCGGGGAATACAGGCGTGATTAAATTATAAGTTATTCGTTTATTTAACACTTCTCTGCGAAATCTGCGAATGTAACTAGATACCCAAGAAGCAGTCTGTCTAGTCATTTCGTCGGGTCAATCTTGGGTTCTAATGTAGTTATTTATTCTACTCTCAAAGAGATTTGAGATCCTATAGATAAAGTGGACATGCGTGAAATGTCATATAAAAAATGCGATCCCGCTTCTCAGTAACGTCATCTAGAATAATATAGGAATACCTATTGGAGCGGCAGCGGAGCGTACTAAACTGGACTCGTCGTCTTGTGACATGTGTCCATCAGGAGACAAGTAAAGCATAAAAAATTTCTTCGTGATGTCCTTTAAAGCTATAAGAAGTATTGAATGGATTTGTTTTTTGTCATTCGTTAGGAATTAGTGTCAGGCTCGCCAGACATTACAGCGAGCTCCGTCACTCTTGGTCACCTACACCTTGGTTACCTACATACATACTTTTAAATATATAGGGTGACTGGTAATAGGGAATATGCATGTAATTTAAATATGGTTCGAATATTTTTTTTCCGAATCTTTAATAGCAGAAAATATGAACTAAATCATTGTTTTACTTTTTAATAGCGTCATAATTATTTAAAATTTAAAATAAAAGTGCGAATTAAGCGCGGGAAATTCAAATTTGTGAAACGCATCACCATTGGTTATAACGAAAATTGACGTCAAATACTACGACAACAACTCAACGTCTACAAAACATCAATGTGTAAGTATGACATTTAGTATTGGAATGGACTTTTTATTGGAAAATATAATTATTGCCGTGTGTGTTGTGAACTAATTTAATGTTCAAGTGTAATTTTAGCTTCATAGTGAGGTTATTTAACATTTGAGAAAAATGACTGGTTTTGTAAAAGCACAATCTGACAATGTTTATTGCATTCGGGTACAAGCAATACCGGTAAACTGGTTTCTGAGCTTTTTTCATGGTGAAATGGTTAGAAGAACGAAAACACCCTAAGTAATAGTAATAGGATCATAGTGAATGACGTAATCGAAATGGCGCGCGAAAATGGCGGCGTTTAAACCGCTCAAATTTATTCTGTATTTAAAATATTTTTTTAAGCTTCATTACTGCATTTTTAAACATGTTAATATTTTTTTACTATGTTAAAACGTTGTAAACAGTGAATTAGAATTATAAAAAAAGGACATGCATATACCCTATTAGTGACCGATACTTAAACACGTGATTGTGTTTATGATTTCAATAAACTTTCCCAAATAAACTTTTTTTTCAAACTGCAATAGCTTATAACACAATAAAATAACAAAAACGCCGTTTGAAATTCCCAAGCGCGCGCCTCTGATCGATCACAGTAGGCACGATCCTGGTGGCGGAATGGCGGGACAGGCTTTCGCGCCCTACCGCCGGCCTCGTCACCATCGAGGCGGTCCGGCCGGTGCTCGCGCGCTGGCTCGGGAGGAGGCACGGCTCCCTGTCGTTTCGGGTGACGCAGATACTTTCCGGGCACGGTTGCCTCGGAAAGTACCTGTGTCGCATAAACAGGGAGCCGGACGCCCGGTGTCACCACTGCGTCGACTGTCGGGAGGACACGGCGCGGCATACGTTGGCAGAGTGTGCCGCTTGGGAGGAGCCGCGCCGTGCCCTCGTCTCTGGAGTAGGCAGTGACTTGTCGCTGCCGGCCGTGGTCGAGAGGATGGTCGGCAGCGTCGGGTCCTGGGACGCGGTGGTGTCCTTCTGCGAAACAGTCATTTCGCAGAAGGAGGCTGCGGAAAGGGAGAGGGAGATTACTTCCACTCACCCTGCCCGCAGCAGACGCACCGGGCGCAGGCGGAGGGCGGACAACGCCCTCTTCCAGCCCCCCTAATTGGGTCCAGGGGCGACGGACGCGGGGATGTCCGCCGCCCTCCACGTACATGGACCCGAGGTGGCGGCGCGTCGTGTTCACGCGCGCCCCTCTTAGACGTCGCGAGGGGAGTCTAACACCTCACTCCCCTCGCTGACTTGGCGAGGCCCGCGGGGCCGGCACCAGTCGGGGGTCGCGGAAGTATCTTCTGTTCCCGTGACCCCCGGCGCAGGTGTGAGAAGGAACACGGGGTGGTTTTTAGTCAGTAAGAGTCTGACAGACCCCTCCGCCTCCCCGGGCGGGGGACATCCATGAGGATTTTCCACCCCTAAAAAAAAAAAAAAGGTTGTAGGATTTGTAGAGGAACAAATCGGATAGTGTAATAAGTCCTTTAAGCAATATTTAATTATTTACGTACTGAACACTGTGTAATTCTTTCACCATTGGGAAGCTACTCTATCCCCGGGTGACGTAGGCTACATTTTATCCTTGTATTCCGCGATAATATTAAAAGCTAAAAAATAAATAAAAAATAACCTGATCTAACAATGATTTATTTAAATATTGCCTATAAATAAAATTTACAAAACTTGAAAGTATTTGCTCTTCAACTTTACTTCAAGCCGTCCTGTAGTCCGAATCCAGGGCCGGTTGGTTCTTCGCTCAAGGATGTAAGTCCTCCAAGGGGTTCGGAGGCGAATCTTCCACTCCTGATAAACAAATTATTATTTATTAGTACTTATTTATATACATATAGCTATATATAGGGTGACTGGTAATTAGTGACCGATACTTAAACACATGATTGTATTCATGACTTCAATCAACTTTCCCAAATAAACTTTTTTTTATACACAATAACCTTTATCACAATGACACAATTTGTTATTTACAAAAACGCTGTTTGAAATTCCCGCGCGCGCATCTGTGAACTATCAGCTGATAGGGGAAGGGCAAAATCTAGTAGTAGTAGAAGCGTCACAAGCTCCCCCGCCACCCTCACTGCTCGCGTAGTGCAGTTCTGTCGTAATTGAATTAATTGAACGTTAATGAGTATAAAAAAAGTTTCTTTGGGAAAGTTATTCGTATTCATGAGTACAATCGCGTGTTTAAGTATCGGTCACTAATTACCAGTCACCCTATGTATATCTTGTAAGGAAAAGCTTGTTGCTACCTATATAATAACAGTCTAGCGGGTTAATCGAAGGTTAAGACGCTAGGTTGGTCTGTGGTTGGGTAAAATTACATATCAAGACTCCTCCTTGCCTTGGAAAGCACGTAAAGTAGTTGGACACGGCTGACATTATGTAGATCTAATACAGTCGTTACAGATACTGATGAAACTGGAAGCCGATCTCAAGATAGTTACACCTACGTAGATGATTATAGCGACATCTATCTTGCCACCTACGTACTAACAATTGACATCCTACATCGCGATGTTAAAGTTATCCGCGAGATTGAACGTATACAAGATCTCGAACAACGACCGTAGCCCACCAGTCACAACACCCGTCTGCGAGGAAGATCCTTCCTTTTCTATGGAGGATCAGGAACTTTACACCTTGTTCCTCATACCTCAAAAGTACACGTAAAAAAGATAAAATATAGGGCATACAAATTTGCATTTGCACTGCAAGCATTGCGGCGCTGAATGGCAATGCTGATATGGTTGTGAAGCCCTTTTTAGTTCTTATTTATGTTTTGAAGCGTTGATTTCAGTTGCTACTTTAAATTTTAGAAAATTATAAAACTTTTTTACAAAAAAAAAAAACAACCGACTTCTTAAAAAAAAACTAACAGGTGAAAAATAACTCCAGTTTCGGAAGTCTGTGGTGGTTTTGTTTTGTTAATTATTGGCCACCGATTTCCGATACTGGAGTTCCCTATCAAACAAAAAAAGAATTTTGAAAATCGGTCCATAAATGACGGAGTACTGAGGTAACAAACCCTAAAAAAAAAAATACAACCGAATTGAGAACCTCCTCCTTTTTTTGAAGTCGGTTAAAAAATAAAATATAATACGTGAATAATAGTTGCTGTTGGGTGAGTCACATAAATTACATAGGGTTGTTATAACTAGTCATAATCAATATAACTAGCTGCCTAGTCCAGCCTGGCCTGGCGAAGCTAGAGTCTCAGCCTAATTTGACGAAATGACTTTTGATTTTATGCTTTGATTTGAAGCCCTTGCTAGGCGTAGTATAATTTTATGTAAAAGCAATGCAGGAAGCTAAAACGGTCGAATGATCGCCTATTGCCCGAAATTCGACCATTTTAGGTTTTTGCACGCCTTTTCCACTCTGTATTATTATAATACTATAGAGTTAAAATTACCGGGAGCCCATAAGGAGGCCCTTTCCGACAAAGGGAAACATCCATTTTTGATCACGTTTTGCCTCAGCCAGCCTCTATGTAATTAGTTCTAAATCTTTACTAATATTATAAACGCAAAAGTTTGTGAGTATGGATGGATAGATGTTTGTTACACTTTCACGTAAAAACTACTGAATAGATTTTAATAAAATTTGGTACGGAGTTAGCTAACACCCTGGATTAACACAAAGGCTACTTTTTATCGCTTTATTCCCACGGGAACGGGACCCACGCGGGTGAAACCGCGGGACGTCTGCTAGTAGGCTATTATTTATAAAGATATGGAGTGAATTGACCAGCGTCAAGTAAATAGTCGAAGTACTAATCCTGCGCAGACGAAGTAACTTATATTGCTATTGCCAATTTGTAATGACTACAAAGCTTAAAACATACAACTGTTTGTTACATTCTAGGATTTCCGCTCGGTGGTAAGTACAAACGCCAGCACATCAAGTTACCCCAAATTTTCCTAATTGAATATGAACCTTATTCTGTTTGGCATAAAGTTGAAAAACGATCAAAGAAATTTGACACATTGGGGTAACTTGCTGGCGTCTGTACTATCAAAGTAAGGATTGCAATTCTTAACAAAAAATCCCACCGAGTTCTATGCTTATCATTTGTTTCTCCTATGTGCATCACTCGCACAAAACTGCCTCAACAAATAGGCATTTCCCTTTATTAGACGAATCATTATGTGTGGTCAACAGGTGCTCACAATTCGACCCTTTTAGTTTTCTGTACTTTAACCTTCTCAATATAAACTTTAACCATGCTAAATCACACACCATGCCCGCAATGATCTTATAAAAGGTGTCCTAAGTTTACACTTAACATATTAATATATGTATAGATTGGCTTTCTATATGTTTTACCACAACAATGTAAATATGGTGACAGTTATATACCTTGGTCCAGGTTTCGGTTTCTCATCCTTTTTCAGTTTTTCAATCATCTCTTTCGTGTCTTCTACTGTAAGGTCCTCCTGTAAGATTGGAAATAAAAACGCATTAGTTAAGGAAACCGATTCTCCAGTTGAAAAGTTAACCTTAGACTGTTTCTATCTCTTTCTGTATTATAAAACAAGAAAGGGACGGACATACAAAAAAGTTTTCAGATTTGGTTGAACTAAAGCTTCCATACGTCACAGTTAAAGAAGTAGTAGAAGTGTAGTGATTTGTAAGTTTTTATGATGTAGAATAAATGGTGTTCTATTTTGTACTCTCTGCTGTTTAAGATCCGGGATTGATTAGGGATACATTCCAACCCAAAATACGCGCTGGACGTAAAGTTGCGGACACTAGCCTGTTATACTATATGCAAGTGGTACTCACATAGTAATCATCATTGACTTGAACCATAGGAGCATTCACACAAGCACCAAGGCACTCAACCTGGAAAAATAAATGGACGATTATGTTTGATCCTGTTGTGACCCTGACTGCTATGCTGGAGGTTGTGGGCTCAATTCCCACTTAACACAAATGTTTGTGTGATGAGCATGATCATATGTTCTATGTTTGGGTGTAATTTATTTCTAATAATGTATACAAGTATATGTATTTAGAAATGTGCACAAGCTCAGCATAGCTTGGGACTAGATGGCGGAATATTACTATTATTATAATCTCTACAAGTTCAAATTTGACTATGCTTATTGCTTGTCAATAGTAAGAAAATTGACTGGTGTATAAAAGTTATTCGCAATCCATAACAAATAATTACTTATGTAAACATTTACAGATGTACGGACGCCAGCGCATCAAGTTACCCCAATGTGTCAAATTTTCCCAATTGAATATGAACCTTATTCTGTTTAACATAAAGTTGAAAAACGATCAAAGAAATTTGACACATTGGGGTAACTTGACTTGCTGGCGTCTGTACAATTAAGAAATTCGTCAATAAATTGTTAATGTTAGGGATACTTGTCACGATTTTAAGAAATAGTTATTCAATCGTGTAATTAGAACGATGATTGATGTACATTTTAATTACGACCACGAAAAAAACCTAACAGTTGAGTAAAAATTACTATATGTAGATTATCATGTGAGAGACGTAGCAGATGGCGCTACGGTAGTTTCTGCCTACCGCCATGCATGGGAATACGGCGTGAGTTTATGCAGGTATGTACGTAACCTAACATTGAATTTAGCAAGATAGTTTAACTACACATTTACTTCTTTAATTTTTACTAGCTTCTGCCCGCGACTTCGTTCGCTTGAAGTCTTCTGTGTGATAGTCCATTGAAAGACTGAAATTAAGATAAAATATTATAGTATCTTAGCCGTGTGTAGCGCCCCTTAGTGAACTCCACTGCGGGTGAGGTAACCATCGACAAACTTATTATTTGCGGTAGGTACAGTAATCCTGTCTTGGGATCAAACCGCAAAATTAAGTTTGTTTTTTATTGTAAATACTTTTCCAAAAGTACCCAGTGTGGTGCCCAGGACATTAAAGAATAATTATATTAAGTTTCATCGTAATCGAACCGGTAGTTTTTGCGTGATATCTGAACATACAGACAGACAGACAAAAATTTTTTTAATCACTTTTATAATATTGGTGTCGATCTAGTGACACCCCCTGCCATTTATTTTTTTTATATTTTCAATGTACAGATTTTTTACTTCTACAGATTTATTATAAGTATTATATATAGATTGGTATAGCAACAATAGAAATATATTATAGGTGCACTATGTATTGTGAAACTTTCAATTATTTACAGTTACAGATTCATGAGATACAACCCACTGCCTGACGAAAAGACAGGCAGCAGAGTCTTAATAATAGGGTTAATTTTGGTAGAACATAAGGAATTTATGGAATACATAATCATAAGCAGAGGAGTACCAGGTAGTACACCCACATTTTGCCAGGTATGTGAAAGTCCTATGTAATAGGGGACGAGTTAATTGCCATCAATCGGGCACAAATCCACTGGGCTGCTAGTGCTACTGAGAAATTCCAGATGGAATAACTCAATAATACCAATTACACTTTGCCCAACCCGGGGACCGAACCCGAGATCTGATGCTCAGCAGTAGCGCTTGCAAACACTAGACCAACGAGGCAGTCAGGAGTTCAGTTTAAAGATAAATTAATAGAATTAACTTACCTCAGAAATTGAAAACTTTCCACAGGGGCTAGTCCCACCGACATGACACTGGGTTCCGTCGACAAGGGTTTTCAGGATAGCATCAGACCCACGGAGCCAGCAGGGTGTAGTCGTGCAGACCTGGAGGTGGTATTTGCCGATTGGTCGTCTGCAAGATTATTATTAAGAATATTGGTAATCAATTGCTAATACTGCAATATTCAATACTGGTAAACTGTCAAACACGGAGTTGGTATCCACTTTACACACACACATGACCACATGTCCTTAATAATGATTTTATTTAGATTATAGGTGCATTTTGTTTTTGTTTAGTCTGCACACAATACTCATATGTACTTTTCTTGTTAGTGGTTTATATAAAACATAACTATTATAGGTAATTGTTTTTTATGTTAAAACTATTTATACTGTCTTAGTTTATCTCTGCATTTATTTATCACTAGCAGACGTCACGCAGTTTCACCCGCGTAGTTTCCGTTCCCGTGGGAATACGGGGATAAAAAGTAGCCTATGTCAAAACACACGCTGGTGGAAACACGTACTGGTGGAAAGCTACACTATTCCCGGTGGGGAATAGTGTAGCTTTCCACCAACCAGTACAATATTTTTTTAAATTGGATCATTAGTTCCGAAGATTACCCCCAACATACAAACTTACAAACTTACAAATTTTACCTCTTTATAATATTAGTATAGAAGTATAGATTACCAGTGTCACTTTCTAACACAACATTTATTTATTTTTTACATTTATGTTTTTTTTTTTTTTTTTTTTTTTTTAAATATTATAAACTAGTACTACATGTATAACCAACCTCGTGAATACACATTGAACTGATTTACAACAAATAAATCAGTTAGTTTCTAATTATTTCTAACCATTTATTTATATACATATTATGTTTGAAACTGAACTGTGTCTTAATATAAAACTAATATTGTAAAACTATTGGTTCCGTCTGTCATTTGCAGATCAGTGACAGTTGTTACAGATAGCCTGAAAATCTGACAACCATTTTAACATAGGGGTAAAGTTGTGCCCCCACCCCAACATTTATTAAGTAGTTTTTGAGTTAAATCCCTATTAACAACAAACCAAATTGTTCCTCTTTATATTATTAGTGCTTAGATGTTCAATTAGTAAACTTACCTAATAAACATAGTGTAGAATGTAGCCACCTCATAAACCCTCATGCGTGGCAGTTTCAGGATATCAGCTACTTTGTGCATGGCGGAGATGGGTAGCCAGCCTCCGTTCTGACGCTGAGCCAGGTCCAGTAATGGGATCATCGCTCCACGTTTGTGACCCTCCGGGTAGATTCCCAATAATGCATCCACTCGCTGGAATAAGATTTAGAAAGATTGAAATTATTTAAAACTGAAAACTTATAAGTATTTTATATTAAAATGGAATTTGAATGAGGAGAAAAACTGATCAACCAATTTCTTTCTATAAAAACTATAATGAAATTTGTCACTACAAATTACCTACCTACGGTTGTCAAGTGTTTCCAAATTTTCTTAATTCTATTAGGTTAACCTAAAAGATTGAACTATTAGAATAAACCTAAATTAATTAAATCGCAGTAAAGAATCATAGTGTTCGCAGAATCACAAAATACGAATCTTCTGTCACTATCAATGATATTTTAAATTAAGAACATCAAAAAGACGAATGTTTAGTGAAAACAGATGACTATCACTGACCTTTTTGTTAGCGTCCGAGAATTCAAAAGGGATATCAGGGTTGTCTTCGGGACTATCACGGTGGACGAACAGGCTGTCATGCTGCAGAGCTGAGCTGGTCTGAATATTCCTGGATGCGGCACGCAACTGAAAATACAATCACTAATCACTACGTTTGAAATGCACAAACGTCAAAACGTTATTATATAATACGTTTGTTTACAGTTCCCACAACATTTGTTCTATGTTTTATCTGACATACCACACCCTGAACTCCAGTCTTCAGGCTGGACAGCATGGTTATTTTAACAATGTTTTCCTAATTTTTGAAGAAATTATATTGCGAAACACTGTTCGCCAACACATATGATTTGTGAGTAACTTCAGGTCAGTGTTATCAGTTTGACGTAAGCACTCGGATACCCTATCACAAAACACTTTTAAATCAATTTGAAATATATTTATTGTTCTTTAAATACATTTCTGTACCTTTATTTTAGTAATATTTTACGCACTAAGATTCCGCATTCATTTCAAAGTAATTACGCTAGATAGGTAAGTGCGAGCTTCGTTTTAATACACCTAGTTAATCCTGTATTCAGAACGCACGTTGCTTCTGACTAACTTCATGTCTAGAATTCCATTCAAATTGAAAATTAAAGCAAAACTTTTTAAAACAGAGACTCTAATTTGTATTGATAATCCATTAAAATTTAGGATGACGAATGAAAATAGGAATAAAATATTTTATTGAAATGATAAATAAAATAAATAAATCATTTTGTAATTTCTTTTTTATTGCACGCCTGTCATATTTTAATAGCATTGTTGTACCTTGTACTTACAGAATTGTTCATAAAATTTATTATTATTAATTAAACATTATACCTAAGGTTAGATTTTCTTTTTAGTCGCGATCTGAAAAATATTTATTAAGGCTATTTTGATTTAGTTAGTAGTAAACCTATCTTATTTGCTAAAGTTACAAACAAATGTAAATGATTAAACTGGTACAAAACGCAAATATTAGTTACTGGCATCCATGTTTAGAAATAAAAGAAAAAAAGTCTCATCTTTGCTTTACCTACGGCAATCGAATAAAATCTCTTTTTGGATTTGTCAGCAAAATGTTTTGTGGTAGTGACTTAATGACAAAGTATTGCTCGTATTATTTTATCAGTGGCATTTCTTGATGTCTCTCTATAAATATTTTTTGTAACTTTTCTTTGTTTCGATTTCGAATGATAACTTCTATCTAAATCTACATCTATCTATTAGCTACATAGCGCTGATTCTCTTCAAACTGTCAACATGGCGTAGGCAAACGACAAATTTGATTGTGATTTTACACAGACGGGACTCTTCGATTACCTACTGGAGTCTTGGCCAGTTGGCCAATAGGGCATCGAATGGTTAGGTTATATATAGGTATTTAAAAAGGAGAAACTGACTTACATAGCCACACAGGGCCTTAACTATAACGGTTAGAAACTTGACATTTTGTACGGGGTTCCTTTTATAACGTAGGGAAGCACCAAAAAAGGATATTTGAAAATACACCCCTAAGTGGGTAAAACGGGGGTGCAAAGTTAGTACGAAAGTTCTTTGTTTGGGTTCTTTGTTTGTTTATTTGGGTTAATATAATGATTATAGTTAATTCCTCATAATGATTATTGCCGATATCCTTTTTAATTAATACAACCCCTAACTAAGGGCGTAAAAGAGTGGTAAAAATTAAGAAACCATCTGGGAGCTGGACGCTATAACCGACATTAACGTGGGCGAAGCTGCGGGCATCAGCTAGTATAACATAATATTACGCCTATATTCCCTGAAGAGTAAGGTACAGGCATGTACAGTCAACAGCAAAAGTAGATGATCAAAATCAGAAATTCAATACTAATGAACGGAGTTCGCGCCAGAACTGTGTGGCGTCGAAGTGATTCAAAAGTATGTGATTGTAAATTATACCAAACATTTACTACCAGTACAGCTGCCATATGTTTGTGATCAGTTTTGACTCCAAAAGTTATAAACTCAATTCGCATCAGAACTAAGAAGTGAAAAAAAAAATCAAAACTAGTGAACAGCTAAAATCAAAAATTAAATGATGAAACTGAGGCCACGTGAAGCAAATAATTCATCCATACGTATTTTTTTATTAACCCAGTAATTTAATTAGTTATGTTTAAAACAGCTGAATTTGATAAAAAAAAATGCATATTAAATATATTTAATATATTTCATCCAATTGAACCCCTAAAAAAAGCACTTGTTTCACTTTGAAATGTTTTTTTGGAAGTAGGTTGTTTTTTTTTGTAAAAGTGTTTTACTTTTTCACTTTTAGTGGGTCAGTTTGTAATTTATCTAAGTTACAATAGCCCAATGACAACTGCTCATCACCTCTTACAACATATTGCTTTTCTCGATACAGGGACGTTAATTGTTGAGGAGTTCTTCTAGTAAGATCCAGGAGATCTGGAGCTCCATGGTGAAGGCATCATCACCACTATGCATTTTGACAAGCTTAAATTACTTAGCAACTATATTAAAGTACCTAATCGAATCGCAACCCGTGAAATACTTAGATATAATTGAGTAGTTCCGATGCCCATCTGTGGTCTTCATCATCAGTTCCACTTTAGCAAACGGTGCTTTCCGAGAGCGAATGCACGAGTTACTATACAAAATACCCAAATCACTATAGTTGTTCCTATAAAATTTGAGGTTTTCCCTCGATTTCCATAGGATCCCTTCATCAGATTCTGACTTGGTGACAATGAGACCACAGCGAGAGTATACCCTTTCATACAAAAAAATAATTTTGCAAATCCGTCTATATATGACGAAGTTATGCCCAAACATACATAAAAAAAATTCATATAAACATCCGAATTGATAACCTCCTCCTTTTTCAGACGTCGGTCAAAAATAATATAATTCAAAAACTTTAGTATTTAAACTGGTTTTTTTTTTTGTAACTTCTGGCAATGTTTAAAAGTAGCTGATGTGATACAAAACGATAATTATATAAATATTATCATCTTTGCATGTTTGTGAATTTATGTCAATGTTCAAAAGTAGCTGATGTGGTACAAAACGATAATTCAATGAATATTAATATCTTTGCATGTTTTTGAATTTTGTGTCAATGTTCAAAAGTAACTGATGTGATACAAAACGATAATTCGATAAATATTATTATCTTTGCATGTTTCGAATTTATGTCAATGTTCAAAAGTAACTGATGTGATACAAAACGATAATTCAATAAATATTAATATCTTTGCATGTTTTTGAACTTTGTGTCAATGTTCAAAAGTAACTGATGTGACACAAAACGATAATTCGATAAATATTATTATCTTTGCATGTTTCGAATTTATGTCAATGTTCAAATGTAAAATATCAATCTACCTTCCGGTTTTAATATATTGTAGCCGACTGGGCAAAAGCAATCATTGAGTTATGATTTTTATCGCATCAGCTACTTTTGAACATTGACATAAATTCGAAACATGCAAAGATAATAATATTTATCGGATTATCGTTTTGTGTCACATCAGTTACTTTTGAACATTGACACAAAGTTCAAAAACATGCAAAGATATTAATATTTATTGAATTATCGTTTTGTATCACATCAGCTACTTTTGAACATTGACATAAATTCGAAACATGCAAAGATAATAATATTTATCGAATTATCGTTTTGTATCACATCAGTTACTTTTGAACATTGACACAAAGTTCAAAAACATGCAAAGATATTAATATTTATTGAATTATCGTTTTGTATCACATCAGCTACTTTTGAACATTGACATAAATTCGAAACATGCAAAGATAATAATATTTATCGGATTATCGTTTTGTGTCACATCAGTTACTTTTGAACATTGACACAAAATTCAAAAACATGCAAAGATATTAATATTTATTGAATTATCGTTTTGTATCACATCAGCTACTTTTGAACATTGACATAAATTCGAAACATGCAAAGATAATAATATTTATCGAATTATCGTTTTGTATCACATCAGTTACTTTTGAACATTGACACAAAGTTCAAAAACATGCAAAGATATTAATATTTATTGAATTATCGTTTTGTATCACATCAGCTACTTTTGAACATTGACATAAATTCGAAACATGCAAAGATAATAATATTTATCGAATTATCGTTTTGTATCACATCAGTTACTTTTGAACATTGACACAAAATTCAAAAACATGCAAAGATATTAATATTCATTGAATTATCGTTTTGTATCACATCAGTTACTTTTGAACATTGCCAGAAGTTACAAAAAAAAAAACCAGTTTAAATACTAAAGTTTTTGAATTATATTATTTTTGACCGACTTCTGAAAAAGGAGGAGGTTATCAATTCGGATGTTTATATGAATATTTTTTATGTATGTTTGGGCATAACTTCGTCATATATAGACGGATTTGCAAAATTATTTTTTTTGTATGATAGGGTATACTCTCGCTGTGGTCTCATTGTCACCAAGTCAGAATCTGATGAAGGGATCCTATGGAAATCGAGGGAAAACCTCAAATTTTATAGGAACACCTATAGTGATTTGGGTATTTTGTATAGTAACTCGTGCATTCGCTCTCGGAAAGCACCGTTTGCTAAAGTGGAACTGATGATGAAGACCACAGATGGGCATCGGAACTACTCAATTATACCTAAGTATTTCACGGGTTGCGATTCGATTAGGTACTTTAATATAGCTGCTAAGTAATTTAAGCTTGTCAAAATGCATGGTGGTGATGATGCCTTCACCATGGAGCTCCAGATCTCCTGGATCTTACTAGGAGAACTCCTCAACAATTAACGTCCCTGTATCGAGAAAAGCAATATGTTGTAAGAGGTGATGAGCAGTTGTCATTGGGCTATTGTAACTTAGATAAATTACAAACTGACCCACTAAAAGTGAAAAAGTAAAACACTTTTACAAAAAAAAACAACCTACTTCCAAAAAAACATTTCAAAGTGAAACAAGTGCTTTTTTTAGGGGTTCAATTGGATGAAATATATTAAATATATTTAATATGCATTTTTTTTTATCAAATTCAGCTGTTTTAAACATAACTAATTAAATTACTGGGTTAATAAAAAAATACGTATGGATGAATTATTTGCTTCACGTGGCCTCAGTTTCATCATTTAATTTTTGATTTTAGCTGTTCACTAGTTTTGATTTTTTTTTTCACTTCTTAGTTCTGATGCGAATTGAGTTTATAACTTTTGGAGTCAAAACTGATCACAAACATATGGCAGCTGTACTGGTAGTAAATGTTTGGTATAATTTACAATCACATACTTTTGAATCACTTCGACGCCACACAGTTCTGGCGCGAACTCCGTTCATTAGTATTGAATTTCTGATTTTGATCATCTACTTTTGCTGTTGACTGTACCTAAGTATAGATTTATAGGTACCTATCTACTTACACCTAGATATTGTCGGTTATGTTCAAGTCCCCCATTTAATGGAGGGGCAGCTTCTTGCCACCCAATTGGCTGCTAAAGACAAATCGCAGAGCGAAAAATTCAACAAGGCATGATCGTTACTTGTTAGTGCTCAACAATAAGTTGTAGTGTTGCCTAATTAAAAAATTAAAGTATCCCAAAACCCCCAATTATCTTATCTAAAGAACGTTACAAATTCCTTCATGACACACTAGATATCTAAGGTCATCAGAAAACTTGAGCCTAGATATGCCCTTGCATACCACTAATTTCTACGGAAAATCGTTCACAGTGGAAGCTGTTCGGCTATGGAATGCTTAACCTGCGTCAGTGAGACAAGCTCAAACATTACCATCGTTTAAAAATATGCTTCAAAATTGTTACCTCTCTCCTAACACGTCTTAATAACAGTTCGTTACCTCTCTTTAAATGATTAGTATTTATGTATTGTATTTATTTTATTGTTTTTTTCTTTCTTTTTTCTTATTTATGCTTATTTTATGCATCTATTGTGATGGTCATAGTAAATATAGTACACCACAAACTGCCTACTCATCTTTTCTCCTCCACTATCAAGTCCATCCAAAGGTTGTCTGTAAGAGATCGCTTTTAGCGATAAGGCCGCCCATTTCAACACCCTATATACCCCGTAAAGTTATAGGTAATTTGTAAGTTTTTATGGTATACAATAAAGAGTATCCTATTCTATTCTAAAGTAGCAGAGTAATTCTTTAAGTGCTTCTATCACTAAACGAATAAATATTTTTCTTTCTTTCTTTCTTTCTTTCTTTCTAAACTTTTCATTTTAGGAGACCACCTTATACCAGTTATATCACTGCGGAACGGCCACCCGTAGGTACCTACCCCAAAGCTCTAATTTTAGCTTCACAAAAATAAAAAACCCCTTTCAAGCCATTACTTTGCAACAATTTAATTGTTATCCACGAAATACATGCGAATATCTAACACACGACGGCACTACCCTTTAAAAAGCATTGTCTGCCTCCATGCCCATGCCTGTGCCTATATTTCCGTACGAAAAAAGCGAAACAGGAAAAAAAAGGGAATAGACAAAAGCCGATCGGCAAAACAACGACGTGGTTGCCATGGCAACTGCCGCACCGGCCCGCCATGCACCAAAAATTTGTATCTACATAACTAAGCTGTAAATATTAAAAAAAACGGATTTTGCTATGCTGGGGGGAAAATTGGGAGAATGAAGGTGTTAAACAAACTGATTGGCACGGTACAAAGTTACATTTTGTAGCCTGAAAAAAACTTAGCGTTGCTAAATTTTTGGATATGAGCGCGATTTTGTTGGGACCAGTTTAAACGCTAAGTTTTTTGCTTGCTGATTTCTCAGTTTTCTCTTTTTGTGGGAAAGATGAAAGGTTGTAGGTTATGGAGATTAGTAACAAGAGTAGGTACCTAGGTAGTGTCAAACGTGTTTGTACTTCGGTACCTAATTACTTTCGTCCTCCATTAGAAGGTAAGCATAAATGCAATTATAAATTATAATACCGGCCTGCTACCGTCCCACTGCAAGGCAAAGGCCTTTTTCTCATACAGAGAAGGTACAAGCCTTGATCACTACATTCACTACGCTTTCTCATCGTGGATTTGCGATTTCCAACTTATATTAACTTTAAGTCCAGGTTTCGTCACGATGTCTTCCTTCAACGATGTCTATAACGTCAAAGATAAACTTAGAAAGTACCAAATGAATTGAAAATGTCACATGGTAGGTACTTGCCCGGATTTCAACCACAACCTCGTGCATAAGAGGTAGGCGCCTTAAGCTCGGAGCTTAAAATAATAACGTAGGTATACAAACCTAGTACGAGTGCAAAAAGTGAGGCGACTAAAATTAAGCCAGAACTGGCTACTTTGCTCGGCGAGCCGTGTCATTAGGTAGTAAAAGTCACGTTCCGTCGAACTCAACTCGCGAGTAAAGACAATCGACTCACGCACACAAAGATAACAAGGTGGGCCTACGATTCTGGCCGTGTTTTGCAATAAACGCGTGTGTTGTGTGTTATTATTAATATTATTCTAAGCCTCTGGGCAATCACGACATTTTGCAATTAACTAACTTTAATTATAAGAAATTGCAATTAATTAACTTATAAGGTTTTACTTACACGTGCAAAAACAGCGTAACACTTTGATATTGTTGAGCCTTATAGGTTTGTCTGAAAATGGTGACTACAATTTTTAAGTAAGACACTCATGGTTCTTCAAAATAAAAACTTCTCTTTTTTTAATAATACTATAAACCAGTGCTTGACTGCAATCCCACCTGATGGTAAGCAGTGATGCAATCAGTGAAGGCGAAGCGCACTAGTTTATTAAGAGCCTATACACTCTAGCCTTGAAGACACCTACTATTCTTATTATTACTGTCTTGGAGGCACGTACTATTCTTATTACTACTGTCTTGTATATTGGTGTGTGTTAGCTATCATGTAGCAAATTAGTTAATTTAAATGATTAAGTTTATTAATTACCAATGCTGTTTGAACTTTTCTTCTAACATATCAGACAGACGTGTTGCTGGGGAGTTTGTTCCGCCACTTCTTCTTCCCAGCAAAAACACTACGAAGTGGCGAAGGGCGCGGGCGTTTTGGGGGACTGTCTTATGTAATTTTTGACGTTCAAAAAGTGCTGATCCTCATCCTAATCTGAATATATGACTTTTGATTTTGACACCTAAATTCTTTCTTTCTTAGTTACGGATGGATCTTAGGAAATACTTTCTCCCTTTTGTGAGTTTTTTTTGCGTTTTAGTGACCCCGTAATTCTTTCAATTAGTTTATTGGGGTCTACACGTGATTGGAGGCACGTCGTGACGTACCAATAATATGAAATGGGTGTCTTTTCAACGCTTGTATTCTGAAGAAGCCTAAGGCCTCGTTGGTGTATTGGATACACCTCTGAAAGGCAACGCAATTGGCCTCCCTTTACTTACGTGTTTCTAGGTTTTTTTGTTATTGTGGTCCCCAAGTAGAAGTCATGATCGCTTTCCTATATCTAAACTCAAATATTTACGGTTCAAGACCATCTCACGACAGTAAATGTGATACATTTCCAGATATCAGTTCAATGCACAGTCACTTAAATTGTGCTGCACCAATTTACGCAATTTAATAGGTTATGATTAATACCATATACAATTCCATCCTCATTGAACGCTTTAGCGTTTTCTTTCGTTTACATAATAGTACTTCTGATTATTGAGTAAACTTACCTATATCCAAAGAACATGTTTGTACTTAGTTGTGGTATCCAAGACTGGACCAGCCATTGTTGGAGGTCGTAGGTACAAACCTGCATGCATTTCGTGTATTGAACACATCCATTCTCAAAACGGTGCAATAAAGGGCCTATAAGTGAGGTAGCTGAATGTTCGGCTCAGTTTTCCTTTGACGTCGGTGGAGTTGGAGGTTGATATTTTTTTTACAGAAAGGTTATATTATTTTAAGCACACACGGAAAGTTTCAACATGCGGAGACACGTACTTTTTAAGAAAAAAATTATTGAAAATCAAATATTTTTGCACTATTTATATCAGTTCCCACCACAGATTAAATAGAATTCTCGCCAATGAACGTTTCGTTTTACCTACGGTTAAGTTTTCATAGGTTCGGTAACATTTTATTTTACGTAAATAATTATATTTTGTACTCATTTCATTAGTTTTCATGCACACATAATTATATTGAATTTATGCAAAATATATATACTATTGATTTATGCAAAACGGAACGTTATTTTTATGCTTTAGTACAGTGTTTTCGACCCCGAAGCGGGGGGCAAGGGGGGGGCGCAGCCCCCCCACTAGAGGGGGTTCGGGGGGCGCAGCCCCCCGTATTAAAAAAAACTACTAGAGCAAAACCGACTCAGTAGGTTAGGTTAGGTTAGAACTGTGACCAACTACGCGCGAGCCGAGCGAGCGGAGCGAGCGGTGCCGCGGCAGCGGCCGGCGAGCGCCACCTCGAAATTGGTTACGAAAAAAAAATGTATTTTTTTCATAGTCTCTGAACCTACTTGGGGCATCCCAATCACAGTTGGGTACAAAAATACACCAACCTAACCTCAAACTTAAAAAAATCATATTTCAAAAACGGGGGGCGTCCGCAACTTTTCCTTCACAGGGGGGGTAGTACCCCTCCCCCCCTCCCACCCCACCCCCCTCCCCCCTAAATTCGACCGACGTCAATGGAAATTCGTACCGAATGTTCTGAAATTAAATTACAAAATCACACTTTTTTTTGTTGATTAAGGCAGAGTCCCTCTAGCAGAGGCCTCCAGTAGTGGTACGCTATAGACTACGATTATGCAAGATAATATTATTCATTTATAATAAAAAAAAATGATAGGCAAAATTCTATTTTTACTATATTTTATTGTAGACGACTGGAGGTAGGTAGTTACTCCCAATATAAAAATGTCGGACACCAAAGTGTAGCATTGGTCACGGTTGGCGGCAAGATGGCCGACTCCATTCGTTCAGAAATTAGATAACGGGACGACCGGTGGCACCATTGATAAGGAATTAAATACAAACCGAGCCAGTTCACTTAAACACGACAATGTAAAAGAAAATTGGAATTTTAGAAAGCATATCGATGCGTGCGATAACAATTTAAAGATGGGACGATATGAAACTAGATGAGCGCAGGCGCCTTCGCGCCAAAATTAACAATAAATAAGTTGTACTTTACACTAATCTAATTAATTCTTTTGTCTGTGATCTTGGCTTTTATAGTTTATAAGTTTACGCCAACCGAAGATCTATATTTCTATAAAAAATATCATTGTGACTAAGTACTTACATTCTTTTAAAGGATATTAAGAACGCCTATTTAGATCATAGACCAGCTACCCCGGCAAGCTTCGTTCCGCTTAAAAAAAAGAAGTAGGTATTTTACGACCTATTCTCAGACCTACTGAATATACAAACAAAATTTCGTAAGAATCGGTCAAGCCGTTTCGCAGGAGTTTTGGTAACAAACCCTATAACACGAAAATTTTACATACTTATTAGAGACTAGCTTCTGCCCGCGACTTCGTACGCGGATCCTGTTGCTTATGCCAGCGACAACGGGGTCGTCAAAATCGAAGATCTGAAACATCTGATGTCGAATTCTATAAGCCCGGGGACGGGAAATCAATGGGATGCGCGAGACGATTCAAGATGTTCCAGATTTTTTATTTTTGTTGGTCAACAGGAAATGCCATCAGACTTAACAACTTTTGCTAAGACGCCATTTCTATTATGTATATGTTATATTGTCTCTGGGCTTTGGAGTTCCCCTACACGTGCTCCAGATCTTCAAATTTAGTATCACAGCAGAAAACACTCTTCACGTGGACTAGTTTTTGCAATGGCACCATTTTTATATCTCTTTTACTTTAGGTGTTCCATTTTCCAAAATAAATTATAGCCTATAATATGTTGCGTGACGTTCACGATCAGCGGTCAGTCGCGCATCTCCTTCCCCCACTTATCTCTATAGTCGATGCGTATATACGCTGAAAACTCAAGCGTCATGCTTTTTCCGTGAACGTCTCCAACTCGCGAGACAGTGCATGATGTTCACGATCAGCGGTCAGTCGCGCACATATTCTTCACTGGTCTCTAGAGACCTGGATGTAGATGCGTAAATACGCTGAGAATGCAGGCGTGCTTCGCGATCCCAAGAAGTTTCCACGGAGCGAGTTGCAGCCTCATGTTCACGAACAGCATCAAGTCTCTCCTAACGCTCTTCGGTAGACTGTTGGGATCTTATGGTCTTTAATCATTTAGCACCTTTGGAACATTGGGAAAAATTTGACTCTTCTAGGCATGGTTATAGTTTTATTGTGATGATACCTGATCAATTAAAATCTAAGTGGCTGCACCCCTGCATATACCGGGTAAGCTACCGTGTAACGAAGTTAAATGGAAAAGGAAATTAAACACTCAAATAACATAAGCCCGAAGGCATACGATAAAAAAATGGGAGTTTTAGCCAGTAGAGTCTAATTTTCAACGATATACCATCGTCATCGAAAATTAGTCCTGAACTGTTCCCGCCTTCACCGCGTAGTACCTCCTACTTATGTTATTTTATAATTATGCAATGAATTTAGTGATAGTTTTAATTTCTATATCAAATGTTTCTGATCTTCGATTTTTATAAGTCAACAGGAAATGCCTATCAGACCGAACAACTTTTGCTAAGACGTCATTCCTATTTGAGTTATGGTGTAGCTGGGCTCTTGGAGTGCCACAACAGGTGTTCCAGATCTTCGATTTTTATACGTCAACAGCGAGTGCTCATAAGGCTGAACAACTCTTGCTAAGACGTCATTCCAATATATGTTAAAGTGTAGCTGGGCTCTTAAAGTTCCACATCAGGTATTCCGGATCTTCAAATTTATTCTCTCAGCAGAAAATGCTCACAACGTGGAACAATTTTTGCTATGGTACCATTTTTGTATCTCCTATAGTTTAGCTGGTCTGTTGCGGTTCTGCATCAGGTGTTCCGGATCTTCAAATTTATTCTCTCAGCAGAAAATGCTCATCACGTGGAACAATTTTTGCTATGGGGCCATTTTTGTATCGCCTATAGTTTAGCTGGTCTGTTGCGGTTCTGCATCAGGTGTTCCGGATCTTCAAATTTATTCTCTCAGCAGAAAACGCTCATCACGTGGAACAATTTTTGCTATGGGACCATTTTTGTATCGCCTATAGTTTAGCTGGTCTGTTGCGGTTCTGCATCAGGTGTTCCGGATCTTCAAATTTATTCTCTCAGCAAAAAATGCTCATCACGTGGAACAATTTTTGCTATGGGGCCATTTTTGTATCGCCTATAGTTTAGCTGGTCTGTTGCGGTTCTGCATCAGGTGTTCCGGATCTTCAAATTTATTCTCTCAGCAGAAAACGCTCATCACGTGGAACAATTTTTGCTATGGGACCATTTTTGTATCGCCTATAGTTTAGCTGGTCTGTTGCGGTTCTGCATCAGGTGTTCCAGTTTCCAAGATAAATTATAGCCTATGTGTTGACCAGACTTAATATCTATACAACAAAAAAAAAAACATTCAAATCCGTCCAGTAGTTCCGAAGATTAGCGTGTGCAAACAAACAGACAAACAGACAAACAGACATACAGACAAACAGACAAACAGACAGATTTTTTTTTTGGATTCGTGCTCTATTACTGTTTCTAAACCCCCCTCAATTATTATTTTTTAAATATATTCAATGTACAGACACAGTTTTTTTACAGTCTTATTATATGTATAGATATGTACAGTTACAGACGCCAGCACATGAAGCTACCCCAATATGTCAAATTTCTTTGATAGTTTTTCAACTTTATAATCTAACAAACACTAGGTAATAAGGTTCATGTTCGATTTGAAAAATTTGACGTCTGTACATACTTTTAATAAGATGACAACAAATATACCCAAAACAATAATAACTACTAGGTATCTACTACTTTTTATTATTTAATCCTTTTAATCATTTATTCATTAAAACATAAGCTTACAGTTAAAACCAAATCGCTTATATCTATACTAATAATACATTAGTGAATCTCTAATGTACTTTTTAATCCTATTGTGTTAGATAGAATTAGATTGACACGTATATGTATACATACTATAACCTAACCTAACTTACCATACCTACCTATAGCTAACCTAAGTACCTAACCTAACTTCCTTACTTACTGAAATGTATTGATTTAGAAAAATAAAAAAAATACATAACTTTTAACTGAACTACTGCGCTGCGTGTCTCTACGTTACATGTATACAATACTATAGTAGGTGGTAGTATTTGAAGTAGTAGTAGTAGTAGGAGGTAATAAATAAATAAATATAAATAAATATTCCACAACTTTCACACAACGCCATTTAGTCCCAATTTAAGCTTGATAAGCTTGTGTTATGGGTACTAAATAGCTGATGAACAACCTTATATATTTCTAAATACATACATATTATAGATAAATTACACCCAGACACAGAACAAATGATCGTGCTCATTACACAAACATTTGTCCTGGGTGGGAATCGAACCCACGACCTCCGGCATAGCAGTCAGGGTCACTAACTACTAGACCAACAGGCCAGTCGATTGGTATATAACAGCAATACATAAAGTAGGTACTACCTTGACTCTGTTGTTCTTCGTGATTAGTGGCCCTCCGCCCTGACTACTATGTCGTAGGTCGTGGGTTCGATTTCCACCCAAGACAAGAGTTTATGAGTTGAGGACGAACACTTGTTCTGTCTGATATCAATTAGGGTTGTGGGTAACAATTTGTGGGCATGACCACAGTGCTCACAACGGTCGAGATCCCCGTTTGTGTTTAAGTCCTATAGGATAATAGGTAGCAAAGCGAATCTTCAACCGCGTTAATCCAGACCCCTGGCTATTTACTTATTTGTTTGATCAGTCAACCAGGGGCTCGAGTCTGCTATTGCAATCGTGTCTCAATGACGGGTCATTGATCGAATATTTGACAACTTTGACAGTTTTTGTATGGGAAATGTCTCATAAGTTTGACGGTAGGTATACGTCAAAAATCGATCATTGACCGGTAATTGAGACACGATTGCAATAGCAGACTCGACCCCCAGGTTACTGGCTAAAAAATTACGTGTACAAGTATCAACCTGTTTACAGAAATAAATATTAATATAATTTTTTAACAATAATTGTGTACACAGTGCATTTACGATCTGTTAAATAGCTATATATATAATAGTAATCTGTTAAAGTTATACCGACAATACTAAAACACTCAATTACTCGCCCGACCCGGTAAGCGAACCAAAAACCCCATGCTTAGCAGTATCACTGACAACTAGGTACTAGACCAACGGCGCGTGTTATTTTTGTAGACAGTATAAGTACACTTTTTACCAAAAAAAAACCGAGACAAGTGCAATCCGGTCTCGCCCACCGAGGATTCCGTATGTTCGAAAAAAAAAGATACGGAGTCCAACTCGCACCTGAATGGTTTTATTTTTTTTAAACTAAATGGCCTGCATAAAATATCTTTTTTTTAGCGTAAACTTATAAGTTTGATTTTTTCACAACTTCATGGGCCCATAGACCTGAGAATACGGTTTTATTCACAACTGACAGTCGGACAACAAAGTGAGATAATATAAGGGTTCAGCTTTTTCCATTGCAGTAACGGAATCCTAAAAATAGGCAATTGTTGTGTGCAATGATTGTGATAAAAATGTTTTTTTTTATCACAAAACATTTTTAGCATTAAATTATCTCAAGATCAGCAATAACAGAAGTGAGTTTTAAATAGCAGAATGGTTTTATAGATGTAATGAAATCCTGTGCCATAGGTATACTGGCGGCGGACGAAACCAGCCCAACTCGTTCCAAGAACGTCTATAGGACGAATGCTCAACATTATTTCTAGAATCCCATAAAAAACGAAGGTCACTGTGACCCTAAAACCTAAACTTACGATTTGGTCAGACAAAAGGTGATAAACGATTAACTTACTTTGTTTATTAATAGGTAACTTTTTTTTGACTGCCTCGTTGGTCTAGTGGTCGCAAGCGCTACTGCTGAGCATGAGGTCCAGGGTGCGATCCCCGGGTCGTCCAAAGTGTTATTGAGTTTTTCCATCTGGGATTTCTCAGTAGCAGCCCGGACTCTGGGTTTGTGCCCGATTGATGGCAATAGGCTTGCCCCCTATTACATGAGACTTAAACATAACTGGCGAAATGTGGGTGTACTACCAGGTACGCCTCTGCCTAGCCATTCGGGGATTACAGGCGTGACGTTATGTTATGTTTTATAAAAAAAATGTTTAAGATTCCTGTTAAGTGAGGCTAGTGGCTAAATAATTATGGCGGGTCAATCGAAGGTTAAGCGTCGCCTGTCGAGGTCATTCCGTGGATGACTGGCCTGTTGGTCTAGTAGTTAGTGATCCTGACTGCTATGCCGGTGGTCGTGGGTTCGGACAAATGGACAAATGTTTGTGTGATGAGCACGATCATTTGTTCTGTGTCTGGGTGTAATTAATCTATAAATATGTATGTATTATATTTAGAAATTCAGTTGTTAAGTACTCATAACACAAGCTCTGCTTAGCTTGGGGCTAGATGGCGTTGTGTGAATAGTCGTGGAATATTATTATTATTTACTAGATTTTAAGATCCATACGTATTTTGTAAAGTACAAACGCCAGCACATCAAGTTACCCCAATGTGTCAAATTTCTTTGATCGTTTTTCAACTTTATGTCAAACTTGAAAATTTGAATTTGGAAAATTTGACACATTGGGGTAACTTGACGTGCTGGCGTCTGTACGTTAAGCAGCGATGTCATTAACAGATCTTTAACGTTTGTTACTCGAGTATTCAGAATCCCTGAAGTGTAGTGATTAAAGTCTAGGTCTCCTGACGACGTAAGTTTCTTCACCGATATCATTGGTGTTACTGAATACTTAATATGAATTGAAAACGTCACAATGGTAGGTACGTGACCGAATTTGAACCCGCAACTTCGTAAATGACAGGCCAGACCTTATCCACTGAAACATCATGAAACATTTAAAACTGGATACTTATGCATCTTATTTTAGAATTGAATGAAAACAATCAGTGTATTTGATTCAGAGTCTTGTAAGAAAGAAACAAAGAGATTTAAAATACTATAGAGCGGGCATGTCAAGGAAATGTCATAGAAAAACTTTGATCCCATGTCTCAGTAACGCCATCTAGAATAATATATGAATATTGGAGCGGCAGCGGAGCGTACTACCAAAAACTCATAGACCTATGTATCCAGCAGGACACACTTTTTCGGACGAAAATTGTGTTCGTGATGTCCGGTATAGGTATTGAATGTCTTTGGAAAGAAACAAGTTAATACACCAACATTAACTACGAATCCTTCCACTTTTACCATATTTATTTTTTGTCTTATTAATCGGTAGTAACCACTTCGCCGTCGGTGCATTTCTCGAATCTTAAACAAGTTCACACGCGATAAACACATTAAAACAGGTGGACGGACGGACGCTCTGTCGCTGTAAGGAGGCCCAAATTATGGACCACTCGCTTCTGTAATTGATTTTTTTTACGTAAACAAAATAAGCTTGTTTGAGTCAGTACGACTGAGTAGGTACTTTGTGCGACGGTGTAGTTTAGTTCCAAGTTTCTCGATAGATGGCGTTGTATTGCCCGTTTTCTGAATCGCGGTGTTTAGATTTCCTCTCGTTGAACAATCCTCGTGCTTACTAGAAGGTTTGAATGCTGTCCACCAAAGTATCTACATTAAAGCGCCAAAAACCCAATGGCTAAGGCTTCGGCCTGGCGATCTAGAGGTCGTGAGTTCGATCACTACCCATTGCACTGTTGATGTAAATCCACTACAGACACATAAGCATATTTAGGTTAGTTGTAGTGGTTAACAAGACTACTGGGGCTCGAGTCTGCTATTGCAATCGTGTCTCAATGACCGGTCATTGATCGAATATTTGACAACTTTGACAGTTTTTGTATGGGAAATGTGTCATAAGTTTGACGTTATACGTCAAAAATCGGTCATTGACCGGTCATTGAGACACGATTGCAATAGCAGACTCGACCCCCTGGTAACGTGCAAACCACATTCTTAGTAGTATCTAGAAGTTACGCTACTACTGTTGCTGTAATCTGGCCCTCCAATCAGACACCAAACTTATACAGCGCCACCGAAGGGCTATTCAGCTGCACCCAATCCCAATAATCATCTGCTTAGCCTTTTCCCAACTATGTTAGGGTCGGCTTCCAGTTTAACCGGACGCAGCCGAATACCAGTGTTTTAAATGGAGCGACTGGCTGTCAGACCTCCACAACCCAGTAACTCATGGGTAACAAACATGATACCTCTTAGTTAATCTGGTTGTCAGACTTTCGAGCTTCTGACTACAAGTAACGACTGTCAAAGATCTACAAATGACAGCCGGGAACAACGGCTTAACGTGCTTTCCGAGGCACGGAGGAGTCTTGGTATGTGATAAATGGTCACCCGTCCACAGACCGACCTCGTCAAGCGTAGCTTAACCTTCTATCGACCCATGCGGCTGTTATAATTTAGCCACAAGCTCCTCACTCAATCTCAATATAATTGGCAAAAGGCTAGCCAGTTGATGATGTAGGTTTACCTATAATAAATTAAGTATTAGTTGTACGTACTGTTACCTGCTTACCTTATAGAATTGATAAACCTTAATTCGTAAAAAGTGCTTGCTAGTGTGTAAATAAATATGCTTAACATACGCAGAGACCAAAACTGTCGCTTATCTCATGTGGGGCTTGGCAGTGACCATCTAATAGACTGCTACGTTTCTTACTTACATACATCGTAGGCTTCGTTAATGATCAAGATCATGCATCTAGTCACACAACAATTTATTCTAAGTAGATACTGCTTGTTACTCATGCTAATAAAACAGCAATATTATTATTACTCGTTTTGTACCAAACAGATATTCAACCGATTACTTTGGTAAATGCATAACAGATGGCGCTACTGTACCTATTCTTGAAAGCTAGCGTTAACAGATTGCTTAATAGATAGATTTTGACATCATCAGCCGATTGTAGTTTTTGTAATATACGTGTTATTACAAAAAATACAATTAATTAGCTTCTCTAACAATATTGTAATTTCCATACTGTGGTAAATTATTTAAATCCGAATTATTTAATATTTTGACTTCTTAAAGCTATTTTTTACCTAAAGGAATGAAATAATGTATTTTTTACTTATGTAATTTAATATATGTTTTAGAACGACTAAGTTTTTATAAAAGTGTAAAAAATGTAACTCATTATTTTTGTAAGTAGGTGTAGGTATGTCTATCGCTTCGTTAAACCCCGGAAGGACACCGGTGTCCGCCTGTAATTGTCTTTCTGTTGTGTCTCTAATTACCTCAACTGAAAGGGTAAGCGCACTTTACCTAAAACAAAACCATTCACTATTACCTTCCTTAGATGATTCACTAATAAAATATTTATGATTTTTAAGTGTAGTAGCTACCTAGCTAACTGTCAAATTTTCCCATATGTTTGAAATAAAGTTGAAAAACTATCGAATACATTTGACACATTTGGGTAGGTTGATGTGCTGGCCTCCTACCTATGTTTTGTTGATAACTTAAGTCGCCCATCCACAGAACGATCTCAATAGACGTAGCTTAACCTTATATCGTCCCTGTGGCTGTTGATCTGGGGCTCGAGTCTGCTATAGCAATCGTGTCTCAATGATTGGTCATTGATCGAATATTTGACAACTTAGACAGTTTTTGTATGAGAAATGTGTCATAAGTTTGACGTTATACGACAAAAATCGATCATTAACCGGTCATTGAGACACGATTGCAATAGCAGAGTCAATCCCCTGCATGTATGAGCTAACTTTGGATAAGCTATTTCAATTTGGTGCAAGAATGGTTGAATTGAAGCTTTGTCAAGACAAAAGTTTTTAAAATATTTTACTGCAAGATAGCGTTCTAATGCGAGGATTAGTAAATACTCAATGACACAAGGCGTGAGAGTGTTATAAATATTAATCTTGTTCTATACTTACTTACATATAGGTATTCTTTCTAGGTACCTATGTTACACAACTAAAAATGATTATTGATTATTATTTTTCATTCCTACGCTGCAAGAGCTTATCCGTTAAGGTGGGTCAGTATGAAAAAACCATAACTATTCAAGATGGTTTTATATAATAATATGTCGTGGAAAACGATATTCTTGAATAATAAGTTGTGAAGTTGATTAAATTAGTACAGAGTCTATGGTGACCAGCGTGACGTTACTTGTCATTTGAAAATGGCGCGAATGTGTTTTCGGTAGTGTCACGTGGACAGAGTCGTGCTGGTGCGTGGGAGCTGGGCAGAGCTCAGATTTGATTTGAGACACCGACGAAGACACACATCCAGCACGAAACTGTCAGTTACCTAGATTTGAGTTGTTTTGTGATTGGGATTGTTAAGTGAGGTTGTTGCTGCAATGAAGATTGCTATTCTACGTTATGAACTCTGTACCACGAAGCCCCCATCGGTGTCGGCTCATCGCTCGGCCATCGCTGACGCCGACATCAGAAGTGGCATAAAGAACTTGCTTCCAACTTTACTGGCGAGCTTCACCGAGATGTGATGAGATCTTCGTCGTGACGCACCAGAAGAACAAGATGCAGTGATCGAAGTCTGCTTGCTACATCGGGCTCCATCAAGAGAGTATGCGAGGTGCAAGATGCGAGGCTCCTGCAGCGCGGGTTGGCAGCGCGGCGGCGCGCGGGCGGCAGCGCGGCGGTGCAGCGTGGCGCAACTACAGATGCGCAGTTGTGCACGAAATAACTGGTATTTTCTGGTAGTAACAACAATCCGGTGAGTCGTGTAATTTTTGTTTTGATTTCGGTAGGTACCGGATGTTGTCTTGCTAAGTTGTACTATAGTCGCAATTTTAGAGGTCAATGCGAACGTTTGTGTAAAGGGCATACCTAGGTAGTACCTAGTAGTACCTACAAACATAGACCTAGTACCGAACGAATTATTTACGAAGTTTTAAATAGTGGCAATAGTTTATTTTATATGCGGGTAGCGCGTAAAAAAGATAATTAATCATTTCAAATAGGTGTGTGATGGTAATGATCGTTCGGGAAATGTTTTATGGAGGGTATCGCAATCAACAAAATGTTTGTTGGTTAATTCGAAACAAAAATGTGTGGTGGATTATGGGTGTTTACCCAATCAGTTCTTTGTTTTAAAATTGTCGATACCGCGGGTATGTACAGAGATCCTATATGATTACTTTACGTTATGAATATTGCCATAATTTTAATTAGGTAATGGTTTATCGTGCAGGGGTTGAGTACCCCTTGTGAATTGAGAATTAGACTTCAAACTCAAACCTTATCGTCTATAGGCAAGCTTAAAAACTCAGCCTAGACAAAAGGCAATAAGTAGTGTCAAAGGTCAAAGGTCCAGGAACTATTGGATGCTTACGGCATGCGTTCGTGTCCGTCACCTTTTGAGAAAGCTATTCTTTTAACAAAGCAGCTAATAGATAGGCTACTTGAAGTTAAATTAGCAAAGGGCTATTTTAATGCGTTAAATTGACAATAATGCGATCGAGATATTGTTTAGCGTTTTGCCTGTGGTCTGTTTACGTGGCCATATTTTGTTACGTTGTTGTTATTCAACAGCGATCGAAGTTGTGACATTTAAAACTCAGTAAGTAAATAGACCGAACCGAACCGAGAAAAAGGCTTCAAAACCTTAACCTTAACCTCTGACGTCAACCTTACAGACTAAGTCGGACGAAAGGAAAGTAGTGTGATAGGTACTCGGTTCAAAAACTATTGTGTGATAGGTACTGTTATTTGCCCTAGTTAATCCCTGTTTCTAAAAACTTTAGCAAGGGTTGAAAGGCTGCTGGGTGTATAATAAACGCCGACTAAAGCCGGATTTTCCTTGAACATTTCGAAGTGTTCATTTGTGAAGCGTTATGTAAAGTTTCTAGGCTATGATATCATAGCAAAGGTGAGCTGAAGCTTAGTTAAACTGCCTTTCTTGATAATATTCACCATGTTAGGCGGTTCATAGGTTTTTCGTATAGGTTTTCGTTTTTTTAATTTACCCTCACTGTTTTTATTGATGACTAGTAAACAATTTGGTCCATATAATGGAAATTGGGACACTGACAGATAAGATAACAAATAATTTCAATTTTACCGACTATACCTGGTTGTTTATTTTCTTATTATGAACTCTTAATTTAAATGTGATTGAAATTCAAACTGATGCAAGTGCGGCGCTATTCCCTTTATTTTGTAAATCGTATGGAAACCTTGTTGATATCACCACGGTATCAGAAAGCTGGTTGTTAGCCTAAATTTAATTTGAGCAAAGCTTGAAATCGGTTTGACCACAATATTAGGACCAGGTTTTTAAATTAGCTTAATGATTGTGTTTTAATTAAAAATGAGGACAGAAGTCAAACTAAATTAGATTCAAGTATGAATGCCCCGATCACCAAGTTCCTTGAGAATTGAATGACATAGTTGATGACAGTGGTAGTGAAACCACATTTGGTTAAGAATAGCTTGTATACTCGTACTCGTAACATGTGGCGATGGGTCTATATGGAATCGTTGGTGCGATGTCTGTCTGTGTTGGTGCACAGATTTTAATGAGTTTAGTATGCATTGTTTATAAATGATGATAAAGAGTAACAGAACTGTTAGAATTACTGTGTTGTAACTTATTGGTCGGACCTTTTCTAATGACTAGGTAATGTAGTGCGCAGTGCAGTTATTAGTAGTGTAGTTATTAGCAGAGTTCAATACTGTGCTTAGACATGTGAAGTACCAATAGGTTATTATCTCGTTAACTAATGACAGAAATTCATTTGAATAAACTTAAACTGATGTTTCACCGACTAGACGACTGTCCAAGATAGTCGTGAGCGTCTATTAACTGAATTACAATCGCGATTAATGGGTGGTTTACCATTCACTCTGGTAACTTACAAAAGTTCCAAGTCGTACTCGTGTTGTTTATCGCTGTCCTTAACAACTCGATCTTCGCGAAGTAGAGATAGTATCGTACGACTATCCGACAGAGTAGTTCCCGCTTTTCTAACCTGTTTCTCCTTCTCGAAAGGCGTGATGATTTCGTGCGTATGTCCGTAGATGATTGACAGTCAAATTTAGATAGTAGGTACTTTGGGTAAATTCCCACTACCGTGTAAAGAGATCAAACTTCTTAGGTCAATGGTAATGAAAAACGTTTCTCTAAGTTCCGTTTTGATAGTACCTACTAAAATGAAACTTAAGTGTTAGTAACTTGGTTTACATTAAAAATGAAAAGCCTAGCTTAACTAAGCTTGACCCGAAGTGAAGGTTCTTTTAAACGCTTGCGGGCGACCAGTATGTTGTAAAGTCAAGTCGTAAGATACCAACCTGTGAAGTTCAAACGAGTTAGAAGAAGAAAACAATGTTTCTGAGGGCAAAAGAACCTCAACAGACCTATGATACACTTGTTGGCTATCCGGTAAATCTGCATCCATAAGATGCAATCGCAACTGCATACGTTGTCGTTCAGGGCGTGATGAGCGGCTTGTGGTCTAGCGGGGACCTGGGCCTTGAAAGAGACTATTTTGTACGGTCATGTAATGACTTGAGGGTCGCGGACTCTGAGGTGATAACGATATGGGTGGCAGTACCGAATTGTCAATAGCTGTGGCAGGGCCATGAGTAGTGTGTTTATTTTTGAAATTTGATAATTATGAACTTTCCGTGTTTAAGTTCTAAAAATGGCTTAGTTAAAGTTCGTTTAGTTATTGTGAGTACTGAGTAGTCATTACTAGGTAATGATTATCTGTAAAGTTTTGGAATACATTTCATCTTACTTAACGTATACTCTATGGATTTAGTGTGAGGGTTTGGTGACCGTTCCAGTTGCGCCGGAGCATGTAAGAGGTGCGCGTGGTCTGCTTTTTATGCGCAGGATATCCTTTCCGAGGGGTAGCACTTACGCGGCTGAGATGGTTAGCTTCTGGGGTTGGATCACAAGCCGATGGCCTGTGTAGCAATGACTTGCCTGAGTGGCAATGACTAGCCTGTGTGGCAATGACTAGCCTGTGTGGCAATGACTAGCCTGTGTGGCATTGACTAGCCTGTGTGGCAATGACTAGCCTGTGTGGCAATGACTAGCCTGTGTGGCAATGACTAGCCTGTGTGGCAATGACTTGCCTGTGTGGCAACGACTAGCCTGTGTGGCAGTGACGAGCCTGTGTGGCAGTGACGAGCCTGTGTGGCAGTGACGAGCCTGTGTGGCAGTGACGAGCCTGTATGGCAGTGACGAGCCTGTGTGGCAGTGACCAGCCTGTGTGGCAACGACGAGCCTGTGTGGCAACGACGAGCCTGTGTGGCAACTGTGAGCCTGTGTGGCACCCGTGAGCCTGTGTGGCACCCGTGAGCCTGTGTGGCACTTGTGAGCCTGTGTAGCACCCGTGAGCCTGCGTGGCACCAGTAAGCCTGCGTGGCACCTATGAGTACCTATGTGTGGCACTCGTGAGCCTGTGTGGTACCTGTTAGCTTTAGCCTGTGTGGTATGTGAAAGTCTATGTAATACCTACTATGTCGTGCATTTGCATAGCACTATCTTAGTACACTTTCAGTTCTAGTAATGTTATCGGTCTTAGTGACGATTCATTCTGCCTGGATTTGTTTCGATTAGAGGTGTCAAGGTTTGACATACACCCTTGAAAATTTAGTTGTGGTCAGAATGACCGAGTTTTGAAGTATGTGAAAAATGCGTGCGTGCGTGTGTTTTGAAGTATGTGACCAATACGAGCGTGCGTGCGTATACGTGTTCTGTGTGTGTGTGTGTGTTTATTTTTAGTAGACACGAGGACGTGTGATGGTCATGATGGCCGTGTCGTGGAAAACGATATTCTTGAATAATAAGTTGTGAAGTTGATTAAATTAGTACAGAGTCTATGGTGACCAGCGTGACGTTACTTGTCATTTGAAAATGGCGCGAATGTGTTTTCGGTAGTGTCACGTGGACAGAGTCGTGCTGGTGCGTGGGAGCTGGGCAGAGCTCAGATTTGATTTGAGACACCGACGAAGACACACATCCAGCACGAAACTGTCAGTTACCTAGATTTGAGTTGTTTTGTGATTAAGATTGTTAAGTGAGGTTATTACTGCAATGAAGATTGCTATTCTACGTTATGAACTCTGTACCACGAAACCCCTATCGGTGTCAGCTCATCGCTCAGCCATCGCTGACGCCGACATATAGAAACGCCATGTCGTAATTATAGTGATTATTAAATTCACAGTCAATATTAGATACTCACATAACTTCAGCTGTAGTAGGAGTCGTAATATCAAACAGGTCAATTTGCCCATCATTACGAACAACTTTTACTATGGGACGAACATAAAAACCAAAAAAAAAATTAAGCTGTTTCCCATTTAGTCAAAAATAAACCTATTAAGCAGCCATTCTTTAACGTTTCAACTTAAATAAAGATCTCAGCAGTCGCTTTTACAACGCAACACTTTCTTTATTCCGCGACAATATTAAACTACTCAAAAAGGAGCTACCTATCTAACTGACAATATTTATTTTTAAAGAGCAAATTACGTTATTTTATAGAAAACTAAGTACGTGCCCATATAAATCTGTCACGTCCCGCCAAAATACCGCCACAGCTTAATAAGAATCAATTACAAAACACAAAACCCACGTTCGATCGTTAACCCGAAATGACATGTTTCATCGAAAATCTGCAATATAACAGTACATAATAACAGCTCACGTATTTATCGCGATCTTTTTGCCACGGCCGGGAGTCGAACGGACAATGGGTGTCGGCCTGCGCCTGCGCAGCGCTAACGGTCGTCCACAAATCAGATCGTCATTACACGGGCGACTTTTTTACGGACATTCTTGAACGCAAAAAGTTTTGATTTGACCGCACTGTAGTGGGCGTGAAGTGGATTGGCCGTTAATTCTAACCACAGGCATACAGGTAAATTAGTAATTCACGGAAAACCTTTCAGGGGGTGAAAGTAGCTGAATTATTAACAACTTTTGCTATAAGCTCACCAACTCACCACTGAGTAAGTCAACTAATAAAAATTATGCTATTTCATTCTTTTTAATCTAATAAAGATTTAGTTGTGTAGAAGTGGTTGATTCCAAATAAATTAAAATATATAAGTACATATTAGTTCACTAACTTTTAGGTGCGGATTCATCCTCGTGGAGGTCCAGCAGTCATCATGCACACCGAAACCTAATACTGGGATAAAAAGTGTACCTATACATTATTCAATTTTTTTTTATGTCTGGTTTGAAAACCCTCGTGGATGTCCGTTTCCTTGGGGTTTGTCAGATTGTTACTAACTAAAAACTCTCACACTTGCGCCCCGGTGGTCGCAAAAATACTTTATCCAGGTTATGTTCTATCCGTGGGCAATTTTATTCGAATCTTTCCAGCCGTTAACAAGAATCTCAAATTTGTATAAAATTTATTACATTATTTAAGATACTTGTCTTGGCCAACCAGCGGCCACTTCTCACCTCGCCAACGATAGGAAGGCGCCACGCCAGCGACAAGTGTTAAATTGGAGCTCGAACGAAACAAAAGCAAAAAAAGCAAGTATCGGCAACTGAACGGAGGAAAAACAACGCTCTCGGACGTTGTTGCCTAGGCTTAGACACTTTCTAACGCAAAGAAATTGTGGTAGCAAGTATATTCTGGTACCTGTACATCATCTTTGTCCCAAAGAACCATTGATAGCCTAGTCTGTGACTGCCAAGTTGCAATAGGTCTCGAGTTCGAACCAAGTCGAGTCAATTTACTTTAGCTTGAGTTTAGTTAGTTAGTGAACTATTTATTACTAACTACTTAACAGATGTCCTGCGGTTTCACCCGCGTACTGCGTAGGTCCCGTTCCCGTCGGAATACAGGGATAACAAGTAGCTTATGTGTTAATCCAGGGTTTCAGCTAACTCCATACTATACTTTATTAAAATCCATTCAGTAGTTTTTACGTGAAAGAGTAACAAACATCCATCCATCCAGCCATCCTCAAACTATCGCGTTTATAATATTAGTAGGAAGTAGGATATTTTGTATTATTGCGAATAATTTTATTTGATTTATTCATAATAATAACTCGTAACTAAATTGTACTGTATAAATTCAAGTTCTTCTAACTTACCAGAGAGCCGTGTTGCTGTGGAGTTTGTTCCGCCACTTCTTCTTCCCAGCAAAAACACTAGGGAGTGGCGAATGGCGGGATTTTTGAGGGTCCGTCTTATGTAATTTGGACATTCAAAAAGTGCTGATCCTCAGCGACTTCAGCCTAATTTAAATAAGTGATCATGAAATGGAAGTCACACAGAAATAAAACTTAAATTTTATCACTTGTTTCAAAAAGGTTGAAGAAGGAAAACATCTTAAATCCTTAAGATGTTTTCCTTCAACCTCGTCTTCTATCTTAGAGATATTTCTCGACAGCTTGTGAAGCCAAGTCAGAGGCCTATGGGCAAACTCTGACACCAGTAAGTCACAAACTGCACGAGAAGAAGAAGATCTTTGTCCGAAGAACTAGGCTCGTTTGAGAAACAAATCAAATTAAGATTCATTACCTAATTTAAGCACATGCAACCACAAACCAAAGAGAATCTCCTAAAGAAAAATCAGAAAAAAATCTCATTAAAAAAAAAGAAAAGAAGAAGAAGAGAAGAAGAAGTGAAGAGAAGAGAATCTCATAAATGAACGAATGCATTAATTAAAGCCATACTTATAACTTGAGGGTTTGTCAGCACAGCACCTGCCATTATGCACACACCAAAATGAATGAGTTACATTTATGATGATTTCGAAATATGAGTCATATCATTCTTAGAAGGTAGATATCTACCTACTTAAATAAATGACGTCAAATACATAACGGTTCATTAAAAAAACCGGCAAGGAGTGAATCTGTCTCGCCGATCTTGAATTACGTTCTTAGATAAAAATATTTATTCCAAATATTTCTATGGCATTGGCAATAGTCTCGCTCGGTATTACAATAACAAAATGTGGGTGTACTATATAACAGGTACACCTTTGTCTATACAGCTAGGCATGTTATGAAATATTTCCTTATGTTGAAAGTTCAAAATATTCTATTCATTACTACTTTTTAGTGACTACAACTCCAAGTTTTGGTTGAGGCTATTTTCTTTTCCTTCTATTGGTCTTTCATTACTGAGGATCTTGGTCTCTGGACCTCGCGGGCCATCCCCCTTCATCGGCTCTGGACCAATGTCGCCATCACCTCCAGGTGACAACTACTTCAGGACGAAGCCACATTTCCTTCGTCAGACCATCGTGTTGGCGACCAGCCTTGTGCTCACTTCCCTTGCTATTACCAACGTTGGCTAGGTTTTCGAGGCAGCTGGACATCATTTTATTTAGAGAGCCTCCATGATTGCGCTTCACATGCCGCCGAGAAATATCTCTAAGGCCCGCTGGTTTCCTTACATTGTTTTTTTTCACCGTTTTTAAAGCAAGTATGCACATGACAGAAAAGTTGCAGGAGCGTTTGTGGTTCGAGCTCGAGACCTATGGCTTGGTTGTATTCCGGTCACATCACAAGATGATGATGATGGCTGTTCCGTCATCGCAGTCACCAGGAAGCTTCGCAAATCATGGATAGCTCAATGGTCTATCAGGCTCTGCAACTACCTTCTCTTAATACCGAGGAAACACGTGCCTCCTTTACAGTCTAAAAAAAAATTCTGTTCTAGTGCTTGAAGCCACTTAGCACTTGTTACCAGTGGGGTGACTGAACTTAAGTTACTTTGGTTTTTTACTACAACGTAACTTTGCGCTTGTAACTTAGTTTATTTGTTTCTAAGCTGTTAAATAACTATGTGGGGACAAGTAGGAGTGGTCGCAACCAAAAACTGGGGGGAGGGATTATATTATGTAGTTAAAAATATGATCAGGAATCACATAAGGATGTCGTCTATTTTTTAGGTTGGCAATTATTTTATTGGAAAAAAATAATTGGTAACACTGGTACCTATTCAGCTGCATCCGGGTTGACTAGAAGCCGAACCCAATATAGCTGGGAAAAGTCAAAACAATTTTTTTTTGATACAGAACCCTAGAATTACTTTTATTTATAGACAGGTAAAATCGCATTCCGTATTCAATATATTTGGAAAACGTACTGAGAAAACGTCAATATACACGTGTGGGACAGTTAACGTGTGTTGTGTGAAGGGCGGGCTTTTTGGGGGACAGTCTTTTGGAATTTTGATTTGAAGAACTGCTGATCCTCAGCCAAATTTAAATAAATTAGTTTGATTATTATTAAGCAGGTATTATAAGCCTTTATGAGCAAACTTGTTGATCAATGCTCGTGCCTTCTCTGTACTTGAAGAGGACTTTGTCCTGCAGTGGCACAGTAACAGGCTGGTTTTTTTTAGCCTAATTCTGTTGGGGACTGTGCGCTTGCGACCCCTTGTTGTTTTACGGGTTAGATGAACCCTACAACCGTAAGGTGTTCAAGTAATAGCCGGTCGATTCAGTTAAAGTTACGCCGTAGACACTAGAGTGATGAACTCTCAATGTCTAGCATTAGTATGGAATGACAGCTCAATTCGTCCTCACTGCGCTAACATTTTCACGCGATGATTTGACCGGAATCACACTGCCAGATCTATCGAGAAAAAAAGGATGTATAATTTACCGATTTATTTATTTATTATTTACCCTCGCATCAGAACGTAGGTACAGCAATTACACTAATGGAGCTAAATTCGTAAAACAATAAAAGTAATGTCATCTGCTTCTTAACATCATTCTATCCTGTGTCATCGAACGGGCGGCTGCTGTAAATCAGACATGCATCGTGGTCTGCTGCATTATACATGTTATGAAACATATTGTTTCAAATGTAACGAACTCGAGGTCCCAAATGATGTCGGTCACGCGGTATGGCAACGATTGCAGGATCTCCGCGACGTCAAGATGTGGCAGGAGGCTGTGGCGTTAATCTATCCCGTCAAAAGGCCCGCCTCACCAGCCATTACTCTTGTACAATTTCTTCGTGGCATAGCAATACCACAATCAGCTATGACAACGAAACTAAATAAAGAGTAATTTTCTCCGATACCTTTTACAATTACATCAACGCCTCCCGCCACCATTCTAACACAACGAAAATCAAACAAAATAAAACACATTTAATAAAGCAATCTCATCAACTTCATCTCACAACTTAGCTCTTAAGTTATGTAACAACAAAAAACACAAGTGGCATACTGCGAGCCGACAAATCTTACGACCGGTTGTAAGTCGTAATTGTTTCAAGTAACAAAAAGTCCGACTTAAGGCAAGCAACTCGCCGTATGAATGGGAGGACCGTCCGCCCGGGGAAAATAAAAACGCTCCATATTCGTGAAATGATTAAAAAAGAAAGAAATCGGAAAATAAAAGAAAAGGCAAGTCCGCGGCACGTACCGTCGTCCCCTTTTTTAAAAAGAGAACTATTCCAACGGAGCGTGAATGAAAAACGCGCCCACTACGCGCCGCGTAACCGTAATCTTGTGATTATTATTTTTATTTTTGAGTCTCGACTTCCTTTTTTTATTATTATTTAGTCTTATTATTATGTTATTTTATACGTTTTATCGCGTGTGGCGCCGTATGTAGGTCAGGACGGTGCGCGGGGGATTTTTTTTGGTTTTCCGCGCAAGGTCGATGTGTTTGTCTTGTTTTGGTCGCGGCGCGGTGTGGTAATTGCTGCAGTGCGTTGAACTGCAAGATGAACTCACGAATTTGTATGACTTGGCTCATTATCATTGAATTTATCTTTACTTTCATTTGGTTTTGTTTCGCGAACTGCGGCTCTGTTCATTAAGCATCAATGAAATGTGCACCGATTGAAAATTACATATAGGTATTATAGTTGGTGTTGTTTCCTGTCATGTGTTAAATCCGACTTTTTCCATTATGTCTAAAAAGCAAATATTGATTTGATTAATTAACGCAAATTGCTATTTAGACGCTTCATGAAAAATATCTGTAACATACGATTAAACTGGAAGTCGACCCCAACATAGTTGGAAAAAGGCTCGGCAGATGATGAATGCACTAAACATAAATAAAAGATTTATTTTTCTCTTTTCATTTAGGGGAGTCGAAGCTATCTAAAAGTAAATAATATTGAATCAATAATTTTAAAACGCTTCCGACATAGATCACTTAAATACGTTGTTATTTTTAAGACAAGCATAGTGGCTTTTGTATTATTATTACGGATCTGAACGTCTAGCCTTTTGAACTAAAACATACCTATACGATAGATATAAAAAATCTTTTGATTCCCACCCAGGACAAATGTTTGTTTGATGAAGTGATGAGTACGACAATTTGTTCTGTGTCTGGGTGTAATTTATGTAAGTTTGTATATTGTTAGTACCCATAACACAAGCTCGGCTTAGCTTGGGAATAGATGGCGTTGTATAAAAGTTGTGGAATTTATTTATTGAAGTTTATACGTCTATTATCTATCGTCTATATATATATCTATCGTCGGATATCTCCAAAACATATCGATAGGTAGAGTTTCGATAACCCTACTGTTTCAAAATGCCAGTGACATAACGTTGATTAGATAACAATGTACCTAACTAAATAATTCGTTACTTCGAGCCAGTGTATCACAATCTAGAACACTCATCCCAGGTGTATTAAAACCGAACTTTAAATCTAACAGGTGACAGACCACAGGTGTACGAGATGGTACTTATGCAGCGGAAACCACGACGGGCACAAGACAGCCATAACATGGTAATTTTTAGTCAATCAATCATACGAAAGTCAGAAGAGAAAATTAACATATCAATCATGTGTCTTGGGATTTGTCTAACGATTGTTTGGTACGTGTGCATCGGATTTTTTTATATGTATAGGAGGGATTTGTTGTTAAGCGCAGTTTTTCAAAATAATTTGATTTTACTTGATGCTTGAAGAAGACTTAATATATTAACTTAGTAAAATTGTGTACGCTTAGTTTATTGAATACATAACGCTTAGTTCCCGAAGGGTAAGGCAAAGGTCTACCAACATTAAACCCACAATAAAGAAATATGCAAAAAAAAATAATGGAGACTTAACAAATTACGTACTTACAATTAAACTGAAAATTCAGTGTTTGTTCAGTGACATAATTACTTTGTAACGGATAGGCCTCTTTGATCCGGTGGTAGTAAGCCCAACTGTTGAGTATGGTTTGATTCCTGGGTAGGTCAAACAGTTTTTCTATCTAGGATTTAAAATAGTATCACGGAGACTGGGTCTGAGCTTGTTTGTTGCCAATAGGCTCACCACATGGTTGGTACTTGGACATAACGTTCTTTAGTGTACTATAGATACCTTACGTTTTGTGCGGAAATTATTAACAAACTGAAACCCGAAATCGAAACCAGGATCTTCACTTACCATATTATTCTAAAGCCAACACTTAAGACCACCAAACTGTGAGGTTTACTCGTACAAAATAGAATGCAAAGTGTACAGACGCCAGCACGTCAAGTTACCCCAAGGTGTCAAATTTCGTTGATCGTTTTTCAACTTTATGTCAAAGAAAATAAGGTTCATATTCAATTGGGAAAATTTGACACATTGGGGTAACTTGATGTGCTGGCGTCTGTACAAAAACTATACTATGAAACATTCAAACTTATTATTTCATTTTTCAGGGACTTAGGTTTCCACATATATTGGCAGTCGAGAAACGGGAATTTTGAAAATGCTTTTATTAAGTCAAGTAATCATAGCAATGTAAGCTAGCAATACCATCATCTGCCTAGCCTTTTCCCAACTGCATCTGTTGGGGTCGGCTTCTAGTTTAGACAGAAGCAGCTGAATGCCAGTGTTTAACATGGAACGTCTGCCTCTGACCTCCACAACCCAGTTCTTTGTAACACGATAATATAATAATAATAATATACGCAGGCCAGCTTGTGGCGAGCTGTTGGGCAGCAGCAACCCCACGGACCTGATCTCCCGGGAGATTTCTTGTTGCTCACCTCTGGCTTGCCTTAATTGGCCGGCCAGAGTGAACTCTGACGAGGAATGGAGCTCCACCTCTTTCTTGCCTTAGTTGGCCGGCTAGAGTGGAGATTCGCAAGAGCAAACGTGCTCGGAGGAAGGAAGCATTCCAGTAAGGTGCTGGTAGGGATCTTGACCGTACTTCCGGGATTGTCCTGATAGCCGTGGAATGCCGCTCCACTCCTTTAGCACCTCAGGACATGTTGCCCTCTTGTCGCTACGTCACTATGTGCTAGCGGCCGTTTTTGAGGGCCCATTATTGAGTGTGCAAGTCACCCCCTGTCATTTAATCTGTGTATATGTAACTTGATAAGGCAGGGGCCATAGTCTTTCATAGTTCTAGGTATTCAGTCCATTTTAGCTACCCTAACCTATAGTCCAGTACTTTTGTTACCTACCATATTCTGTAATAGTCTTACTCCAGTCGTAGGTTTTCCTTGGGTGCACTTGTCTAGTGCATACAGGGAAAATCTGCGATTGGTGCCTCAATTCTTTAAAAACGACAAAAGGCTTCTGCGAGTTGGCTTCAGCTCCTCGTACGCCTTCCAAAGGTCCGGAACCCAAGGGTTCCGAGAAATAACAAGGACTAAAAATAATAATTCCAGCCGGTTACTGTCCCACTGCAGGGCAAAGGCCTCTTCTCATACAGAGAAGGCTCGAGCTTTGATCACCACGCTTGCTCAATACAGATTGGCGATTTCAAACTTATATTAACTATAAGTCCAGGTTTCCTCACGATATTTTCCGTCACCGCTGTCAATGATGTCTAAGATAAACTTATGTGAATTGAAAAAGTGACATTGGTACTTGCCCGGATTTGAACCACAACCTCATGCATGAGAGGTAGGCGCCTTAACCCTTTGATAAGACTGACTGCTAAACTTTCGAGCTTCCGACTACCCAGTCGGAAGTTCGAAAGTTTAGCAGCCAGTCAGATTTTTGACAGACACATGACAGCAATAGCTTAACGTAGGTACTTCCCGATTGCCATGTAATTAATGGTCTTGACAAGCGTCCACGTAACGGCCTCGACAAGCTGTAGCTTAGCCTCCATTGAACCCACCATGCTATTACTATAATTTAGCCACAAGCTGCTTAGTAATATGAAAGGAAAAACCGATATATCTACAAATGAAGTCAGAGCTTTGTAAGCTACCTGCGTCATTCAACCTGTATTAAAAATCCAGAAATTCTTTGGAAATTTAGTTTCCTTTATAGGATAAGGCCTTAACGATAAGGCCTAGGCAACGCGCACACTATGGAGTCTCAGAATTAACAGAATACCTACTCATTTACGTATATTTTGTGTACAAGCTTTTTTTTTGTCGTTGCGAGCTCTAGTGCTTGAGTAAGTACAAGGTCACGGGCTCGAACCCCAGGTCGGGTAAAGTTATGGTCGTTATTGAGTATTTTCATCCGGAATTTCTCAATTTCAGCCCAGGGACTGGTTTTATCCCCGATTCATGGCAATAGCCTGTCACACTATTACATGGGACTTAAAAATCACTGGCAAAATGTGGGTGAACCATACATAGGCGTTTGCCTCTTCCAAACTCTTTGATATTGTAGTAACAAAGGTACTAAGTTAAACACTTCATACAAATCTCAGGATATTCATAACACAGTTAAGTATTGTGTCCCTACTCAAATTGTCCACTGTTTTAGTTTTAATAATATAGTCTTTCATAAAAGGGTATACTGTGTGTGTGTGTACTTACCTTTAAGACAGAAATCGATTAAATTTTCTTTCTAAAATTATTTATTGTTTCCTCAAAAGTGATAGATTATTCTTTATTTCTTCAAATTTTGCTGTACTCGATTTAACTCATCGTAACATCAGTTTACTCTGCGTACGCAGCCGTCAATCTACTTATTATAGTGCAACCAAGCAATAAGATCAATTTCATCTTATGCCGCGTTGTTGTAGGTATGTGAAGTAAGTATGTAGTTCCACTGTTTTTCTATAATCAAAATAAATTGTAGTAAATGAAGTTATTTTTAACTTAATTCCCAATCACGGAAACATATTTCTCGACAGGTGTCATTTTGATTTTTTACATTATTTTACCATAGGTATATTATATACAGCAATACATATGGAATGCAATAAATAATTGAACATTAAATATTGTTTGAAGATAGAATTGACTCAGTCTGCACACTGCCTCAGTTTTCGAAGTGCACAGAAAACAGGTCTATAACTGCTTACGCACTGGGTTTTTATGAACAAGTCTAGTCGATTCGCTCTGTTTATCGGATTCATTCTTCCTAGGAACAGTTCTAGACTATTCCTAGTGGTATGATTTGAAGGTCAATTTCCGTAACTTTCAAAGCCAATGTCATTTTTTGACAGATCGAGCAATCTCATCTGTCATCTGTCAAAAATGCGTCTAATTTTTTTACATTTTTGACAAGATTTTGGTATTAACTGCCACTTAATTTCATTACATTAGGATGCGAATGTTCTTAAAAGTACGTACGGGGAATGCGCTCTGGGTTTACGATTGGTTGCCGTATAGCTTTTGTTATTAAAGTTTCCCTGCGTATGTATTAGGCAATGTTTTGTCACAAACACGAGTATCTAAACTTAATCCTCGAAAAATGAGTGGGAGTCATACTAGTAGTAACTTTGGCTCGATCTATGTAACGTTTATGTTAGCAAGAACTTTTACTTTTACGAAAACCAAAAGTTGTTTTTCTTCCTGTAAAAGGAAACAGATATACAAATACCTCGAAACTTCTTCAAATATCTCATGCAATCACTATCCGCCAATCCCACAGACAGCAGTAAACGCAATGAATATTAATAGCTGTAGAGTCAAAATAAGAGCTTGCGGTCGGCGCAGGAGTAATACTTGATAGTTCATTACAACAATTTATTTATAAAAGCAAAAATTCCTGAATTCGTCCCAACATATAGATTGCTTGTGTTATAGGTACTAAATACTCGTCGATGGCAAGGATTGGAAGAAATAAAAAGAATTCTTCACATAAACTGTGATTTAATAAAATCGTATTTGTAAATTAGTTTATTGCTCATAAAAATGTTATTATGATAAGCATATTATTTTGTTTGTAAATAAAAAATACATGACATGTTAATTTAGGTACCTACACGTTTTAGATTCATTTGGAAAAACCAAGATACATAAGTATTTACAATATCTTAATAGAGATTGATCAAAAATGGCTACCAGCGGTCAACAGAGCCACAGATAATAATATGCGTTCGGATACACACACCTACTCAAAATACATACCATAAAACAAGCGAAGGACTTGCCACTAGCTTCTTAACGCATTTAGTCATCGTTCCAAGTAAAAAGTAAAAATAACTTTGACCAGACTCAGCATCACAGTCTCAAGGCCAAATCCTGACTCCTGAAGAGTGAGATACACATAACAAACTCCACACATAAGACAAGGATGCCAAATATTGGTGTCTTCGTCCTTTGAAAAGGGAAAGTGGTAGTTACAGCGGTGGTGAGAGTGAGATAAAAAAATGTCCGAAGGGCAAAACGAGACCGGTATACTTTTAGTTCTAAAGTGAGACAAGGATGGGAGATAGGAACCGGTTAATTTTGAAGGGCTCGCGACCGTGGTCCACGGTGAAGCTGTGTTAAAGATATAGGTGGTTTTATTTATGGTTATATATTGATTTAAGATTTTTATAGAGTAAAATGAATGTGGAATGAGCAATAGATTAGATAGAAGCTGTATTAGATATAGGGCAATATAAACTGACTTCCGATGGGGAAGTTGAGAAAAAAACTCATAAAGAAGCTTGGTTCTGATGATATATTATTAGTGCGTGATGGCCCTAAGGTTAAGGCACCTGCCTCACCTGCACGAGGTTGTGGTACAAATCCGAGCAAGTACAAGTATGACTTATTCAATTAATTTGTACTTTCAAAGCTTTTCTGAGACATCATTAAAAATCAATGAAGGAACACATCGTGAGGAAACCTGGACTTATAATTGTGAATATCAGTTTGAAATCGCCAATCCGCCTTGAGCAAGCGTGGTGATCAATGCTCGTGGCTTCTCCTTATAAGAAGAGGGCTTTGCAGAGCTTTGACAGGCTGGTGTGTGAACTGTCAAAATATTTCTTATACAATTCGAAAACTAATAGTTTTCTTATTGGTTTTGCTTCACTTTTCCTTTCAGTTAACTGCGTTACCGGTGTTGTTTAGAACTATTTTGTTTGTGCACTAACTAACTATAATGTACATTGTACACTTATTAGAAATGTAACGATCCGATTTTAAGTTTACTCATCATTTTTCTTCTTTCGGGTAGTTAGGAACTAACCTGCAGGCCCAGCCATATTACAAATTATATTTCTAATCTATTTCTATTATAGAAAGAAAATGGCGTCCTATTATGGAATCAGCTATTTTTCAACTGTCAAGTTTATTTCATTTTCAGCCATATTACAAATTCTACTCGTTAAACACTTGACAGTTGACAAACAGCTAATTCCATATACGCCATTTTCTTTCTATTGTCGCCTTATCGATTACCTACGATAATAGAAATAGAATTTGTAATATGACTAGGTCTGCTGGTGTCAGAGTTTTAATGTCGCCCGGGCCTCTGACTTGGCATCACATGCTGTCGAGAAACTCAATAGAGAGCTCACTTATTAAGAGTTTACTCATTGTTAACATAATACTTACATAAGTATAAACAGCTAGATTTATTTTTAGAATGAATTTACAGAACTTAGATGAATCTTATTAGGATCATGTTCTAAACAAATTATTGAATAAATGTGGAGAGTTACAAGAGTTGAGAACGACCTAAGAAACGTCGCTGGATTGTGTGAAATTTGATATGGCAAGGAAGAAGGTGGCTACGAAGATGGCGGCAAATACATATTATATTAATGGAAGAAGAAGAAGACATGCAGTGTTGATCCCAAATAAATTGGATTTTAAAGACTGTTGATTATATTAATAATAATAATAATAATATTCCACAACTTTCACACAACGCCATCTAGTGCCGAACTAAGCAGATGTCACATGACTTCGAATTTACGGTTTTAAGACATGATGCCAGATTACTCTAGACGTTTTCATTCCCTGTTTTAAGAACTGCCGGTCGATTCAGTCAAAGCCACGCCGTGAAAACTTGAGTTAAGTGAACTGTCAATGCCTAACATTAGTATGGAATGACAGCTCAATTTGCCCTCACTACGCCTACATTTTCACGCGGTGATTTGACCAGAATCGCACTGCAGTTAGTAGTGCTTAGTCTCAAAACAGTAGTGTAGAAGTGTTGAGCTGTCTGAATAATATACTGTTACTAGGCATTGACAATTCACCTCACTCAACTTTTCACGGGCTGGCTTTTACTAAATCGACCGACAGTGGTGATGAAATAATTTACACTTACCTAGAGATGGGTAGTGGGTAAGACCCAATCTTCCCCTTCGAGTTGAAACTGGGTGTTTTGGGTTTTAACCAAGTTTTAACCAGAAATACTTTTAAGAAATATTTTCAAGAATCAGAAATATTTTGTTTTCAGCCCGCCAAACCACCCAGTGAGTGGAATGAAACGGGTGATAACTGCGGGTGATTACCCATCTCTAGTTACCATTGGTTTTATATGAAGAAGAAAGCAATGGGGGTCGTTCATTTTAACTTTTATTATGCCAAATCTCACATTCCATCGAACCTACAACCTACAGGCAATATTCTTGAAAAGGAATTCCAAGTTTTCGCTTAGCATATAATTATGATGATAAAAACTCGTTTCATATTTTCTTTACAAATGCTTTTTCATGAATTTCTTGTGATTTCAATTAAATGTTTAGTTATTTAAATTAACATTAAATTCAGATGTGTGTAATTTAATTCAGTGGTTATGGTGTTTGCTTTTGATGTAGGTACGAGGTTGTGGGTTCGAAACCGGTAGCATTGCGATTTTTTCAATTCATATTTATGCACTTTTAAACTGGCCTTATACTTACGTAAGTAATAAACATAAGTCTATAATCGCCAAGTATAAGTCTGTTTCGCGGAAATGTGTATTTTTTTAAGATTGCTTGTATCAGTTGATGTTCAGGGATGTCGGACATTGTCAGAAAATATATCGTGGTTATAGGTACATAAGGAAATTAAAATCCACAAATACGAAGTATTAAAAAAAAATCTGTAAAGGTTTTTTTTCTACATGAGTTAACACAAATCAACTCTTACGTCACCTTCCAAACGTCAAAAGTTTATTGACCTCATTTACCTTTTCTTCAAACATTTTCCTGTCTTTTAACCCTCTCAGTGCTGAAGCGAATGGACTCACACTCGCACTGGCCGCACGCCGCAATGTTGCCAACTTGTAAAGTAAAGTTTACTCGGAATCAGTTCCCTCCCCTCCTCCTCTGTGCCTCACCCCCTCCGTGGCCATGCAGAAGCACGAGGGTACGCGGCTGATTCGCGGGAACGGGTCAACTCGACTCAAGGTCAGGGGGAGATGCACAGGGAAGCTGTGGAGATGGCATTGCTGGATAGAGTATGTGGGCCTGTTGGTCAGTGATTTAATCAGGATTTTAGAATACAATTGTATACTATTTAATGTTAAATTTATGACTAATTTTACCATAGACTGGCGGTATGACTTTTCACTTGCTAATATAATTGTACAGATATGTGTCTCCAAGTTTCTTCATGTCAATTAGGTAGGTTAATGGTATTTTTTTTTCTACAGATACGAAGGTCAGAAATAAAAAAAAATAACTTTAAAAAAAATAATACTTTATTGACAGTAAATGTTTTATTTAGTGTTGTTAAGGATCTACTTTTGGACAAATAGCTCTCGTTTGGAGTAAAATGAATGTACCTACATAAAAATAAGTTTTAGTCCAAACGTAGTAGGTATTATATGAAATTAATTTCCGAAAAACGATACAAGTTTTAAAAATAGGCTTAAAAACTTATATCGTGTTTTGAATTTAACATTTTACCTAATAGATATTAATTAATAGGAACAGATATAGGTACTTACAAAGTTAATTACAGTTAAAACTTATTTTAGTTCAAACTCTTTTTTTACCCATTTCACACACGGGTGATGTCTGTTTTTCTTATATTTTAATGTTTATTTTTTCAAATAATTAAAGTATCATAATGCATTTGAATCTCTGTTCCCAAGTCAACATTTACCAATAAGTATTTGTGTACTGTACACACACATCTCGCGACCTGCGCATGTCTGCGTGTGTCGTACACGCTGCACAAGAATGCAACGCGTTGTTGACACAGCCAACTTCGATATTCCTTTATTTATTGCTATAAAAACCCTTTCACTAACACCCAATGCAATTGCAACCTTATAACGTCAGACCTAGAATTGAAAACAAAACACCAACACGAATCTTACGACGTTCATTTATTTTCGCGTGTCTATCCCGAACGAATGGACTATGGAATGTATTTGCGAGACATTAAGATAAAATTTTCCTTGGGTTGTTTTAGGTGTTAGGATTGTTCGGGTCTATGAAAGCTGCAAGGTATATTTAAATAAGGATTTATGCGTTACGTCTGGCGTTTTGGCGAGATCCGCGGATAAAGGAGCGTTTCGACTGAAAAAAGTCGAGATTCGGTCGCAGATTGTGAATTTTGGGAGCCACAATGGGTTACAGTAGACAGTCGGGTGAGGTATCACCTCCTAAAGTGTCTTGACAACGCTTTTTTTTGCTGAAAACGCGATCATTAACAGTTTTAAGAAAAAATATTTTAGGAGTTTTTTTTCGGTTTTTGTCTGGGCACTGTCTGGTTTAATATGACGTGAAATGTAAACAATGCAATCTTTCCCTAATTTAATTAATCTAAACAACCATTTGCATGTCAAAAACCAATCCTTAATTGCTACGTTCTTTTTTTCAACCACAAATATAACGGATATCTAAATAAAGATACCCAAGAGATTTTATCTTCAAGCGGCTATTTTGTACTATTTTAAAATTCCTTACAAGATCATAACAGTATAGGAGTACGGTTAAATATCAACGTTTTACACAGTGAATGCATGCAAAACGCAAAAAAATAAGAAGTGGAAACCCGCTCGTCTACATACCTCTAAAACCTGTCTGTCCGTCCGTCCTACGCGTCCTGTTAATTAATGACAATCACTATTGGACAGATGTTGAGTGCACAACAACATTTTTAAAAGTAAAAAAGGACAGTTTCAAGTTTCGAACTCGGTAATAATTCAACTCGATTGCAATGTTATAGGCGCCTTCTTTATTTAAAAGCTGTTATTAAAAACGTACGCAAAAAAAAGAAAAAAAAATGTTGTCTTGTCGCAGTACTCTCAGCATGCAAAAAGGATTAGATTACCCAGAACTTTCATGTTAACGACACGAGATACCATCACAAGGAAATATAAATCCTGATAGCCTAAACGCAAAACATGTTTACGAAACAAAAAAAGGACACAAGTCCTTTAAAACCCTGATTAACTTGAACAAAAAGTCTAAGGTTGTACCTACATCAAGGCATCCATAGACAAGTTATGTAAATTCTACGTGCGCTTAACGAAAACGAGAGTATCTTCGCTATCGTGAATGTTAAAAAAAAACACTTTCATTAAATCTTTCCCACCAGTTTTCGACCACTAAACCAGTTCGATAGGATCGCACCCAAAAAAACATTTATATTAATTTGGGATCCCCACAAAAAACGAAGATACGAATAAAAAAAGCTAATGGCCGAAAAAAATTAAAAAAGGTTCGATCTTTTTAAAAAACGAAAAAGAATAAAAAAACCGGCCGAAGAAAGGGTTAGTTTGGTACAGGTTGATGCCATTGTCGGCTGGTCAGTGCCTCTTTTCTCTCTTGTGGTATTTATGACATTCTTGATAATCTTGACGGTAATTTGTAACTCGCATACATAATTACGATGTATTGCATGTTTATTTTTAAGATGTTAATAAATAAAGTTTTAAATAGTTTATTTATATTGCATAATTTACGTGGTTTATGCGAACGACATTTTGTGACAGTCAGTGCGTAGTTGTAAGTTTGTGCCTGCCAATTACCAACATAATGCCATTGCCATTAATTATATTAATGTTTATTTTTAAGTAAATAGAAATCATAATTCATATCTAATCTTTATTTTAGTAAGTAATGCGAAAAGATAGTTAGTTTTTTTAATCGAAATAGATTAGAAAAATGTTATTGCATTTAATTGTGAAATCAAATATAATACTGTTTTTTCCATTACAATACGATTTATTCCATTTCATATTGTTGAGGAAGGTTATATACAGGTTACCATGACACTATGATCCCTAGAAGCGGGCAAATATGTGGGGCAAGACTGTTGGAACGTAGTCTCTTTGTACACTATTAACAATAATATGAGGTTGCAATGAGTCTCCTATACTCAAAGCAGTAAAAATAAATAAAATAAAATCTTACAAATATTCTAAGAATACACTAGCTCCTCCTACTCTTAGACATAAAGAACTAAATCTCAATCAAAATGATGATCAGTTTTATTTTTACCATCATAAAGTTGGAATGCGGTTCCTGAGAACGAAAGTTGCAACTAGTAATGCTATTAATAGGAAACGAGACTTTATGCCGTTGTACAGTCAGCAACGACAGTTGAACAACTTTTCAGCGAACAAAAAAAAGCGAAAAAAAGGGGGTGAGTACTGTGAAGCTTAACAGTGTTTACTCGACTTTTGTTGCTGTTCGTACCTTTTTTAGGATTCCATACATACCCAAATAATGGCAACGGGACCATAATACCATATAGCTTTAGCCTCCGCCGACCGTAATGAACTGTAATACGTGAACATAGTTTTTTCAGCGTGTGTATTATTATTGCTGTTATAATAACGGCGAATAATTTAAAATGAATTAAAGGGACCTTACAAGTGTTTTTTTTCTTTTGCTGTGTTAAAGTTTTAAGTGCATGTAATTTTATTTGTATTTCCTGATCAAACACAGTAGGCCACTGACATTAAAATAAAGAGATTGTTTAACTTTACACGTGAGGTAAAGTACAATAATAACTAATTAAACGGAAAACGTCACAATATTATAAAATAAACACTGCACTCGCGACTTCATCCGCGTGAATGTCGTACTTTTTTCCTTCGAACTTTAGCTTTAACATCTTCTACAGCCCTGAAAGCTTTGAAAAAATATAGCCTTTGTAACTCGTATCGCTATAAAATAAGTATAGCTTTCCAATGGTAATAGAATTTCTAAAATCGGTTAAACAGATTTTGAGTTAAATACTTACAAATAAACAAGAAATCAAATCTTTACTCCTCAGTGTAAAACATTAGTAAGTACCATTTTTTTAACTAAACTGTTTTTTTTAAACATAACCGGTTATTTATTTACCCTTCATTGCCTCTTAAAATAGATCAGAAATTGCAGATTTTCGTCGGTAATTAGTAGCGTAATACGAACATAGTTTACCGTTCACAAAATCGGGTGCCATTGACCTTATGTTTCAAGGAAGGTAAAAACTGAATGAAATATCTTGTCCAAAGTTACTTGCCGGTTATTTACCTTTTTTCGATCGTCATCACAGTACTCTCAAACAGACGAAAACTTTCATTGCGACTGAATTTTTAAGGAGTTGCATGAAAATGACTCATCTATATATATAAAAGAAAGTCGTGTTAGTTACTTCGCTTATAACTCAAGAACGGCTGAACCGATTTAGCTGAAAATTGGCAGGGAGGTAGTTTAGAGCCAGGAGAAGGACATAGGATTTAGACTTTTTATCCCGTTCGACATCATAAAAATAAATATCAAGAATATCGGTTGTCTCAAACATTTTTCAAACGCAGCGCCATCTTGGATGACATGACAGGAGTCAAACTTCCCAGTTCATTATCAGGTGACAATTTGAAATTGACAAGTCTTAAGCTAAACCCAAGAAGGTAAGGTTGTCAATTTATAATACGCAACTACGTTCTGAAATTTATTTTGTTACTAAACTTAGAGGTTTTATGTAGCATAAAAAAGTCTTATATTTCAGAAATCAATTTACGTAACTAGCAATGATGACAGAGACGAACTTTAATAATTCTTTGCAAATAGAACTTATTTTACTGTTAGGACTTTAATTAAAGTAGACCGGGAAAACTATAGGCATAAATTATTGTATGTAACATAGAGGCAATAGTTCAGATTAAAATTATGAATTTAGTATTTTTTAGTAAGGTAGTTAGGTTAGATGGTTGGGTTAGCTATAGGATAGGTCCGGTGTCACCACTGCGTCGACTGTCGGGAGGACACGGCGCGGCATACGCTGGCAGAGTGTGCCGCTTGGGAGGAGCCGCGCCGTGCTCTTGTCTCTGGAGTAGGCAGTGACCTGTCGCTGCCGGCCGTGGTCGAGAGGATGGTCGGCAGCGTCGAGTCCTGGGACGCGGTGGTGTCCTTCTGCGAAACGGTCATCTCGCAGAAGGAGGCTGCGGAAAGGGAGAGGGAGATCACCTCCACTCACCCTGCCCGCAGCAGACGCACCGGGCGCAGGCGGAGGGCGGACAACGCCCTCTTCCAGCCCCCCTGAATGGGTCCAGGGCGACGGACGCGGGGATGTCCGCCGCCCCCACGTACATGGACCCGAGATGGCGGCGCGTCGTGTTCACGCGCGCCCCTCTTAGACGTCGCGAGGGGAGTCTAACACCTCACTCCCCTCGCAGACTTGGCGAAGCCCGCGGGGCCGACACCAGTCGGGGGTCGCGGAAGTATCTTCCGTTCCCGTGACCCCCGGCGCAGGTGTGAGAAGGAACACGGGGTGGTTTTTAGTCAGTAAGAGTCTGACAGACCCCTCCGCCTCCCCGGGCGGGGGATATCCAAAGCTATAGGATAGGTATGGTCAGTTAGGTTAGGGTATATATACATGTTGTAATTTAAAAGTAGTAGTAGTTATTATTGGTTTGGATTTATTTGTTGTCGTCTTATTCAACGTATGTATATCTAATATAAAAAAAAAATAAGAGCAATGAATTGACTCTAAGGCACAACGAAGTTTGCCGGGGCAGCTAGTAATACAATAAGAAAAAACCTTTTATTAAGTAGTTCAGATTTTAATTTTAATTTATATTCAAAGCTAATTCTATCTGATTTGAAAAATTAGGAATAATGTTACAGTATGTCAAATTGTTTTTATATAATTCCCATCCTTATAACAGAAGTATCGAAGGTGGTGTTCAGTAGTTTATTTATGATAAAGTTAACTTTAATTTAATATTTATTAAACCTACCATATTTCAACTGTAACAAAAAAAAAACGTAAAAGTATTCTTCGCTATAAGCAATAAAAAAAACCCACGATAATTATTTATTTCTATTTTTTTCTCCACATCCTGTACGTGGCTGGTGACATGTATACTGTAGCCAACTCAAAGATCAGAAATTCCTTGCGTCGACTTTTGTTGATTTCAATGCGCTTTTTAATAAATCGACAGGACAATAGTCACCCCTATTATCTTATGGAGATAGGCAGAGGTGTAGGTTAAGCAATACGATGGAAACTATAAATCAAGGTGGGCACCAATACTTGTAACTATACTTATTAGACAGTTGAAAACCAGCAGCAGGCACTAATGGTCTAGTTTTCTGTTAAACTATTTGGCGCAGCCGCAAAGCACATGCTTGTTTTTTTTATTTATTTAATACTTCAAGCACAATATTGTACAGAGACGTACCTAATGCCATAGTATAGTAGTTCCCTTCATAAGCAGTGCGAACAACGTACGGCTGTGTAGCTCAATTTGTTTGTAGTGCCCTAGTTTGAAGCCTTCTGGTCACACTTCGTTACTTTTTTTACTTTATTTTTTTTTGCCTTTTTCTCTCTATTACTTTTTATAGTGTCAATGTCATGCATACCTGTTATTCGTATGGTTACTGTAATGCCCTATTGCCATGTAATTTTTATTTGAATATTGTTGGTGACTGTGCTGTTGGTGTGCTTATTGTAAATAAATAAATAAATAAATAGGCATTTTCTACCAGTCAACCTTTAGGTGATGCAGAGAAATGCAGTGTTAGATAATAGCGGAGGTGGTGGTGGTATTTAATAGGGAACAAACCTATTGCCATCAATCAGACACAAAACTAGACTGCGGACTAAACAATTCTTAATGGAAACACTCAATAACACTTAGTGTACCTAAGTGTCTAGTTTTTCTCATTCTTCTACGAAACGAAATACGAAACTACCTTTTGGCAGGAGCAACTATAATCATTTTCATATTTTATTTATCGTGTAAGTCTGACGTTCAAAAGTGATTTTACGTTCAATTAATTAATTGAAAGAAGTCCAAGTATTTACTACTGCGGTTTTTGGTAAAAACAATAGGTCTAACAACAGGTCTTTTTACGGAGCTCAAAAATCTATCCTTCAGGTATACACTATTAATTGTGCGCATAAACACAGATCACATTGATCACATTGGAGATCACATTGTATTTTCAACATGCTAAGGAATAACTATAACTTTAAGAAAAATACGTTTACGTGATACATTCGTGTTAACTTTGACTTGACTGACCTGGGACTTTAATCTAGGACTTCGCGCTAAGCAGTAGCTTTTCTGACCACCAGACAAACAAAGATCACAAATTGCACTAAAAGTAGTTTTTAGGCACAACAAATGTCAAAAGTAGGTTACATCATAAAGGTAAGTATTTATTTCTACACAATTTTCCCACGAATCCCACCCTTTACGCCACAAAAATGACCAACAAAAACCACACGATTATTGGTGTTAAGTCATTGACTTAGGGTTCATTTTAAATCGGAAGAGAGCGGCAAGGGTTGAGCCGAGGTTGTCCGAAGATTTCCGAACGCCTGCAGCGAACAGGTGCTCTATCTTCTACATCTTGATGACCGGACGCAGGAGTGCGAAGGGTCTTGATACTTTAGTTACTTTACTTTTTTTAAAGTATATTTTTATACTTTTTGTTAAATGGCGTAAAATATTAGCTAATTGAACGTATAAAAGGATGAATTAAAACAGGAATGGCGAGGACTGACATATACACTGTGTTATGTCTGTCTGTACTTTGAGCTCTGCTTATGACAAAAAAAAAACAATAGGGAATATGCATGTTATTTTAATTTGGTTCGAATATTTTTTTTCCCAATCTTTAATGGCAGAAAATGTGAACTAAATCATTATTTTACTTTTTAATAGCGTCATAATTATTTAAAATAATAAATAAAAGTGCGAATTAAGCGCGGGAAATTTAAATTTGTGAAACGCATCACCATTGGTTATAACGAAACGTGACGTCAAATACTAAGACAACAAGACAGGTTACGCCTACAAAACAGTATTGGACTGGACTTTTTTATTGGAAAACATAATTATTGCCGTGTGTGTTGTGAATTAATTTAATGTTCAACTGTAATTTTAGCTTCATAGTGAAGTTATTAAACATTTAAGAAAATCACTGATAGTGGTTTTGTAAAAGCACAATCTGTAGTGTTTTTGCATTTGGGTAGGCAAGCAATACCTGTAAACTGGTTTTTGAGCTTTTTTCATGGTAAAATGGTTAGAAGAACAAAAACACCCAAAGTAATAGTAGTAGGATAATAGTAAATGACGTAATCGAAATGGCGCGCGAACATGGCGGCGTTTAAATAGCTCAAATTTATTCTGTATTTTAAATATTTTTTTAAGCTTCATTAATGCATTTTTTAACATGTTTATATTTTTTTACTATTTTAAAACGTTGTAAACAGTAAATTAAAAATATAAAAAAAATACATGCATATACCCCATTGTCTGATCAAAACTGAGTTAGTTTAAGTGATTCTTCTACAAGTAACCAGATACGAAATACAGACTTCATCCAGTTTTTCAATTTTGAAATGTAAAAGTGTTTCAGTTTAATAACCATACATACATACCTACACAAACTCACGCCTTTTTCCCATGGGGGTAGGCAGAAACTACAGAGCGCCATATGCTACGATTCTAGATTACATACTCTAATAACCAATTGCCACAAATTATTATATGTCCTAATATTATAAATAGTAATTATTTGATTGTGTGTTTTTTTAGGAGGATTTAAATAAAAAACTTAGTACTTATATTATAAGAGTGAAACATAGAATTTTTCCGATGTTTCTATTAATTCAACAAAAGCAGCTTTTTTTTTGAAAAAGGTTTCTTTATATCAATTTAAAAAAAGGTTCTTTAAGACAAATACTGTATTATGTGGTACTTATTGCCAAAACCAAGTGAATCCATTTGGTTAGTACTCAAGGCTTCACATCAACAAGCTATACAATTCCAGTTTACGATGACCTCGCATTGTACAGAACCCTATACATTGCGAGATCAGCTTATACTGGAAATGTATAGATTGAAGTGTGGCCGTGTGTACCTACAATAAATAGCATGAGTGAAACCATTGAAAGCCAGAGTTGTGCTGTAGCCTCCCCTCGACACAGCATTACACAGCCACAGTTATGACGTGCATCTGAAACAATTTTCGATGTAATACTTTCAGTTTGCATTGTGTCTTGAGTAACATAATTTAAGCAAAATTTTTACTATCACACTTTCATTAGAAATACCTTTTTTTGTCTGTTTTTGCTGGATGTATGTCAACATCTTCTGTGGCAAATACATATTTTTTATTTATTTGCCACAATTTTTATCTATGTTCTTTTTTTCATCTATTGATCAGTATCTTTAACATTTAACCCTCGACGCAAAAAGAGGGTTGATCTTTGGATCAGAATATTTCAATTTATACCTTACTGAAAATGTCTGATTATACTTTTTGTTTACTTTTTATAACATGTTTTTTATTGTGTGTGATTCATATATTTAAAACCTGTTTTTTTTTATATCTCATAACTCATAGGGTATGATTGAGACCATATCAAAGAATCAACTGGCATATGAATTATGTTTCAATCATCCTTTTTTTTTACTATCATACGAAATAATTCGACAAAGTCACGATGATTAATGTAAAATACCCTTACGTGAAAGAATAGTGACGTTAGAAAGAAGATTCGTCGTACTGGTGACAATTTTTGAACTAATTAGGTAATAAAAATAATATTAATTATATTACTTATATTACTTACTAGCAGACGTCACGCAGTTTCACCCGCGTAGTTTCCGTTCCCGTAGGAATACGGGGATAAAAAGTAGCCTATGTCCATCGGGAATAGTGTAGCTTTCCACCAGTACAATAATTTTTAAAATTGGATCTTTAGTTCCGAAGATTACCCCCTAAATACAAACTTACAAACTTACAAATTTTACCTCTTTATAATATTAGTATAGATATTACTTATGTTACTTAATAATAATATTCCACGACTATTCACACAACGCCATCTAGTCCCAAGCTAAGCAGAGCTTGTGTTACGGGTACTAAACAACTGATAATTTAATTATGATTGATGATATCTCCGAAACTATGCATTTTTGGACCATCTATTCTAGGAGTTTTAGTATTATTTTTACCTACAGAATACCCCTAGAGTTATGGGATATAAAAAAAAACCTTGTATATGAACCTTAATTTTTAAGGTCACAGCTATCAGCCAAGTATCAAAACGTGTATTTCGCGCTACACATCTCACGTGGATACGAGAATGTAAGGGCTAATAAAGAATGTCGGTTGTATAAGTACCAAAATCTTACTAGTTTTATAAAGTGATGAGAAGACTTAAACAAGTCAGTCTGATTATTATTTTTTGTCTTTGTCTGTCGTTGGTCTGGTGTGGAATAATTATGGAGTTTCTTGACCATTCATTTAATTCCATACAAAACTACTTTTTAAAAATGCCCTAGTATTGTATTTTATGTTAGGTACCTCTTGTTTTTAACCCCCGACGCAAAAAGAGGGGTGTTATAAGTTTCTCCGCTATGTGTGTGTGTCTGTGTGTCTGTCTGTCTGTCTGTCTGTCTGTCTGTCTGTCTGTCTGTCTGTCTGTCTGTCTGTCTGTCTGTCTATCTGTCTGTCTGTCTGTCTGTCTGTCTGTCTGTCTGTCTGTCTGTCTGTCTGTCTGTCTGTCTGTCTGTCTGTCTGTCTGTCTGTCTGTCTGTCTGTCTGTCTGTCTGTCTGTCTGTCTGTCTGTCTGTCTGTCTGTCTGTCTATCTGTCTGTCTGTCTGTGGCACCGTAGCGCCCAAACGGGTGAACCAATTTAGATGCGGTTTTTAACGTTAAAGTTAAAAGCAAGAGGTAGGTACCTAACGAGAGGTATAGTCAAAAAGTATAAATTACCAAAAAGGCAGTAAGTACTTAAGTACCTACTTACTGCCTTTTTGGTAATTAAAGTGAAATAAATGATTTAACTTTGACTTTGTAAGCACAACTGTTGAGCACGGTTTGATTCTCAGGTTAGTTAAAGTGCTAGGGGATATTTTCATTATGAAATTGTCGGTAGCAATTCGGTGTCTGAATTTGTGCCCGATTGTTGGCAATTGGCTCGCCCCCTATTACGTGGAACTTAAACATAATTGGCGAAGTGTGCTATAATAGGTGGGTGTACTATTAATAGGTACACCTGTGCCTAACCCTTGGGGAATACAGGCGTGATTACGTATACATTATAAAAAAACAACATTTTTAACAATTTATTAACTATTCATTAAGTATAAGTATACGCGTTTAAGTTTTGTATCAACCCTAAGCGTATCGGATGTGCAAGCGCAGGCATCCGATGAAACGTGACGTCATCCTTATACCGATCGTTGTGTGTGCATTGTGTTTATATAGCGTTACATGTTGGTTGGAAAAATACAGAACTTTAAAATACGAATCGCAGTTTCTATAAAAGTATCTACTTTTTCGAGTTTAATTAGACTAGGTTGGGCAGTCAACTTTACAAGCAATAGTGACATTTTATGATAAAAAAGGTAATCACATAATTATTGCCTTAATCGTGTAATGTTTAAAATAATGCAGGGTGCGAGGATGTCCGTTCCACTCTGTATATAATTTTGCTTTTTTTATTTACCCTGTTTGTCCAGAATCATTATATTACTATAATATTATAATGAGTTTTTAAAAGTAACTACGGACTATGGACTAAACTAAAACTCATAGACACACACACATACATGGACTTAAACATAACTGGCGAAATGTGGGTGTACTACCAGGTACACCTCTGCTTAACTCTTCGGGGATTACAGGCGTGATGTTATGTTATGGACTCCAGACACCTTACTTAATAAATTAAACACCATCGAAAACAAATAATTAGGTATTCATATTCCTACCTTAACAATGCTGATGACGTTAAGCTGCCTAAACAATTACTAATTATTAAGGCACGTCTTACCAAAATTAGGGCACTTTTAATTAGTACCCAAATACTATTAGGTGCGCATCGAATGCGCAGACGCAGCCAACCACGCGTGACGTCACGGCCGCCATTGTCTTTTTGATAAACTTAACTAACGGGCTGTTAATACGCGGTGATATTTTTCACCTTTAACTTCACGCTTATTTTAGCTTTTAGGGTGAGTAGTAATTGTAGGTACGGTTGCCTTTTTTTTAATAATTTTACGAGTATTTTCGTAGTAAGTAGGTCCGGGAGTTGTTAAAAACTACCTACCTTTCTGCGGACCTCTGAGATTCAGGATATGGATGCTTATGTGCAAGTATCTGAAACAAGACATAATTATAAAAAAAACAACAGTAAACGCATTGAAAAATGAGTGGTAAATCCGGAGATCATACTGGTAATAATAACCTTACTCCGGGTTGATTAATAGTGAGGGAAAGAGGATTAGTAACAGGCCGTTATGGAATGTAATAAGAAGTTGAAATCTAGGAATCAGCTAAGAGATCTCCAGTGCTGGACAAAAGGCCTATTCCAAAGATTTCCTCAACCTTCGGTCCAGCAGGGCAGAGCAGCCCCCCTAGCCAAGTTACAAACGATTCGTATCTATTCTCTTTCTACAATCGAGAACGCCTCAAATCCCTTTGTTTTGACCATGTGACTTAGCGAAAGGTGATAAGTCACGTGGTCAAAACAAAGGGATTTGAGGCGTTCTCGATTGTAGATTTCAAGTTACGGTGACTATCTGACGGGGTTCTGTTCGCTACGTCGCCTACGTCACATCTCTGGGCGAGCGCATGACCTCATACACACTGATGATTGCCAATTTTTTTTTTTTTTATACCATGACGGTGGCAATCAAGCTTTCGGCCCGCCTGATGGTAAGCGGTTACCGTAGCCTATGGACACTTGCAACACCAGGGGCGCCACGCGCGCGTTGCCGACCCTATGAAACTAGCTGTTTGACAGCTAATTTTTGAACACTTTAACTAGTGATGATCAGTCTGTACGTGTCAACGGAGACACGCAATATTCTTGCTGAGCTGCCCTCATTCGTCAACTTCTTAGGACCTCCATCAGATCATTGGTCCACGTTGCGTTTCACACGAGAATCCTTTTCAAGGACTACTGTGCTATAATCCGAGTAGGTAGTTAACTAAAGGTAAACAATCTTGACAAGTCTTTTTACATAAACGCTTATTAATTAAATACAACTACTGTTTAAACAAATTGTTTAATTGATCATGTAATCGTTTTTGTTGTAGCTAAATTTGTTTTCAGCTGCATTTTATTTTTAAACTGTGTTATTAACTAAAAATACATGTCAAAATTGTTTACCTTTTGTTAAATACCTAATCGGATATTATGTTATTGAATTTTATTTTATTTTAACAAGTACCTACAGTGACGGACTATAGACTAAAAACAATTCATCATAGCTCCATGATACACAACATACATTATGTGAATCTGAGGTCCAATTATTACTGTACACAGCGTTCAATGTTTACTAAGCTTAACTAGTGACATTTTACAAATGTAAAAAAAAAAATATGGAAAAAATTACACTTCTAACTACAGTTTATATAATATAAAGCATTTCTAAATTCGTTGAAACTGTTCAAAAATAAGTCCACTATATTGACAGCACTTTCTGGACGAGTTATTTTCAGAAACATTATTGTTACTAGCCGGAATACTGAATAATGAGACTTACATTGATTAATATTTTGCTAGTTATTAATGTTATTATTGCTAAGTATTTCTAAGAGCTCTTACACACGACCGGCATGTTGTTGGGCTGCCGCCGATTCGTGTCGACAGCAGCAGTTGCCACATGCTGCTAGTGTGTAAGAGCTCTTAGACATCATTGACATGTTGAAGGAAAAATGTCTTGAGGACACCAAGACTTTTCCTTTCAAAAAGTCTTAAATAGCCAATCCACCTTAAGTAGGTAAATGCGGTGATCAACGCTCGTGTCTTCTCTGTGTTCTTACACAGAGAAGGCACGAGCGTTGATGTTGTTACTCCGGCTTGTTACTGTCCTCTAAGAAGATAACATGGGTATTATTTTTATGCCTCGCGTTATTTTTAAATAACAAAAAAAAAATACAAAAGAGTTTTCTTTTAAACTCCCAATGGACCCACTAAAATACCGCTCAATAACCTAAAATCCACTTCAAACTAGACAAAAAATACAATAACAAATTAACATTATGTCCTAAAAAACACAGAATATAAAATATAACCTAAAGTGGTAACAGGTACCATGTGAAATTTAAAATATAAGTGGTATAGGTACAGGGCGAAGGGCTGAAATGGTAAAAAATATACATCTGATGGAGTGTAGTTTATCTTACAACTGGGAAAACACGCTGAAAAAATATCGTGCGCCAAGGAAAATATTCGTAAATGAAAAAACAGCAGTCGCCGGCAAGTGGCGGGTAGGGCTGTCTCGCGGCTGGGAAAATTATACTTTTTTGTACGAGTATAGTTACGTTTTTATTATATTTCAGAGTAGTATAGATTGATAGATAAATAGCAACAACGAAAAACATAATACAGGTAAACTATACAAAAAGAAAACATTAAGAAAAGTGAGAAGAGAAAAAGGGCCCCGGGGGTCGGGGGTCAATTTGTACATCACATTTATAACGGTCGATCACTACCTACTCAACTTCCAGCTGAGTTTATGCCAGGTAGAATACTTGACGCTGATATTCTGCTGAATTCCACATTTAGGACATTTTGATTGTGATAAAACAACCGGCCAAATGCAAGACAGACTGACAAGCGAAGGGTTCCGTGGTACACTGTCACGCAGTTATTGTCAATAATATCAGGCGATCAAACTGTTCAAAATTTGTGGATAAAGACATTTTTGAAATAACAGATCTTCAGTTTGAAGCATTCCTTGTGTCATTGAGTTAATAATTCATTTTAATGGTTGTTCTTATCATTTTTAGTCTGTTCGTCACGCAGTCGCTCCATGATAATATTCAACTGTATACGGTAAGACTTGAAGCCTGGTTTGCAGGGGGGCTGTCAGACTCTTACTGATTAAAAACCACCCCGATATTTCCGCAAACCCGAACTGGTACCGTCTCGCTCGCCAAAACACGCAAAAGGCAAATGATGACGCAGGTACCATTTCCCACTGCGTGACAGCCCTGTGGAGCACAAGTATAGTCTCTATGTAAACGGTGCTCTACGTAGAGACGGCCGCGACACCTGCCCGCTAAATGAGAGTTAACTGTGCGTCTCTCTTTTACCTACATATACGTAGAGATGAAATTATAGAAATATGTAAGTACCTATAGCGTTTGGTTAGACTCTCAAGTAAATAATTTCTACTGTGATGCCTCAGTAATCTAAGGTACGATTTTTCAATTGCCTGATAACTTTCATCTGATGAATAAAGATGGCGGATTGACCGATTGACATATACTCGTAATTATTATTGTCTTTATACAAAAACTGTCAAACCGCCATTTTTATTCCTCACGTAACAGTTATCTGACTAAACAATCGAGTTAGTAAATAAGATATGGACGGAGCTATACAGCACATGTAACATTATGCCTATATTCCCCAGAGAGTAAGGCAGAGGAGTACTTTAAGTACATTCCAGTTTATTTATAGGGGGAGAGCAAACGTCCATCAACTCAACAGATGAAATAATTCAACAACAACAACTTTGGTCGACTCGGGAATCGATCCAGATCTTCATACTCAGCAGTAGCTCTTGCGACCACTAGACCAACAAAGCCGTCTGTGAAGAGGAGTCTCTCTTTGGCTCGTGAAATCATTATTGCTTTCAGAAGCTTAGGAAGCCTTGAAAGTCCATTACAAAAGCAATTTAAAAACTGTGAAAAGTGTAACTAATGTTAATAGAATAAAAAAAATCGGTTTTAATTTAAATTCAGGCTCTACCAACCAACAACTGAAAATAAAACCTTTCAAATAGCTATCTAGACATTATCAGATCATTTTGAAAATCTTAACAAAAACTGTTTAAGTAATAAAAATTCAAGAAATCGACTATCAGCAGATGCACCGGAATTTTCTCTTAATAATTTGCGTGGCGGAAAGTTTAAAAAACTTTACCTCACTTTCGTACAAAAAAACGTTCGTAACGGTCACCGAAGACATTTAATCCAACCATTAAAAGAATCAACGGTCTATATAAATCCAAAAACAAGTTGCACTGGCCCGTCGACAATAGGTAAGTAAAAAAAAAAGAAAATTACCAAAGAGATTGGTCGGAGACAAGCGCGACGCGCGCCAAAAAACAGGCGCCTTGTACAAAAGGTTCGGAAAAAAACGCCGAAACCAATGAGAAAAAATTGTGACTCGATATCGAATCGAGTGGGCATCAAGATCGGATGGAACGTGCGTGACAGTCCTCGCGCGTAGAATCGATCCGAAAGGCGCGTGGCTCTATGCAAAAAACGATTTTGAACTCAACCGATTTGAAAGTCTAGATTGTTCGCTCATTAGCTAGCTGAATTCATTTTTCAAATGATACTTTGAAAGAAAAGGCTGTGTAAAAATATGTACTAATACAATACTAGCTGTGGGGCAGCTAGTATTGTATTGTAGCGAACTTCGTTCAGCCTTATTCTGCCACACACGTTATATTTGTGCAAGTCCAGACTGGCCCAAGTATACTGTAACGTGTGTTGGAAGATAATTAACCCCCCAATTATCTTAAAGAACGTTTAAAGTTCCTTCATGACACACATAATAGATATCTAAGGTCATCAGAAAACTTGAGCCTAGATATGCCCAAGCATACCACTAATTTCTACGGAAAATCGTTCACAGTGCAAGCTGTACGGCTATGAAATCCTTTGCCTGTGTCAGAGAGACAAGCTCAAACATTACAATCATTCAAAAATATGCTTAAAAATTATTACCTCACTTCTAATCTAACACGTCTCAATATAACTGTCCGTTACTCTGTAAATGATTTGTATTTATGTATTTTTTTCTTCTTATTTATACTTATTTTATATGTCTATTCAAATAATCATGTAGGTATGGTATATATATATATATTTATGTAAATAGTACACCACAAACTGCCTGCTCATCTTTTCTCCTCCGCGTTCCACTATCAAGTCTATCTAAAGGTTGTCTGTAAGAGATCGCTTTTCCGCCCATTGTATGTAGTCAAAACATTTGTTGAAGGCGCTGCATTTGACAAATGTTAAATCATTGCTAAGTTTTCTTAAATTTTATAATGTTACACTCAACTTTCCTATTTTTTTCTTACTTAACAAAAAAAGGAAATTAGCAAAATTCACAGCTCCAGCCGTTCACGCGTGATGGAAGGACGACCAAGGAAAATAGGGATTCATTTTTATACATATACATAATTCGTAATACATTGCTTGCTAGCTAACTGCTTTGATAAAAGTTCTCCATAAGAATACCTCAATGTTCATGCAAGTAAAGCTATTGAAGCAATTTCCTGTTTAGTATTTCTTACAGATCGATATCGACAGTTAATACGGGCGTTTTCAGAACTGTATGAATCATTGAGAATACTGAGAAGTTTAAAAGACATTTTCTCTGGCTGTAGGAGCTGTTTTAATGAACGGTGTATCAGAGATTCTTGAGGATATTCTACCTACTTACCCGAAAGCCTGAAGTAGGTTCTCTTGGGAGGGACCTGTTCATCTTTCCTCTTTCACCATCAAATCCATCCAAAAGTTGTTTGTTAGATATCGCTTTTAGCCACCCATTGTATCATACTATGTAGCCCTGTTTGTAAGTTTTTATGGTAGAATACTCTTTATTGTACATAAAGAGTATTCTATTTTATTCTAGCTTAAGGCCTTTATTAGTAACTAGCGGACGTGCACGCGGTTTCACCCGCGTATTTCCCATCCCCGTGGGAATACAGGGATAAAAAGTAGCTTATGTCACCCTGGGATAGTGTAGCTTTCCAACAGTGAAAGAATTTTTCAAATCAATCCAGGAATCTTTAAGTTTATTCGATACATACACAAATACATAAATACGAATATTTCCTCTTTATGAAATACCAGCAGATGTCACGCTGTTTCACCCGCATTGTCTCGTTCCCGTGGGAATATAGGGATAAAAAGTAGCCTATGTCACCCGGGGATAGTGTAGCTTTCCAATGGTGAAAGATATTTTTAAATCGGCCGAGTATTTTGGAGCCTATTTAATGCAAACAAACAAACAATCAAACTACTATGAAGTACAATAGATTGGTTTCTAAATGATTCTCGAGGCAAGGTTGTATTGCCATCCAGGACTCGTAAGTACAGATGCTGATAGCCTTTCTCTAGTGAAATTGAATCCATGCCACTGCCGGGGCAGTCCAAACAATTCATTTTCGTTGATTCTCCAAATAATCTCGTAAAAAACCGCGCATAAGCAGGCAAAATGGTACATGAAAAAAAATATCAATAAACATAATTACCGTCTCCTTCGTCACCCATAGGGGGGATGTGGAGCGGCGAGGGGGTGCGCCCGCGCCATTGTTATTCTTCGCTTAGCGAGCCCAATATTTTGCGAGGGCCTAAAACAACAGTGAGTAGCGGTAGATTTTAAGCAGTGTTTTTTTTATCGCGACGGCGACGCTTCATTTGATGTAGCTGTTATCTTAGTTATCTTGTACCTATGTGGAAGGCCTAGGAATTGGATGTATATTTTTTAGGACTTGTATTTTAATGGAGGATAATTTCCTTTTGTCCGCGGTGTATTTTTTTTGCACGTATGTGTAATGTTTCAATTTCTCCCGGTTCAAGCTAAAATATGTTGCCATCGCATTTTTTTTATATATTCCTAGGCTGAATTATGACGGTCAAACTCTAGTATTGCCAAATATAAGGCATTTAAGTAGCTACAAAATGGTATACGGGATGTTACGGGGTAGACCGATGACTTCAAGATAGACAGCAAATTGTGATACGAATACTACGTTTTTTTTTGTCGGCTTCCCTATTAAGAAAATTGACCCTTCACTACTGCTCTTTAGTTTAAATAGGTTTTCCGCACTTGGTCGCCTATGGTCGCCGCTCGTTGCCTATGTTTTGGTCATCGAGAAACCAAGTTTCTGGGAATCTCTGCCATTCCCTTTAGGGAATACAGGCGTGATGTTATTTAAATTATGTATTCCAATTCCTCTCCGTTAATATTGGGTTAGTGGCCCTGACTGCTATATTTTTTAAGTCGGTTTTATTTTTTGCAAAAAAGTTTTTTATTAAAATAATCAATTAATTGTATTGTATTTTGATAATCATTCAATCAATTATTTCTCTTTTATGTTACTATAAAATTTAATTAATGCTTTCTAGTGCCTCTTTTTTGTCCATAACTTCATTTCGATAACATGTGGATAATTTAATGGGTTGCAATATTGGACTATTGGTTATACTACATAAACTGTTTATTGCCCCATAATAAATAAAAAAAAACAATATTATCCTGCTTCAAGTCAATAAACCTCTTTCTAAACAAAGATGCAACAAACTTAAATCATCATACTTGATCAATAACTATAGAAATTCACGATTACCATCACGTTTTTACCATTTCTCCCTCAATTTTACAAATAAATACCGAAACAGGAATTCTTAAGCAGACATTAATCATGAGGATTCATCGCCCTGGGCAGTGCACCTGTCCTCGCCACCAGTCGTTAGCAGCACGCACCAGTGGTTATCAGACAATGGTTTGGTTATAAGACCACACAGCTTCTGGTTTTGGAGAATTTATAAATACTCTACAGCTTTCACACAACGCCATCTAGTCCCAAACTTAGCAGTCGTGTGCTTTGAGTACTAGAAAACTTATAAACAAACTTATATATTTCTAAATACATACACAAATAATACTAGCATGTCCCACTGCAGGGCAACGGCCTCTTCTCATACAGAAAAGGCTCGAGCATCGATCACCAAGTTTGCTCAAGGCTGATTGGCGATTGCAGACTTAAAGTAACAATATGTTCAGGTTTTCTCACGATGTTTTCCTTCACCAATATCTATTCTTGCCCGGATTTGACAAAACAATTACATACACACAACTTATCAGTTTTACCAAATGCAATTAACTTTCAAATACCAATTAAAGTAAGATTAATAATCATACTTAAAAATCCTAATGTCAGAAACAAAGTATTCATCATAGAAATTGACTTTTTACTGTAAAATGAGGTTGTTCTAAATCACCTAATTTGTCAGTCTGTAGTTATGAACGCCATTGCAGTGTACTAAGGCAGCGTGCTACTCGTGTAACTGTACACGGTAATATTTCGCTAATGTCGTAATCACATGTCTTCGACAAGCGTCTGCGTCTTCATTCCGAGTGATTCTCGCGGTTACTACGATGTCTGGGAGACTTATTCTGGAAATCACTTGACTGGCTACGAGTAAAGTTGGTCACCTGGTTCTATTCTAGGTATTTCATCAGTGTCCTTATGAGGGGTTTATTCCTAGGCGTTCAGAAAGAGTGCTTATTATCTTATTTGCCGAAGTTTTTCTGTATGGCCTAGCAGCACGTCCTATTTTTTTGTTTCTTCTTATTTTTGCTGGAAGCCTATGCTTTTATTTAGTTCCTTAAGTCAACATTATAATAAAGCTATTTAAATTCTTTGAAAAAAAATACCAAAACCTAAACAAGGATTTATTTGGTAGGTACTCTCCTAAATATTATAAAGACTGTGATAGGAAATTCGGTTTTAAATAATAATTACCCACGTCTTAATAGAAGACTAACATTATAAAGAGGAAAATTTATCAACGGATTTTAAAATTATTTCACTGTAACCTACTATATTTATCATCGAGTAACAGTAATAGTGTGTTTCAAGAGGTGCAAGACAAATATAACTTCAGCGAAGCTACAGTAATGTTGGCTTCTTAAAAATTACAGAATAGGTATTCTATAGAACACTTCACATATGAACAAATTACGGTAAGTCGTTAGAAAGGCTGCCATTTATTCATTATCTCGGATTGATTGGGATGCTTTTACTTACAGTGATAATGGGACGCTGACTGCTTTATTGATCCGGCAACAAGAATTTGTTAGTGTAGGTAAGGCAATAATGTAGGAAGATTAATAAATGACCTTAAAAGAAACCTTACATGCAGAGCACGTTATGACCACGCCCGGCAGCAACTAAACGCGCAAGGAATCATGATCTGTTAACCTTTCTAGTTCCAGTCTGGAAGCAGCTTAGTTCCAGTATTGTTCATGGAGTGACTGCCTGCCTATCTGATTTCCACAACCAAAAAACCCAGTAACTGGACTGGGTAACACGATAAGCCTTGGTTAAACTGGTTGTCAGACTTTTGGGGCTCTAAAAACTTTCAAGGATGACACCCGGACCAATGACGTAACGTGCTTTTCAAAGCACGGAGGAGTCTTGATATGTAATGAATAGTCACCCGTCAACCGCTCAATCTTTGTAAGCTTAACTTAACTTTCGATCTAATCAGTGACGATGTAAGTTTTTAGCCACATAGCTCCTCTTAGAGACGCTAAGTGAGGAGAATCCAACTACACCTTGAGAACCTATCGCTAAACAGCTTGTTCAGATAATGCGGGTGGTCGTCTTGGACACGGCACATATTCGTCTTACCACCTTGGTCCAGGCGTAGCACTGTTTTTAAGTGGAGCTAAACGCCAATTTAAGCTTCAACAGACATAAGAGTAAGAATTGAAAGGGCCGTCAGTTTATACGCACAGACATTATCGAAACCTTTAGGCTCAAAGGGCGTATCCACCGAAACACGACTTTCAGGAGAGCCATAAAACAGAAAAACAAAACAGTTTACCTACATAACTTTTTTGTGCTTTTAGCTATAAAAAAACCAAAAGGTAAAAGTTGTTAGAATTGTGAGATAAAGAACATAATAAAATAATATTTAAAGAAAACCTAACATCATTTACGGCCTAAATTTGAAGAAAATCAATGTTTCGTGAACCAAAAATGATGGCTGTATATCCACCACTTTTTTCGAATATCGAAATTTTAAACATACCAATTGAAAGAGTGCATTAAAATCTCATTTTGGTCAAAATTAAGCCGTGGTCGTTTAAGCCCTTTGAGCCTCAAGGTATCGTTATTATAAGCTTGTGAAACAACATCGGTATTCTTACGAATCAAAGATCGCGATTTCCCAACTACAACTTCCCGGAGTCTGGATTCGTGCCCGATTTATGGCAATAGGCTCGCCCCCTATTACATGGGACTTAAACATAACTGGCGAAATGTGGGTGTACCAGGTACACCTTTGCTTTGCCCTTCGGGGATTACAGGCGTGGCATTATGTTGGTATGTGTAACATAAAAATAATTCTAATTCCAATTTATAATTTCGGACCAAGTGACGAAAGGCAAATAGGGAAAAATGCTTTTCCAGCTTAATTCTGAGATAGGCCCAGAAAAATCACCACAATCTTTACAAACATAAACAGGTACCTAGATATCAACGTAATAATACCGGTACTCATTATTTTACCTCCGAGCGTTATATTTAACTTGCCCTTTAGAAGACAACGAGCAAGCGATCGGCTCAGCATCAGCTAATGATTGAAGGCACTTAACATTCGTGATCTGCAGACGTTTTGGTATGAGCTTCCGTCTGACGAAGCGTGACTGAACGTGAGATGGTATGGTACAGGATGCTATGCTTTGCGATGCTTTAAAATATCTGGTGCAACAAGTGTAGCGAAGTGCTTAAGGCCAAATTATAACAGACTCATGGATCAATCGAAGGTTCCAATTGGGGCTGCGATTGAGAAAGCTAAGTAGTCTTGCTTGTGACAATGAGACCACAAAAGCAGAGGGCTCTAAATCCGAAAGAAACCATTTTCGTTAGTAATTTACATGCTTTGCAATTTCCATTTAGGCTGACCCCACATTAGGCGTACGCGATCCTCGGGCGTGTGAGTAGCGCAGACGCTGCGTCGCGTTTTGCTGCCCTGCGGCGTGTGTGGAAAGTAAACGCAACGCACACTTCGCGTTCTTACCCCTTCGCCCGCTATCCCCGCCGCCCGCTACTGTTTCGGCTGTGAGACTTGGCTGAAGGGGGTTAAAACGCGACATGCGCGCCACGTGCACTCTCCGCACACGTCACACGGAGACAACACGCGACTTGACGCGACGCTTAAGCTGCGCCCGCGTCATACTTAGTTATTAGTGAGTCATTTACTTACAAGGCACTTGAGGCGGACAATGATTTCGCATGAGATGCCCCAGCACAGGCGCTCTTGGATCCTCGGCAACGACTAAATGATAAATGAAAATCGTAATCGAAATGTCTAGTCCAGCAAATTATGTGTAATCCAGCATTTTGCAGCTATATCAACTCCGTACATTCTGATTTATCGAACTTCGTTATCGTTCATGCAAAATGTGACATTGACAAGGAGGTCTTGTCAAAATCACATTTGCAATTCTTTTTTTTTCTTGTTTGTTTTTTTTATCTATACTATCTATACTAATATTATAAAGAGTTAAAATTTGTAAGTTTGTAAGTTTGAATGTAGGGGGTAATCTTTGGAAATAATGATCCAATTTTAAAAAATATTGTACTGGTGGAAAGCTGCACTATTCCCGGTGGACATAGGCTACTTTTTATCTCCGTATTCCCACGGAAACGGAAACTACGCGTGTGAAACTGCGTGACGTCTGCTAGTATTTTATAATTTTTCCATTTTTTTTTTGCTGTTTTGAAGTTTGGCGGAGGTAATAATTATATTGTTGACTGTGTAGCCAAGGTGAATAAACTATTTTTCATATATTTTTTTTTATACAGTTGAAGTAGAAGAAAATTCGTAACTAGTTACATACCTAGTTAGTTCAAAGAGACATGTAGTTACTCATCATATATATGCTTAGCTTTTACCCAAGTGTACCAATGTTGGGGTCGGGTTCCAGTTCAACAAGATGCAGCTAAATTCCAGTGGTTTACTTACATGAGGCGACTTCCTATCTGAACTCCACAACCTAGTAACTAAGTGGTCACTATAAAAGATGTAAAAAAAAAATATTGTTATATCAATGTATACCGTTATTTATAGCTTCGCTCACACTACACCACAACCTTACCAAGCTACCGGTACATATCTAAGAGCATTTTATGTCTTCACTCTCTTGATAACCGCAGTTCTACGTACCTACGCTTAGTAGTCGGATTCTTATCTACAGCATCTCGATAGTCGATGTTATGAACCGACGTAAAAAATATTATAATGTACCTACTATTGGTAGCGTACCTAATAGTATGGGTTTTCCAGGTTCAATTAGGTCATTTAGCTGCCGAAAAGTGTTCTTCGTTATTCTTTTGGGTTTGTGGTGTGTCTTAACTACTAAACACAATAAGTAAAATATTAATTCCTAGCATTTCGGTCGTGACTTTGCTTGAATTTCGTACTTTTGCCTTTAAACTTTGACATTCCCTCGACCCCCTCATGCTTAGTTTTGAAAATAAAATGTAGCCTATTTACGCGATAATAATAAAGCTTTCTAATGGTGGAAGAATTTATAAAATCGGGTTTATAGATTTTGTGTTAAATCGCTATAAACAGACTAACAAAGAAATAATTTATTTTAATGATATTGCATTAATAATACTATAGATTTTTTTATATTTCATTTGTCTTATAATATGTGAAACTGTGGGCATGTAGCACAAAGCTGGTGCCTAAGACAGGGAAACGGCAGACCAAGAAGGGGATGAACTGGATAGAACTCTGCAGACTTGGAAGGAAGAAAGATGGAAGGAGTGAGTTGACGGAACAGGCTAACGTAATTATGTGTGTGCAAACAAAATTATTTCTCTTGCATTATTATGTTTAGACAGTACAATTTTCGAAACTGTAGGTACTGCTGCCTACTTTGAATTAGGGTTTCCTCAAAGTAATCATTGTTACATACATACATACATACATAAACTCACGCCTTTTTCCCATGGGGGTAGGCAGAAACTACAGAGCGCCATATGCTACGATTCTTACATACTTCTTTTGCTTCGTTTACATTCATACATGTTGTCATACATACACGCCGGTTGCGAGTACTACGCACCTGACCTTTCTGAAGAACCTCACCAATAAGGTCTATGTATGTACTTCTAGGGCGTCCCCTCCCGGCGTTCCCACTTACATCTGCCTTGTAAATACCTTTCGTTAGTCGCCTTTCATCTTTTCAATTTTTGTTTCTGCATCTTCTTTTAAACCAAAACGTTGCTTTATCACATCATTCCTCAATCTGCAATCACCACACATACTTCGCAAGGAACGCATTGCAAGGAACGCATTTCTACAGCATTTATTTATTTCGCGAGAAAAAACGTTTGTTGTTTTTGCGTAAGTTAGAGAAAGATTTTGATGTTTGTGACTATTCTTTGGTGGAAAAGCAGACGTTTTTAAAACTGTGTTGCAATTTAATTGAGGCGAAACAGTTATTCTCTCTACTCGACTACCTAAACAGTATATTTTTTTAATAAAATCGTTAGAATTCTTTGTAAATCACTATTCTTATTAAGAAACTTTCTAAAAGTATTTCTCGGTAAAAATAACACCATTACAAGTAACTGTCGACTAATTAGGTCCAATTTACTCACAGCCACTTATAGTCGGTTTTAGAGATTCTCATCTTTTTTTGTCGATAAAAATCCAATAAATTGTACCAACAAGGGCCACGATACTCCCCAACCAATTTTCCAAAAACTACTCGTCTAGCCATCACAAAAACAAAACATCAACACCAGACTAATCCAAATCCCGCCAAATGAACTGTCATTTTTTTTGCGCGCCAAATCCACGCGTGTCTGTCATAATCTGTGGTGGAATAATCGTCGCGCGTGCGAAAACGAAGTCACAGTTAGACCATAAAGAAATGTAGTGCAGACGGTTTATTTATTAAATAGTTAGCACAAAGCAGTAAAATATAAAAGATGCCAAAAAAAATATTGTTCCGAGAGTTTTACGCGAAAAAAGGCGAAAATTCTAGTTACTTTCACGTCTGTCGTGTATTATGTTTGATGTCGCCAATGGATTCTCTGTAATAACCTTTTTCACAGTCACACTCGATAAATTGCTACAGATACAAAATGCAGAGGTAATTAAGGCCAAGAGCTCACCTGTTCAGGGACCCCCAGGCTGAGACATCTAATTGTCTGTCAAACTGACAGATTAGACTGAATAGGTTATTATTGGTGTTTCTTTTGTAAGCGCTGACAGATGAGTGTGCTTTCGCGTTCTATTTTAGAAGTTTTTATTACTATCTAGAAAACATGAGGTCGATAATTTAAGTGACTAATTAGCAGGTCATGTATTAAGTATAAAGGATGAATGAAAGGCGACTAACGAAAGGTATTTACAAGATGTAAGTGGAAACACCGGGAAGGGACGCCCTATTAGGATATACATAGACCTTATTGGTAAGGTTCTTTTGAAAGGTCAGGTGCGTAGTATTCGCTAGCGGAGGCGCTTGTGTATAATAGATAACATGTATGAATGTAAACGAAGCAAAAGAAGTATGTAAGAATCGTAGCATATGGCGCTCTGTAGTTTCTGCCTTCCCTCATTGGAAAAAGGCGTAAGTTTATTTATGTATGTATGTATGAAGTATACCAAATGAGAAAGTCCGTATTGCTTCATTATCATTATTTCAGTAGACAGACTAGACTGCTGGTTATAAGCTTTCCTTCAGGAAGTTGATAATTACCATTCAAATTCAAATTCAAATTTATTTATTGTTTGTGACAGGTGAAAAATATCAGTTATTTATGTTCGTGAAAAAGTCATCATTCAATACATTAATATAAGTTCCATATACATAGTCAGATATATCACAAATTATATGCTTTTAAATTATACATTGCTTTTAAATTATACATTTTAAATTACATTTTAAATTATTTCATGTTAATTCGATTATTCAATGAATTCATTTAAATTACATTATTTATGATGTAGCAGATGAAGCAGTCAGTATTTTTGGCGTTAAAAAAATCACTAATTGAATAGTTGACTTTACTTATCAGGAACTGCTTTAGTGTTTTTTTTTAACTGTTTAAGGTTACACTGCTTTTCACATAATTAGGAAGTTTGTTATAAATTTTTACTCCTATCCCAATAATAGTAGTTTTAAATGTAACTGTCCTACACTTAATTCCGCTTAATTCATTTCTATAGCGTGCACTTCTCAATGTGTCGTAATTTTTTAAATCGCGTTTTATAATTACTGCTGCTTCATAAATATAAAGTGAAGGTATAGTCAATATGTGTAATCTTGTAAACTCTGGTCTACACGAATCTGTCTGTATAAGCCTATTAGCAATAAGTCTGGGTTACCTTACCCAATTGAGCCCGGGCTGTCAGACCTGTTAATGACGCTGCCATTGTTGTTTTGACAACCGGGCCGTAAATAATTAAAACGAATTTTTAAATTGTTTTGAATTCAACTTCTTACTAATGCTAAAAACGTAAATGTTTTTTGTCAATCAATCAGTAATTTAATATATTTAAAATACAGAAAACACAATAAAAATGATATTATTGTTAAATAATCAGTACTCAACGATTTATTTTAGGTTATTCCAAAGGATACCAGCCGGTCGATAGGTGCAGTAAAAGTTACTATAACGTGAAAACTTGAGTGAAGTGAACTGTAGCTAGCATTAATATGGAATGACAGCACAATTTTCTTGCACTTTTTAAAAGAAAAGAAAGAAAGAAAAAGATGAATTGAGAAAAAAAAGAAAAGTTGAGAATTGAGTAGGTACGTAAAGAGCAGCGGTGGCCCAGCCCAGTGGTGGCGGCCCCGACTTACGAACAGTCGTGGGTTCGAACCCAGGCAGGCGCATAACTTAGTGTAACATATTTCATCACCTCTGCTCTCAAAAACGGTGAAGGCAAACATCGTGAGGAAACCGGCAGGTCCTAGAACCAAAAATTCGAAGACATGTGACATCTACCAATTCGCACTGGGCCCGCGTGGTAGATGCGTGCCCATACGCAAAATACGCGCTTTGACGTGGAATTGCGGATACCAGCCCGGTATCTTTGTTGAGTACCTAATGAGTATATTTTCACAGCGTGATTTTTACAGAATACCACTGCAGTTGGCATAATTTCTGACTTCAACGCGATCGAAGCCGCTAGCAAAACGTAGTTACAATTTATAACGACGGTGCATCTGATTTAAGGCAAACCCCAGACTATTGCCGCTAACCACCACGTGATCTAGATTCCTATATTAAAACACGAATTTGTATCAGGTACTAGAACCTCAATAGAAAATTGAGATACTCCGAAATCCCGATGGTTACTTAGAAAGCTGCGGTCGACCACAAATAATGTGTGTTGCATTTCATTTGGGTCACTTCATCAAAGTGCTGTGTTTACGACTATATATTAACATATCTACAGAAATTTACCCCTTTTTTTCCATTTTTTTTAAGTATTTTTATTATGATGGCCTTTAAGGTCTACCTCTATTGCACGAGGTTGTGGTGCGAATCCGGGCAAGTACCGGGTACTAATGTGATTTTTTAATTCATAAGTACTTTCTAAGTTTATCTTAGACATCATCGCGTAATGAAACCTGCAGGCCTCGCCATATTACAAATTCCATTTCTATTATCGTAATCGATAAGGCGACAATAGAAAGAAAATGGTGTATGTCAACTGTCAAGTGTAATTCATTTTCAGCCACACTACAAATTCTACTCGTTAACACGTGACAGTTGGCAAACAGCAGATTCCATATACGCCATTTGCTTTCTATTGTCGCAATAGAATAGAAATAGAATTTGTAATATGTGATATAATAATGTAATTAGTTTCTTACCCATCGTATATCGGTAAACAATAATAAAAAAAAAAGTTAAACCGTTTGTCCCGGCTGTCAATTGTCAATCTTTGAAGTTCGCTACGCATAGTTCAGAGTTTATGTTCATACATGAACGTACGCCGATTGTGGAACTGACATTTATGAAGAGCATCACTAAAAAGGCCAGTGTATGTCCTTCTAGGGCGTCCCCTCCCAACGTTTTCATGTATTTACTTCTGCCTTATAAATATATTTTGTTAGTCACGTGACTAAATCGTCTAAGAATACTCTTTTCCATTTTTGTCGCTTCTTCAGAAGAAGATATCTATGAGAGATAACACATTAACAAAAATGATACACTTAATATAAAGAAAGAAAGAAAGATAGAAAAATATTTATTTGACATCAGTCATTAAAACACACATACATACACACAATAATTTATGAAATATACAAAATAAACAATAGTAGGTACACATTATGTGCTGTGTGTCAATATGACTTACCATTGGTTTAATTAGTTAAAATATTCTACGAGACAGTTGATGATGATTAAAGCTTCGGGGTCACCATACACAATGTAGAATAGTTTTCACGCGAGCGAACCCGCAGGCACTAGTTAGTTATTAAGCTGTGAAAGCCATTTGCTTTTGGGGATTGGTTTATTATTATCGAGGCATCCCCGTATCTTGATCTATAACTGTACCACTGTAATTATTATCTTCACTTTGATGGAATAGATTCGGCAAATATAGATGCCCACTAGCATACTTGTACCGACAGCAGAATACTGGCGAAAGTTAATGAAAGGTGTAAAAAACTTTAAGGATGTTCGGTTTATTTGGCCTGGTTGTAGTAAGTGGCATTGACTGCTATGCACCGTCGCCTGGTCCAGGGAGACTTGGTCTACGGAGAATGTGACTTTCTATGGTTAAAATAGGTTTTACGCACTTGGTCGCCGGTCGTTGCCTATGTTTGGTCATCGAGAAACTAAGTCACTCGGGACCTCTGCCAAACCCTTTGGGGATTATAGGCGTGATGTTATTTCAGTTATAATAATAATAATAGTATTTATTTCACCACAAAAATTATACAATAACATATTATATGACTTGATAGGCTTAGTATACAAGTTTTTAATATGGAATCCTCTGCTGCCGAACTAGGAGCGATCCTGTATCTCGGAATCTATGAATTCCAACTTCTCTTCATTCATTCACTGTTGGGCTAATGGTTATTGGTCCTGACTGTCCAGCTGAGCAGAAATTCGTGGGTTCAATTCCCACCCAGGACAAATGTTTGTGTGATGAGCACGATCATTTGTTCTGTGTCTGGGTGTAATTTATCTTTGATATGTAAACATTGAGAAATATATCAGTTGTTTAGCATCCATAACACAAGCTCTGCTTAGCTTGGATGGCGTCGTTGTGTGAAAGTTGTGGGATATTTATATTATTTATTATTTCTTGGGTTTTGTGGCTATAAAAGTCAGCTACACAGATCGATCAACGGTTAAGCCACGCTTGCCTAGGTTAGTTCGTGGATAGGTGAGCATTCATAACATATCAAGACCCTTTCACACCTTGAAAAGCACGTAGATCTTTGACAGGCTTAACAGGTAATCAGGAGGCCGAAAATTTGACAACCAGTTAAACTAAGAGGTATCTTGTTAAGTAACTAACTTTTGGAAAATTTATAAAAAAAGGTTAAAACTTAGGTTAAAAAAAATGGTAAGGTTTCGTCTATGACAACCATGGCTTAAATGGTTCTAAATTGTCTGATCTATATTTGCCCTAAGGCTTTGCACCCATCTTCCAATCACCCTGTATAGTTTACAGTTGTAGCTTAAAAATATTAAAAACGTTACACATGTTGTAGGTTCTCTATGTTTTGCTATATACACTTTAAGGAGACTTTTATCAATGAAGTAAAATAATCTGAAAACATTATTTATTAGTCAATTGATGGGACAAAAAAAATCAAAACTTACGAAGTCATAAACGGCTCGACTGTGCTATATATTCAAACAAATTTAAGCACACTGTTGTAAAAAACGTCTAACAAAAAGAAATTCAGTAAGTACAGTTCGCTCCAGTTTTGTTGCTGGCTGTACCGAGTGGCCAGTGGCCATGCGTCAGAGCACGTAAGGAGATGGGCATGACATGCACAACCTCAGCCACGCCACTGACATTACTTCATTAAAATTCTATTAACGGAAGCATTCTACTTAAATAACCTTTCAAAAACAGCGCAAGTAAAATCTAACAACAACGCAATAACAACTCTACCCTCTCCAAAATAAAGTTCAATTTTCTACAGACAACATCTGACACTTATAATGAAAAGGTGTTTCAAAAAACGTGTGTCCGAAATTGGACTTTATGGAAAAGGAGGAAAGGTATGAATTTGATTGCTGTGGTAGTGGTCAATCATGAAAAATTCTAAGAGATGGACAGGTAGTTTCCACGATCGCAAATCGAGGATCGGAAGTCAATTTGTTGAAAAAAAAAACGTGAAAACATTAGAAGTGAAAAGCTTTTGTTTATTTTTTTCTATGTTTTGGAGATTGTTTATTGAAATGTACAGGTTGTTCGTTAACGGATTTAATAAACTTTTACAGAACAAAATTGGGTGTCGTGATGGCCCAGAGATTGAGGCGCCTACCTCTCATGCACGAGCTTGTGGTTCGAAACCGGGCATGTATCAATGTGAATTTTTTAATTTGTAAGTACTTTCTAAGTTTATCTTAGACTTCATCGGTGAAGGAACACATTGTGAAGAAATCTGGACTTAAAGTAAATATAAGTTTGAAATCGCCAATCCGCCTTGAGCGAGAGTGGTGATCAGGTACCTTCTCTGGATGAGAAGATGCCTTTGCCATGCAGTAGGATAGTAGTAGGCTGGTATTATTTATTTTATTAATTAAAGAACACAATAAGTACTCAGGAATATGAAACTGCCTCGCTGCCTCGTTGGTCTAGTGGTCGCACGCGCTACTGCTGAGCATGAGGTCCCGGGTTCGATCCCCGGGTCGGGCAAAGTGTTATTGAGTTTTTCTATCTGGAATTTCTCAGTAGCAGCCCGGAGTCTGGATTTGTGCCCGATTGATGGCAATAGGCTCGCCCCTTATTACATGGGACTTAAACATAACTGGCGAAGTGTGGGTGTACTACCAAGTACACCTCTGCCTAGCCCTTTGGGGATTACAGGCGTGACGTTATGTTTATGTTTTGTTTATGAATATGAAAAACTAACTCACTGGGAACACGCTAACACATACAAAAAAACACACACACACACACACACACATATAAAAAAATAAAAAATAAAAAAATAAAAAAAAAAAATCATACAAAAAAATCATTTCAGACCCACGGTACCCCTGGCCATACCCCCGGTGGTACCGTGGGTTTTTAAAAGTTAAACGGTACCATCAAGTATGTGACCCTAGTGATGTGTTGACCTATATATCTCTCGCATGATAACTAGTTAATTAGGTAAATAATAGAAAATGCATATTCCAATAATGAATGCAAGTAAGTACCTATATTTGCTATTAAATAGTTGGTAAAACCTGTTTTGCGTTTAAATAGTAAAACCTCTTCTGTTTACAACCTCTTGGGTTTTTGAAAGTGTGTTCTTATTTTTCTTCTTTCAAATGTCTAAAAAAACAAGGGAATTGTAATATTAATATTTTGCGAGTTCTTTCTGTACTTGTGAGAAAATACCATGGAAGAGGAAGATAAAGAAAAGTCAATGAAAATAGATTACATTAAAATAAATGGCGGAACCGCCCTTCTTCGGGGTAATTACCGTTACCATCGACACAAGACTTACACAGATGGGTCAACATTATGGCGGTGTTCTACATACAATAAAAGTAAATGTTGTGGTACTGTCAAAATTTCAAAGGTAATGCTGTAATGTATTTTTTAATAATTATTCCAGTTTTCAGAGTTTCGTACTAAGTAACTTACGTCTATGTTTCATTTTAGGATTGCATATTTATCAAAAGCAAAGATCATAGTTGTGAGGTAAATGGATTGAGTAATGAAATATTAAAAGAAAAGATAAAGCTGCGTGAAGGAGTGCTTAATTCGGATAAACCCATCGAACAACTATACGACGAGAAAAAGAAAGAATTTAAAAATTCTGGACTGAATTTTGTGAATGGGGAATATCCTCGATATGAAAGCGTAAAGCACTTCCTTCAAGATGCGCGAAACAAGTCAGCACAAGTTTCCAAAACTGTATTTCGGAATGTGAAAGAAATTGAAGTGCCCATTAAATATCATAATTTAATTTTAGCCGATTATTATTGCGAGGAAGGAAACAAACAAACCCGGATCATTGCTTTTTGCTCAAAGGAGTCTCGATTAATAATTCCGAATATAAAAGAATACTTTTTTGATGGTACTTTTTACTGTTGCCCAAAACCCTTTGCACAATTATATAACATTCACGGTGACATAGGGAGTGGTGTGGAAACAATTAAATTAAGACCCTTAATCTTCGCACTAATGTCGGATCGAACTGAAAAAAGTTATACGATTTTGTTCAATATGATAAAATCGCAACTTCCAGAGTGGAGTCCACATAAAGTTCACACTGACTACGAAAAAGGTGCGATGAATGCAATTTTGAATGTATGTCCAGATATTACATTACGAGGGTGCTATTATCATTGGACTCGCAACATTTGGAAGAAAGGCAAGTCGTTACGATGCACAAAAACGAAATCTGGGCGTAGAATCGTTGCATTGGCAAGTGCCTTGCCGCTTCTTCCTGAAGACAATATTCAACAGGGTATGGACTACATAAAAGCTGAAGCCGTTAACATACCAGAAGCATTTATAAAATATCTTGAATCGTTTTGGTTCAAGGTCCATAGTCCGAAAATAATTAGTGTGTTTGGTGAACGCCACCGAACAACAAACATTTTAGAAGCCTTCCACTCAAAAATAAACAAACTGATTAATAAAAACACGGTTACGTTGATGCGATTGCTTCACGTACTAGAGCAAGTTCACACTTTGGAGATGATTCCAAAAAAAGACGCAAAGATCAAATCGTTAACGATGATTACATAATGAGCATACAGCTCCAAATTGTACATAAAGACATATCTGTAGGCTACGGACTAGAGAAATTGCGTTAATTACGTAGTACCTATACATTTTTTTTGTAGTGTGTGACATGTTGGTTTAGTGAAAAGCTTCAAAAAAGCTATGATTTGTTATACAAAATGTCTTTTTAGTTATTTTAGAATAATAAACATATTATAGTAATTGCCTATTTACTGTTAACACCGTGTTTTATCAGCCATGGCTGTTGCATCACAACACTAGTAGTCGATGGTACCGTTTAACTTTTAAAAACCCACGGTACCACCGGGGGTATGGCCAGGGGTACCGTGGGTCTGAAATGAAAAAAATCTGACGTTTCAAACAAAAGTAACTAATGTAAAATAGCATCAGCAGTTAGCAGTTGAAAACCAACGTCAGGCACTAGTTTAGTTGTCTGGCATTTTTGCTGAACTGGACCCTTTTGTTGCAGCCGCAGGGCACACATTTTTTTTTTGTCGATTTCATTTATTTGATTTTTTTGCTATTGTTGTTTTATATTATCGTGAGCCTTTTGGGCCAAATAAATGCTATTTCTTTCTTTCTTTCTTTCTTTTCTTTCATCACGCCTGTAATCCTCGAGGGAGAAGACAGACGTGTACTTACCAATAGTTCACATATTTCAAAAGTTATGTATAAGGCCTATGTTAAAGGGGACAAGCTATTTATGCAACTAGCAATCTAAGAAACTACTACGATCACTTATGTTCACATGTGGAAGCAATAAATATGTTGAGTCTTGAGTAAAACTCCAATGAAAAAACTTAATAACATTTTTCCCGAACCAGGGATCGAACTCTGAACCTCATTTTTAGCAGTAGCGCTTACGACCACTAGACCAACGAGGTGATTATACAATACAATTCGACGAAAATGTATATAACACCATTGTTTAATGTTTATTTCAATGTAAAAGTTGTTTAAATTTAAGAAATCTGTTAAGTAAATCATTTCCCCACCCTGTACCTATAATGTTTAGATGAAAGTTAAACAGCTATTTAATCAAAAAGATGTTAAAAAATATTATATATTGTTGCTGCAATGCAGATGGCGAGATTTCTGACCACAATTCAAATATTCCGCGTAAAATGCAATATTTGTTAAATGGAAATGTATGAAAGTGCTTAAAGAAAAATCGTAAGTAGATAGGACTTTCTCTTCCTGAAAGTTTGTTAGTAAATTAAAAATAACCCTAATAATAAAACATAACATAACATCGCGCTTGCTGAAGTCCCCGAAGAGTTAGGCAGAGGTAGTAGTACTAGTATTACTGTAATTATTAGTATTACCTGTAGTACATACTCCCTCATTTCGCCAGTTATGTTAAAGTCCCATGTAATAGGGGGCGAGCCTATTGCCATAAATCGGGCACTCTAAAAATGTTATTTTAAAACTATTTACAAACTTTCAACTTTTCTTTTCAGGAGATGAATAAATTCATGATTTTACTTTGAGACCAACCCTTTTATATAAAACACTAGCAGAAGTCACGCGGTTACACCCGCGTAGTTCCCGTTCCCGTGGGAATACAGGAATAAAAAGTAGCCTTTGTCACCCGGGGATAGTGTAGCTTCCCAACGGTGAAAGAATTTTTCTAATCGGTCCAGTAGTTTCAGAGTCAATTCGATGCAAATAAACAAACAAATATAACAATCAAATCTTCCTCTATAAAGTATTAGTACCTATAGAAAAACCTTAAAAATTTGGTGATATTGCATTGTTTATGAAACTCATAATGTACAGTGCCTTTATTACAAAGAATATTGTTAATAGAAATCATGCTATCACTGGTCGAAGCCTTAATGGGTTATTTGATAGATTGTAGTTTTTAGTCCCTTATCTAGATTCCAAGAAATTATTCGACGTATATTTTTTTCTTTTTCAAATTGATGGAAAACTGAAAAGATGGCGCTGGATTCGAACAATGTTCAAGTATCGATAAGTTTCCTTAAATATTCTAATCAATTTCCGCTCAACTTTCCTATTTTTTTTCCTTCATAAGAACCTTTTTCTGACTAGAACAAACAACGAAATAAGAATTAGCCGTTCACGCGTGATGCCATTTACCAAGGAAAACAGGGATCCATTTTTATGTAAAGATTAATTCATAAATTAGCTAAATATTGGCATTGAAAGTGAACTTCATTCAAAGTTTCATGGGGTGATTTTTACTGCATCCACCGGTAGTAGATACAGTAGCAATATATAAAAGATTTCCTTACCCTCGAACAATAAAAAGTTTACAGCGAAAAGGATGGGGTTATTGAAGAAATCAGCATAAATCTACGCGCCATGGCGTGGGGGCACGGGTCTTGGCACGCCGTGGGGGCGCAGTGCCAACAGCTCTTCCGCTGCCCGACAGACAACAGACCCCACAACAGAATATTTACACAACATAAATCTTATTGTTGTTGATTTATTTGAGTTTTAAATGTGGATGAAATAAGCGGCTGTACTAAGCGGGAATGGATTCGTCCGTTTGAAATTGTCATTTTTTTTTACAGTTTGCCTGTAAAGTTCCAGTAACCAGGCACAAATCTAGAAACTGGCCTATTACTGATAAACTCCAGCTGGATAACCCAGGACCTCAATCTCAGCAGTACCTAGTGCTTGTTACCACGACTATAGAAGCCAATGATATTATAAGTAAAAAGGTGTAGATAGGTTACCTAAACAACTTTCGATCTTCAAAAGCGGCACACTGACGCACGCACGCGTCCGTTGACGGCGCGACTCGACACTGAGGTCAAGTGTGGCTAGTTAGCCACATTTTAACGTGTCGCTTGCTGAGCGCTTATAACCTATCTACACCTTTTTACTTATAATATCATTGATTGAAGCATTAAAAAAAATATCCAGATAACTTTTTTTTTCTGATAAAATATTTTGATTTAATTTTTTGATTTGATAGCATATATTTATTAAGTCGTTAAGTCTTTTGTTTTTCTCTGATCATCCTCCTCCGTTATCCCAATTTATTTGCGGTCCACATGCTGGCGTGACATGAAATTGAGATGATTATTGGAAGAAAAAGATAAGCTGTGTCTTCTTCCGTTAACCGTGATCTCAATAGTCATCTCTTTACTAAAATGTCTAACCTTGTCACGCCTTTTGTTCTTATTCCTGTATTATTTAAAAAAACTTAACTGCGCCTACGCAAGTAACCTGCTGATACATATTCTCGTCGCACAGCCTTGACAATCTAGGAGGCAAGTGTTACTGCCCTCTTTACTATTTATAGACTAAAAAAACATAAAATAAAAAAAGTAAGTAGTGTGTATTGCTGTTACCGCGACACGTACAGTAGTGATGGACCGGTCTATGCGAGATGAGCGCAGATAAGATATATTATAACTTATGTACTTATAAGTTTAAGTGGAGCTAGTGGCTTAACAATAAAGGCCGTATGGGTCTTTCGATGGTTAAGTAACGCTTGCCAAAGTCGATTCGACGATGGGTGACATTTCTTACAAATCAAGATTCTTTCGTACCTCGGAAAGCAACTGTGCTAGTATGTTAAGTAGTTAGTTGGAACCGAAAGAGAAAAATCTTCCACTTAGCTTTCCCTCTCCCCCAGGTCTAGACCTGGTCTTCCATGCAAGGATGTATGAGTTCAAATCCACGCTAGTGTATTACTGCTGGTTGGACTGGAAGCCGTTCTTGGCATAGGAAAAGGGCAAGGAAGGTGATGGCTACCATACAATGTAGCACTCGGACTAATAGGAGATCCTAATAGATGCGAATTACACGAAAGCTCAGATTCTTCTTCTTTTCGTGTGATTAGTGACAAGCCTGGTGTCAGGATTTTAATTTTATCATTAGTGACTGACCTGGCTGCACATGCCGCCAAGAAATATCTCTCAAACCTTATTTATAACGATGTTTTATTTCGCCAGTTTTGAAACTTAATTAAACAATACGCAAATAAGTATTAGTAGTATTAGTAGTAATGTGTTTAAAAAGGACCTAAATAAATAATTATTATTACTATTAAATTAATCCGAGAAATAAGTCAGAGGTGCCTAGGGATTGAACTAGAGATCTACTTACCTACATCTTGACAGTACGCCGGTCACTCTGCTAATAATAACAATAATAAATAATAAAATTGATTTTTTTCAGAGATTACAGTTTAACTTAGTAATACATCTTGTACACATAGCACGAGAACAATATTTAGTTATTTTAGTGAGCTCTGCCTCTCAAACTAACTCTGCTACCAGTTGATTTTTTACTTTTAACTGTATTAAATAAAAGTAATCATTACTTTCTAAGGCAATGACATTTTAAATGAAAGAATTGACTCTAACTTTTTTATATATGAACAATCCCACTGTGATAGATTTGGTCTTTCTCTACTATTCGAACTGTCCATTTGGAGTAATGGACTTTCCTCAAAACGTGATCTTCATACCTCCGCTAGACCTATCTCACAGTGAATAAATAACTTAGTGATAATAATATTATTTGCCTAGCCTTTTCCCAACAATGTTAGGGTCGACCTGCAGTCTAACTTGATGCAGCGGAATACCTGTGTTTTAAAATAAAATAAATATTCCACAACTTTTCACACAATGCCATTTAGTCCCAAGTTAAGCTTGAGAGCTTGTGATATGGGTACTAAATAGCTGATAAACATACAAATATATTTCTAAATACATACATATTATAGATAAATTACACCCAGACACAGAACAAATGATCGTGCACATCACACAAACATTTGTCCTGGTCGAACCCACGACCTCCGGCATAGCAGTCAGGGTCACTAACTACTAGACCAACAGGTTTTCTTTTTTCGTTAAGGGGCGTCCTATCTAACTTCCACAACACAATGACTGGGTAACGAAATACTTCTTAGTTACACTAATATATAATGAAGTCACCCATCTACAAACCAACCTCGATCGACCCGTGTTGGTGCTATTATTTAACCACAAGTTTCGCAAAATCGCAAAATAAAATCTTGCCTTTCTTTCGTCGAACGCCATCTCCACGTGTTCGGAATTCCCCGGTCATGTTACAATAACTTCTCAATTATAAATTCATATGTATTATGTTCAAAACAGCTAGTAATGATACGGAATCTACAAACGTACACCAATAAAAAAATATTTTGAATCAATGCGAATTTGGTTAGACTTAAAAGTAGCTTATCTTGCTATAAACTTAACGCATAGACATTGTCTTTCGGGATTTGAGACTACTTTTTTATTGAAGAAATCTTTTAACTCTTGTTGACTCGTTGAACTAGAATCTTTCTTATAATGCGCTTTATATACAACGTGTTTTTTTATATCCCATAACTCTAGGGTATGATTGAGACCATACCAAAGAATCAACTGGCATATGAATTATGTTTCAATCATCCTTTTTTTTTACTATCATACAAAATAATTCGACTAAGTCACGATGAATAATGTAAACAAAACACCCTTACGTGAAAGAAAGTAGTAGTAAGTAGTAAGTAGTAAGTAGTAGACGTTAGAAAGAAGATTTGTCGTACTGGTGACAATTTTTGAACTAATTAGGTAATAAAAATAATATTAATAATACTTAATAGTAATATTCCACGACTATTCACACAACGCCATCTAGTCCCAAGCTAAGCAGAGCTTGTGTTACGGGTACTGAACAACTGATAATTTAATTATGATTGATGATATCTCCGAAACTATGCATTTTTGGACCATCTATTCTAGGAGTTTTAGTGTTATTTTTACCTACAGAATATAACTCTAGAGTTATGGGATATAAAAAAAACACCTTGTGTAACTTCCTCTTGTTGGCCTAGTGGTTGAAAGCGTTACTGCTGAGCTTGAGTTCCTGGATTACATTTCCGTTTAAAGCAAAGTGTTATTGGATTTTTTGGGGATTTCTTAGGAGCAGGTTGGCGTCTGGATTTGTAGGTACTAATATTAGGAAGTTGCGAATGGCGGGCTTTTAGGGGGACTAGGTATCTAATGTAATATTGACTTTCGAAAAAGATTCTCAGCCTAATTTGAAAATAGTGACTTTTGATTTGGTACCCAGTTGATGACAATGGCTTGCCTCGTTTTAAATGGGAGTTAAGCATAACTTGCCTGTAGACCATTGCGCAGTCCAACCTTGTACAATGTGTTATTGAGAGTGGAAAACTTTTTGATATGAGTGTACATACTTAGTTGAATCTTCTAGCAATAGAGACATAAAATTTGCTTACGGCTGTAATTAGAACCTTAACTACAGGTATTTGCACGTCGTTGCGTTTGTACGGTATTAATTAACGGAATTGAATTTTTATTGCAAGTTAAGCTTCTAGTGAAATATAGCTAGGAAATAATTATGGTGCCCATCGACATGGTTATTGCAAATAAAATACAGTGTCTGTTTTTATCATTTTCGGTGGTTAGATTTGATTATCTTACCTGAAATTAACTTCACTTTTTCTTAAAATTAACGCTTTTTTATAATATTAAGTATTTACTAGTTATTCCGCTAAACTTAGTTCCTCATTGTAATCAATTTATTAGCTTTATTAGTTTAAGTATTATGCTCAGACCTACTGAATATACATCAACATTTCATAGGAATCGGTCAAGCCGTTTCGGAGAAGTTTTGTATCAAACTGTGACACGAGATTTTTTTTATTTTAGACAACTATATGTACGCTCATTTAAAAATGATAACGGCCCAACAGCTGAACAGATTTGGATAGAATTACACACAGGTAGATCATTAACCTTGCTTTCTTCACACTATGTTGGAATCACCTTCTTGTTTAACTGGATGCAGCACATGTAATAGTATTTCACATGAAGCGATTGCCTATCTGCTGATTGTAAGACTTTCTGACAACTCGTAACGACGGTCACAAGTTCTACTACTTGAACATGAGGTCCTTGTTTGTATTCCGGGGTCATACAACGGATTGTTATTCGATTTTGTCCATCTGGAATAAATGAAAAAGTCCTGAGTCTGGATTTCTACCCATCTGACGGCTAGCCTCCTACTACAAGGACAGGAGCATCTCTAGTTATACCTTTGGAGAACAGGCTTGACATTATGTGTAAGATACCATAAGATTTTTATTTTGCAAATATGGGTACAAAAATAAACGTTGACATAAAAAATATAATAAACATCACATATTTAACCAGAAGGTATGCAAAAGTATTTAATTTTTACCCTATTTGTTTGTTTTTCCTATCCTAGTTTTAATATATAGACTCAAACGTTGTATGGTTAAAACATACTATTATTTTGTACGCCATAAATGGCAGAACACGCAGATCTACACATAATTGTTTGCTGTAGGTATACTCGTGTTTTACAATAAAATATATTCGGTTCTATTCTAAAGTACAAACTACGCTGGAGTTTCTGAATAGGTACAGACAAGTGTCAAATTTCTCTGATAGGTTTTTAACTTTATTCTAAACACTATAAGGTTCATGTTTAATTGGGAAAATATTTATTTATTATTTATTATTTACATAAAGTTGAAAAACGATCAAAGAAATTTGACACATTGGGGTAACTTGACGTGCTGGCGTCTGTACATTAGACACAATAGAAATGAAATCAAAAATAAAACGAAAAAATAAAAATGTCAAAAGAGTTAAATTAAACATGTCATAAAAATCAAAATAAAATAAAACAATCGATGATGATACTCAAAAATTGACCGCTCACGAGTCACGACACGAATACGTACTACTTTAATATACATTATCATTTCTATAATTACTATGTGCCATTATATGCTGATTACTATTTGAAAGACTGTCTGCGTCTAGTAATTACTTACAATGTTTTATAATGTAAAAAGTTTTGTATAGACTGTATTGTGGAGCTGGTTTTATTACAGAGCATCAACTTGTAGAAGTGTTAATCTTAATCAATATTCTTCTATACGTTTGTTTATTACCTAACTTCTTTTTAATTCAATAAACCAAGCGAACCAAGAGGACACCGGTGTCCGCGTTGTTATTGTCTTTCTATCGTGTCTCTAATTGACACGATTGAAAGGTTAACGGCTGGACCGATTTGGATAAAATTTTGTGTGTATTTGAGTGCGTCCCTCGATGTTTTAAAAATACCATTGACACTGTTAGATGACTGTTAGAAACAGAAAAACTTGTGACTTAGTGTAATATAAAGCCTATTATAGATCCACCGCGTGGTAAAGGCCTTTTCTTATTAAGAGAAGTCATAAACATTAAGCACCACGCTTACTCAAAGCGAATGTTAATTTCAAAGTTATATTGATAACAAGTCCAGGTTTTCTCTTGATGTTTATCTTTAACGATTACAATGATTTCTTTTATGAACATAATTAAAAAAATAAATAATAAATATTCCACAACTTTTCACACAACGCTATTTAGTCCCAAGTTAAGCTTGATAGCTTGTGTTATGGCTGATAAACGTACTTATGTATTTCTAAATACAAACATATTAAGTATAGACAAATTACACCCAGACACAGAACAAATGATCGTGCTCATCACACAAACATTTGTCCTGGGTGGGAATCGAACCCACGACCTCTGGCATAGCAGTCAGGTTCACTAAATACTAGACCAACAGGCCAGTCAAAAAACTATAAACAAATTATAAACTACAATAACTATTATGAATTTAAAAGGCCACAACTCTGCCGAGAGGCGTCTTACCGACTAGCCTACTAGACAATCACGAATTCACGACGTTAACTACACATACTAAACAAAAAAATCCTACAATTCAGCCACACTTGAGCTAACTAATCCTAATCCATCACCCGTCTCTTTCCTTCTTACCATACAAAAGCAAGATGGATAGATAAATTAATAGAACCGCTAAAGCCAGGTAGTGTAAGCGTTTTAAGTATGTTTTTTGACTGTCTAGTGTTCAGTCATTAATTCACGATTATGTCTACCGTTTGGTTGTACAGTTATTCGGTTATATGTCACGTTTCATGGCAGTGAGCATGCTGAAAGCATATAACTACTTTGTATAACGTTTTTGCAAGTCTGTGTCATTATGTAGAAAGATGCAGAAGGTTTAGTCATGTGGAGATGACGAATGATAGATGATAGCTATACACACACTTATAAGGCAAAAATATAGATTCATACAGCATGTTTCTTATTTTCGAAAATGCGATTTAACAATCAATCAATGTGAAAACTAACAGTTTTTTTGTATTTTCAAGTATAATTCTACTGGCCTAAAAAAACAAAACTTTGACACAAGGCGATTTAGTTCTAAACCAAGCAGAGCTTTTGCTATGGGTACTAGATGACTGATAAACATGCTTATATATAGCTAAATACATACATATTTTAGATAAATTACACCCAGACACAGAACCATATTGAATGTGCTCATCACACAAACATTTGTCTTGGGTGGGAATCGAAGTAACGACCTCCAGCATAGCAGTCAGGGACGCTAACCACGAGAAAAGCTTTAATAATATACGAAAAGTTTATCGTTCACCTCTACAGGTGTTTCTTCGTTCAATCGTTACACTTATCACAGTGAATGACCTAAATCCATAACTCTTAGAACGAGTTAATATTGTAACAACCATCTGCGTCCGCACACTCAGATTTATCACCATTTTCCGCTCGTGCGCCGATTGCCGATGAGTCCCGATACCTCCCGAGCGTTGCTATTGGCTGATGAATCACGCGCTCATCGCCGATTGGCTAAAATGCACCTGAGGCGTTCGATGTCGGTTGCTCATGGAAATTAAATTTGTTATTATACTGTTTGCTATTAAGAGATGCGTATTTATGATTGGCGATCAAATTATGGTGTTTGAGTCTCTACAGTAAACATGGATGTGTTATTTATTGATCGTTTCGAAGCTATGTTTATGGAATGAATGCATGCGAGCTTGCAGTGTAAAGCGGATAATTAAAGGGTAAGGCATAATCCGCATAATGCAACAAAGTAACCAAGCCAATGTTCAGTGTTATTGTAACAATTTTCATTGCCTTAGGTTATCATCATCTGCCCAGCTTTTTCCCAACTATACTGATGTCGCTCCATTTACTAGTAAAAACTGGTATTCAGCTGCATACAGTTAGGCAGAACGTCGGCCGCAAAGTCAAAGACAAAGTCAAAGTCAAACCATTTATTTCAATTAGGCCCCTATAAGGCACTTTTGAACGTCGAACAAAAAGTAACTTTAAAAAATGATTCTTTGTTGCCCCTTCCAAAAAGTAGATTTGTATGGAAAAGAATGGGCAAGAAACTCCATACTTACTCTTTTAAAATCGATTTTACAATACTTTGGCTTATAGGCCAGATTAGTGATGAATAATATATAATATTATTATGATCTAATGCTGGACCGGAAAGAGCATAAAGAATGTTTTGAATATTTTGGGCGACGCAAGCGCATTCGGCTTAACTTAGTTTGAGAACTCGTGAACTACATAACGTGATGCTTGCTATCCTCGAAGGGTTAGGCAGAAACGTACTGTGGTAAGTACACCCGCATTTCGCCATTTTTGTAGTCACATGTAACATAACATCAGATAAATGTCTCGTAAACTAACTACTAGATGTAAGTTGACTTTTAGTCTAGCCATTAACAAAAGCAGTTATTTCGAATTGTCTGAAACATTTATTTTATTTTAAATTAGTTCCAAGAAATTATCATCATCGAGAACCACTTTTTAGATTTGTTAGTACTTGCTAACATGGAGGCGATTATCACTTTATCCACTTGGATCTAATGATTATTATTTACTAAATTATTTTTAATAATATACGAATGTTACCTTCACGTTAAATAATCTAACTTAAAAACTAAAAATGGTTTTCCTTCTTATGCTGTTTAAGGTTTATTCAAAAACACTATAAAGTAAAAATTTCAACTGTCTACCAACAACGGTTCCTGAGGTACAGCCCATTGATAGACAGACAGACTGACAGACGGACATCATAATAAATTAGTAATTGGGTTCTGTAGCCGTCCTTGGGTTACCTACGGAACAGCAAGAATTTTCAACATGTTAACAAAATGTTACTGCTCTGTAAAAATTACCTTATCTTTTTTCTCTACATTTTTTCTACAACCGTATAAAAGTATATCCAATTTAGATTTAGATTCGAAACAACTAGATAATTGCACATTACAATAGTTCAAATCGAGTCCGTAGTTAAGCGCTAGACCACACAGGAATTTCTTATTACCGATCTAGATTTTATTTCAGTAATCTATTACACTTATCGATACAAATCTTTACTTATGTACAAATGGGCCAAATAAACTCCTTAATAAATAAATACATATTCCACAACGTTTTACATATCGCCATTTAGTCCCTAGCTAAGCTAAGAGCTTGTGTTATAGGTACTAAATACCTGAAAAACATACCTAAGTATATATTTCTAAATACATACATAATATAGATAAATTACACCCAGACACAGAACAAATGATCGTGCTCATCACACAAACATTGGTCCTGGATGGGAATCGAACCCACGACCGCCGGCATAGCAGTCAGGGTCACTAACTACGAGACCAAAAGGCCAGTCAAATAAAATAAGACCCAAACCACCGGCTGTCATTTGTACATCTTTGTAAGTCGTCACGGGTAGTCCGATGCCCGAAAGTCTGTTACTGGTTTCAACAAAGGATATCGTGTTACCCAAACACTAGCTTGTGGTGGTCATAGGGCGAGATCAGTCACTTTGGAAATGCCATTTAGTTTAGTTTAAAAAAAGACATGTAAAAGTATCTGAGAAGATCTACTTACAGAAATGAATATCATTTCATTTCATCATTTCATTTCATTTCATTTCGAGACTCCACAAAAGTGGAGACGAGAGGAGATGTCTCGTAATTAACCAATAGGATATTGTATTGCGCTGAAGCTAAGAACTGAGCGGTCAAAATGACGCAAGCTGATTGTTTGTAAAACACATCTCTTCTCGTCTCCGCTTTGGTGGAGCCTCGCCCTTATAGGCAGTCATCATGTACAAGCACATCAAGCTTACTTTGATAGTTTTCCAACTTTATTTTAAACAGAATAAGGTTCATGTTCAATTGGGAAAATTTGGGATTGTGGTAGCTTGATGTGCTGGCGTCTGTACAACTACACAGTTATACTGAAAGCCGATCATAACGTAGTTAGGAAAAGGCGAGGCAGATGGTGACGACATTTGGAAAAGAAAATAGGCGCTATTCATACGTTGTACTGCTACATACTTAATTTTTCCTTAAAAAAATGAATGACTAATCCTAAAAACTTTACCTTACCAATAAAAACAAAACAACAATGATACAAAGTAAGATATTACAGCTATAAAGTGATTTTCTTCTGCCTGTAAGCGCAGATTATTTATGTTGAAATGTCAAAATAATCATGTAGTCAAAGAAAAATAGTCATCATATTACTTATTATTGTATTATTTTCATTAGGTGCACATCTATACTTCTATACTAATATTATAAAGAAGTAAAATTTGTTTGTAAGTTTGTATGTAGGGGGTAATCTTCGGAACTTACGATCCAATTTTATAAATTATTGCACTCGTGGAAAGCTACACTATTCCCGGATGACATAGGCTACTTTTTATCCCTGTAATCCCACGGGAACAGGAACTACACGAGTTAAACCGCATGACGTCATCTATTTATTGATAAGCATCCAATATCTGTAGTTTAAAAAAAAAATATTCCACAACTTTAACACAACGCCGTTTAGTCCTAAGTTATGCTTGAGAGCTTGTGTTATGGGTGCTAAACACGCAAAGACATTCAATACCTATAGACCGGACATCACGAACAAAATTTTCGTCCGAAAAAGTGTGTCATGCTGGATACAAGTCTATGAGTTTTTTGTAGTACGCTCCGCTGCCGCTCCAATATTCATATATTATTCTAGATGGCGTTACTGAGACATGGGATCAAAGTTTTTTTATGACATTTCCTTGACATGCCCGCTCTATAGTATTTTAAATCTCTTTGTAAACACTTAATAAACATACTTATACCTATATTTTTAAATTCATACATATTGTAGATTAATTACACCCAGACACAGAACATATGGTCGTGCTCATCACACAAACATTTGTCCTGGGTGGGAATCGAACCCACGACCTCCGGCATAGCAGTCGGGGTCACTAACTACTAGACCAACAGGCCAGTCCAGTTATAGCAATGTTGAGTGATCTTTAGAGATCAATCAACTTTAAACATTTGGCCATTGGGTTACCAAATTACCGCAAAAACTAGTGATGCATTTATCATCATCAGAATAATTTGTTAAGCAAGGCAATAAGTCCAAACTCACGAAACAGTAGTTTAACCTTAGTAGCATCCTGGAGTCTGGATAGGCGTTCCCTTGGTGGGAATAGGCACGCCCTATTCCATAATACATGGTTTTTAAACTACTTAACTGTCGAGATAGGGGCGTACCTAATTAGCTACATTTCAGCATGTTATGTTTATTGAAATTGAAATGCTTGCACAGACTGATCTGGTCGCCTCACATCTTCGTGGTTCTTTCCTCAAAAGACCATTTCAGACAATAATCTGCATGGTTCTTTCATGATCTGACCAAGAATGTGAGGATTTTAAAAGAGACTGTTACCTCTGAGTTTCTTTCGGTGTGTAGCGACATCTATCTCGCCACATACGAACTATCCTACATCGCGCTATTAAAGTTATCCGCGCAGTTTGAACGTAGATATACAAGTTCCCGACAACAATCGTCGGGCAGTAGTTAGCCCACCAGACACAACACCCGTCTGGTCGGAGCATCCTCCCTTTTCAATGGTGGATGACGAACTTTACACCCTGTTTCTCATACCTCCAAAGGTGTTTCTTGTCAGAGTAGTCAGATAGTGCAACACCGACCTCACCTTCTAGTTAAAATTGACATGTAAAAGTGTTCGTATGAACCTATTTACAGAAATAAATATCATTTAAATGTTAATAATTAAAACAGTATGTGCAGTAAACACTTATTACAAATAATACGCCTAAAATAGTCGTATCCGATTATTATATACAGTACGTTGTTAAACAATGCGGTTGTTATACGCAGTAGCATTGAAGTGCCTTGTTAATGTTGAAAGTGATTTTAATTAAGTACGTTTTTAATGGGATTTGGTATCTGTTGTTTTATTCTTTAATGGCATGTTTTATTGTATTTTATTGGCAAAAAATGTCAGTTAAGTGTATTTGTGTCAGTTAGGTGTGTATCTTTTACTTTTGTTTTTATTATTACAATAAGCAAAATGTATAAAGTAAAGGGATGTCGCATAGCTACAGCTAGCTTTTTTAAGGGAAAGTGTATATAAAATGAAAACTCGAAGATCAGTTTACAGCGATTTTTTATTGTGTTATTTTTAACCGATTTCAAAAAAGGAGGAGGTTCTATGTTCGTGTGTATGTATTTTTTCTATGATTGCTTGCACATATTATTCATTTATGTTTGAATAGAAGTGTTACATTACAAGTGTTATTAGGACGGAGAAATTTATAAAAATGACGGCAAATAGAAATGTGTTAATAAACTATTTCAGTGTAGGTATATGTCGCAGGTTTTTCGTAAAATTAGGTTATTGATCAAAAACCTACGTCATTGATGAAAAACCGGAAGATGACACATTCTAAACTCAATTTCATCATAAACCTGTTACAGTTTAGACTAGTTCAGATTTTTTATCAAAAACCTGAACTAGTCAGGGTTTATGATAAAGTTCTTGTCAAAATAACGGGTTTGCTTTAATCCCAAAGAGTTTGCTCTCATAATCAGGTCTTGGGGCACCCCGACGCCGACGTTAGGTTAGTTCTGAAGACAAAAACAGGAGCCTTGGTAGCGGGGCTCCGTCGACTACGCGTTTTAAATTTCTTCTCTGTTATGCCTATAGAAAATATGTTTTAATATCATTAGGCGTAAATACTTAAATGTATGCTTTAGAATTAATTTAATTTATGCTTAATCATTATTATGATTAGAGAAATTATGCTTAAAAAAATTTGCGTAAGCTGTTATGCGTAAATAATGTTATGCAAAAACATAATTAAGTAGGATAAACAAAAGAGTGCCAAGTTATAAAAGGTCTTAAAACTTTATGCAAATGGATAGGGAACCATATTAGATTGATCATAAACCCAAAGTAGGTCTTTGAATAAAAAATCTGGATTGTAACAAGTTTATGATGAAATTGAGTTTAAATTGTATCATCTTCCGGTTTTTCATCAAAAACCTAGGTTTTTGATCAAAAACCTAATTTTATGAAAAACCTGCGACAGATATAATATTAAACACGGTGATTTTTTAACTGTCTGACATATTTTCACAGGGTGTTCTCCCATGAATATGAACATTTTTTACTATGGGACCAACTCGGAAATTAAGAAAAAAAAATCGGCTATTTCATACATTTTGGCTGAGTAGGTATCGAACGACGATTAAAAATCACCGTGTATATTTTGGAAACCAAATTAAAAACATTAATTCTTTGAGAAACAATCGTGATGCCAATCTTTATGACCTCTTAAGATCCAAGATCATTTTTACAGAAACCTCATTCGGTTTTCGACTATTCACAAAAGAAATGTATTCATGGATAATTATACAGTTTATTACAGTCAATGCTTTGCTAAATTGAATAACAATTTAAACTTAGGAGCAAATAAATAGAGCTACTTCCCTTTTTTACGCAAAAGGGTAAATAAAAGGGTTATTTAATTGGGATTTTGTTATTTAATGTGTATATTTTTAATTTTGTTGTTTTGTGATGTAAGCTTTTAATTATTGATTTATTTATTTTTATTTTTCATAATTTCAATTATTTTTTCTCTGCAATTACCATTATAGATATACTAACATAGTTGTAAGCAAATATTGTTACTAACCCATATGAGTGCAAACTTGAAATAAATCATTATTATTATTATTATTATTATTATTAAATACCAATACTCTTGGCAATAAGGAACCATACATCGCCTAAAAGTTTTTTAAATAACCTTTAAAATACATTAAATGAATTACCAATTAAACTTAACCTTATTAAATGATTAATTTGGCTCTGAAAAATTGTAATTTTGATAAATAATTAAAGATAGGCGACCAACGAAAGCTTTTTCTAAGGCAAATGTAAGTGAAAACGCCGGAAGGGGACGCTTTAGATGAACATACGTGGACCTTATTGGTGAGGTTCTCCGGAAAGGTCAGGTGTACGTAGGTACTCGCAACCAGAGTGTTTGTATGACAACATGTATGAATGTAAACGAAGCAAAATAAGTATGTAAGAATCGTAGCAGATTGTCTGCCTACCCCAATGGGAAACAGCGTGAGTTTAAGTTTGTATGTATGATAGAAAATTTAGCAATAATGCGTGAAAAAGGAAGCAGCTCGTTTTATTTGCTCCGAAGTGTATTTTCTTTAAAGGTTTTTTTTGTAATGGTAACATCTATTTCACACGTTAGAGAGTTTTTGCACGATCGTCGCTTGTTACTTCGTGAAGTCGCTTGTTTGATTGACCCCAACCTCTTGATTGGTTGTGGAGTTAAGTACTTTTTGCTTTCACATTTATAGGTTTTTAGGCAGACAAATGGATGGTGATTGTAGTTATTTGACTTGATTTTATTTAACAAGAGTACTAAGTATATCTACTTTAATGACAAATAATGAACAGAAAATAAAGTTAAAAATAAAAGGGACCTTTATGCAGGAGGGAGGAAATGGGAACACCATACAATCCATGAAAAAAAAAAAAATTGGTTGCCTGTAAAGTCGGTATACGGGCGAAAGTTTTACGTGACAACGACTTTGAGTGGTAAAATAATTTTAATGTGAATATTCATTCGTATAGTAGGAAGAAGGATGAAACTGTGCTCGAGTGGAAGGGACGCGTGCCTTTCACTTTTTATGTCTGTCTCTCTCGCTCTTAGGCGGGCTAACCATGCCCGAGTGGAAGGGACGCGTGCCTCTCACTCGCTCTCATTGTGAGCGCATAACGTGAGCGGAGCGTAACGCAGTTTCTTGAAGTGTCACCCGGCAAACCAATTTATAAGACGTTGTCACGTCAAAAATATTAAAAATTTTCATAGATTTTTACCGCTATAACAACATGATAAAAATAAGCATAAGAACCAAAGTAGGTTCGGTTATCGGTTCGGGCAGTGTATTATTCGCTTATTTCCATCTGGAATGTTTCCGTACCAGCCTGGATTCTCGGTTTGTGATGGCAATAGGCTTCCCTATTGATTACATGGGACTTAAACAAAACCAAATGAAATCTACCAAACTCTTCAGGGAATACAGTCGTGATGTTATTTTAATTTCTGAACTAACGAAAAGAAAAAAAAACGAGTAATAAAAATAATAAAAAGATGAAGACATTCAAGAATGCCTACGAAGGGTGCTCTGTGGTTTCTGCCTACTCCCTGTTTTTATTCCGTCAATGAATATTTAAATCATAATTTTTGACATTGTAATTAATATTTTAGGTAATTAGTATTTTGACATTACAATTAATTCTTTGACATTGGAGCGTATTTTTAACACTATGTACCTTTGTTATTTTTTGACTGCGATTGATTTTGTTTGACATAATATTAATATTCCGACATGACAAATAATATTCTGAAATCTCAATTTGCTATAATTCTTGTAATGTGTCTATAATATTTCTACACCAGAAATGGTAGTATTTGTGATGCAATATTTTATTTAAGACCTAAATGTACCATATACCTACTTGGAAATCTTTATCTTTATCTCTTAATCTTTCCTTTGCAAAAAAGGCGTGAGTTAAGTATGTGTCGCGCTTTAACTTTATCTACAAACTTAACCATTTTATTCACGTGCCTTTCCAGTACCCATAGGTGCACATAGACTCAATCTTCAAAGGCGCTTAGCGTAGAACAGTACACAATTGCAAACAAACAAATGATATTTGTTTGCAGTTAATTATAAACTGCAAATAGATAAACAGGATTACATGATATTCCCATAGCTACGACTAAGGCCTTATTGGCAGTAGCTGCTGGCCAGGAGCCAGGGCTCGCCTGACGAATTTATGTGCGTACGCTATGCACATCAGTGTGGTGGGGTGTCGTGATCATATAGAATGGTGCTTGGTGTTTTAATTTACCATGAAACTTGCTGGTCACGCGGGATTGAGCTTTTTTTTTTGCACGACACCTTGATTATTTTTCTATACAATATAAAGTATATCAAATCACGCCTGTAATCTCTCTTGTATAATTATCACTTGCTTCAAAAACGGTGAAGGAAAACATCGTGAGGAAACCGGCATGTCTGAGAGTTATATGTCTCGACGGCATGTGATGCCAAGTCAGAGGCCCATGGGCGGCATCAAAACTCTGACACCAGGTTAGTTACTAACCACACGATAAGAAGAAGATCTCGAAAGGATTAGGTAGAGATGAATCTGTAGCACACCCAAATTTTGCCTGTTATGGTAAAGTTCTAGGGCAAGCCCATTGTCATCAATCAGTTGTTACTGAGAAATCCCAGATGGACAAACTCGATAACGATAACGTTATTGAATTCCGACCTTGGACCTCATGTTCAGCAGCAGCGGTTACGACCACTCGACTTACGGAGTAGATTTTTATATGTTTTAAAACTAGTTATCTGATTTTAAAAATCAGTTTACTTATGAAAAGGTACATTACCAGTGGGTAACATTTGAGCTATATTTTATTTTCAAAACTACAAGGGGACGGAGGGGACGTTGCCTAAAGTTCACAAGAACAACTATAAAATCAACGCGACCAAAGCCGCGGGTAAAGAGCTTATCTAAAATAAAGGTAGGTACTTACCTTAAATAAAAGTAGCTTTAACTACTCCTTATAACTATAGGCAGATATCTGTCCTTCAAAATCGGTTCAGCCTTTTTAGAGATAACCACAAACGCTCAGACAGTCAGACACAACCCATAGTTAGGAGGATTACCGTAGATACTTTCATGCGCGTTTGCCCGTAACCTATAATTGTCGCAAGGAAAGCAAAACCACCAAAGACAAAATGTCAACTGAAATTGACAACCCTTTTATTTTAACTCCGACTCCTTCTTGTGTAGTTAGATAGAAAAAGATAAAAATAGCCGATATTTTTAGCTTTTCGCATGGGCATTGATAGGTATTTAAATTATACTTTTATTAACACTTGATTACTTCTCAAGGCGGATGTTATAAGGAACTATGAGCCAAGCTTAGGCGGTTGGGTAGAAATTAAGTTCTTGATTATGTTTAGAAAATAGATATTGGATCACTGATATCTAAATTAAAAATAATGTTGGATTAAAATAAAAATAATGTTGGATTAAAATATTTTTTTAAACGCACCTACAATACCTAAAGCAGATAGGCTCTTACTCCGTGAGAAGGCTTTAACTAAAGCAAAGCTTTAAAAAACGTTTTAAGAATCGTAACATTTCAAAATTGTTAGGTACTCCATGCATATTGCCAATGGGCGTTTTGTAAACAAACAAATATGAACTTTATGTTGGTGTAGAATAGAATAGCAGTGGATTTCGTGACGATTTGTAAAAAAAGTAATAACAGTGTTGAAGTTGTAAGTAGCGCTAACTATGTAGGTAGATGTTAAGTTTACTTTTCGAAAAATACATTAGGTACTGTTTATTTTTTAATTTATTTTTAAGGTTAGCTGTCAATTGTAGACACATTACCTTATACTAAAAAGTACACGATATACATCTATGGTAACGCTTAATTCGTAACGTTTGAAGTGTTATTACAAGTATAATAATCAAATTATTATTATAAAATGGCATCTTTTTTTTTGATAAAACAAATCGCCTAACTCGCAAAGGCCAGCAATGAGAATAAAACATTGCTATTACTAAAAAGCTGCACTAATCCCGTCACACTACTTACAGGCAAACCCGCGCGCATGCCTAGTGCCAGCCGATAATAGCGGTGTATAAGTAACAGCGCACACTATAAATCCATCAGTTTTGTTGGCTGGTCGCCAGTGTGCGCCGCACTTAACGCCCCGACACTCCTCTATTTCGTTACTCATAGTCCTTTTAAAGAAGTCCTATTTATTCCAATGCTGATTTACGCACTGAAAAATTCGCCATTTTGTTCTCAGGCTAATTTAGAACCAGCAGTGCGATTCTGGTCATATCACCGCGTGACAATGTACGCGTAGTGAGGGCGAATTGAGCTGTCATTCCATACTATTGCTAGGCATTGAGAGTTCACTTCACTCAAGTTTTCACCGCGTGTCTTTTACTGAATCGACCGGCAGTTCAGAAGCATTTTTTCTTCTGATCGTTGGAGTTTGTGCCATTGCACCCATGGGGCTATGGGGCTTGGCTTCTCATGCCGGTTTCCATACAATGTTTTCCTTCACCGTTTTTAAAGCAAGTGATCGTTATACAAGAAGACCAGACAAGGATAATTGAAAATATAGATAACGTTAGTATCATACTTATCGCTGCCTAGAATTTTCCGTTGTGTTGGGGTCGGTTGAACCAGACCAGTTGAATATCGGTGTTTTACAAAGAGTCAAAGCCTATCTGACATCCTAGACTAGTCATTGGGTAACACAATCACCATCGGTCTTTCTTTATTGTGGTCAGAGCTTTTAAGCCACCCGTGGGCCTCTGACTTAGCATCCAGTTTGCCAAAAAGTTAGAGGTGTGTTTCGAACTCGAGTCGTATTATGACTTGATAGCCTGCCGGTCGCACGACTCGGCTATCACATTTACTGAAATCACTCTTGGTAGGACTGACCTGGTCTCTGTGTTTTTATTCCACCCATGGGCCTGTGATAAAATATGCTTGCCGTCGATAAAATATCTCTCAAAATTACTTAACTCACAAAGTTTTTCTTCACTGATCTTTAAGAAGAATGGACAAATGGTAGTCTTATATCAACTATTGGACGTTTACAAGCATCTCTTCAATAATCTCCCACCATACGCTCAGCTACACACACGAACAAACGCATATACATACATCTTAATGTTGGACTTCAGGCGCTAACGCGGCGCGGCTGGCGTTCTGCCAGTGACGAATTTATGGACAAGTGTGGTCGCCATGGGTTCTGTGTTCTACGGCCATTTGTCATCACTAAACGCCTTTTACTTTCTTCGTTATCGTTTCGAAGAAGAAAATTATTAGTTACAACAGATATTCGGCATTTATTTTTTACTGTATTGTACTGTGTAGTATCCGAAGACTGACTTTTAGAACCCCATATAGCCATATTTACCCAAACCAAACGCCACACTCACAAGTTAAATAAAACATGAAAATTAATCTACGTAGTTCCTTCTACTAAAATGTAGTTTTAAATCCAAAAGAATGAAAAATCCTTTAAGAATCTTGCATTTCCTGGTACTAAAGTTCCAAAGGCTGGGTCTTTTAGAAATCCGCATTAGACTTCGATGGTGGTTAACGGAATCATACTTCATTCAAAATCAAATAATTTATTTCAACTAAACCACTAAACCAACGTCAAATTTGTAAATATGTTTCTGTGCGTCCAATTAATGGTGTTCTTTCTTCTTTCTTTTCTTTAAACTTACAAATTTAACAAAATATGAAATTTAAGTGTTTAGTTTCGAATGGAGAAGAATGGACAGGCTCCTTTGTTTATTATTTTTAAAAGGATGAACAATATTTTCCATAATGTAAGTAAAAAGATGTTAATAAGGCAAATAAAGAGAGACATCCTGGGTAAAAATATTTAGAATATTCTGAGTTGGTTATACGTGAAGACTAGACTGTGTGGTGTGATGCACCCTTTTATTAGGCATATAGCGAGAATAAAGGAGAGTAAAGTTTAACAAGTTTGTTTGGAGATAAAGTGCAAATAGTTAGAACAATTTAATTTCCATTATAAGAGACTAATAGGCTTATTTAATTTCTTTCCCTCTCTTTTCTTTTTGTTAAATTAAGATCGAACCCCAGATGCAAATCTGTAGATATAGACCAACCAGCCAAAACACTTAGCTGCGGCAAAACCCGTGCGGCTGGAATTACGAGTATTTAGCCACAAGCTCAAGTAAAACACTGATCTTCAAACACGGTTGATTTCACTGGAATCCATCCCAACCGTTGCATTTAGAAACGGCTAGACAGATGACGTGAGCTACTGACATAAATCACAGTAGGCACCTGGAATGCAAACAAATATATTCAGGCAATGTTTTGTCTATAGTCTTTTTTTATGCACAAGGAACTGAGAAGTACCCTTTATTTTGCAAAAACAACCGCACGGGTTAGCTACGCTTGAGAAGGTCGGTTCGTGAATGGCCTGCCAAATTCTGACTATTATAACGACTGTCAAAGATGTAGAAATGACAGCCCGGATCAACGGCATAGTGGGCTTTTTCTATGGGAAAAGTCCTGAAATAGCAAAAAAAAAATTACTGGGCCCCTGCACACTTCCTTTGCTCGTTGTGTTACCTTCTCAGTTTTAGCTTAATACTTGTCTAATAGCAAATTGTCGTCTGTCATGTCATCAAAGACAGCAATATAATAAATAAATAAATATTCCACAACTGTCACACAACGCCATCTAGTCCCAAGCTAAGCAAACCTTGTGTTATGGGTACTAAACAACTGATAAACTTACTTATATATTTCTAAATACATACATATTGTAGATAAATTACACCCAGACACAGAACAAATGGTTGTGCTCATCACACAAACGTTTGTCCTGGGTGGGAATCACACAAACGTTTGTCCTGGGTGGGAATCGAACCCACGACCTCAGGCATAGCAGTCAGGACCACTAACTACTAGACTAACAGGTCAGTGGCGCAGCAATTGAAAAATGTTTAAGAAAACTGTTTATTTTTCTTCACATTATTTTTTAACTCAAAAGTTCTTTGGCCGTCTCCAGGATATGATATGATGTATATATCAATATATATAAATATATATGATCTAGTATCTCTATGCCAAAATTCATTATGATCTCTTCAACCGATTAGTCGTAAAAAGCCGACCAAACCAACAGACAAACAAAGTTACTTTCTCATTTATAATATTAGTATGGAGTGTGTTTTAACTAATCTTGATCTATTAAGTTAAAATTAATCTTGAGGTACGTTGTCACCCTACTGCGTGTCTACAAATAGCAGGGATCGTGTACAAAACATTAGAATGATGGCCACCATACATGCGTGTAATGTCGTTTCGCGACGCCCTCCACAATGAATTAGGTTGTAAACACTGTTTTACATAATTGGGAGACGGATGCCTGACTGTGATAGTGGATCAGTAGTTATTAATGACATTAGAATTTGTTAACTATTAGTATATTAATAATATATTAATAATATAATAGTTTTTTAATAGTTATAGTTTGTATGTAGAGAAGAAGTGCACAAAAGCTGACCCAGTCGCATTTCAACTACTAGGCAACTTTTGATTGTGTGTGATGTCTGCGAATTTAGTTAAAAAGATCGTTTTCGATTGTAATCTAAAATCTATACTATACCTACTCATAACGTTCAAAAGTGCATTTTGAGGCTCTAATCGAAATAAATGATTTGATATTGAAAATAAGTAACAAAAACAAGAGGAGGAGTGCAAAAAGCTATAATGGTCGAACCACTAGGTGACCAGCTGTAGTAACATCATAATTACCAACCACAGCCCTATTTGAGCCACTGCTGGGTCTGGGCCTCTCTTTTCTGGTGCCAAGCTCCAAGTCTTTATGCTAGCCTCATCCACGGTACTCCTGCAATGGCAACAATGTCTTCCTTCCATCTCGCCGCCGGACGACCAACACTTCTCTTGCCGTTTCTTGGACGCCACTCGGTAACAGCTTTACTCCACTAGCCATCACCATGCCTAGCTATGTAATCTGCCAACTTCATTTGAGTTCCATAACGCGATTTCCAATATCGATGACCTTTGTGCGTCTCCTGATTTCGGCGTTTGGAACTCGGTCTAGTAGATTTATGCCTAGCATGGAACGCTTCATGACTCAACTCTCTGAGTCTGTACCACTACACTAGTATATTTAAATATGGTATATAAAGCTTATTAAGAAAGATATCCTGTCTATGTACTGAGCAAGAAAACCTAGAAGGAATCGCTTTAATCACCAACTTACTATTTACGGATAAAAATCACCCACTTATCGATCTGAGGACGGTTGAACTTGAGAGTTAGACGTGGTCGAAAATGGCTCCAGGACCAACAGCCGTCATCATAAGTTGTCCGTTATCAATTATTAATCACTTTTTTATTTGTAAACATGGGTAAAAACGTACTTACATTGATGTTATTTTTTAAATAAGTTATAATTAACAATCACAACATTGACTGGCCTGTTGGTCTAGTAGTTAGTGACCCTGACTGCTATGCCGGAGGTCGTGGGTTCGATTCCCACCCAGGACAAATGTTTTTGTGATGAGCATGATCATTTGTTCTGTGTCTGGGTGTAATTTATCTATAATAAATGTATGTATTTAGAAATATATAAGTATGTTTATCAGCTGTTTAGTACCCATAACACATGCTCTCAAGCTTAACTTGAGACTAAATGGCGTTGTGTGAAAAGTTGTGGAATATATTTATTTTAGTTAATGTAAAAAACAAAAAATTAAATAATATCAACCTTGTGAGTCACAGTCAGCCTTCGATTTGTAATAAACTTGAAAACCTTTCAAAGTAATTTGGCACTTGTGGGGTAGCTTCATGTGTTGGCCTCTGGACCATATACTTACTCGTACATTTTTATAATGTTAAAGAGTCAAATCAACATGGTAGAATAAACATTGTTGGTGATTGGCATTAATTAGGTACCGAAGTTAGCAAGGATGAATTAAAAACTTACTGGAAAACCACTAAACAGCCAAAATACCTCATTAAACTCAATAATTTCCGCTATTTTTCCTTCCAAAACTCAAGCACTAAACAGGTGCTCCAATTATTTCACCGACCAAGTCTAATTAGAGTCTAATCCCAAAACAAACTACGGGATCGTCATAGTATTGCTTCACAGCATCAATTAGAGAGGGGCGCGCGTCAAAGTTGAGGGAATCCCCCTTCCCCCCACTGGTGCCCGGAGCGGTGCAATTTTTTTAAGGGGCCACCCCAGGCCCCCAGACTGTTTGGTGACGGTTGCAGCGGTGTAATCGGGATATTGTGGCGTGGCCATTGACCTAGATTAAAAAAATATGTTCTATGATAATATATAGGAAAGGAAATAATAATTTGTACCTATGAAAGATACCTTCAAAGTTAAGACCCCATACGAAGATTTCCTACATTGTGAGAAATTAGCTAAAATAAAAAAGTATTCTTTAAAATTTTACTGGTACTTGATTGTTTACTATTGCAATAAAGAGTTGGAATCTTTTTTTGCTACATTAAAACTGAAATGTATCAGATAAGATTTTGAAAACGAAGTTGCCGTGTTGTTCAAGTTTTAGTAAACAAAGATATGATTATGCAACAAGATTATAGTAATAGTAAGTTAGGTCGATGGTGGATACACAAGGTATACCTCTGCTTGACCTTTTAAGGTATGTATATGATTATACACAGGTGTTGTGGTATGTTTAGAAAATTATTAAGAGCTTATTAAGCATTTTGTAATGTGTGAGCCAGCCACAATAAGCATATAACATATTAAAGTTCTAAAACATTGTTAGATAATAAGACGTGTGAATCGAGTTTTCTTAACTTGTACAGACACATTTTTTTTGATCGTTTTTCAACTTTATGTCAAACAGAATAAGGTTCATATTCAATTGGGAAAATTTGACACATTGGGGTAACTTGATGTGCTGGCGTCTGTACATTACATTTACGTTAATCCTACTTTTCTCTGTGTTTTTTTTTTATAATTACATAATATTATTGGAATGTAATTATTGTTTTATCAGGTAAAAAATAAAAATTTGTGGACTTACCGTGAAGTAAACTGTCTTTTTACCTACATATATTTACACGGAATTTTACAGAACAGCACAATGTGGATGAAAATCAGCAGCAATAAAAAAAAGTTTCAAAATAAAATATTACACTGCAAGAGATAATAAGGTCACTTACTGTACAGTACATTCCTTTTTTCTGGTGACCCGTAACACAGGTATTTTATACCTATCTCGGGCACCAGTCTCTCACAAATGTGTTAGCACTTAAATTAAGTTAAGTTCCTCCCGTTTTATAACATTTGTGTTAATTAATAAATAAATTAGAATTGAATTTCCGAGGCTATCCCTGTCAGTGGCCAACTCTCGACACCCCAATAACACTCGTGTCCATTTTGACGTGGCGATTTTTTCCGCCCACTGCGTGTTTTCGTTTATTTCGTTGCACACACGCGTCGATCGCGATCGATTCGTCCATGTCATTCACACAACCACGTCAAATGCTCTATTTTTTCATTTGCATGGGGATTATTAACGTGTTCCCATGAGTGTGTGAGAGAGAGGGAAGGTATTGGGTATGTATAATGTTATTTATATAAAACGCAGGATATTGAACGATGGATGCGACCACTATGGCCGTATGCATATACTATGGACAATCAGAAATTATGATGTCAAATTACTCTACTGCGTATGTCCAGTGTTTGCGATTACGGCAAGGGAATAATATTGTCATAATCCTACCACGATTATGATAATATTATAATAATGACGTTAACAATTAAAGTTTTTACATGCATCATGATGGCCATGTTGTAAGGGCCTTGCCTCTCTCGCACTTGGTTGGGCTTAAATCTGGAAAATAACTAATAAGTACTCTCTAAGTTTATGTCAGAAATTACTGAGATCGACTTATGTGTTTAATTTATCGGGGTAATTAAAAATAGGTATGTTAAAATATATTTTTTTTTTATTTTTATTTAACTTCAAGTTACAATGCCGAATAGGTGTATGAGTGTATAAAATAAAATTAAAATATTGCACAACTATTACACAACGCCATCTAGTCCCAAGCTAATCTGAGCTTGTGTTATGGGTACAAAACAACTGAAAAACATATTTCTAAATACATTATTATAAATGAATCACACCCAGACACCGAACAAATGATCGTGCTCATCACACAAACATTTGTCCTAGGTGGGAATCAAACGCACGACCTCCAGCATAGCTAACTACTAGACCAGCAGGCCGGTCAAAAAGTATGGTGTCTATGTCATCATCATCTGCCTAGCCTTTTCCCAACTATGTTGGGGTCGGCTTCCAGTTTAACCGGATGCAGCTGAAAACCAGTGTTTTACATGGAGCGACTGCCTGTCTGACCTCCACAACCCAGTAACTGGGTAACATGATACCCCTTGGTTAAACTGGTTTGTCAGACTTTCGGGCTTCTGACTACAAGTAACGACTGTCAAAGATCTACAAATGACAGCCGGGACCAACGGCTTAACGTGCTTTCCGAGGCACGGAGGAGTCTTGGTATGTAATAAATGGTCACCCATCCACGGACCGACCTCGTCAAGCGTAGCTTAACCTTCGATCGACCCATGCGGCTGTTATAATTTAGCCACAAGCTCCTCAGTATGGTGTCTATGTATGTTTTTTTTAATTATTGATAGGCACGCGTTTGACCACTATCTCACCTGATGGTAAGCGATGATGTGGCCGACAATGAAGCACGCTTGCCTAGAAGCAACCTGTTCACTCTTGACTTGAAAACCCCCGTTTGCTTAGAAACCTCATCTATTCTCAGTTAAGTATGTGTGTGTTTAATTTTTTGAAAGCTTTGACTGTCCTGTTGGTCTAGCAGTTACTGGCCCTAACTGCTACACCGGAGGTCGTGAGTTCCCATCCAGCACAAAAATGTTTGTGTAATGGGTTTACCCAACAGTGGTTCAGTAACAAGCTGGTATAAACACAAACTGAAAAAAAGTCGATAACTTGCAATGGCTTAGGCATTTTAACTTCTGTATATTATTTAATGTGTAAAGGAAAAAAACTTGAAGAAACCAACCTATCCTAGAACCAAAAACGCACTGGGCCCGCGTGGTAGATTATGGCCCATTGTAGAAGGCCCGTGGTAGATTAGTATACATACATATATAAAGTCACGCCTTATTCCCATGGGGGTAGGCAGAAACTACAGAGCGACATATGCTACGATTTCGTTTTTTAGTTATTATTTTTTCTTTTCTTTTGTATGTCGGGGGTAATCTCCGGAACTACTAACCCGTTCTCAAAATGCTAGTTGATTAAATTTTAATTTTTAGTCCCTCATCTAGATTACTAAAAATATTCGACACATATTTTTCCTTTTATCACGTTAAACAAAAAATAACGGCTAAGATACATCGAGTCAAAATTTTGGCATGACGTCACGTTTTCGTACAGTTTATACTGATTTATGACGTCACAATCCTCTCCTTAATTAAAATGCACTTAATCTAAGTAGTTTTCCATCCATCAATTATTTTTTATTAACTTACTGATAGATGAAACATAATTTTGATATTTAGTTATTTATTTAATACCTACTTCAAGCACAAAAATGTTCATAGGCGGGCCTAATGCCTACAGCCCTACACCTGGCCTGCCTTAGTGCCTGATATTCCTACACTATCAACATGCCTACTGGCAAAAAGCTACACTATTGTCGAGTGATATAGTACAGTGGGCAGCAGATTAAGTCACCCCAATGTGTCAAATTCCTTCGATGGTTTTTCAACTTTATTGCTAACACAGTAAGGTTCACATTCAATTGGTAAAATTTTACAATTTGGGGTAGCTTGATGTGCCTGTGCCTAAGTTAGGTTTTTTTCACGCAAACGAAATCTATGCATCTGTCTGGCATTACCGCTGAAATGAGCCTTTCGGCGCACCGTGAGACATGGCATTTATTTTTTTACTGTTTTGTTTTCGTGATTTTCTTGTTTTTACAGTGTGTGCTTGTTTAAATTACTTATTGCCAATACATATTCGTTCTTCCATTTTTCTTTCTTTCTTTCCTTCTTTCTTTCTTTCTTTCTTTCTTTCTTTCTTCTTTCTTTTTTCTTTCTTTCTTTCTTTCTTTCTTTCTTTCTCTTTTCTTTCTTTCTTTCTTTCTTTAAGTATCTAAAAATAAAATTTCAAAATCCCAATATAAAAATAGAAATAAAAATAACCAGTAGGTATTTACCATCCCCAAGCTAATTGAATGACGTCATTGTTCAGTGCGCATATGTGCAAGTAATAATATCCGTTACATGAGCTTGTTGTCTGCGTTTGACATGTGACGTTACGTCAGAACACAGGACAACAGGAAACCGGTGACGCACCACGCCTATACCCGTTTTGGAGTTGCGTACAATAAAATGGTGAAAATCTATTACCGGCTTTAGAATAACAACATGGTGTTTGTATTTGAAGCCTGACAGATTCGGTAATAAGAAGTTTTTCGTTAAAAAAATATACAATACTAGCATTTAGATAGCACATGCTGAGATAGAGGCCTTTTTAGCCTCGCACAGGTCTTTTTTTTATTTAATAAGTTAGCTTTGAACTTAAATTCCTATGCGTGTCCCAAATAAATATGATAGAGATATACATGATTTTAGTTTAAATCTGTACTTAAAAACAGGCGCTTCTCGCTAACAAACTTATCAGTTTGGCGAGTAAATTGTTAATTAACAATAATATGTATATGTACTTGTGAACAACAATAAAAAAATAAAATATATATATATTTTCTTTCTTTCTTTTAACTAAGCGATTACTTTTGTTTGATGTTAGATATTGTTTTAATTTTTGATTATTAGTTTTGCGATACATCAGCTTGTTAGCTCACAATTCGCTTAACCGTTCTGCACTGTAAATAATGCGAAGACACTGCCTCCTAAGATATAGGATCTTCCTTGTTTAGGAGTCAGGGCTCTAATTTTGTATTTCAGTATTCGAGAAGTGTTTACCTGTGTATCGAGAAATGTAACTTTTTTGCTAATAAACTATTATTATTATTATGATTATTATACACTAATATTTCTCGGAACCATTGGGTTCCGGACCTTTGGAAGGCGTACGAGGGGCCGAAGCCAACTCGCAGAGGCGCATTGTCGACTTTAATGAAATGAGGGACCAATCGCAGATTTTCCCCTGTATGCACTAGACAAGTGCACCCAAGGAAAACCTACGACTGGAGTAAGACTATTGCAGAATATGGTAACAAAAGTACTGGACTATAATAGGTTAGGGTAGCTAAAATGGACTGGATACCTAGAACTATGAAAGACTATGGCCCCTGCGTTATCAATGTTACATATACACAAATTAAATGACAGGGGGTGACTTGCACATTCAATAATTGGCCCTCTAAAACAGCCACTAGCACATAGTGACGTAGCGACAAGAGGGCAACATGTCCTGAGATGCTAAAGGAGTGGAGCGGCATTCCACGGCTATCAGGACAATCCCGGAAGTACGGTCAAGATCCCTACCAGCACCTTACTGGAATGCTTCCTTCCTCCGAGCACGTTTGCTCTTGCGAATCTCCACTCTAGCCGGCCAACTAAGGCAAGAAAGAGGTGGGAGCTCCATTCCTCGTCAGAGTTCACTCTGGCCGGCCAATCAAGGCAAGCCAGAGGTGAGGAACAAGACATCTCCCGGGAAATCAGAACCGTGGGGTCGCTACTGCCCAACAGCTCGCCTCAAGCTGCCCTGCGGAGTTTTTATTATTATTATTTATCTGCGAATAGTTTTTGCACTTTCAAATCCAAATTCAAAATATTTATTTCAGATAAAATCCATATGATGTTAGTAGTAACAATATGCCCTCTTAGTACCTGGTTATATTATGTGACTTTCTATTGGTAAAATTAAATTCTAAATAGGTATAACAAATTCAGAGAATACTCCCTACGTCGTCATTAACTCATAAACTTTACGTCTTTACAATATTAATATTAATTATAGTATAGTTACAATAGAAAATGTAATATAGGGGTATTTGAAGATACCTGTCCCTTTAAAAAAAATGTTTATTGGTAAAGAAAGAATGCGTTCTAACAATATTTATGGTTGGAGCTTCCCTTTAAGGCAAGTAATGCCTGTATTAGGAGGCTCTGCTCTTCCATAGCAACACGTGTCACAAAGGCAAACAGGGCTATATAATCTGTCTATCTATCTATATATATAAAAATGTTACGTTGGTTTGTGTACGCTTCAAAAACTCAAAAAATTCTGCACCGATCGAGCTGAAATTTTAGCATGATATAATATTTAAATCCGCATCAAGGATTATTTTTATCTGTTTTTTTTTTCCTTTTTTTTGAACCATTTAATCACAATGTGCCACAGCGAAGCGTAGCAGGGTACAGCTAGTTAATTATATAATTAAAAATTATTATTTCTACTAAATCTAAGAATTACATTAAGACAAGTGTGTGTAAGATTGAGTGTTGTGCTGTTGGTTGTTATTGTTGTGTTGATTAACAAATGCGTGTCCTGACTAAACTGGTCCATTCAAATCTGTGTATTTTTTTTCTCTACAAGAACATCTAAGACACTCACTAACTACATGGGGGTTATAGATAGACCTCACTGAAATGACTTTGTAAAAGACTTTTACCCCTGAGTTTGTTTGGATTATTCAAATTAGGTCAAGAATCAGCACTTTTTGAATGTCAATAAAAATTACATAGGACAGTCCCCCAAAAACTCGCCTTTCGCCACTTCCGTGTTTTTTCTGGGAAGGAAGACGTGGCGGAACGAACTCCCCAGCAACATCAGATTGTCTGATAATAAAATATCAAACTCATCTAGTTCCCTTTTTAACCCCCGACGCAAAAAGAGGGGTGTTATAAGTTTCACCGCTATGTGTGTGTGTCTGTCTGTCTGTCTGTCTGTGGCACCGTAGCGCCCAAACGGGTGAACCGATATAGATGCGGTTTTTTTTATTTGAAAGCAGGGTTTGCGATGGTTCTTAGACATAATTCATCAAAATCGGTTCAGCCCTTTCAAGGTTATCAGCTCTTTTGTGTTAGCTACCGTTGCTATTTGAGACGTCTATGGGTATTAACTTTACTTACAAACATATGTGTGTCTTAAAATTTCAAACACCCATGTGTGTAATATTAATACGCAACATTATGGTGTATTTGGTCTGATGCAGCCAGGATATCTAGCAGAATAATACACTCTTGGGAAAATAACAGCAGATATGTCGTGTTTGGATTCATTTTAACCAGCATTTGATTTTGCACACAATGCACTGATGGCAACTGGATGAGCTGATGCTGCAGCCAGGCTATCCAGAACACCAGTAGGTAGACTCTTGACAAAATAATAGCAGATATGTCGTGTTTGAATTCATTTCAACCAGCATTTGATTCTGCACACAATGCCTTGATGGCAACAGGATGAGCTGATGCTGCAGCCATGCTATCCAGCACACCAGTAGGTAGACTCTTGACAAAATAATAGCAGATATGTCGTGTTTGGATTTCAACCAGCATTTGATTCTAAACACAATGCACTGATGGCAACAGGATGAGCTGATGCTATAGCCAGGCTATCCAGCACACCAGTAGGTAGACTCTTGACAAAATAATAGCAGATATGTCGTGTTTGGATTCGTTTTAGCCAGCATTTGACTCTACAAACAATGCACTAAATCTCATGACTGTAAACTCTATAAAACAAAATTAATGCGTTTAAAAATTATAAAATAAAAATTAAATTAAAAATTTAAAAAACCCCCACCGCAAAAAAAAGTAAAACATTTAAAAAGTTAAAAATAACACTTTTGCCATGAAATTTTACGTAACGTCGGGGTACCGTTAAAATAAGTACCTACCTACATACCTACAAGTACTAGGAACATTCCTTACTTAAGTGGTACCCCGACGTGAAGTAAATTTTCATGGCTAAAGTGTTATTTTTAACTTTTTAAATGTTTTACTTTTTTTGCGGTGGGGGTTTTTTTATTTATATTATGACGTTTAATGTTTTAAAAATAAATTAAATTAACCTAGAGTTTAAGAATGCTACAAATAATGCAAGATTCAGCTTAACAACACCATATATTTAACCAAAGTGCGTACTTCACCATATCAATAGGACGGCAGATACTACAATAATACGATAATTCTGTTCTCTGTGTAATTATTTTGTTTAATTGTACTAGGTAGTCCTATCGATTAGTAAATTAAAATAGTGAGTAAATCAATACTCATTTTCTTTGCATTTTTTGCAGGTTCGATTCCCGGCTAAGGTGTTCTTATCGATGATTTTTTGTTCTTATCTTATAAGTTCTTATCTTGATGTTTTATTTTAACGCGCAAATCTCTGCAACCACGAATTAGATTTGAAAAATCCGTTTTGTTTTTAACAGATCAATTCCTGTAGAAAGTTATTTATCTACAATTTAACATGACTCTTACCAAGTACCTATCGAATCGGGTAAAACCACGAGATACAGGTAGTACAATAGTACAATGATTAACCCAAAAAGCATTGATGGTATTACATAAAATTATACAAACATTCGGCGGACATACATCGGGGCCGATCTGCAAATTAGCAATTAATGAATGCAGTAGGGCCGGCATGGGCCTCGCGGCCCCCCAGGCCCCCGGGTGACGGGCCCCCGCTTTTTTTGTGACTATATAGGTAGCCTGCGCTGGACTCTAGAGGTCTACACGGACTAAGTTCTAGGGACACGTTCGATGATTTTTCGCGTGTTTATATTTTTATGATTAACTGACATAGCAGGACGCTATTTGAACGGCATAACGATAACAGCGTTTTTTTCTTTTCTATTTCATTTTCTGCACTTTCTTAGACCAAAAACCAATTTTATCACTGTATAATGTAGTAGGTAAGGTTTTTCCAGAAAGGAATGTGTTTTATTTAAATTACTGTTCATTTAGAAACTATTTCAACAAATACAGCTAATAAGTGAACGCAATTTATTAAACCAATCCATGCATGCATACATGAGAAAATCATCAACAAAAATTACCAATAATGATGAAACTGTAACACAAATCACAAAACTTTAAACAAATTTTCTACTGACTACTTCTTCAGTCTAGTCACTAGTGGTTGCAAGCTATTTCTGTGTATGAGGATTGTATGGATTGCAAATGGTACTGGATTTTTCCCACATGAAATTTCTTAGTAACAACCCGGAGTCCAGATTTGAGCCCGCTTTACGCATAAGTTCGCCCCTATAACATTCGACTTGAACATGACTGGTTAAAAGTGGGTGAACTAACAGCTACACCTCTGCGTAATCCTTCGGGAAATACAGGCGTGAGAGATGTCACGTTGCATCAAGCGCAAAATATAGGTCATCGAATAAAATAATTCACATCCAGCGCCCGAGATATATCGGTAGATCACTAGAGCTTGTGCTCCCGTCATTTTCAGCGTTTTTTCGCAGTGAGCCCGCAGCATTCGTTTTTCCGTGCACCCCCACGGGGGGCGACCCCCCCCCATGACCCCCCTCCCAATACCGCCGTGCACGGAATTTGATTAATGCAATGTTCGCGATAATTATTCCTGTTACTATTTTTTGACAGGATAAAGTTTTTTCGTTCGACGTACATTGTTTTTTTTACTACTTTTTTTGGTTATTTTTTTTGTGCGCAGAGCGCTTTTGCGAACTTGATATGAGATTACGCTGTACGTGAAAGCCTATTGTATACGAATTACTGAGTTTTTAACCCAAATATTTTGTGTGTTTTAAATGCGCATGTTTTATGGATATTCGCTAAAGTGGATGTATGGTCTGTTTTTGGTATAATTTCATTGTATGAATATAATTTAGTAAGTTTTTGAACAAAAAATATCGCTACTATCATGACTGTTTGATCGGAGTATAAATATAATTAAGCCTTTGTATTCGTTTTGTGCAATACGAATTTCGGGAAATATTAATTGGTACCTTCTATTTATTATTTCTGTATATTTCTTGTAATTTAATTAAGTAAAATGCAATGTTTTTGTTTGAGGAGTTCCTGTAATCAATTGGTTTGATGGAATTGAAATGGAAATGAGAAATAGTAAAACATTGTAAAAAGGTTTTCCCAACCTGGGGTTCGAAATCTAAACCCAGGGGGTTCATTGGCAGAATATCAAATATACATAATTATCTAAACACATAACTGGCGAAATGTCGGTGTACCTACTATAGTTTCACCACTGCCTAACTTAACCTTCCGGGGAATCCCGAAATATGTTTAAGATTTTTAACATTATCTACATATTGTATAGTAAATTGCACCTACATTGTTTTATTTTTGTTTCCAATGAGACCAAACGAGAGAATAGTTCGGAAAATATTTTTGCAAACAACAAACTAGAATTTAATACATTTATTTGCATTGAATCATTGAATTTAGGGCAACAAAAGGGTACTAAAGATGAGTAGTTAAAGTAATTAAAAATGTATTGGTTCCATGTGTATTTTTACCCTTAAGCACAACATTATAACTTAAAAGTAGGCTATACGAAATAAATAAATACTTGCTACAATAGTTATTTAAGTAGTTACTTAATTATAATAAGGGTCGAAATGGTCTAAATTGAAGTTCATTCAGATGTACCCTACTTAGAAGAGCGGTGGTAAAATGTGCGAGCAATTCATATAACACAGCCCTTCTATAAATTATAACTATAATAAAAAGAACCTCAGAAAATTATATAAATTACTACTACTCACATAATTATACAAATCCCAAATTAAGACTACACAACTAAGTACGTGCTGATTACCTCATACAAAACAAGCAGTATGCAAGAGCCAACCATGAAAAAAAATTAACTGAAACGTTGAAAACAAAACGTCCAAGTCCAGGTAAGAAGTACAAGTGCTATCTTAAACAATCTCCGCCGACAATATCCGGGCTGCTTCAGTCCCGCATACAGCGCTCCCAACTTTCCCCACAACTTTTAAAGGAATTAACTTAGAAACTTTTTTAAACCAAATTCAACTTTCACACCCAACAATACAGTCCATTATTGGAGTTTTCGTGTTCTAAGGTGTCAAAAAGTGTGTCAGGAAATAATGTGGGTTTTTTTTCAGTGTTTTCTATTTTTCAAAACATTGAGAATACGTTTTCGAGGGAGAGAATAGGAAATTGGTATGAATTGTTGTATTCATAGCGTTATTCAACAAGTTTGAAGTGTGGATAGTGAGGCAGTAAATAACTGAAAGGTAAAGTACTGTGTGCACCTGGATTGAAGGCCGGTCGTGGGTTCGATTCCCACCCAAGACAGATGTTTATGTGATTAGCACGATCATTTGTTCTGTGTCTGAGTGTAATTTATCTAAGTATAATATGTTTTTAGAAATAAATAAGTACGTATGATTATTATCTAGTACAGACGCCAGCACATGAACCTACCCCAATGTGTCAAATTTCTTTGATAGGTTTTCAACTTTATTCTAAACATAATAAGATTCATTTTCATTTGGGAAAATTTGACAGTTTGTGGTAGATGTGCTGGCGTCTGTACTTAACTCATAACACAAGCTCTACTTAGTTTGGGACAAGATGGCGTTGTGTGAATATTGTAAAGAAAATATTTATTTAATTTAAGAACTCAAAACGAAATAAGACTTATATAAACTCATTCGAAAAACTGAGGGATTAAGTTATTTAGCCTCGGGCCTCTTTCACGGATAAACACCACTAATTGTAATGATTTTTTAATCCTTTTTATTTGCTACTTTTTCTGCTTTTAACGTATTCTATAAACACATGTTGTGAACACACACACACATATAATGTCGTGATAGCCCAGAGGTTAAGACGCTTACCTCTCATGCACTCGACGTAGTGGTTCGAATCCGGGCAAGTACCAGTGTGAATTTTTCAATTCAAATATGTACTTTCTAAGTTTATATTAGACATCATTGACATCGGTGAAGGAAGAACATCGTGAGGAAACCTGGACTTATAGTTAAAATAAGTTTGAAATCGTCAATCCGCCTTAAGCAAGCGTGATGATCAATGCTCGAGCCTTCTCTGTATGAGAAGAGGCCTTTGCCCTGCAATGGGACAGTAACAGGCTGGTATGATTATAAACACATATTAAATAGAAACAGCGAACACTGTAGCCTGAAAAAGGGCTCAGAAGATTAACAACACTGCCATGTTGAATAGTAACACTTAACCTCTGGCAAAAGTACCTAAGGGTCTTTATAAACTTACTCTTAATCATTCTTAACCAAACAAAACTATTAATTACTACCCTCCCAAAAAAAACAAGACGACACAATGCAATCTCTCAAAATTTCGCCATCCAAGGAAAAATAAACACTACACTAGGGACACATAATTAACAGTGAAGCAGTAATGAACAGCAGACAATGTGGTACCGTCGCGAAACAATACTGTTCGCTTAACGAGCCGCCATTTCTTTAACTCCAATTTTGGTGGATGGAAAGTGAGAAAGACAATTTTTTGTTATTATGGTAAGTAATTATTTCGGAGACGCATTAAAATTGTGGAGGTTTGTTCACTTCAAAATAAATGATTAAGGAACTTTTAATTGTGGTGGACTTTTGTGTTCCGTAGCGTCTTCCTCACTGTTTGCTGGACATATAATATATTGGTTTATTTAAATATACACAACTTTACAGATAAACTAACCTAAGTTGTTGAGCAATGCAATTTATAAGCTAAACAAAAAGCATTAAAAAAACCCGAAATGCTTTGTAAAAAAATTAAAAAACCCCTACCTAATTATTATTTTACCGTTTTTAAACGCATTAATTTTGTTTCATAGAGTTTACAGTTATGAGAATTTTTCAGTGCATTTGTATGTAGAATCAAATGCTGGTTAACACGAATCCAAACACGACATATCTGCTATTATTTTTTCAAGAGTCTACCTACTGTTGTGCTGGATAGCCTGGCTGCAGCATCAGCTCATCCTGTTGGCATCAGTGCATCCCTGTTACCATAGTCATTCGCAAGAAACCCTACTTCCAAATAAATAAAAAAACGCATCTAAATCGGTTCTCCCGTTTAAGCGCTTCGGTGCCACCGACAGACAGACAGACACACACTTACATAGCAGTCAAACTTATAACACCCCTCTTTTTGCGTCGGGGGTTAAAAATACACTCTTTCAATAAAAATAAAACAAAAAATGTAATTAAATAAAACAACCAAACACAAAAAACAAGCACTCGACGCAAGTAACAAAGCTACCCCAATGTGTAATTTTTTTTTATAGTTTTTCATGTTTATTGCAAACTAAATAAGGTGTTGTCATGTTCAATTGGGAAAATTTGACAGTTTGGGGTAATACCTTGATGTGTTGGCGTCTGTGCAAATAACCATGTCATTACAAAACAAGGCGAAAAGCTCGACAAAAAAAAATGAAATGCCTTCTCACCTATCACAACTACTGATGCAGATCTAACGGGGTTCCCTGAATCTTTCCAGCAGTGCTTTTCTGAGCTGGAAACGTAAGTAAGTCAAATGAAGGCGAAATGAACTGTCATTCCATTCTAATGCTAGGCCATAGACATAGAGAATGGACTGAGTGTTCCATAACCAGCTGTGAAGTAAATACTAGTAAGAAAGTGTGACAGAGATAAAGCGAACATGCGGCCAATAATAGTCTCTTTCTAGAATTTCTACAGACCAACAGAAAAGAGACAGGTCCAATACCTGTAACAATACCGCACAGTCCCTCTGTCTTTTTTAACCGACTTCTAAAAAAGGAAGAGGTTATCAATTCGGATGTTTGTTTTTTCTAGGGAGTAGTCAAAGAGATTTAAAATAATATAGAGCGGGCATGTCAAGGAAATGTCATAGAAAAACTTTGATCCCATGTCTCAGTAACGTCATCTAGAATAATATTTGAATATTGGAGCGGCAGCGGAGCGTACTACAAAAAACTCATAGACTTGTGTCCAGTAGGACACACTTTTTCGGACGAAAATTTTGTTCGTGATGTCCGGTCTATACTTAGGTATTGAATGTCTTTGGGAGTAAGTAGTCAATTTTGTGCGGGTATTGTTTTAATTGCTCACTTTAGGCAAGTTTTCACGAGGTGATTTTTACTGAATTGGCCAGCAGGTTGACAATCCATCTCATTCCATCTTATCTGCGCAGTAAACAAGATTTTTTTGATAAAGTATTATCTTACAAACACGAAGGAGTGGGACATTTTTTACATCTAAATTGCAGAAAAATTGAACAGTCAGATTTTGACTTTGTTTATCTGACTGATTTTCCAAAACAATACATATAATTATGATATGGTTACATTTCTTCCCAATCATTGTTATCCTTTTCAAAATCTGACAAAAGAAAACTAACAAATTACTAAAGAGTTACTAGGATAGCATGAGCGTGCAGGCTGCGTTGCATAAGATTGATGCGCCGGGGAGCGGGGGCACGGGTGCGGGGCGGGGTGATGGATGACCAGCCTGCCATTAGTACTAGGAGACTATGGATGCATCGGGAGTAATGCGCTTATATGCTCCTTTAGAACATACGAACAATTATTAAGGTATGTGGAATGTTTTGTTGAAGAGCTTGTGATGGTCGAAGTGTTTAAGTACGAAGTAAGGGTGCTATTCATCTATACTAATATACTATATACTAATATATACTTATACTAATATACTATATACTAATATTATAAAGAGGTAAAATTTGTAAGTTTGTAAGTTTGTAAATTTGTATGTAGGGGGTAATCTCTGGAACTCATGATCCAATTCTAAAAAAAATTTAACTGGCTGAAAGCTACATTATTCCTGAGTGCTATAGGCTATAAATTGTTTCTATAACATGTATATTAACCGAGCTATCACAACTTTTGTCTAGCAAGTCGGAAAAAAATACCTCATAAAACAGAATTATTTGCGTGCGCTGTCTAAACAGTTGCTTAAAATTAAAAACAATGTATGGCTACCTGGATCGTCTTAATCATTTCTTCAAAAAAGTCCGCGATACCATATCTCTATCTTTTATATTTTATCTTTTATACTTCATTTATTGCATTAAAAAACGTTTTTTTCGGCATACTTACGTTTGGTTGATTATTTGAGCAACAAAATATTAATTCTTATGACAATAAATTATTTCAGTATCACAAGAACATCATACAGATAAGATTTTCCATTTACAGTATATCAATTGGTCATACAGTTTCGGAGATAATATAAAATTACTAAAACGCAAAATGCCCCTACCATAACTTTCATTGTGCAGACGTTTTACCTATTTGCCCATAGATGGCGTTCTGTAATTACGTATTTTTTCTGAATCGCGGTGTTAAGACTTTCCGTTGTCGTAAGAGTTAGAATTCTAATATTACATGTCAGTTGCTTATTGGTTTCGGTTCGGTTGTTTCGTTCGTATGGTTGTTGTTGACGTTGTTGTTGATAGATACCTCAGAATCAAAAATATTGTAATTTCGTTGTACGTGATAATTGTTTTCAAGTCTGTGCGTAGTTTGTTGAGAGCATGCTTATAAGGAAATCTCAACTGTCCCGGCAGACATCACAGACAAAAGCCGCTCGAGCGAGTACGCCGTACGGAAGAATCTGCCCCTGAAAATGAGCAGCGCCTCTCGAGAAAGCTATACTTATAATAAAAAATCTGTAGAAGTCAAATTTCTGTACATTGAAAATATAAAAAAAATTGCGGGGGGTGTTACTAGACCGAAACCGAACCCAAAAATATTATTAAAAAAATATTTGTCTGTATGTCTGTCTGTCTGTCTGTGTGTTCAGGTATCACGCAAAAACTACCGGTTCGAATACGCTGAAACTTGGTATACTTATTCTATAATATCCTGGGCATAACACTGGGTACTTTTTATCCCGAAAAAGTATATACAATAAAAAACAAACTTAATTTTGCGGTTCGATCCCTAACCCCAACTGCACCAACCGCAAATAATAAGTTTGTCGTAGGTTACGTCACCCGCAGTGGAGTTCACCAAGGGGCGCTGCACACGGCTAAGATACTATAATGTTTTATCTTAAGATACAATATAGTTCGCCATAAAATTCAATGGACTATCACACACTACTAAGATAATCTTCTTCTTCTTAGCGTGTCGATGGCAAACAAAGTCACTAAATTCTAAATTGAATGAATAACTAAGATAATAAATAATAATTATAATAAAACTGTACAGAAGTCAATTTTGTACATTGAATATATATTCAAAATTAATATTGGAGGATGATTGGTGATCGATACTGATGCCAAAAATGAAATCAGTAAATGTTTTGTCTATCTGTCTGTCTCTATGCGCACGCATAGTTCAAAAACTATTATAGGGATTTTAACCAAACATGGTACGGTTGTAATCAATACGCCTAGGCAGGTTGATCTAAGTCTCAGTTGTTTTACGCATGGTCAGTTGTACGTCACTCTTTCCCGGGTCAGTAGTTCCAGAAATCTTTATGCATACATACCGGAAGGATCAACTTTGAAAGTAGTCTATCCGGAAGTATTATGCTAAAATTATTATGTTTCTAAATCAACGCACAGCCCAAACCTCTGGTGATTAGAGACATGAAACTTGAAGGGGTGTTCTTAGTGAAGAGTAAGTATCCACTAAAAAACGATTTTTGGAAATTCAACCCTTAAAGGGAAAACATAGGGGACGGAAGTTCGAAATCTACGCGGGCGAAGCCGCGGGCAAAAGCTAGTTCGTATATATTGTTGGCAACAATATTGTTTGTTTAGAGCCAAATTGACGCTTAAGTTCTAAGAACCTACGTAACAGAAGAGTGTTAAAATTCCATTATTTTGTGTAGATCCAATACTATTTATTGCTTTGTGTATGTGCAGTCAGTGAGCTACGTTACCTGATTCATCTTAGAAAAATATAAGGGGAAGATGGGTCAGGCAACGTCCCTCCTCTACCTCCTCTTTTATAAATAAAACATAGCCAATATTATTCGGTGATGAAAAATCTAAATCGATTGAGAGTTGTTGAGATAATCCTTTACCTACAACCTAGCAAACAAAAAACGAACAAAGTGTTCCTCTTCATAATACCTATTAAGCATATTTGAAGAACATGTTAATTTCGTAAAAATGAGGAAAGTTTTAAGTATTAATGAGGAAGTCTACAAGAGTAGAGGAAAACCAAAGAATCGATGATATGGTAAGGAAGGAGGTGGTTATTGAGATGACTGCAAATACAGATGTATTGAAGAAGATATGCTGCGCCGACATCAAATAAATTAAAGGGAAAAATTTATCTAGAATGAAACTAAACAACGCAATGTAGATTTTAAATGCAACGGCATTATTGCACGCTTGCGAATGACACGGGGTTTCACCCGCGTAGTTTCCATTCCCGTGGGAATACATGGATAAAAAGTAGCCTATATCACCTGGGGATAGTGTAGCTTCCCAACGGCGAAAGAATTTTTCAAATCGGTCTAGCTGTTTTCAAGATTATTCTTACATGACAAAAAAACAACTCTTTCCTCTTTAAAATATTAGTTTAGATATAGATAGATTAAACGAAAGGTCTTTTCCAGTTTACAGAGTTTACTCGTTCATTTAAATAGCCCTACCACACTCTTCAACCATTAATATTGCTGTAGTAGTTAAAAACGTTTCCACTTACTAACAAGGTCTAAATAAAAGGGTCAAAACGTACAAAACATTATAATATTTTACCCATCTGTCAATTTTCACACAATATGGCGCTATAGAGACCCATAATTATAATGACATAACCCCTTTAATGCTTCAAAGACCCAGTTCTGTCAACGATGTCACCTTTTTTTCTGCTGACCACGTAAAAACACTAGTCGTTAACATACACGTCATATGGTTACGTTAGTTTTTTTAAGGCAATTATTTTTACATTAATCATGGGAAATTACATGGGTTTTGTAATGTAGGTGTTATGTCATTGTAGTTGGTTTGATATTTTTGTTTGATTCTACATCATAACATAACGCTTGTAACTTTCGAAGTTTACGGCAGAGGTGTCACGATAGTACATGAACATTAAGGCAATTACGTTTTAAATCCCATTTAATTTAGATCGAGCTTATTACATTTTGACTGGTCTGTTGGCGTAGTTGTTAGTGGATTTGATTGCTATGCCGGAGGTCGTGGGTTCGATTCCCACCCAAGGAAAATATTAATTGTGTGATGATCACGATAATTAAATTAGTTCCGTGCCTGGTAGTAATCTATACTAATATTATAAAGAGGTAAAATTTGTTTGTAAGTTTGTATGTAGGGGGTAATCTTCGGAACTAATGATCCAATTTTAAAAATTATTGCACTGGTGGAAAGCTACACTATTCCCGGATGACATAGGCTACTTTTCATCTCTGTAATCCCACGGGAACAGGAACTACGCGGGTGAAACCACGTGACGTCTACTAGTTTATAATAATTGTATTGAAAAATATATAAGTATGTTCATCAGTTGCCTTGTACTCATAGCACAAACTGTGTTTAGTTTGGAACTAAATGGCGTTGTGTGAAAGTCGTGGAATATTTATTTATTGTCATTATAATATGTCATCAACCGGGTAAAAATCTGAACTAACAAATTGCTTGAGAAAAACCCTATTTCAATTTGTTCCAACCCAAAAATCGACCTAAGTTACATTAAGTATGTAGTTTCCTAATTATGTACCGAAATACCAAATCGCTACATTATTTCTCAAGATAAGTCTCGATATGACGAGTGACGCTTAGGTCTCTAGCTATAGGCTGCAAGCGATCTAAGCATCCTATACTACTTACATTTAAAATAGTATTAGACAGAAGTTAAAAAAGGTTGTTTTTCAATACACACTTTGTAACGAAAGTACAATAAAGCATGTTACAATTGTGATAAACGCCGAGTTTAATTTAATCTATTTACACTGCAGCTGTCACATTTAGTTGTAACTATGGCAACGATTTATTTTGAGAAATGACGTGGGTTTCATTTAGTTATATTAGGTACTAGCAGACTTCACGCGGTTTCACCCGCGTAGTTCCCGTTCCCGTGGGAATACGGGGATAAAAAGTAGCCTATGTCACCCGGGGATAGATCAGCTTCCCAACACTGAAAGAATTATTTACATCGGTCCAGTAGTTTTGGAGCCTATTCAATGCAAACAAACAAACAATCAAACCTTTCCTCTTTATAATATTAGTATAGATTTTGATTTTTCAGTAAAAAAATGTCAATGATACCAACTTAAAAAAGAAGCAAGGATGAACATGAACGCGTTCTTCGTTTCAATTTTTTTCTTCTCAATTTAAAATAAAATAATTGTAATTAAAACTGTTTTCCCTTATCTTTAAAATAAAATGTTCTACATTCCTGCTTCTACCAGCCTCTTTTTTGTAATGCTATTATTATATTATTATATGGAGTATAGACAGGTACACTAGGATTCGATTCCCGGGTTGGACAACGCTTAGGCAATATTATAAAAAGTCCTGTAACCCGTAGGATGAAGAAGTCCCTGGTTGGATGGCAATAATAAGTCTACCTCTTTTTTCAATATAATGTAATCTAACACTCTCTGTGCACCCCTTTGGGTAATACAGGCGTGATGTATGTTAAGAACATCACCTGGCGTCATTATAATCACGGCAAATAACTATTTGATCGTCTTCCGAACATTCCCAGGACATTCGACATTATGGGTCAAATGTGCGATAAGAATCAAAGGAGCTATAATACATCAAGACTTACCACCACAAAAAACTACTTAAAAAACAATGTGTTAGGACTTAAAATTGATTGCAGCAAGCTTCCATCCTTACATTTATCCTTGCTGTTAGGTCGTGACTGTCAGACGTTGATATAGGTAATGAATTTTAAACTTTTTCGATAAAGGATTTAAGGTTTATATTCTAATGGGGAGTGCGGGACCTCAAAAGGCAGTCAGGTCGTCGGATGAGGGTGGGATCCAACAAAAAGTCGTTGGACCGGTCCTCGCTTCGGATCCGAACTCATTCGCCTCCAAACGAATCAAATAGTCCAATAATGCGTTCATATTTTTTTACGATCGATTACGTATTACTATTTGGAACAATCGAGCAATCGATTCATTCGGTTCTGAAAGAACCAATCTGCAAATAGATTTAAACCTGTCTGTATTAAAACAAGTTCCAAAGTATTATACTTAAATTTAATACCATTATACCTATAGTAGGTACTTTGATTATTAAACACCTATAGTGTTGGCTCAATTAGCCTATGGCCTTCTTCGATAAATGAGCTTACTAGCTACTAGGTACCTAACAACTGTCAAATAACTACTTAAGACAGTTGAGAGCTTCCCGAGGCACGAGAAGATATTCCTGTACGTATTAAATAGTTGCCCATCTCCAGTCAGACCTCGGCTAACGTAGCTCAAGCTTAGATTGACCCCAAAACAAAGGTTGTTAAATGATAGGTAAGTATCCCCTACACATTTGTATTTTAACCTTTCAATCGTGTCAATTAGAGACACAATAGAAAGACAATGACAGCGCGGACAACGGTGTCCTCTTGGGGTTAATTAATTTTATTAATTGCAAGATTGAGGTAAGATATCAATTTGTTCCGATCACATGACTCTTAGAACCAATATAAAATGGCAGATTTTTTTATTACCAAGTCTACAGGTAAATCTAGTTTGTTGAAAAGATCTAAGGTTAGACATGTAATTAATAACAAAGATAGCATAACACGTTATCGTTGAAAGCCATGTTTAAATTAGCATTGGCTCATAGCAACATACAATACAATTTGGATGTAACAATTCACTAGATATCTATATTCTACTTACCTAATATCTGTTATGTCAGTAATGGGCTATATGGCAACATTTTAATATTTAATCCGTCATCTAGATTACCTACAAGAAAATATTCGACACGTATTTTTTTCTTTTTCAAATTGATGGAAAACTGCTTAGATCAAGCGCATTAAAGCTGATGAGAGCGGGCTTGTAACGTCATTACCTAGTATAAACTGTACTGGCTAGTGACGTTATGCAACATTTTGACTCGATGTATCGCCGTTATTTTTTTATTACCTACATGAAAAAAGAAAAAAAAATGTGTCGAATACTGTCTTGTAATCTAGATGAGGAACTAAAAACTAAAATTTTGGCTAATTGCCTATTATTACACATCGCCACCTGCTACGACTCTAAGACACTTATTTTGCTTCGTTTTCGGCATCAATGTGTGGAATGGTGGTAAAGAAAGAAAGAAAGAAAGAAAAGAAAGAAAAAGCATTTATTTGGCCCAGAAGGCACACAATAATAAAAAAAAACAATAGCGAAAAAAAACTCAGTTAAAAGAAATCAAACAAGTGAAATAATAGGACTAAAAATAAAATAAATAATTGTGTGCCCTGCGGCTGCGCCAAAAGGGTCCAGTTCAGCAAAAATGCCAGACAACTAGTGCCTGACGCTGGTTTTCAACTGGACCTAAGATTATGAGGTGTCACGGACGTAAAACAAATTGGTAAGCATGCAAGTGAAGTGTGTGTGTGTGAGTGAATGTGCGTATGTTGTGGGTGTGTGTACGCACTGTTGCTGGATTGAAGGGTAGAAATGTGACGAGACATTGGTCACTGTGAAGAAGGCAGACGTACCATGGAAGTGGTCATACACACACGCCGGTTGCGAGTACTACGCACCTGACCTTTCTAAAGAACACCACCAATAAGGTCTATGTGTAACACTTGTATATCGAAAATAAACTTATAAAGAGGAGCAATTTGTTTTCTTTCTAGAATTTTTTTTCAGATATGCTCACCCGATTCCAAAAAATGTTTGCAGTTTTTCGTTTAAGTGGATGATTTTCAGTTTTTTCGATAGTAAAACCAAACTATTTAACCGATGCCGCGAAATTCAAATGGGACCACACGGAAAGTATAAATACCCTCTCAAACAAAAGAAGATTTTTGGAAATCGATCCATATAATAACGCAGTACCTAATGAGATATCACACATAAGAAAAAAAACATAACGAAATTGAGAACTTCTTACTTTTTTGTAAGTCGGTTAAAACTTTACATAACCAACTAAAGATGAACACAGGCGTTCCTTGTCTGTTCATTAAAAAATAGGCCATTTTTTCTGAAGCTGCCTAATGATGTGGAACTAATGGCTCGATGCTCATTAAGCTATCCATATCGAGCTGATCTGATTAAAGCCTTTTTTTATAAACGGGATATAACATTCAGTTATAATATGTTCACCAACTTAGTTTTTGTAGACTTTTGTATGTGACAAATTTTGTAGTTTTTTCTTGGAGTTAGCGATGGATTTTTGACAGCCTACATGTTAAGTATACGTTGTTTATTTTGAAACACGGATACGCTCTTCATCCTTTACTGTTACAGTACTATACAACGCGATATTCAACCCTAATAACACAGGATCAGAACTGTATCTCCTAAACATTTAGTCCCCAATTATTTATACATAAACATAAATAACATCACGCTTTTATGCCCCTAAGGGTTAAGCAGAAGCAACACTTTACTAAATCCAAATTTTACCAGTTTTGTTTAAGTCCCATGTAATAGGCGGCGAGCCTGTTGACACGATTCCAGACTTGGGCGGTTGCCAAGAAATTACTGATGAAGAAAATCCTGTCAAATTATGTCCTATACCTGGGAAACTAACCCAAAACCTGACGCTCGGCAGTATACCTACCAACCGAGGCAATTAAGTTGGATTACAGATAAAATGCTACAAAGAGAATATGCAGTAGCGGACGCAATTATAATCCAATTGCAACTGCTTAAAAGAATTTATAATAAATTGATGTTAGTATTATTATTATATGCAGAAACATCAAAAGGCAACCAGGGTCAAACCAATCAATTCAACACAAGCCAAACTTAGGAATAAAATCGATTAATCAATTACATTAGACGGGCACACAATAACTAAAGAAACAGTATTGCCAATCGTATTCAATGATTCACTGAGCTGCGCGGGCGCATCTGACACAACTTTTTTGCTGTGCGGTCGAATCACCTGATTGTTGATGGGTTTTCCGTTAATGGAACTTATTTGTCGAATAACTGTTTGATCAATGATTCATCATTGAATACAGCATTGCATTTTGTACAGCGTAAATTTTTAGGGTGAACATGTGAAATGCAGTAAGCTAGGCAAATAGAAAACACAGAATTGACTCCTAATGAATCGGGTTAGGGGCTAATTATACAGGGTTATTTTTCAATGACCGGCCAAATCTTCACACCATGATATGAACAACTTTCACTATGGGACCGACTCTGAAATCACGAAAAAAAATCAGCTGTTTCATACATTTTAGTCGAGTAGGTAGGTACCTATTGAACTTTTGTATGAAACAGCAGATTTTTTTTTCGTAATTTCAGAGTTGGTCCCATAGGGGAAGTTGCTCATATTCATAGGTAGAACACCCTGTGAAATTATGGCCGGTCATTGAAAAATAACCCTGTATTGATGACTTTAGAGCAAAACTCAAAACTTCTAAAATTACTATGGCGATGTGTGCTACTATGACCTGAATGCAGATCTTCTCAATAAACTCGACCGGCTTCTGAATAACTGCATTCGATTCGTTTTCAACCTACGCCAGTATGACCATGTTTCCGAGCATCGGTTACTTTTAAAATGGCTTCCTATCCGTCAGCGCAGAGCCTTGAGGGCTTTGACAATCCTTTTCTCGTTACTTGACAAATCCACTTCTCCTTCTTATCTGACTTGTCACTTTCAATATTTATGCTCTGCGCATACTTTGAATCTTCGCTCCACGAATAATCGACTTCTACGATGTCCTTCTCACCGCTCTGGTTTTATTCACTCTTTCGTCTACGTCCAGGCGGTTTTCCTTTTTTCGTTGGCAGGTTCATCACAGAGTTGATTGATACGATCAAATTAGTTTTTCTCTAACAACGTATTTTTATCTCTCTTGACCACCGTATTTATTTTGTTTTAAGTATGTATGTATCTGTGTATTTATTTTCATGTGTCACTTTTTATTTGTTTGTCCTTAATTTTTTTACCCTGTAGAACATTTCTGTCTCTGCACCACCTTGGTAGACTGGTAGAAAATGCCTAAGGTATTAAGTCCGCCTTTGTATAGTTCTTTTTTACTTGTGCATAAAGTTTTAATAAATAAATAATGAAAGTGGTTAGTGGACGAAAAACATAAAAACTTTAGAGAAAACTGCGTATGAACTAGAACCTTGTCTTTCGAATCCTATCGTGTTTGCAAAAAACAGTACTCCGTATATATAGCGTCCGATATGTCTTGTTTTATAAAAAATACCTCCTCTCTCGCGAGGCATGAAGTTGAGCTCCAAACCCACGTTTTTTATTTAATCCTTAACATCGTTGATACTCGTACTTATCTATTAAGGAAAACATCGTGAAGAAACCTTCATTTTCACCCGGTGATTTTAACAGAATCACACTGCTGGACTATTAGTGAATTTACAAGTTTGAATTTGCCAGTAAATTATAGTATAGCCTATATTATTTTTTTTAGCAAGCGTGGTGGTCAATGCTCGTATATCCTCCATATGTAAAGAGGCCTTACAGCGGGACAGTAACAAGCTTTAATGTGTTTTTTAAAAAATCATTCTTTGCCAAATTAATTGAAAAAAAATCTGTCCATAAATGAACAAACACACGAAAAAAAACATACCGTTGAATTGAGAACCTCCTCCTTTTTTCGAAGTCGGTTAATCAATTGGCATTAACTTTCAAAAGCCGCGTTTAGTAACAAACACGGGTGAAATCGTGTGTCCACTTTATTATCTTTGTGTGCGTGAGCCAAGTGTGTTTACTCGCGAGCTATGTTCGACGGAACGTGACTTTTCGTACCTACGGACACGGCTAAGCAAAGAAGCCAATTTTGGCCCAGTTTTAGTTGCGTCACTTTTGTACTCGTAGTAGGTTACTTTGCGTTCTTAAGCCAAAAATATTAGGAAATAAACTTACCTACATAAAAGTTTATTAATATTTGCGCCATGTGTCACAGTCGCCAGTGACAGTCCCCGCGTCAGAGCGGGGGTCAAATCCCTGATGGCGGCCTTCAAACCGTTCATTTACAGTGAACAGTTCATTATAGAATGGTGGAACAACCGGCCGTGTTACGTCACAGCCACAGGGAGCCAGTTTAGGCAACTGTTGAAGAAGTAGGTACACAACATGTCATGCTTACGCCTATATCCCCTAAATGATTAGGCAGAGATATGCCTGTAGTACAGTCAGCGTCAATAATATCGGGACGAATAATAATATTCCAAGACTATTCACACAACACCATCTAGTCCCAAGCTAAGCAGAGCGTGTGTTATGGGTACTAAACGACCGATAAACAAAAACTTATATATTTCTAAATACATACTGTATTATATTATAGATAAATATTACACCCAGACACAGAACAAATGATCGTGCTCATCACACAAACATTTGTCCTGGTCAATAGAACTAACGACCTCCAGCATAGGAGTTAAGGCCACTAACTATTCCTACTAACAGGCCAGTCAAAAACCAGCCAGGGATATACCGTTCAAAATGATCTAAACAACTATGAAAATGAAGTGTTAATTACAGCACTGCCACTCAATGTGGCAATGCTACCAGTCTTTTGGGCACTTTTCTCACCGGATTTAATGTCTCAAGCATGATTGCTTCCTTCTCTTTTATTATACACATAATTATTAATACACAACAAAAGTAGAAATTTTTAGTAAACTAGCTGTTCCGGCAAACCTTTGTTTTGGCTTAATTTTTCACTTATTAATGAATTGGGAAGAAATTCGTCGCCTATCATGTGATCAAGTCATCCTAGATGGGGCTGCATTTGAAAAATGTTTGCAATCCCCACTTTGATAGTACTTACCACCACACGGAAATATTAAAATGCAGTACCTAACGATTGAGTGTCATAAGAAAATTGGCGTTTGATACCTTTAAACTAATAAACTAATAACAAATTGGCAATAGCCATATTTAAGTTACTAATACCAGCCTGTTACTGTCCCACTGCAGGGCAAAGGCCTCTTCTCATACAGAAAAGACTTGAGCATTGATCACCACGCTTGCTCAAGGCGGATTGGCGATTTCAAACTTATATTAATTGTAAGTCCAGGTTTCCTCACGATGTTTTCCTTCACCGATGTCAATGTAGTCTAAGATAAACTCAGAAAGTACATATGAATTGAAAAAGTCACATTGGTACTTGCCCGGATTTGAACCACAACCTCGTGCATGAGAGGTAGTCGCCTTAACCTCTGGGCCATCACGACTCCACTTAAGTTGAAGAATTTACTAAATTAGTATTTATTACAAAGGTGGGAAAACACGGCCAGAAATGGGCATTTCCTTTAGGTATATTGAATGAATATAATATTCAGAGTAAAACATAAAAATCTGATACTCATTTACCTTGAATGGACTACTTACTTCTCATCTAAAATCCCGGATTGTGGTCGTCATTCTTTAACAAATTCCTTCCTCAACGGTTATTGGTCCTCAGAATCAGATTTTTACATATTCTTCCTCATTTAAATTGTCGTCATTGTCTATTGGATTATCTTTTAAATGTAAGTCAGAGTGATCTCTGCAGAAATGAGATGGAGTTACTCGGGATGAATACCACCATCCCTTTTTCGCAAAGTAACAATAATTTAGCCAGTTTTGACTGGCCTAATTGTCTAGTGGTCAGTGGTCCTGATTGCTATGCTGAAGGTTGTGGTTTCAATTCCAACCCATGACAAATGTTTGTGTGATGAGTACGATTATACTTATATCATTTACTTTTCTTTTAGTTTGTAGGTACATGTATGTACAGACGCCAGCACATCAAGTTACCCCAATGTGTCAAATTTTCCCAATTGAATATGAACCTTATTCTGTTTGACATAAAGTTGAAAAACGATCAAAGAAATTTGACACATTGGGGTAACTTGATGTGCTGGCGTCTGTACATAAGGTATTGCGGATTCGATTCTGATAATATACCTATGTAACAATAACTTTCAACAATTCGCATAAGGCTTCTGAACGCATAAACTTAACTAAAGTGATAGTTAGTATTATGAGTGTACGGTCAAGACCGGCGCCTGCGCCGACCTTCACTCCGTTCATTACCAAGGCATACACTTCTGAGACTGTTTGCGACACTGAACTGTGATTGTGACCTTGCATTATTAGTTATTACGTATGTCTGTATGTGTAATACCATCTATGCGCTTTTCAGCATAACTGTTTGATATACGAAATAAGTAAACAGTTAAACACTTAACCTTACTAAGATTTTCGGGCCAAATGTGACCTATTCAAATTAAAAAAACAAAGTCATTTGTTTAAAGAAAGAAAGAAAAACTATTCCTACAACTTCCTATTTCTTTACTTTCTATTTTTAACCCCCGACGCAAAGAGAGGGGTGTTATAAGTTTCACCGCTATGTGTATGTGTCTGTCTGTCTGTCTGTCGTCACGTCGGGGTACCGCTAAAATACGTACCTACATACCCACGAGTACTAAGAACATTCCTTACTTAAGCGGTACCCCGACGTGACGTAAAATATCATGGTTCAACGATAGGAAGGTGTTATTTTTAACTTTTTAAATGATTTAAGTACTTTTTTTGCGGTGGGGGTTTTTTAAATTTTTAATTATTTTTTATTTGTTTATCTTTGATAGTCGTTACGACTACACAGTAACCCGAAAGTCTGACAATCAGACAAAGGGCTATCGAGAAATCCAGTAACTGGGTTGTGGAGGTCTGACAGGGAGTCGCTCCATGTAAAACACTGGTATTTAGCTGTATACAGTAGACTGGAAAAATGTAGGAAAAAGGCTAGGCAGATGATGATTTGACCTATTCAAAAAGATCCATTGAATCACAAAGCTATAATAAGATGTACCTATCAGAATGACGCAAATAAAATACAGATTCCTAAATTATTAACAGAAACAGCCGATTTCACAACATTTTCAAGAATACTAAATTAATCACACATGATTCTCATATGTGATGAACTTTTGTTCTCCTTACTTTTTTACGTCACACTTTTTTGTAAAACCCTGAAAGTCAAAGATACAGCAGGGGCTCGAGTCTGCTACTGCAATCGTGTCTCAATGACCGGTCATTGATCGAATATTTGACAACTTTGACAGTTTTTGTATGGGAAATGTGTCATAAGTTTGACGTTATACGTCAAAAATCGATCATTGACCGGTCATTGATACACGATTGCAATAGCAGACGCGACCCCCAGGTCATACATACACGCACACCGATTGCGAGTACAAATTTTATACGATCCTGACTTTCCTGAAGAACATCTGATTCCTTTTACAAATATCATGAAGAAGAAACATTATTTTGTATTTTTGTATGTTAACTTAAAAAGTACTGGACCGATTTGAAAAATTCTTTCACTGTTGGGAATGTACACTATCTCCGAGTGACGTAGCCTACTTTTTATCCCCGTATTCCCACGGAAACGGGAACAACGCGGGTAAAACCGCGTGACAACCACTAGTTACCAATAAAGTCAGTATGTCCTTCTGGGGAATCTCCTCCTGGCGTTTCTACTTACACCTTTTTTAAGTCGTATTTCATTCAACTTCTTATCATGACCAAACCATCTAAGCACACTGCTTTCACCTTTTTTTATTAACAAAAACGTTGTTTTATGTGACATTAACATCGTTTTATGCAAAGCTAAATCTAAACATTTCAATAAATTCGCTATCGATTCAAACTTGATTATTAATAAGTGACTATGGTATCACGTTAATCCAGTTTTAGTAAAATAAAAATAAAAGTATTATTTGTATAATAAACTTATATACAGTAGAGTTGTGGTAGGTCGTGCAAGGTGACTGTACGATAGTTTAATTAAGAAGACACTTCCAAATATGTCAGTTTTTATTTGTTTTAACTTTTAGCACTGGTGTGATGCGCTAAGTTTGAATTTTTAACCGACTTCAAAAAAAGGAGGAGGTTCTATGTTCGTGTGTATGTATTTTTTGTGATTTGGTGTTTTTGTCACCGGCTTCCGAAGCTTAAACTTTTTTTAATTGATTTGGTGTTTTTGTCACCGGCTTCTGAAGCTATTTATTTTCACTTTTTTGCGTTTTTCTTTTAGTTTTTTTGTTTGTGTTTTTTTGAAGTCGGTTTTATTTTTTGCAAAAAGTTTTGTGTATGAAATTGGAGGATTATTAGATTCGAGGAAGGCCAAAATAATGAATGGATTCTGTGAAATGTTATGGCCAGAAAGAAATTGAGATGATGGCAAATAGAAATTAATACACAGTTTCTATGAAACGTCTGCTAGTTGTCTATGAAAAGTGTGCACAGCGGGGCAGTGGCTAAAACTTCCACGCGGTGTCGATGAAACGTCAGCGCAGTTTCGATGGAACGTCAGCGCACTGTCGGTGAAACGTACGTGATGTTTCTAAAACGTGTGCAGTGTCTATAAAGCGCCTGCGCGAGATCATTATAGGTATTAACTTTTTAATTAAAATAATAAACTTTTATTAGCAAAAATGTATTTTGATAGGTATTCAGAAGGTAGCTAAGTCTGTCACACATTTATTTTCTAAAGAGTAGGTTATTTATATTTTTCCCTGATATATAAATTCCATAAAATGTCAGAGATCGTAATAATTTATAGAGACCGGTATAATAAATATTTAAATAAGTAGGGGAGAGATAGAGTGATTCAAGTTTAAATAGAAATGTTTTATCTGGGGGAAATACTGATATCACCACATGATATGTGATGTTCTTCAGAAATGTCGGGTGCATAAGCGTGTATGTATAACCAGATTTAAGTAACGTCGAATATGTATTTTTTTTAAGTTTAATTGCAGTAACAGCAGACAACCTAATTTTATACAATTTAATTAAGTGTGGACAGGTAAAATTGAATACATATTTTATTTATTTACGTTTAAATCAATGATATTATGAGTAAGAAGGTGTAAATAGGTAGTTTACCTAAACAACATTCGATCTTCAAAAACGGCACACTAACGCACGCACGCGTCCGTTGACGGCGCGACGCGACACTGAGCTAAAGTGTGGCTAGTTAGCCACATTTTAACGTATCGCTTGCTGAGCGCTTATATCCTATCTACACCTTTTTACTTATAATGTCATTGTTTAAAACTATTTAAATTGCAATGCCCTAGCAGGCAACTAAGCTATAAGACCTACCTTAATTGTTAAAATCTAGATATTTTTTTGTACACAGATCGCAATAAAGAATTTGAATTTGAATGAGCATAGACGAAGTAAATTGATTTAAGTAAGGATTGCAGCAGGTGGCGTTTTGTAGTTTTGGCCCACCCTATGGAAAGGCGAAGTGAGTTTTTGTATGTAAATGGGTTGGCGGGTTAATGGGTTGGTTTTTGGTTTCTAAACCTGGGAGGCTCTGTTCAACAGAGTTCAAGTGAGTGGAGGTAATCTCCCTCTCCCTTACCGCAGCCTCCTTCTGCGAGACGACCGTTTCGCAAAAGGACACCATCGCGTCCCAGGACTCGACGCTGCCGACCATCCTCTCGACCACGGCCGGCAGCGACGAGTCGCTGCCTACTCCAGAGACGAGGGCAACTAAACTCTGTTAGACGAATACAATTAAATTTTCAAAGAAGCATTGTAGTTCTCAAATAATAGACTAAACTTAGCTCTTAACCCAATGTCTGAATCTAAAACTCACTCGCACAACAAATCACAAAATGTGTAAGTACCTACTAAACATTATTACATTACTTTAATTTTCAAACGATTGACCGAAATAGACTGATGACAAATTTAAGACATTAAACGGGCCTTATAATGCGAAAACATTACCCCGTATGTTTCGAAAAGGTAGGCAGAGGTACACTTTTAGCTTAATACGTTACCAGTTCATTCCAGACCTCACAACACCTCACCCGGTAGCAAATACCCGGAGACAAATTTTCCCAACATGGGATTCGAAGTCAAGACCAAACTGACGACACTGCACCAGCGAAGCGACGACTTTAGGTACAGTCTACAAATTCGCAAATAAAAGCTGGTCGTAAAATCAACACTCATGTTATTAAATTAGTCTGACAATCAGCACTTTTTGAACGTCCAAAATTACATTAGACAGTCCCTTAAAACGCCCGCCCTTCACCACTTACATAAATTATTACACTATGTAATTCCGCACTAACCTGAGGTCTGCGACCGCTTACGTCATATCCTCGAACTCATGCGCAGTTTCTAGTCCGACCTTCGTAGGTCGAGGGGGTATTAACACGATTTCTTTATACAAACACACACCACACATCTATTGAATAATTAAGTCTATTTTGGAAAACAATATGGTAGCTTATAAAATAACATCAAGACTGTGCTATCACGAAGGGTTAGGCAGAGGTGTATGTACAGTGCATAGATACTTAGCTAGCGCGCTTTGTGCTAGTTTTAATGGTGTACAATAAAGAGTATTCTATTCTATTCTATTCTATTCTATTCTATTCTATTCTATTCTATTCTATTCTATTCTATTCTATTCTATTCTATTCTATTCTATTCTATTCTATTCTATTCTATTCTATTCTATTCTATTCTATTCTATTCTATTCTATTCTATTCTATTCTATTCTATTCTATTCTATTCTATTCTATTCTATTCTATTCTATTCTATTCTATTCTATTCTATTCTATTCTATTCTATTCTATTCTATTCTATTCTATTCTATTCTATTCTATTCTATTCTATTCTATACTTGTACCCACATTTCGCAAGTTATGTTTAAGTTTCATGATAGAAGGGGCAAGCCTATTGCCATTAAACAGCCATAATTTAAGTTATTGCTTGGTGATAGGATGAATCTATAATCTGTAGTATTTTTGTTTTTTTTTTTTCTTTTGGCAACATTTCAATTGATATCAATCTTATTTTGCATGTTGCTGTGTCAGCGAGACATGAAGAACTGTTTTAAACTTAATTTTACAACCTTGTACCGTGTTTCTGGCAAATAAATAAATTATTATTATTATTATTATTGTACAAAACATAGAACGTTGTTAGTTTCACTTTTATTCTTCTAAATTTTGCCTGCTTCTACGAACTTCTATTTTCTTTAATAATTTTATAAATGGAGTATAATGCAACAGAATAAGCCTAATGCTCGATACTGTAAGCATTGACGGCGTCGATGTAGGCGGTTACACTTGGGGTGCACAAAAGTACACACCGGTGAAGTTGGCCCAGCCACGCGACTTCGGAGGTTTTCCATAAATTAGCGGGCGTCGTTGTCGTGACGTTGCAGCCGCCGTACACTGGCGAGCCAAACAAGTTATTGCACATTTCCCTTTGTCTTTTCAAGTTTTTTTTTGTTATAAGTGTCGTTTTTTTTTCAGTACAAAGGCAATTTTTAATGTTGGTGCTAGAATTCTGTCCCTAAAAATCAAGGGCCTTAACAACTAGAAATTAAATCACTTGTTATACCAATTTTAGGGTACCAGGTGGAATTTTGAAACCTCGTCTTAAATGAAAGTACTCTTAATTGGTACTGGAGACATGATAAATTATCTAAAATAAAAACCATGATATTTAAACGTATTTTAATTGAACGAGGAAAAAGGGTACCTAAAGTAATTTTTAAAAAATATGTAGATGTCATGAAAGACAAAAACCGATGAAAATTTCAGTAAGTACATGATATTAGTTTGTGCGGCAAAGTCTCATCTGATGGATCTTTCAGCATAAAGAAAATTGCGTAGCGATTATAAATGGTATAATAAATAAACTAACTATAAACACAGTCATACAAGTATGTCACCAAAGACAGAAGGGCAGTACGTTCTGCCAAAATCACACGACAGATGTCATGTCACAGATAATAGAGGTTGCGTTTACAAACCATAATAATTAATGCCAACACGGAAGGTGTATTAAAATTATTACAATTTTCCGAAATTCTAAACTGACCTCTCAATTGCTCGCCAGTGTACCGATCTGTCAGTAACTTTTCCCATGCATCGCGTGAAGACGAATGGTCCAAGTTGTTAACGCAAAAACTGCGCGCGCTTCAAACTCCGCCCTGGAGTCCTGACACATTTTTTTTAAACTTCTACATCACTTTGGTTTTTCTTTCAGCAAGCCAAAGAGTTTTGCCACAATGAACTCTTGAACTTAATGAGTTACAACCACCATTTTGTTTCTTTATTTTTTGGTGTATCATCGATTTCCTGAGGAATGGGGAGTTTTGTTTTAACTGACTTCGCTTACAAGTATACAGATCTATTACGATTAGGGTTCTAGAATAGAGTATTGGCTCTATTGTTTTAGTTACCGAAACATTTAATAAAAAAATAAGAGGATCTTGCGGCTTAATAATACCAGCCTCTCGGGTCCATTGTAGGTAAAGCTACGCAAGACGAGGTTGGTCCTGGAATGGGTGACCAACATATAATATATCAAGATACCTCCGTGCCTCGGAAAGCAAGTTAAGCCGTTAGTCTCGGTTGTTTTTTGTAGATCTTTGACAGTCGTCACGAGAAAACAGAAACCGGGAAGTCTGACTACCAGTTTAACTAAGGGGTATCGTGTTACCCCTTAGTTACTGGGCTGTGAAGGCCTGACAGGCAGTTTCTCCATGTAAAACACGTGGTTTTGAGCTGCGTCCAATTAATCTGGAAGCCGACCTGAATAAACTTATTTCAATTCGGTTTTAAAAAGAAACAAATGAAAAAAAAATGGCTTGGGCAGCAAGCGATATGAGTCACAACTTTTAAGTATACCTATTTGACTTGTGCACTGTGCATTTAGCAAGATACCCAGAGACTACTTTTGTAACCAGTCTTGTGCAGCAAGCGATATCCCCAGTCACAAGTTTTTATACTTGACTTGTGCAGCTAGCAAGATACCAAGAGACTGCTTTTTTAACTAGTCTTGTGCAGCAAGCGATATCCCCAGTCACAAGTTTTTGTACTTGACTTGTGCAGCAAGCAAGATGCCCGATAGCTACTTTTTAAAAACACGGTTTGTGCACCCAACGATATGCCCAGTCACAATTTTTAAACTTGACATGTGCAATTATCAGGATGCCCCAAAAATCACTTTTTTTTTAATTCTGCATGTGAAGCTTGGAAGATGACTAGTAGCAACTTTTTAACAACTCCACGTGCAAAGCAAAAACTGAAGGCAATAAAGAATATTTAAAATTAAATTATAATCATTCTATAGGCGTTATTTCGATAATGATTTTATAGTTTACATAACTACTCTTATTCAGCGAGTACATACGTGTGAGTGTGTGAGTGAACAAGGTACAAATTGGTGAAAGCTCATCACAAATTCGATCGGACTTCATTTGCTTTATTTGCTCCAGCCAATCAATTGCCGAAAAAATTGGTCAAACGATGCAACGTCTTTTAAGTGACGGGTTCCGTCTGAAGAACTCATTTTGTTTTGAAGTTATACAGGCACCCGCTTTTTCGAAAACATATTGTGGGGATATGAGTATGACATAACATAATAACACCAGTATGCCCTGAGGAGTTAGGTAGGTGTGTTTACAGTCCACCAACATTTAGCCAGTTTTGTTTAACTTCCAGCCCATTGCCATCGACCAGATCTAGAATTCTTGCTGCTACAGAGAAAATCCTGAAGTTATAACCCAATACCTGATACCCGACTCGGGAATCGGTCCTCTCATGCTTAGTTCTACGATTGCTTTCGAACGAGGATACCGAATATAAAAAAAAATACTGAGGAGTTTGTTCCGACGCTTCTTCTTCCCAGCAAAAACACTAGGAAGTGGCGAAGGGTGGGGCATTTTGTGGGACTGTCTTATTTATTTTTTTGACGTTCAAAAAGTGCTGATTCTTAGCCTATGAAATAAAATAAAATGATTTGAAATGAAATATAATGATGATGAAATGAAATGATATTTTTTTCTGTAAGTAGATCTTCCCAGATACTTTAACATGTCATTTTTTTTTAAACTAAATGGCATTTCCAAAGTGGCGGATGTGCATGTTATTACCTAAGTAAGTACCTGAATGAGAAAGATTTTAGTGGTTGTATATTAAATTGTATATGTCTTTTGCATACACGGTAAAATATGGCTGAACCTGTTACCTATATTTTTTCTGTCACCTTTTAATGTTACCCATATTTGTAAAATAAAGTTAGGTACTTATCTTTATCTTTCAATATTCTGCCTATAAGACTATCCTAATCCGTCCAGCCGATGCGTGCCTAAGGTTCCAACTCCAGACTTATAGGTAACTTGACAGTCCCACTTTATACCATGGATGGGACGATCGTACTAATTTTTGCTTTTCATAGCGCTAGGGTCCTGCCCTATACGGAACCCTTGAGGGCAAAATACTGGCGATCCGCATTGCGCTTTAATCGGAAAAATCAACAGAGCCACTGCAAATGGGATCGCGTGCATATAATAATATATACTGAGTACGGCCGACTGTCTGTTTGTGCTCGCATTTTAAAATGGACTTACTCATAATTGCTCTATTGAACTGGAAATTGGAGGCAATTGAATTACATCGTATTCCAAAGAATAACCGTACCTATGAGGGGTAAGCAGAGAGTATAAAAACGTAAACTTAACTACTACTACTCTAGCAACAAGCAGTAGCACTAGTAATAACTAGTACTACTACTTTTAGTACTATTCATCGGGGTGTCGCGTTACCCAGTAACTAAGGGTCTTTAAGTCAAGAGTGAATATACTTCTAGGCAAGCGTGCTTGATCCACATCATCGCTTAGGCGGTTAACACACTGCCACGCACCACGCAGCGTAACGCGTGAATGCGTGGTTTAACGTTGCTTGTAAGTATCACCGTTTGTATAGAAAACATGCACAGTCCAACACACAGAAAATGCATCCACGCGCGTTCAATTCAGTTCAGAGACACGCAACAAGCAGCGTGATGCGGGGCTGTGTGATAATCGCCTTACCGTCAAGTGAGATAGTCATCAAACGCGTGTCCATCAATTATAATAAAAAATAACTGGGTTGTGGAAGGCGAACAGACAGTCGCTCAATGTAAAACAGTAATATTCAGCTGCATCCTCTTAAACTGAAAACCGACCCTTACAAAGCTGGTAAAAGGCTAGGCAGATGATGGCTCCCAACGCTTCAATAACAAGCGAAATCACAGCACAAAACTAGATAAGAAAAACATAATTATTTATTCGATTCACAATACATTTTCGAACGAAAATAAGTGTACTCACATGAGATAATTGGTATTTTAGTGAAGTCCCAATGCGACGGACAAATTGTTATTGGAAATGCGAATATGGAAAATACGATGATAATATGAAAATTGGAAAACCGTCAATTTACTATTTATTTATTAAAACTTTATATGCACTAGTTGCTGTTGCTAGTATGCACTAGTTTTTATGGTGTACAATAAAGAGTATTATATTCGATTTATTTATTTATTTAATACTTCAAGCACACAAATGTACATAGGCGGACTTAATGCCTTAGGCATTCTCTACCAGTCAACCTTTAGGTCATGCAGAGACAAACAGTGGTAGGTGCAATTCCGTAAGAAATTTCAAGAGAAGTAAACATAGTTTATTTATACATATGTAAACAATAAATATAATAAATATGATAAATATCATAAAATATAATAGCTATAATATAATACAATAAATATATACAAAAAAAAACTTAAACACATGAACATGATAATCATACCAAGGGAAAACAATAGCGCTGTGACGAAACTACAGCCGTTTTTTTGTGAATGTGCTCACGAACCTTCAATTTAAAAGCCAATCGGTTGGTAGCCATCCTGATTTCCTGGGGAAGCGCATTCCACAAAGAAATAGCCTGGACGAAGAAGGAACAGTGAATGAAGTCAGTACGATGAGTGGGACATTGGAGAAGACGGTTATTTGATGATCGTAAATTATTTCTATTGTGGTTGGCGCAAATGTACTGAAAGTGAGGGGCTAAGTAAGAAGGAAAATTGGGACTGTTAAGGAACGAAAACAAAGTGGTTAGTGCCCTTTGCTCTCTGCGTTGACGTATGGGCAACCACCTTAGAAGCGATCGATGTATACAGACATGGTCATATTTACGGAGATTGAAAACGAATCGAATGCAGTTCTATTCTAAAATAAACTGTACAAAGGCGGACTTAATGCCTTAGGCGTTTTCTACCAGTCTACCTTAAGGTGGTGCAGAGATAGAACATTGTAGGCGCAAGAAGGTTACAAAAACTTGAAAGAAAAATAAATTATTATTTATGATAAATACATATAAACATACATATTATATAAAATCCAGAGATACCTAGGTCAAGAGAAAAGAAAAAAAAATAAAATAAAAGATATATTAATGGAGAAACTAATCTTACTCAACTTTGGGATAAGTTTGCCAACACCTTGTGAATGTGATCGCGTGCCTTTACTTTAAACGTGAACAAACTGGTTGCCATCCTGATGTTCAGAGGATCAATCAATTTTAATGATTAAACATTCATTAAACATTTCATTTAATAAGGTATTCATTTGATTAAGTATCTTGATACTAGTTTCTTCATGCAACTTCATTCCTACATTAAACCTAACGTATCATAATTTTCTTAATTTTTGACGACACGGTTAGTGCAGTGAGCGGCTGCGCGTTTTTCTGCTGCGCCGCGTGTGTCGGGTTCGATTCTCGCACCGAACAAATATTTGTTAGGCTACAGCCTACAGGTACTTGTTCCGGGTCTGGTTGTTTGTGTGTACGTTTGTCAACGCATTCACGATACAGGACAAACTCAAAAAACTTGACCATGGTGTGTAGCTTAAGAATTTTGAAATCGAGTTAGGTATAAGTTCCGGAGGTTACCCCTTCAACATAAACTTATACCTTTCCACAATATTAGATAGTCCAGATACAATAGATTTACTTATAAGCTTACTCGCAATGTGGGTTGTACATTAATAGTAGCGTTGTTAACCTCTCCAACTAAGCTAAATATGCTTGTATCATCATGTTGGTTCATGTCAATAGCGCAATGGGTGGGATTCGAACTCACTACCTCTCGATCGCCAAGCTGAGATGACTATCAATGGATATATTACATGAAATTATTGTCAGTAAATTAAAGACTATGGAAGTATTATATGTATAATAACCGTGAGTGACTTTTTAGATATGCACTTTCCACAAAAGACATTCGCAAACAACTATGCTTTCCGCGGCATATAGGTCTCTTGGCATGTAGTGGGCGCTCACCCATCCAAGAGCCAGATACAGTAAGGGTAGGTACTTTACCTTCGACCAACCTGTGCAGCTTTTAATATTTGTCCACAAGCCCCTGGTTACTTATCATAAGTTCATCTGCGTCATCTGCGTCATCTGCCTAGCCTTTTTTCAACTTGGTTGGGTTCTGATTCCAGTTTTACCTGACACAGTTGTATATCAGTGTTTATTTATATGGAACAGCTCATTATCTGACCTCCACTGCCCAGTGTCTGGGCAACACGATACCCCTTGATTAAATTGGTTGTCAGACTTTTAGGGTTCTATCCGTAACGACTGGCAAAGATCTTTACATGACAGCTGTGGCCAAGAACTTAACTTGCTTGCTTACCTAGAAGCTTTGATGTAAATGGTCACCCATGAGCCGGTTACGGGAGCAATAGCTTTACCTTCGATCGACCCGTGCGGATTATAATTCAGCGACCAGCCAATGGCTAGTGGCTATTTATTCTAAGTTACGATCGATATTAAAATAATGATCTTCGAATTTAAATAACAACATAGAAATATTTGCTACCTAAAACTAAGATTATCCAACTGATAGTTACCTATTTAGAACCGGATGAGAGCATAAACCTTTAAAACTACAAAGGTTATAAGACATGATAATGTCAAACAGTTTTAGAATTGTTATTGAAATGCACTAAGAAATTTTGTTTTCATCACTTTCGTGTTGTTATTTGTGGTATATCCTTCGTGCTCAGATAAAAACTGACTACTTCCACCATCTTAACTGTTCAGTTATCAGCAGCGCTTGTCGAGAATTCGGTAATGCCGTTTTCAAAATGCCGGCTGAAGCTGCTGTGTTGTACGGTATATATTGCAAATGCATCATGGCTTACCATCAGGTGGAATTGCAGTCAAGCACTGGTTTAAAATATTAAAAAAATGGCTCGTTTCTGATGTCCGAATGTCTTTTGTATCTGACAACTTAAGCTGCATATAGCATAAAATTCTTCATACTTCAAATAGTCAATAGTCTTTTAATTCAATTACAGTATAGATCATTAAAAAAGGCTAGCTTGAAAGGCTAATTTACAAGAATGATTAAATACAAAAAATATTTTAGTTTTAAATACGTCTCATTTCCAAATAATATCCTAATACACAAAAAATATTAAGGCGGCATTGAAGATATGTTTAACTTTTTATTATTTTACAGTAAATCCGTCTCGTTGGACCAGTGGTTGCAAGCACTATTGCTGACCATGGGATCCCAGGTTGGATCCCCGGCTCGGGCAAAATTTTTTAAAGCTTTTCCGCATAGAATTTCTCAGTGGCAACCCGGAGTCTGCTGAATGGTTAGGTTAAATTTAGTTAGTTATGTTCAAGTCGCTTGTAAGTAATAGGGGATGAGCCTGTTGTCATCACCCAAGCACAAATCCAGGCTCCAGGATGTTTCTGAGAAGCTGGCCGTGAAAAAACGTAACACCACATTCCCAGACTCAGGAGTCGAACCCAAGACCTCGATAGAACAACGAGGCACCCACAGTTACACACCATAGTTAATCGATAGTTATAAGTACTTTATAAAGCACCAGATTAGCAGTAAACAAACTCCAGTGCATGTATCCGTTAACAATAATACCAGCCCGTTACTGTCCCACTGCAGGGCAAAAGACACTTCTCATACAGAGAAGGCACGAGCATTTATCACCACGCTTGCTCAGAGCAGCTTAAAGATCTCAGACTTACATTCATTCAATCCAGGATTCCTTACAACGTATTTCTTCACCAATGTCGGTGATGTTAAAGAGCAACTTAAAAAGTACATAATTGGCAATTGAAATTTTACTTATATTGTATTGGCCACACAAACATTAACTCATCTCCAAGCAGGAATCGAACCCGCGACACGCAGCGCACTAATCACTTCGCCACCGCGCGACCGCGCCGCTATGAACCTACGATATGGTTCATGACAGCCAAGACGTGAACCACTGGGCTACCGCGATATTTATAATATTCGTAAGTAAACAATTTAATAATGTATTCAAAATATAAAGATCAAAGTGTGTTGAAAGGACGCGGCGAGGTCGCCAAGTGCATGGTCAAGAACATCCGATAGAAACGTTGCACCGCACGAATAATGTTTCATAATATAACTAGTTTTCATTCGAGATATTTGCACATAGACTGCGGTTCATACACACTTATGTTAGCTTACTGATATTGAAAGGAGTTATTTCTTATGTCCGTAAGCCGTGTAACTAATAAGCGGATGGCTAAGGCTTCGAGCTGGCGATCGAAAGTTGGTGAGTTCGATCCTCACCCAGAATTCGTTGTAGGGGTTAACAAGACTACTAATAATCTACAATCCCACATCATTAGTAAGCTTTTTAAAGAAGAAAAAAATGTGTTTTTACCAAAGACATTCAATACCTATAGACCGGACATCACGATCAAAATGTTTGTCCGAAACTTGTGTCCTGCTTGGACACAAGTCTATGAGTTTGTTTTAGTACGCTCCGCTGCCGCTCCAATATTTATATATTATTCTAGATGGCGTTACCGAGACATGGGATCAAAGTTTTTCTATGACATTTCCTTGACATGCCCGCTCTATAGTATTTTAAATCTCTTCGGTTTTTACCATCGGTCTGCTACCTACATGCTGTGACAGATGTCACTATTGGTACTCATAGACATAGAGAATGGGCTGAGCAATACCCGCACAAAATTGTCCATTCCCTCGAAAAGGACAGTGGGACTGTGCGGCCAATTAATACATCTTTCTTTGTCTTCTAAACAAAGTTCTAGAAAGAGACAACTATTGGCCGCACGTTCGCTTTATCTCTCTCACACTTTCTTACCACTATTTACTTCAGAGCTGGATAAGGAACAATCAGTCCATTCTCTATGTCTATGACTATACATATGATAACTGTCTTTATGGCTCATTTTAGAAGAGGGTACTTGATTGTCTACGGTTGAGCAGAAAAAGTAAAAAACTGAGACTATATTTTGTTCCCTATTACATGGGATTAAACATAACTGGAGAAATATGGATGTACCTACTACAGATCCTCCTCCTTGCGTCGTACTCCTTAATGCTGAGGGTCGCGACCTCGTGCTTCATCACCTTTTTCTTCACGGTGTTCCTCCATCTGCTTCTGAAGCAATGCGAAGGGCATCGTATACCGAAGAGTCAAGAGTGGTGCGGATCTGGTCGGACCAACGTATTGGGCTGCTTCCACGAGGCCATTTCCCATTCACTTTTCCGGTCACGATGAACCTTTCGAGATTAACATCGTCTTTTCTTGCTATGTGACCGAAGTATTGAAGAATCTTACGTAGGCACTCGGACGACAACCGCGAGGAGATTTTGAGTTCCTACTACAGATACTTGCTTAACCTTTCGGGGATTACAGGCGTGATGTTATGTTATAACACAAGGGTCATAATTTCAACTTGGCTCTGTAACAATATTCGTAGATCGTGAAAATAAAGTCATAAATTCAAATTATATGTAAATGTTAGACATGTGAGAGGATTGTCATATCTGAATAATATTTTCACGGTCCTGTATATTTTTTTGTTCATCTTTTAGACCAATGTAATCACACAGACCTTTTTGGTGATGTTCTTCAGAAAGGTCAGGTGCGTAGTACTTACAACCGGCGTGTGTGTATGAGACTACTTGTATGAACGTAAACGAATCAAAAGAAGTAATGTAAAAACCGTAGCAGTTGGCGGTCTGTGGTACTTTACATAGTATACCTTAATGGTGTATTTTAACCCTTTCAATCTTTTTAAAATCTTGTCTAACACCACTTTCTAGTTAACTTAGTTTTATAAATGCTGTGAAACTCTGTTATTCATTTAAGTGACAATTGTCATCATTTCACTAACACTTTGCAGCCTGAGTGTGCAGCGCGTGTAGACATCACTTTTACTATGCGTTTCAAATGAGAATAGGAACGTCAATGACCTCTATCTGTCAGATGTCACTTGAAAAGTACGGTGCGCAACGAAACCTTATTCGCGTAATCAATTATTTTTAGTGTTTTGTTTTACCGAGTCGCAGTTATTCAAAATGAAAAAACGTCTTAAATGAATTAGTCTTGTGGACCGTACTTTTCAAGTGACATCTGACAGATAGAGGTCATTGACGTTCCCATTCTCGTTTGAAACGCATAGTACAGACGCCAGCACATCAAGTTACCCCAATGTGTCAAATTTCTTTGATCGTTTTTCAACTTTATGTTAAACAGAATGAGGTTCATATTCAATTGGGAAAATTTGACACATTGGGGTAACTTGATGTGCTGGCGTCTGTACATGCTAGTAACTTTCACAAACTGCATTAGGCTTTTCATTGATGGTGGGGTGGGCTTTCTTAACTCATGTAACTTTAATAAATAAACTGTTGAGTTTCCTAAAGTAGTAAATAAATGAATAAACACAAGGTGGACATCTCACCCATATAATTATACTAAACGTTTCGGGAATACAGTCACTGTGCGTACGGCTAAGGAGTGGACTTCACTGCCGGAGTCGGTGTTTCCTGATAACTACAACCTAGGGGTCTTCAAGTCAAGAGTGAATAGGTTACTTCCAGGCTAGTGTGCTTCATCGTCGACCACATCCTCATGTGAGCCTATCTGCTTATTAAAGAAATACGCATAAAAATTTCCAAATCAAATATTCGAATAAAACCAGTTCGTCCTTATTGACATTAATTTCAACCTAGATTGAACTGTCTTCACCTTTTTTGACTAAATTAAAGCAAAGGACATGGAGACATTTTGTTTTCTAAAAGAACATATTGAAATTAATTCAAATTAGTGCCTATAAGGTTGAAAGAAACAAAAAATTTATAATCATGAATTTTTCAGATGAAGACTTGGCTGAATCCTATTCTACTAATATTAAGTATAAACAAGTGATACGCCCTGGTTTCACACGGGTTCTAACATTTTTTCTTCTATTGAAATTTTCATATAAAATAACATCTGCCTTTCTGCCTAACCTTTTCCCCGCTATGTTGTGATCGGCTTCTAGTCTTCCTGGATGCAGCTGAATACCAGTGTTTTACATGGAGCAACAGCCTATCCGACCTTCACAACCCAGTAACAGGGTAACACTACACTAACCCCTTGTTTATTTTAAAACCTATTTAATTGCATAGCTTCTATCGCGGGCCTTGAGCGCGGGGACCGAATCCAGAAATTCCGTAACGAAAAAACCTCACGCTCCCCACTCCGACGGGCAAGGAGGTGTGGCTTGAAGGCCGAAGGCATAGTGGTGATAGTGGGGAGGGGAAAGGAGAGGGGAGGGGGGAGGGGAGGGGGAGGGGGAGGGAGGGGATGGGGAGAGGGGAGGGGAGAGGGGGACGGGTAGAGGCAGGGGGGAGAGGAATGGGGAAGGGGAGAGGGGGAGGAGAGGAATGGGGAGGGGGAGAGGAGAGGAGTTGATAAAAAATGTTATGCAATAGCTTTACCGCGGCAGTCTCCGAGTGCCACACGTAATTTTTATACCACGACGGCGGCAAACAAGCTTACAGCTCGCCTGATGGTAAGCGGTTACCGTAGCCTATGGACACTTGCAACACCAGTGGCGCCACACGTGCGTTGCCGACCTCCCTACTGAAGAACCCCATACTGTAGCCCTCTGAGAAAACCTCGGCAGGGAGCTCATTCCACAATCCAAGTGTACAAGGGAGGAAATTCCTTTGAAACCGCACTGTACGATACCATTTCGGCTCCAGTGTGTGAGCATGAACTCCCTGTCGACGGCGAGCGGTGCGATGATAGAAAGTGGCCGTGGGCATCATATCAAACAATTCCTCGGAACACAACCCATTATACAACCGGTAGAACACACATATGGAGGCAAAGTCTCTCCTAAATTCCTAAGACTTGTTTATCTGTTTATCAGAATTTCGGGATTCTAACTACACGTAATGACTGTCAAAGATCAACAAATTACTGCCAAGACCAAAGAAGACATACTTTCCGAGGTATGGAATAGCTTATAAATGGTCTGTGGTGGTAGATCTGCGGCCTGACCTGACTGACAAGCGTATGTAAGTCAATGTTCACTTTGTTTTTTCACCTATGTCAATTTATGTCTAAGATAAACTAAGGAAGTAGGTACATAATATAAATAAATTCAAAAAGTCACATTGGTACTTGCCCGGATTTGAACCATAACCTCTTGCTTAAGAGGATCTTTACATAGAAATGATACTTTTTTATGTTTTTTTACAGTTTTGAGCAGAAAATACGAAAATTTTCAATGTTAAGAATCCTGAATTATGGACCTAACTCATGGTCTCAGTATGTCCGACGATGTCCCTTATACCCTTTGTATAGCTGTAAGGTTATGTTTGTGTTAAGTTACACCATTGATTTTCTCATAAAAAACTAGCAATAATAATATGAATCGAGCGTAGATCAAGTTTAAAGTGATCCGTGGCGTGACCGGCGCGAACCCGCGATCATATATTAAGGATCCGTCGTGGGGAGCAGGGATTAATGCATCATGCAGCTCGTGGTATGGCCCAAGTGGTAGGTGACAGCGGACAGATGCAAACATACCTTCTGTGTGACTTGTGCAAGTTCAACTTTACAGCCTACGTAACGAGGTAAAATGTTTAATAAACTTTTGATTTTACGCCCGATTTAAAGTCTTGTACCCTATTGATGGCAATAGGCTTGTTCCCTATAACATGGGACTTAAACAAAACTGGAGAAATGCTGGTAACTCTTCGGGGCTTACAGGCGTGGTGTTTAAGAGAAAAGAGTCATTTACCTAGTATGTAATATTATGTATTTCAGTGAGATTGCTCTGGAGCTCCACGAGCTCATTCCACCATCTCCTTTCTTCCATCGGGAATCCAGACGTACTGCAGGTTATCACCCATTCCTTGTAGATATTCCACACATTCGCACGAAGCGCTTTGCCTGTTCTTTCATTATGCGCACAGCCAAGGAGTGGAATGCCCTGCCTTATATATAGGCTTTTTTGGGTAAGCTCGTTCCATCGTCGACCTCATCTCTGACCGCAGGACAAGATTGAGGTCAAGAGTAGACCCATTAAATATATTAAAAAAAGTGATTTTTTGGGAACTACTTTTAATTAGAAACATGTTTATTATCCTAACTTCACCACAGTTTGGTGTCTGAATTTATATCTTTTGGACTTACTTTAACGCTTGCAACAACAGGTCCTGTCAAGCAAGTAAACGGTGAGAAAACAAGATTATACCTTAAACCAGTGAGAGATTTTTTAAACGCGGAGTTAACTTACAATACCGATAAGGTTTAGTTATACCATACAGTTTATTCCTTTTTTATTTATAGGAAGCTCAAGAGTAAATATTTAAAGGAAAGTTTTACCAGCTAGTGTCATAAGATAACGTCTCATAGAAGGCACCTTAACTGTACGTTATTAATCCAAAATATTTGATAAACGTATTGCACTTATAATGTACTAGCAGACGTCACGCAGTTTCACCCGCGTAGTTTCCGTTCCCGTGGGAATACGGGGATAAAAAGTAGCCCATGTCCACCGGGAATAGTGTAGCTTTCCACCAGTACAATAATTTTTAAATTTGGATCATTAGTTCCGAAGATTACCCCTACATACAAACTTACAAATTTTACCTCTTTATAATATTAGTATAGATTTCTTTTAACATCACAAAGCCGACATCTAAGTTTCTGTAACCGCTAACGCTACCTCTTATAACTCGCTCCATGTCATCTCCCGCCCCGCGCCGCTCAGCCATCGGTTCGTGAAGTAGATGGATTACAGTGCACAGCATTTGTTGTACCCTTTACTATAACTTACACGAGCCATCGCATCTTCTACTTAGTACAAATTGAAAAATAGACCCACTGATGAGCTGAGATAATGACTGGCTAATGACCATGATGTTATTGTTTTAGGTATTTTTTTTTCTAAGGAAAATACATCTTATTAGGCCTTTTTTCGATTATGTTGAGCTTCCAGTCTAACAGGAGGCAGCTAAATACCTAGTATTTGACATGGAGCCATTGCCTATTTGCCCTGCACAACCCAGTGTCTGCATATCACTTCTTCTTTTCTTTTCTTTCTTGGCTCTGTCATTGTCTTTCTATTGTGTCTCTAATTGACACGATTGAATGGAGTTCATTTTCTAATGTTATACTTATAATCGTTATGAACTAACTGACTGTGACTTTGACTTTGATGCGTCTAGACAGGGCAATCGTGAGGGGAGAGACGCGAAAAGCCGCTCCCTAACTGGGAACAAAACGATGTTTGTAGTTCGGGAGGTATTATTCAGGGCTAACGCATGTAGACGTTGTCAAAATTTTTCCAGAGATCTAAGGCGTCGTTCTACTGTATTAATATTTATATTGTGGATTTGTGGGTGAACATAGCAGGTCCTTAAAAAAAAATATTTCTGTAAACTCTATGAAAAGTAAAAAGTTTTTCGTTTCTCCATATACACATTCTTATTTTTAGTCTTTATTTGTTATTTTAGTAATTTAATTCAAACTTTTCTCAGGACTACTTCGTTGGTCTAGTGGACGCAATCGTTACTGATAAAAATATGAAGTCTGGGGTTCAATACTTGGTTCCTGTAAAGCCTTATTGGGTCTCTGTACCTAGATTTTCTTAGCAGTAGCCCGTGGTTTGGTTATATGCCATATGAATGGCAATAGACTAGCCCACTGTTACATGGGAGTGAAACATAACTGGAAGAATGTGGATGTATGATTGCCTAATCCTTCGAGGAATATATATCAAGCAAAGTGAGAAAAGATAGAACTAAAAACAATATCACATCAAACCAAGTTTATAAACGTCACATCGGCAATATTGCAGCTTCGAAAAGTTAACGACGATGTTCAACTCAATCAGCAGACGTCAACAAATGCCAGGTAAAACGAATGTCCAACAAATTTACAGACAGACAAACACAAAAAAAATCAAAAGTTAACACAGTACTTATATAAAAAGCTAACGAAACAGCGTTAAACACGACGTAACCACTTAATAAGTCTATCGGAGCGCGTCGCCAAATGAATAACACCGTCCAATTTCAGGCATTGCAAGAAGCGCCCGAGAAAAAGATTGTTGCACTCAACATTAACACTTGCTTCGAAAATTTAATTCTTCTACTTCCTCTTATTCAAAAACCAACCTTTCTACAACAGAACAGAGTCTAAAAACACAACGGCAAACTCAAAACATACATTCTTTCCAAACTTGAAAACTGCTGAATCACTCAGTCTGTAGAAAAAGACGGGTACACACAAAAGCTTCGTTTGTTTTCTTGATGATAGAGCGGGACGGGTGTATTTTTGTGGTGTCGTCTCTAAACGTCTGGCTAATGCAGTGCGTCTGGCCGCTGACGAAGATGGATGACTCTTCTGGTTAGCAGTTGAATGAGTGCATGCCTCGGATAAAAAGAACAATTAAGCATACTTGTATAATAACATCATGAGTATCAAATGAAAGTAAATTGTGGAGTTTTGGAGTTAACTCGAGTGAAGGCTTTCGAGGCGTTTGCTGTGCGCTTATTTTCTAAGTACTAAGAACAGTTACTTTAAAGATCGTTGAAGAAGACATTGAGTATCTTTATGCATGTTGGATATCTAGATATTGGATTTAGTTTTTAGAGACATTCGCATTTTTATATAAACAAAAAATTGGGACCTATGTATTGGTCCTTAGAAACAATTTAACAAAAAAAGACTTATTTTTACTAGTAAATTGCCTCGTTGGTCTAGTGGCCGCAAGCGCTACTGCTGAGCATGAGGTCCCGGGTTCGATCCCCGGGTCGGGCAAAGAGTTATTGAGGTTTTCCATCTGGAATTTCTCAGTAGCAGCCCTTAGTCGGGATCTGTGCCCGTATGATGGCAATAGGTTCGCCCCCTATTACATGGTATTTAAACATAACTGGCGAAATGTGGGTATACTATTACAGGTACACCGCTGCCTAACCTATTGATAACAGGCGTGATATTATGCTTAATGTTATGTTAAAAAATATATGTTTGCATTAGACAACCCAAATTGCATATGTAAAAGATAGGTAAAACCGCAAGGCACAGCAATTTAAAAAACTTCAATAAATAAAAAAAAAATCTTTGCTACATAGTAAGGCAACCAGTATTGTAGAAACTTTTTTCAATATGTTGTTTTATTTTATAATACAAAGATTATTTACGATTTCGGATCACGTTTCCATGTATAATGAGGAACTATTTGAGATAACATAAAAACCTCCCCTACGCAGACCACAAATCTGAAAATAAATGACGCAAGCGATGAGCGGATAGCGGGCGGGTCATCAATATGGAATGTATTTTTTTCTCCTGATGAATTAAAATACACAGAAATAGGTAGCTAGCTATCTTAGCGTTTGAAGGTAGCTTGATGATGGTCTACTAACGCCCGATATTAATATTCTATCTCAATCCAAATCCCAATCCTTTGTTTTTGACGGCTGCTTCTGATTGGACATCTTTAAGACTCGGATAGGCGAATTCGGTCGTTGATTGGTTACAGACAAAGATCGGGATCAAGATAGCAACCGAGATAGATTATTAATATCCAGTGTAAATGCAATGGAAAGGACAAAGGACTAGTCGATGTGGGTTTAGGGCCGGCCTATGTCCAGTACTGTAACTCTTTCTTTTGCATCTTTATATGAATACAACAATTGTAATGTTTGCTATCAATGTTTATTGAAATAAAATAATTACTTATGTGAATCTTGTGTTGCTATTTTTTCGACTAAATGATACATGTAATGTTGGTTTTGGCGGCTTGTCATGTTTTTTGCAATACTGTATTGTTCACAGGCATGTATTCTGTTTTTTTTTTTAAATATGCGAAGACTTTTAATTTGCTGTTAGTCATTTTGTCAATTTCTTTGTCTATTTTAATATTTTAGCTATAAGTCTTCCAAAGTTGGTTCAATCTATTAAAAAGAAAACTACAGGCAGGCAGTATATTAGCCCTAGACAAAAAACATGTTTTACAACTCCCGCCGTCTGCTCGTGCTTGGGCCACGCACCAAAGTCCGAAGGCAAGGAAGCACGGAGCGAGGACCGGGCGTCCTTGCGGCGGCCACTTTCCGTTTCTACGGACGCGCCTATCGGGCACGTCCACTGCCAATTTACACTGGTTTTGTTCCATAGTGTTTGTCTTTACAGACTAATGTTGGAATGGAAGAAAGTTTTCATGTGATTGGGTGATTGATGTAAACGTGATCTTGGGTGGAGACCGCGACTTGTCAAACTTGGTAAGTGTAGGACGCCCTCCGGCTAGGTGGCATGACGACCTATGGAAAACTGTTGCCGATGCTGGATGCGGCAAGCTGAAGACAGGGCGCTATGGCGCTCATTAGGGGAGTGCTATATCCAGCAGTGAACAAGTGTAGGATAATGATGATGATGATGAGTGATTGATAATTGATATTTACTTCTTACCTACACCCGAAACACGCGCTTCTCAATTTTCGGATTCATGTGCGTATTTTATAACTATCATTTGGTACAAAAACGGTGAAGGAAAACATCGTAAGGAAACCGGCATGATTGAGTGATTTTCGACGGAATGTGAAGCGAAGGCAGAGGCCCATGGGCGGCACACAAATTAGACACCAGGTTAGTTCACTCACTCACTCACTCTCAATCACACGAAAAGAAGAAAAGGTCCGTTTAATTATCACTTCTAACTATCTCATTGTTCTTGTGGTCACAATTTGTGAGCTTTGGAACAATTCCTGGGGCCGTTCAGCGACCTTCTCAATAATAAAATAATATAATAAATCACATCTGGGCTAACACCACGCTCGCTCAAGGCTCGCTAGGTTAGCGGATTACCGATTTCAGATTTAAATTGATTACATGTTCAGGTTACTTTACGAAGTTTTTTTCTAAGATATGGGTGATGTGTAAGCCAAAATTAGAAATTAGATACATATCAATTATAAAAGTCTAACACTCACACTACATACAGGATGGTCTACGGTCGCACGAACCTGATACTACTACAATTATATTCTTCGTCAGTTTTTCCTAACTGCATGCGTTTCTTTCTGATGTTTTTTAACTCATGCCATAAATTTATGCGTCCAATGTCCTTTCCAACTCGTATTAAACTGTCTGGATCTCACTGTGTCACTAAGTCACGCAACAGGTAGGTCCTTTGTACCTAAGCTAGTAGAATATAAGTAACTTGCAAAGCCTAGAAACTGCTGAGCAGAAATTCAACCTCTAAGTAAACTGTACTGATGAAAACCATGATTCAATTTCGGGTAAACATTTAGAACTAGGTAACTTAATAAAGACATCTACAAGTGTCTGAGTGACTGTGTCTATGTAAATTGTCTGAGTTTCCTGATAGCTACAACCTAGGGGTATTTAAATCAAGAATGTGTGTGCATAGGTGACTTCTAGGCAAGCGTGCTTCATCGTCGGCCATATCATCGCTTACCATCAAGTGAGATAGTGGTCAAACGCGAACCTATCAATAAAAATAAAAATAGTAGGTAACCTAATGAATGCTTGTTCTGTTCGATGAGGCAAGAACTTTTTCCTCTTAAATAGGTAGGGAATGCTCGTTTTTATTAACATTAGACCTCGCAGAATCGATGACTGTTGGGGCGGACGAGCTTTGGTGTGACTACCTCATAAAGGTAAAACAACGATATGGTGACGATCACAGGAAGCCAAAGTAATTACCTATATAGGAATGTTAACAAAGTAACCAATGATTTTGAATCATTCAACATAATATATGTCTGCGACCGTGCTTGGAAAAGCACGCTAAGTTTCAGCTGTCTTTTGTAGATATTTGGCAGTCGTTACCAGTATTCAAAACCCCGTAAATACTGGTATTCAGCTGCACAGTTATCCTGGAAGTCTACCCCATGTTATTAGGAAAAGGCTAGGGTGAGAAGGCCTTGCTTCGCGAGGTTCTAAACCGACGCGCGACGGCTAGTTAGACTTCGCACTGAATTTAGCATAACTAGAAAAAAGCTAGACTAATAGCAACAGGTGAACAAATCTCGTGCTCGTGCCGGCACTAGTCGTACGAGAGCTAATACACACTGCTATATAATTGTACTTTTTGGGAGCGCCGACACTAGGTAATTACGCTTCACATTGCGCGAGAATTGTATGGATGAGACGAAGAAATATTATACATTACTAACTGCCCCGGAAAATTTAACTCCGCCTTAGAACCAACTTATTTGTTTTGTCTTATTAGTTTACGTCAAATTCTCAGACTTATTTATTTTTTTATTTTTTTTTATTTATTTAATGAAATTTAAATACAGTGGTGGAACTTATTTCTAAACTCGCCAAACTTTTACGTTTGATGGCGATCCATATTGAAAAACACACAAAATTTCATAGGAATCGGTCAAGCCGTTCCGGAGTATTTTGTTACAAGCACTGTCTGTGACACGAGAATTTTATATATCAGGGAAAATAGTTCTATGCTTAGAAACAATGTTTTAAAAAATCCAAATTTATTCTAATTGCCTATACTTATAGCACTTTAAAACTGATTCCTTCAACCTCAGTAGACAACACCGATTGCTATTTCTATGTGATGTTATTGAATTCGATAAACACCAGAGGAAAACTGCCTTATTGGCACTCATTTACAGCAAACATATTAAAAAAGTAACTAAGTAGGTACTAGATTCGGTTCGTATTTCCTCGAGGTTCGAGATTGCCTCGTTAGGTCTAACGGCCCGAAGAGTGACTGCCGAGCAGAAGGTCCTAGGTTCTCCACTACTGGATCGGGTGATGTTTTATTGAGTTTTTTTTTTCATTTAAAACTCAGCAGCAGGCTGTGAGTCTGAATTTGTGCCTGTTTTGAGGGCAAAAGGCTCGCTCTTTATTACAAGAGACTTAAAAACATAACTGACTAAAAGTGGGTGTACCTACGCCTCTGTTCAATCCTTCGTGAAATGCAGGCGTGAGTTAAGTTAATTCCTAAACGACTACTCTGAGAAGAAACACCGAACTGAACTCACAGGCCACAGTCTCTTTCAAAGTCCAGAAATAAGACGCAACATATCTACTTTATTGTTTAAAATAAACTATCAGGAAGGTCCACTATATGTTCGTTCAGGTAGGTACGTCTGCGTCTTGATCGCGAACTGTTTACATATGTGGAGTACGAGATGACGTACACCTGCTGGCAGAACTGACCTCAGAATACTTTCATGTTTTGTGTTAGGATAGTCGGACGAATAAACTATGAATTGCAGATTTATAGATATATATCGTATCCAATTTTTTAAACAAGTTAACCCCATATCACAAAATTAAAGTTAGTTTTTGTGTAAAGAATTTGTATATGCAAGAAGAAGGGTTTTTCCGTAACAAAGCAACAAAAATTAAAAATAAAACTTTGAAATAGTTACACTAAAAAAAATAAATAGAATGTCTAAAACGATTGACAGCAAAATAAATTACTCCTGAAGTACCGATTTATAGAAATTTCTCCCTAGTAAATCAAAAAAACTAGAAACCTTTTTATATATAATCTTATTTGGCTTATCTTTTGTAATCTTATAATAGTCTTATTGTTGCTTTTTATTATTTCTAGCAAAATCACCATTTTGCTAGAAATAATAAAAAGCAACAATAAGACTATTATAAGATTGTGAGTGGGCTGCACATTACGAGTAGTTTTTTTAACCCCTCGACTAAGCAAAATATGCTTGAAAGAATATTGATAAAACTTTGACTGTAAGGAATGTTGTTAAAAAAAATTGTTAAAAACTCCAATGGAATCTTGGTAGAATTAGTAAAAATACAAAGACATAGAAATGTAAAACACAAAAAAAATATCGCGACCATTGCAAGCTATGATCACTATTTTGCTAGAAATAATAAAAAGCAACAATAAGACTATTATAAGATTGTGAGTGGGCTGCACATTACGAGTAGTTTTTTTAACCCCTCGACTAAGCAAAATATGCTTGAAAGAATATTGATAAAACTTTGACTGTAAGGAATGTTGTTAAAAAAAATTGTTAAAAACTCCAATGGAATCTTGGTAGAATTAGTAAAAATACAAAGACATAGAAATGTAAAACACAAAAAAAATATCGCGACCATTGCAAGCTATGATCGCCTGCGCCTGTACTCTCTGCTACCGTACACTCGCCAGTTACTGACCTCTTTTTCACTCGTTTTTTTTTGTTTATATTTTTGTCTCTTTCACTCCTAATAGCCTGGCTTTCGGCAGATTAATACAGCGTCGACTAATGCATATCATTAGATTGAGTGGCTTTTCCTTACTGATGTACTTCGAATTATGTACGAATGTGTATCACGACTTAACTATTGCTACATCACATAACATCACGCCTATCCCCAAAGGGTTAGGGCGTGATGTTATGTTAAATAAGTACATATTTCACAACTATCACATAACGTATCCAGTCCTAAACTAATGAGAGATGAGTAGGTACTAGAAAACTGATAATCATGCTAATATATTTCTCAAAACATACATATTGGATAATTACACCCAGACACAGAACAAATGACCGTGCTCGTCACACTCAAGTATTTGGCTTGGGCGGGAATCGAACCCCCGATCTCCGGCACAGCAACCGGGGTCATTAACCACTAGACCAACAGGCCAGTCACTTGTTCCAAAGGTTCAAAACCTTCCCTAAATAAAACCTATCATCTTTAATCAATAAAACACTATTTTGATTTAATACAAACGCGCTCAAAATTATTTAAACTTTTTCTCTTTATTTTTTTAGTCTAAGTAGTTTTGATAGTTAACATTGTCATGTAATTTAAGTACCTATGGGATAAGCATATATAGAAGCGATGTGGTGTTAACTGTAAACTTATATTTGATGATTAAATTATTATCATTATTGAAAGAGCTACATTCGGTAATGCACAGGTCTTGTTAGGACTGTATTTGAATATTTGGAATCAAAACTTCTGACATTAATAGTAGTGTCAAACCTTGGTCTAGAAGCCACGAGCCCCTGACAACAGCGTCTGGATATAAAATATGCAGGGGCTCATTAGCGTGACAGGTCGCGGACCATCGCCTATGTACAGGGTGCGAGAAATAAAAGTCACTTAAGTGATGCTTTTATAAAACTTAATAAAGGAATAACTCAAGGTTATTTTCGTGTATTTAGCCATTTTATGCCGCCCATGGGCCTCTGACTAGGCTTCATATGCCGTCGAGAAATATCGCTCAGACAAGCCGGTTTGATGTAGGTAATAACTTTGATGAGTTCAAAATGAAATACTGTCCGGCGAATGCAGGCGTAATGTTATCTATCGATACTTACATACTTATTCCTTATTTACTTACTTATCTATACTAATAATTTAAAAATAGAGGTAAATTTTGCGAATCTGTGACGTTGTAGGGAGTTATCTCTGGATCTAATGAACCTATTTTGAAAATTATTTTACAAATAGAAAGCCACATTTGTGTGTGCCATAGGCTTATATTTTACTTTTAAAAACTAAGAGAAGTTGAGGGGATGTTATAGTACAAAATGCATCAACGGCACTGTCACAAACAAAATCACAATTCAAATAAACAACACCAAAAATCGTCATATCAGTAACCATGCAAATATATCAGAGAGGTATAACTGTCTATTGTAACAGATATTAGTGATAATAACAAAAAAAGTCCATGTGGAATTGTGTTCAGTATCCCTAAATCCAGAACACTATAAAAACAAAACAATTTAAACTATTTTATTTTATGAAAAAGAATATAAAAATAATACTGAGTTCAAAAAAATACATAAGTACGTCCATGACTTCAATATGGAGTTTATTCCTACCCCCTGTATATGTTCTGTGACCCATTTTTCTCAACTGACTACGGCCTGTGAGGAAGGATTATAATCTTAGAATATAAGCTTATGTACTGCGACTGTGTATACAACATATTTTTTAGTGCCTATATGTATAGAAAAGCCATGGAAAGAAAACTACAAAGTCTTAAGTTGTAGGTACCTTTACAAATGTAATGGATAGCGAATTTTTTTTGGCGATTTCATGGTTTTTTCTATAGTACCTAACAGTTTTTCATAATGTACAGATACTAATAATAATACTAGTGCATAGTTATCCGGCAAAATCATCTTCTTGTAATTAGAGAAGGTACTAAAATTAATAGCCACGCCTGGCAATCTCAGATATGTCTAAGAAAACTTAAAAAGTAGGAATATTTTACAAATTACAATTAACACCAGCCTGGATTTGAATCCACAACCTTGTGCAGAGAGGCGTGGCCTTACCCATGAAGTAATCACGCTATAGGAATTTGAATGGGCAAATATTTGTATCCACTTAAATTCATGAGTGACTCCATATAGGTAGGTACCTATCTCAACATTCAAGGAAAATGTTATTTTTCCTGAATCCCAAACCATCCTACTGACCATATAACGACCTTACGTATATTTGGGTAGGCACTGTGATAATTACGCGTTGAAGTCTTTTCAACAAAAACCACACAGCTTTAAAACAAAATGAACTATTTTGTCCCAACGAACCACTCCTCAGAATCTCATTACTGATCCTATATTCAGAGAGCAATGATGAAAAATGGCGGCTGGAAAAAAAAAGGATTACATTTGCAAATCCCACATCAGATTTTTAGATGCGAACGTGCAGTATGCAGGGGGAGAGTACATACTCGTATCTATCATTCATTAGCAGTACAGCTAGAATCCAATACGACATTTTTTACAATCCCCGGGCACAAAGAACGGGCGGCCACCCCCACACTAGCAGACAGCCCCATACAAACAAACGCGCTTGTGTGTGAGTAATAAAAACTTGAAAAAAATCTCACTGACCCGCACACACGCGCGCGAACCGCGAAAAAAATCACCGACACAAAGAAACTCCACCGAAAACTTGTATAGGAACTTTTATACGCACACAGCCACGCGTGGGGCACACATCGACACGCACAAGGAAGTCGCGGCTGTGTGCGTGAGTGCAGCCCGTGCGCACGAGGGCTAAACTTAGCTTAGTATGCGTGTAGTTGTGTCCCACAGTTGCAAGAGACCAAAACTTCAGGTGTGTTGGGTTTCGCGGAAAATCCTTGTTTCACATATTCTGAAAACGGCTCTATCCCTTTGACAATTAAGTTGAATGTTCAGTGCCTCTTGCTGGAGTTGCTCCGTTCTTCTTTGGAGCAGGAGCTGCGCGCCGCGGGTAGTTTTCGTATGAAACTTGGTGGCGCGAGATGCACCAACAGAGACAGGAACACGAGAGTCTATTGCCATCCCTGTCGCACGCCACCCGCCGCCCGGGGCGCGGGGAGGTGGGGGATGGCGGGAGGGTGTCGTGTCGCGTTGATGAACATTTTTCTCATTTTTTTCTTTATTTTTACGCGAATCGTTTTTAAAAAGGGTTTCGTCATAATTGCGTCGCCGCTCCTGATTATGTTAGCGCGAACGATAAGCCGATCTGTTGGCGTGGCAACAAAAGTACTTTTACTAATTACAGTCCCCCAATCTCCGAATCATCACGAAAAGTCAAAGGTCCACCTTTGATAAATTTCAATAAAAATGCATGTGATTATCGTAATTTGCATAACTTGATTACAACAACTAAATACTTAAAATGCTAATCAAGTATCAAACTAAGTGGTAGAATAAAACAAAATTACCATAAAAAGGTGTTCAAAACTGCAGGTATGTTTGACTAGACAAGTAAATAGAGATGGACATCTGTTTAGAAAAAGGAAAAACAGATGAATGAAGCAACAAAAACTGTAAAAAGCGTGTAAGATGTGTGGCTGGTAGTAAAAAAAAGCCACACGTAAACATTGCGTTACGTACGCATGTCTCGAGTGGATCGTCTCGGCGGGAAACTTATTTTCCCGCGTTTTCTCGCCCGGCGCCATATTTGTTATTGCTAATGTGAATCTAATTGGAATTTGCGAATTTTCTTATCATTCTATTAATTTTACTTTAACTATTCTAAATTTATTTATTCAAGTTGCAACTAGTAACATAAATGAGCTTAGGTAATAAGGTATAATCACTTCCTTTTCATATTGAGACAACACAGAGATTCCAAACAATTTTTGCAATAAAAAACACTTAACAAAACACTAAAGCATTACTAACCTTTCAGTGTAAACAGTATAATAGATAAACATAAACACAATCAAATAATCGGATAATCCGAACTTATTTCAGCCGCATCCTCCGCGTAGAAGGGAAACAAAAAAAGCGTGTTGTGGAGCCCAGTCTCGCAGCAGCAGCGGCGCGGACCGGCCGCATCCAAAACGTTTATATTATTTTACATTACGTGTTTCATTTCGCGTAGACTTTTGGACAGCGGTAGTATGCGGCGCGGTAGTGCAACAAATTGTGACTTTGGACATTAAAAAAAAATGGAACACCGTGACTCTTTCGACAAAAACAAGAATAATTTTTACCGGCAAAAAAAAATTTTCATAACCGCAACTTTACGCAGTTCAAACTAGATTTTTTTTACTGGTTTCTTCAAGTTTTCTTTTCGCACTTACAAACATACTGATGCAGTTAACTAAGTTTGAGTTTACGTACGTTTTGTTTTGTTTGAAACTTTAACAAGATAGGCAACAAACTATATAAGCGACAGACGGAAGAAGAAGAGAAAAGAAGAGAAGATGGCGCTTGCATCTTCTGTCAGCCTGTATTACTCCATAGTGCAGCGAGCTGCTAGGCACTATCTAGAAGATTACTGTCACACAGGTAAGATTCAAATATTATTTAGCATTTTCAGATTTTCAGTCCTCCTGAAGTATGTTTACGTCTTATTTCAAAACTTTCGAAAGGATAATTTAGTTCAACCGTTATTTTTTTCTAGAAATTACTTATAAGTCTGGTCTATTACGACTGATTAAAATAAGAATTCAGAATATTACCAATAACAACAGAATTTTCATGATAGAGCTGTTAGCTGAACCGACGGCCGTCAATTACCATTATTTTTTTTCAATTTAATTGACAAAAGATGTCATATTATATAAAGGAAATCCTGAAGCAACCAAAAAACCAACATCTTGTATTTTTCGCACTCTAGAAAAGTAACAGTGGAGTAGATAGATTTATACTTTCAGTCGATGGAGCTTAAAGCTTATCGTAAAACCATCATTACACAGACGGTGTCGCAAAATAATATGATTGTAATTAAACTTTAGTAATTAGTCATTAAAAATCAATTTATATTTTAAATGATTGTTGATAGGTGGTATTTTTATCAATAATTGAAGCTTAACATTATAGTGACATTTACACCTTTTGACAGTTTTGAAACACGCGGGAAAACGTAATAAAAATCGTGTTTTAATGATTTTATCTGGCAACACCAAAAGGTCTATTTTAGTGATATTACTAGACAAATAGACAACTAGGATTTTTTTTTGCGTTTTAAGTACCCGTTCATACCTATTGCCTTTTAAACTTTTGAATGGTCAAATTGAAATATATGATTCGACTTTGAGTACGGAATGTTGTCTATCGCTGGTTTTCAAATAAACCTATATGAATCAATTCATAAATATGGACGATTAAGCCTCGCTAAATGTTTTAGATATATTTTATTTTTTTCAGCTTCGTGGCCTATAGTTTTAGCACATAATAACTCGGTTTAAAATATCAAACTTTTACCCCACAGCTTCAAGGAAACAGATGAACGTTTTCCTTTAATCATCCTTCTAGAGATTGTAGTGTTTCACAATATATTAATAGACCCTAAGGATATTTTATGACAGAATAACTTCTTGTGTAACAATCGGCTTCTTTAAACATATAAAAGTATACGATGCAAGGGTAGTTGTAATTGGCAAACTTGATATCTACTCACGACTGAGAAATATTTAATAAAACCTCGATGGTCTAGTAGTTGCAAGAACTACTGCAGAACTTAAGGTCTTGGGTTCGATTCCCCGAGCAGGGCAGTGTTATTGGGGTTTAGCATCAGAAAATTCTTTATACCCACCCGTCGTCGGAATAATTGTCCGGTTAATGGAATTAAACTCATCGCAAGTTAAACATAACCGGCAAAATGTTGATGTTATATATCTACACCTCTGTCCAACCCATCAGGGAATACAGGCGCGATGTTATGTTTATTTTATAATGTATGTTCTTACCAACAAATGTTTCTGAACCCTTATTTCCCGATAATATCAACTTGGGAATTAGTTACTTCTAGGCGCCGCGCCGGCACTGTCTTGCCTAATTAACTTTATTTATTTCATAGTATTTTACATACATACATACATAAACTCACGCCTTTTTCCCATGGGGGTAGGCAGAATCTACAGAGCGCCATATGCTACGATTCTTACATACTTCTTTTGCTTCGTTTACATTCATACACGTTGTCATACACACACGCCCGGTGCTAGTACTGCGCACCTGACCTCTCTGAAGAACCTCACCAATAAGGTCTATGTATGTCCTTCTAAGGCGTCCCCTCCCAGCGTTCCCACTTACATCTGCCTTTCGTTAGTCGCCTTTCATATGATTTATTGAATAAACAGTATATTAGATCTATTTTATTATAGAGTACATTCTTCTTTTACACATACATACATTATCTCATGCCTGTTCCCCATGGGGGAAGGCAGGAACCTACAGAGCGCCATCTGCTACGATTCTCACGAACTTCTTTTGCTTCGTTTACATTCATATACACGCCGATTGCGAGTAGGTACCTACTACGCACCTGAGTTTTTTCAAGAGCCTCACTGGTAACCTCACCAATAAGGTCTGTGTGGGCTCATTCTTCATGTGTATATCGATTAAAGCGATACACACATTAATAAAACTTAGGTTCAGCCATTACTTCAGTATTGGTTAAACAAAAGTATATCAGATTAACATTTTAGATGTACCTAGGTAAGGGACAAATAAAAACTCCAGGAATCTTATTAGTCCAATATTTAGTATTTATATTGCATTGTGGTAGGTCCAAACTCAGCTCATAATATAGTCTCACTGTTTATCTTAATACATTACTGACAGCGGTGAAAGAAAACATCTTGGGGAATCTCGACCTTAATATTAACTAACTGCCTCGATAAACTCCGCTCCTCCTACCTACTGAAATACACCCAAATTGTCATAAAAATTGGTAAAGCCTTTTCGGAGGAGTTTTGTTATAAATACTGTGTTACACGAGAATTTTATATATTAGAGAATTGAGAAGTCTGTAATCGTGTACTCGACTTTAGCAAGCGTGGTATTAAATGCTCGTGCCTTCTCTGTGTGAGAAGAGGCCTTTGCCCTGCAGTAACAGGCTGGTATTACTTTTAATATAACAGCATTATAGCAGCATTATAATACTCAATACTTAAAATCCCTTACTTCAATGATATTTAATTATTTGTAAATAAAATAGGTACACACACGTTACAAGTGAATAAATACCGAATTATTTAACTTTTTACATGTCTATACCTACACTATAAAATTAAAAATTCAAGTTTTATGTACTTATTCAGTAATAAATTGCATATAATTGATTCATTATCTCGTGTCGTTTATTTATTTTAATTTTTTGATTTTATAATTAGGTTATAATAGTACATACTTATTTGAATTACTTAATTAATTATCATAAATGTTCCGAACAACAATCACTTAATCTTTAACACTTATTGTTTATTTCCTTTATATTTGGGAGCAAGCCTATTGCCACCAACTGAGCCACACTCCGGGCTGCTACAAAGAAGTTCCAAATTTCAAAACCTGAATATAACACTTACCGACCCGGGAATCGGACCCACAACCTTACGCTTAGCCAACTGCCTTTCGTGCTTTCCGAGGCACGGAGGTGTCTACTCTATGAAATGGATGGTCACCTCCAATTCGGACCCGAACGGATGTTATTATTCAGCTATAAGCCCGATGTTAAAACTTATTTAACTTTATTTATTTATTTATTTATTTATTAAAACTTTATGCACAAGTAAAAAAAACTGTACAAGGGCGGACTTAATGCCTTAGGCATTTTCTACCAGTCTACCTTAAGGTGGTGCAGAGATGGAACAAGGTAGGTGTAACTGGGCAAAAATTAAGGACAAGGTGACTCTAAAAAAAAGAAAGAAATAAAAAAATACACAGATACATACATACTGAAACAAAATAAACACACAGATACATACATAATTAATCAAAATAAATATATAGTCAACAGAGATATAAATACGTTTATAAAGAACAACCAATCTGAGAGCCAATCAACTCGGTGATGAACCTGCCAACATCTTATGCAAATGTTCTCGAACTTTTATTTTAAATGTAAACCGACTGGTAGCCATCCTGATGTTCAGAGGGAGCGCATTCCAAAGGAAAACCGCCTGGACGAAGAAGGAAGAGTGAATAAAACCAGCGCGGTGAGAAGGACATCGTAGAAGACGATTATTCGTGGACCGAAGATTCAAAGCGTGCGCAGAGCATAAATATTGAAAGTGACTAGTTAGATAAGAGGGAGAAGTGGGAAGTGTGGAAGTGGGTGGTTTATTAATACATGGATGAAGTACACCACCACCTTTTCTTTGAAAGGATAGTGAGACTCTTACTGACTAAAAAGCACTCTGGCTTTCCGTCTCACACCTGTGCCAGGAGTCGCGGGAACGGACTATACTTCCGCAAAAAGCTCAAATAAAACCAATAAAGAAATAATCGTCTGCAAGCCAATGAAAACGTCTGCACGTTTACGTCGGTTTCGTCGTACGAGAAGAATATAGAATGTGATCAAAAGAACGCTAGATACTGTTAAGACAAATCCATAATATATAACAGTTAAGTACTCCAAATTAACTAGATATCACAATAAACTTAAACCGGTACTTAATATTCGACAAATTATTTATTTATATAATACTAATTGCAGTACCTAGGTAATTATGCACATTGCAATTAATGCAGTAAGTGATCTTATCGCAAGCCAAATGATGAAATTATAAAGATTTGTATAACCTTCAATATTTCAAGGTATCCTTGAAAATTGAGTGGCAACACTAGCAACGTAGTGCATAAGACCGGTTACACACTGGTGACTTAATATTGAACTAAATGGTATTATAGTACAATGTGCAGCGCACCTTAAAACGTTGGTCCCGGCTGTCTTTACGAGTAGTAGTCGAAGAGACGAAAAGTACATATATAGCAGCATAGGTCGATTGAACTTTAAGCTACCCTTGCCCAGGTCAGTCCTTGGATGGGTGACTATACAATATACATTACACACAAACCCCCTTCCCGTGCCTCAGAAAGCACGTAAAGACTTTAGTCCCAGCTGTCATTAGAAGATTCTTGATAGTCGCTAAGTGCAATTGTAAAACTATAGAATTCTACCAACCTGTTTAATATAGAAAGAAAGAAATAAAGAAAGAAAAAAGAAGGAAAGAAAATACATTTATTGGCAACAGCTGGATACACGCACAGCAAAAACACAATAACACAAAAAAAGAGACAAAAACGGCATGTCTCATGGCTGCGCCAAAAGGTTCACTTCAGCGGTAATGCCAGACAGAGGCTGAGATCCTGCCTGACGCTGATTTTCAAATGAACCTTTGGGACAAGTGAGGGGTAAAGGGGTATCGTGTTACCCAGTAACTGGGTTGTGAAGGTCAAATAGGCAGTCACTCCATGTCTAACAATGGTTTTTTAGTCGACATCTGGTTAGTCTTGAAGCCGACCCCAACGCAGTTGGATAAAGGCTAAGCAAATAATGTTTTCCCTAACACTATTATAGACGGAATTAGTTATGAGAATAGAAAACTCTTTATAAGCATCCTTAACACTTACAAATTATAGCTTTAAAAGCTGCATAGTGTAACAATTGGCGGCCTTACCGCTAAAAGCGATCTCAAACAACCTTTGGATGGACTCAAAAATCAATTTATAAAGTCCTCGTCATCGGCCTATAGCCGTTTTTTAAACTGAATACAGCTCAATACCAATTAAATATCAAAGAAAACATATTTCCATCTTTGTAATTATTAATTATTAATGTTAATGCGCTTATGTGGTAGAGAAGATATTATGTTTGAAGGCCTCTGGAGTGGGTCAATACAAGCTAGTAACTTAAAATATATCCCAACTAAAATAATAACAAATATTACAGAGAAAGTTTTGTTTTGTTCTTAATAATTATTCAAGCGTTTTCATAAGTATCTTCAGTAGGTCAAACTTAACAGAAATAGTTATTTTCACGGTTTATTAGTTCGGAAGTGTGAATGTTAAAATATAATAACCACAGAGTCGCTCAAAAATTTAGTTAAAATGTAGACTTTTATTTAACTAAATAGCAGTGATAAAAGATGCTATAGATATCACATAGACTTGTTTCTGTAAAAGGCTTCTCTTACAGAAACAAGTCTATGTGATAAAACATAAGAAACAAAAGCTTTTTAAAATAATACCATAGTGGATTTTACTTATTAATCTATTAACAGCAAAGATATTTAAAATACTATAGAGCGGGCATGTCAAGGAAATGTCATAGAAAAACTTTGATCCCATGTCTCAGTAACGCCATCTAGAATAATATATGAATATTGGAGCGGCAGCGGAGCGTACTACAAAAAACTCATAGACTTGTATCCAGCAGGACACACTTTTTCGGACGAAAATTTTGTTCGTGATGTCCAGTCTATAGGTATTGAATGTCTTTGATTAACAGTAAGTAGGTACACCTTCAGTATCTAATCAATTCTTAAACATCGATATTCTAAATCGTTATCTATTTGTAAATAGCAAAAAGTTTGTAACTTAATCTTTGCCGACGGAAAACGAATGATCAAATTAGTGGTCGAAAATCAAACAAAAATTAATAGTCATCTCGAAACCAAAAATTGGTGATGAATGCTCCTTGATATAAGGAGAGCCTTCGTCCTTCAGTGGGACACTAATAAACTAGTCTTAGTTAAATTCAATTAAAATTAAATATTCCACAACTTTTTCACACAACGCAATTTTAGTCCCAAGTTAAGCTTGAGAGCTTGTGTTATGGGTACTAAACAGCTGATAAACATACTTATATATTTCTAAATACATACATATTATAGTTAAATTACACCCAGACACAGAACAAATGATCGTGCTCATCACACAAACATTTCTCCTGGGTGGGAATCGAACCCACGACCTCCGGCATAGCAGTCAGGGTCACTAACTACTAGACCAACAGGCCAGTCGCAATAAAGCAGTCTTAGTAAAGCCAAACCTTCAAAAACAAAGCCTTTATTCAGCAGTATCCACAAACTAATGTTTTCAGGCAACAATCTAGATTTGTCTGAAGGAACGGCACGATTCTTCTTATTTTGCAAAGACTGTATGCTTTCGTTAGAATCTAGCTTGTAGACGATACACGATCTTGTATGAAGCATTAAGGTCCTGCATTTTTTGAATACCGAGTCGCGTCCAAAAATTATTAAGTCATTACTGAATTTAAGCCACTTCATAACAAAATAGATGTTGGAAATTTAAGTTTCGTATCTGTATAACATTTTTGTAATGCTGCTGTCATCCTCAATTCCAAAATATTTATTAAAAATGTAGAAACTACCCAAATACAAGAAACAAAACTAAGAATATAATGCACTTCGTCGTATGCAGAAACCATTTAATAAGTGATTAAATATTTTCAGCAAAACTTGTTTATTTTAAATCTTGAACACACAATCAGGAAAATCTAGACGGGTAGTTTATATAATATAATCTTTTATATTCGTGAGGATTTACGGACAATAGACAGTGTGAACTCGACGTCAAAAGTGATTTGGTGATAAGTATTACAAATAAATATATTTATTTTGTATTATTTGAACTTTTGTTTGGGCATAAGATTAATATTAAAATAAAAAAAAAAACAGTGAAGAATTTATAGTAAAGTAACAGACACTATACATTAGGTAACGAAAACTAAACGCAAACGTTCAACAGTGCCTTATAATGGCCTAATTGAAATAAATGTTGGAGAGAATTTAGTGTGGTATCAGCAAATTCAGCAATCTTCGAAAAAGTTGTTGAAAAAAATTCAAAATTCAAAAATATTTATTTCGACTTAAAAACATTGTGTCATGCATAAATTGAGGCAGCCCCAGTAAGTTACAAAAGTACTTGTGTCAGGGCTGTCTCGCTCTTAAGTATAGCTTGCAATAGTTGCTAAGTAATAGTTGTTACATACCTAATACCTTTTTTTAGTTTTGCGACAGTGGTGAATAACAACTCTAAATTGTCTACACTCTGCTCTTTGCCATCAACCGAGACAGCTAAATCCATATTCCAGGCTACTACTAGTAACTTGCAGTAGAAAAATCCAATAAAACTTAAAAAAAAACAAAATATAACACGCATGTATAGATCATATTAATTTAATAAAAACAAAACATACATTCTAATAGTCTGTAAGGGAAAAAATAACATGGAAATATTCAAAGAAAATGTTTGCTATCGAAACCAGTCCCAACAGCACCACCCACCGGGTCCTATTAAATGTAAACCATCCTAAAACCCACTCAAACGCGCAAAATAAATCATTAAAATTGATTCAGCCGTTTAGGCGGAGTACTGTTATACACACATCCACAAAATAATCATAAATACCTATGAAAAGGGAATATTAAGTTGAGTTTGAAAGCTGTACCAACAAAATTGCTTATAATCGCTTAGAAACGCTTAAAGAAAACAGCTTGTAGAGTAAATACCATTTTAATGATTATTAAAACGTTATAGGCCACATTACTTTCTCGCGCATTTTCCAAGGTCTTTCGATTTCCTCTGTTTGAGAGCATTATAATTTGAGTTCCGTCAGCAGTATGCAGGAAAACAAACTTGAATAATATATAAAGGTTAATACAAAATCATATAATATAAATCTGAGAAATAATAATGCATTTGATTTCGTGCACGCCCTTTAGCAGTGAATATGTACAATCGCGCAGAAAAGTACAAAAAAGTAAAGTAGGTATAAATACAAAAAAAAAGGATTTCAAAATCTACGCCGAGATTGATTAGGTTATCCATATTAAATATAAGTAAACTTTATATTTCTTATCTATTAAAAATTGCGTTCAACTTTGATTTTTAAGTTCGAAAAAGCTTTTGTAAACATAGAAAAACAACTGTAACAAGCTCAAAATTAAATGTTAAAAAAAATAACTTTGCAACTAATTATCTGAACTCTCCTGTGTGTTTGGTTCTGTTGGCTTCTTGCAATATGCTCGGATATCTTCTGTCAGTGTCAAACAATGTTAATTATTTCTTCCTTTGTTTCTTTTTAAATCCCCATACACGAAATAATATCCAGAGTCCCAACTCGCCAATCGTCTACAAAACATTTCCTGCCCAGAACAGCAAAAAGCAAACAAAATAAGAAGCACAAACACTTAATCGCTAAACAGTACAAGAGAACCAGTTGCGTTCCGACGCGACGTACTTTTATATAACCAGTTTGTCGATAATCGCATCGGCTGGCTTGCGTTTATATGCAAATGCGTTGCATCCCGAGACGCTAAGTTCAAGGCCGCGGTGCGTCTAGCGCAGTTTGCTAACACTTCTGCGCTCCACTGTACTTAATAGTATGCTAATATCCACTTAACATTATACATGCGGACATGTTTAGTCTTTTTACTGAGATTGTAATTGGCTACTGTGTGGGTATTTGATTTTAGCTGAATAATAAAAAGGTATAGTTGGAGAAAATGATTTTCCGTGCCTTGGAAAGCCATCCCAACTGTCATTTGAGTCTTAATTGGACGCACGTATTCGTCATTCGTTCGTACGTCTCACAACCATTTTAACCAAGGGGTATCTTGTTACCTAGTCACTGTGTTGTGTAGGTCAGATAAGTGGTCGCATAACCTGTTAGAATCAATTCATATTATAACACGTAAACTATTTAATTGTGAGAAAACATATACAAGCAACTGCCGTGCCCGTGCTTGTTACATTTATAGCATCGAGGACCTTTGCCTTGCGGTTTTGCATCAGTTTTCTGGAACTTAGCATGTTGCCTCCACGTAAATATTGGATCCAGTTAGACTGGAAGCCGAGTGCAACATAGTTGGGAAAAGGATGATGATCACTATATTTAAAACAAATGACCATCATTTTTAATTCAGACTCATTTCACCCGTCGCTTTCATTTTCTATACGATAGAACGAGTTGGCAATATAGAAGCTACAAGTTCATTGGTGACATTCAAATAATTAGGTATTCATGTATTTATAAAGCTCGTTTCAAGTTGCGCGCAAGTTCAATGTCGAAGGAGTTACTTAAACTTGAGCATCACTTGTGTTCTCGGGTGTACTTAAGCAAAACAATATCTTAAGAATTAATTTAAACCATGGACTGAACTTTGTTTGTCAATAGCTTAGGTGTTTGAATTAGAAAAAAATAAGCTGGAGTATATGAAATGATAATTTATTTCTGTAAGTACTTGGATCTTTCCAGATACTACAACATGTCATCATTCACAGATCGACTTCACCCACTGCAGGGTATAGGCCTCTATTTTCTGGTGCCAAGCTCTACGTCCTTGCGCTAGCCTCATCCAAGATACTCCCGCAATGGCAACATGTCGTCTGCCCATCTCGCCGCCGGACGACCAACACTTCTCTTTAATTTTTTTGGACGCACTCGGTCACAGCTTTAGGTACTCCAGCTACCATCACGGCACCTGGTTAATGCGTATTGATAGTTAAATCAAAATCAAAAGTCATTCAATCAAATTAGGATCAGCAAGTTTGAACGTCAGAATTACATAAGAAAGTTTCCCTTTGCCACTAGTATGTTTTTGCTGGGAAGAAGAAGTGGCGGAACAAATCTGCCCAGCAACACGTCTGTCTGCATTTGTATATATGATTTAATTAACATCTTTTTTCACGTACCAAAGTCGTCTTATTACTAACGGATACTTCGTTAATTACATGAATTGTTATTGAAAATTTTCATCGGATTGATATAATTTTTTTATCTGTGTAACATACCACATTAGTCAATGAACTCAAAAAAAGGTTAATTTTTCCTTACTCGGGTGGCAGCACCAGTAGTCATCCGCGCACGCCCAATTACTTTTTAGACAAAAAGCGCTAAGTCATCAGCGCGCACCGAATCACTGCCCGTGACGTTTGCCGCGTTTTGTTGCACTTAAATCGACTAATTTTATACTTTCTTTGAATTTCGGTCACTTCAATGAGGTTAGGTTACTATGCGCTCGTGAAACAACGTCTAGCAATGAGCTGGAATTAGAGGTAGTCGAAGCACTTTACATGTATAATTCAAATAGTTTTTCAGGTTAAATTTTAACACTTTTAATGTGAAAATATGTATCTATGATAACATATTATATTAATGTAAACGAAGCATAATAAGTATGAAAGAATCGTAGCAGATGGCGCACTGTAGTTTGCCAACCCCCATGGGAAAAAGGCGTGAGTGTAGTATCTATCTATGCACGATAAAAAATATAGCTCATCTTTTCATAAGTCGTACTAGCACTTGTAAAATTTTTGACGCAAAACCAAATAAAATAGACTATTTTAAAATAATCTCTATATTTTGCACCATATAAACACATTAGCATCCTTTCATAAACAAAAACTCACATGAATTGTAGGTAGGTACTCACTTCGTTAACACCCAATCAGTGTTATTTATACTAAACTTACTATAATTAGAGAGAACCACCATAATCAGCCACTATCCTCTTTCAATCAAATTACATGCAAATTGCACAGCAAGAATTGATAAAACAAACAGCGAGCCAGTCAAACAATCCCAATTTTCTTAAGTAATCAGTTGAGGTAGAAAGGGCTGGCTTTTAGACCAATTGGCGAATGACCACAGCGGTCAGACCGATCAGGTTCGTTTCCGCTTCACGGTACGCCGGTAATCAGGTGTTAATATTTTTACGGTAGCCCGATGCCGATTATAGGTGCGGTTGCCCTAGTTCCGAACTGATTACGCACCTTTTAGCTTGATAAATTGGCTTTAAGAAGATTTTTTTTCTTTTGTGTTTTACCTGTAACTGTAAACTACAAAGCGAAGGTATCGTTTCCATCAAATCTGGGAGAAACAGACGATTATCTTCCGTCACTTCAGAATCCTTTAAAGTGTCGCGACATCTATCTCAGAGTATTGTTGTCACTTTTGTGATGGCTCAGCCAAATACCAACTAGCCACACTCGACTCAGTAGAGCGCAGAGCCAAGAGGCTCATTGGTGACGATAAGCTGGTGGGTACCCAGCTTCATATCCTGGCCCACCGCCGCAAAGTTGCATATCTGTCGGTCTTTTACAGACTGTATTTCGATGAGTGTGCTCTAGAGCTCCACGAGCTCATTCCACCATCTCCTTTCTTCCATCGGGAATCCAGACGTACTTCAGGTTATCACCCATTCCTTGAATGTTCCACACATTCGCACGAAGCGCTTTGCCTGTTCCTTCATTATGCGCACAGCCAAGGAGTGGAATTCCCTGCCTGCATCAGTGTTCCCGAGTTCATATGACCCCAATCTGTTTGAGTTGCGAGTTAATAGGCTTTTTTTGGGTAAGCTCGTTCCTTCGTCGACCTCATCTCTGACCGCAGGACAAGATTGAGGTCAAGTGTAGACCCATTATATATATAAAAAAAAAAACTCGCCGCATACGAACTTAATGACCGATATCCTACATCGCAGTATTATAGTTATCCGCGCGCTTTGAACGTATACAGGTTCCCGACTACAACCGTCGGGCAGTAGTTAGCCCACCAGACACAACACCCGTCTGGTCGGAGGATCCTCCCTTTTCTATGGAGGATGAAGAACTTTGCACACTGTTCCTCATACGTCAAAAAAAGTAATTGAAACAACATTTAGAACATAACATTATAATATCAGCCTCTTCTTCTTTTCCTTTGATCAGTGATTAACCTAGTCATGACGCCCATGATAAATGATATTTATTACTGATAAGTTTTAACAAACACTTTTACACGTATTTTATTAACTAGTAGATGAGGTCGGTGCTTCACTCTGACTACTCTGAGAAGGAACACCGGAAGAAAGTCCAGGCAATATTTTTGTGAAATCATGTAAGAAACATGCAGTTTAGTGTCTGAAATGGTCTTTTAAGGAAAGAACTACACAAATATAATGGGACCAGATCAGTCAGTGCAAGCATTTGTCAGTAATAGTGAGCTCAACTCGGAACTTGAGGAGCTCCACGTGCTGACGAACAATACCAAAGAAAAATGGGTCTCTGGCTTGTTGTTGTCGATGCTGCCGATGTTTTCTTTTACCGTTTTTGAGGCAAGTGTTAATTATACAATACGCATATGAATCCGAAAAGTTAGATATTATTATTATTGGTAGGCACGCGTTTGGTCACTACCTCACCCGATGCTAAGCGATTATGTGGTCGACGATGAAGCACGCTAACCTAGAAGTAACCTATTCACTCTTGATTTTAAAACCCCTAGATAGCTATCAAACAACACCGACTTCGGCAGGGAATTCCACTCCTTAGCAGTCTAAAAACATACAGTCGTCCGACGAAGCTGTCTAGACTGGGCAATCGTGCGGGGTGTGAGGGGCGAGACGCGGGAAAGCCGCTCCCGCACTGCGAACAAAACGATGTTCGTAGTGCGGGAGGTGTTATTCGAGTCTAACGCGTGTAGAAGTTGTCGGCATTCTTCCAGACATCAAAGGCGTCGTCCTACTGTATTAATATTTATACTGTGGCTGTACGCACAATGAAGGTGTTCCCAAAACGTGTAGTAACGATAAGGTGTCAGCCTATAATGTTCACACTGATGGGAGTCTGGGGATGCAGGTTTCCTCTCTGTAAGATAAGAAGATGTGGATCGTAATCTAATACGCGGATGTTTTTTGCTTTCTAGTACATGCCGGTTTCCTCACAAAGTTTTCCTTCATGTGTGGTGATGGTTATAGTGGTGGTGTTGGTGGTGAAACGGTGGTTGACAAACCATCTAATCATACTCTTTAACCGCATTTTATAAATCATTCCCGTCAGTCCTCCCCGTGTTGAATGGTTATCACGTGCTTCGTCACGCTAGCACAAGTTTACAAACACTTTATTCTGATTACTTTACGTCCTGCCTGATATCGACTCGTGTATTATGCCTGCTCGATCGTTAACTTCATGTTTACAATGTCATTAATGTAGGTACTGTTTGATCATAAGTTAGGAAGTTGACTTAAAGCTTCCGGTTTTAGTTTGAGGTTGCGGAAAGAATCGTATGGTTACGTAACCCCCAGGGCCGGCACACCGGGGTGGTTTTTAGTCAGTAGGAGTCTGACTGACTACTCCCTCAGGGTGGCAGACATCAATGGGAGTTTTCCAGACTGAGATCTAATAGAAAAGTCCTCTAAACTCTAAAATCCTCTACCCCGTATCAGGGTTTGGTTTAAGTATTTTTTCCTGAATTGACCACTGTGCGTCCTTTCGGTTTTAGTTTAGCAGCCGGTCGATTCTGAAAAATCCACCCCGTGAGATATTGGCTGAAGTGAGCGTGAAGTGAACTAACAACGCCTGATGACAGCTCACTTCATCTTTACTCCAACTTCTTGTTTAAGGGAGATATTTTAATAACAGTTCTGCGTGCTTTAATATGCGTATTGTAAGGAAACATTGAGGATCCACGCCAATTTAATGACAAAACTTGCAATATCTAGAGTAATATTAATTTCATTTTTCTAACTATGCACCAATAATAGAATAAATACGAACTGTCTACTTATGTCAAGACGTACAAGCTGGTCATATCCCTAATACAAGACAAGATATTAAATCCGAATATTCTAAAATACCAATTTGGAATATACTAAAATCAACAAATTGTATCAGGAAAATTCAACAAAGACTAATACGATATTATTACAAACACTGAGTTTGTTAATACCTATCTTAAAACTAAGTACAGCTTTTATGTAACTTCTTCATAAAACGGCAACTCAAATATAAAGCCCGTTGCACACTAGTAACAAGTCGCGCGCGCTCCACGTGAGGCGTACCGCGCTCGGCCCGTGCCCAATTTAACGACTAATTGCGTTCTTATCGCGGCTAAACGCGCGTTATCGCGAGCACCGACGGCTCTGTTTATAAACACAAGTAGGAATGGACCGTTACATTCGCCTCACATTGATTTTTACTTAACGTGTTGATAACACTTACTTAAGTTCATTTTTAACGGTTACTGGGGCTTATATAGGGTTAGCATAGCTTTTGTTTTTCCGTATTATATCAATTTGATCGTGGTGGCTTTCCCACGGATATTTGTATTTTTCTCATATAAGCTACTTTAAAACGAAGTAACATACTGTCTTTTTGAACACTTTTTTTGTAAATAGGAACATTTTTCTAATATAATTTTAGAACCTTTTTTTACTGACATAGAATAAAGGTTTCAATAGTTAGTATAGTAAAATAAGTTAAAAAGAAAGGATAAGAAACATAATTAAAGTATTAAAAAAACACCCAAATTGCTGTCTACAAAAAAATTGCCAGTTTTATAACATCCAGTTCAAAGATATCGTTAAAATAGAATAATACAAGTTTGTCTTCTAAAAAATTAAGTACTAAGATTGAGAAACTAAGCAAGTATAAAAAGGTCCCCCTTTAATTTACACAAATGCGTGATCAAGGTTCAAGCTCAAGGTCAGGTTCAACTCCGTGTCAGATCTAAAAAAATTAAGTCGTTGTTTGGAACCTCAGGAAATATTATGTTACAACGGTAGGTAATGGAGTTTTTGAATGTGAAGCTAGTCCATAAATACAATTAAACTGTTTGTTTTCATGTTTAAAAAAACCGTTAAATAAAAGCAAAAGCCTCAACTCAACAAGAAACGCGCGTCCCAATTACCATAAACAAAACAAAATCCGACAACATTAACAAAAAAAAACTTTACGCGCATAAAGTTAGGGAAAGTCTTAGCATTATCGTTGAAATTTTCTTAACATCCACCTGTAGGGCGCGTTGCGTAAGGGTCGCTCCCCTACCCTTGAACTGGTGACCTTGAGTGGCGGGTCACTACGCAACGAAATTTATTGTTTAACGACACCAGTGTGTACCACCCTTTATTTAAGGAAGAGGGATCTTTCTTTTGTTTAGTGTAAGTTACGCTTTGGTCTGTGACGATTGTTTTTAAAACAGATTTAATTAATTGAACTGTTTTTTATGGTCATTCAAATTAGTAACTTTTATCGACTTACTGAAAAGTTCGTAAGTACACAAAAGTTTCTTATGAGATCACAATGATCTATCGTATTTATCGTGACACCTCACGACCCCATATCCCGTTCATAGTTCTTATCCGGCATTTTTGCTGCACATAATTATTTGTTTTGCTATTTCTTCCTTCTTTCTTTATCATCATTAAGTAGGTACAAAGTAATTGTAAGGAGGTAGTATGTTTAACATGTTTATAGGTAGGTACGTCTTTTTTTAAGTACATTCTGAAATTTTGATGGTAGTTTTGTATAAAAATCTCAATACATCGTTTGCAGCCGGGCAAGGGGTCGCTAATAAAACAAAGTAACTAAAAAATCATCTTTACACCTAGACAACCCCAATAAAACGGTAAAAGAGATATCACCGCCTCCTTAATCCGGAATTTTACGCCAATTTAAGCGAATATGTCAGCAATCACATCAACATTTTATGTTCAACACAGCGTGTAACTCAATGAGACCAACACATGTTGGACATGAATAGACTCACCCTCATAGACAACCCTCTATTTGTCTACACTTCCACATCTATTGGCGAAAGGGATTCATCTGCTCATCTGAAGAGAAAGACAAATTGAGAAGTAAATCTAAATAAAACGAAAAAGAGCAAAGTTTTTAGTTCACATTTTTTAGCGCCGATTTTTCAACCATCACAAAACTCTTTAGGTATTCAAGGAAAAAAATGGCTGAATGACAGCTATTGTAATGACAATATGTCAAACCGCCATATTTATTTATTTATTTATTTAACGACTTTGGAAGACTTACAGCTAAATACAATGGAAATAAGTAACAGTTATTATTTGATTAAAGTGATCTTACTTTTGATAATTACCCTTATTTGAATTAATGGGTCTTCCTTATGATCGAAATGATCTGACTATGAATAAAATAATATGTGTGGTAATTCAATAATGTCTGGGCTTGAAACTGTGATTCAGTGTTTCGTCGCCGAGTAGTCGGAGATAGGAAACACCGACAACATCTTGGTTTAAAAATATCATTTGATTTCAATAGTAGCCTAAAGATAGGCATAATCAAGCCCCGTTAAGCGTTAATGCAATAGTAAAATGACTACTAAAAATTACTATAGTCCCATAAACTACGTTTTTAGCTCTACCTAACACACTGTATAATGTGGTCGACGATGGAGTCTACCTAGAGGAAGCCTTAACATGACAACATCACGCCTGTATTCACCGAAGAGCTTGGCAGAAGTGTACATAGGATACACCCAGATTTTGCCAGTTATGTTTAATTCCCATGTAATAGGAGGCTATTTATGACCACTAACCAAACACAAATTCGGACTCCGAGCTGTTGCAGATGTTAAACTTTGTCCGGTACGAGAATCGGACCCAGGACCTCATGCTTAGCAGTTTATACTTGCGACCTCTAGTCCGCCTAGGTAATCAAGGCCGAGGACCAGCTTTTGGAACGTCAAAATTACATAAGACAATCCCTTAAAAAGCCCACCCTTCGCCGCTTACTGGTGTTTTTGCTGGGAAGAAGAAGTGGCGGAACACAATCCCAAGAACACACAGGTAGACAGGTACGCAGCCTTAACTCAGCCAAATCTAAGATAACAGTCTAAAAATAAACCAATTATGACGTGACCAACACAGTTTTTAGTTTGTTGTCTAAAATGCCTCAACAAACATGAGTAGCCTCGCCCCCAACTAGTGGCGAAGGGAATCTAGCCCTAAAAACTAGACACCCTCTGTTTGCCACCCTGTCCATGATACGGGGTTAGCGCGCCCTAGTCGTAGTTAATTTAACGGGAAGTAACACGCCGCAATTAATTTAACGTATTAAATTTTGTATAATTATAAAACAGACACACAGAGAAAAAAAAATTGAAAAAATTGTTTTTTGATTGATTGTTTTTTTTTTTTTTTTGATTGATTGATTGATTGAAAGAATTGATTTGTTAGAAAGAAAAATTGCTGTTGAATTTTTCTATCTGGAATCTTACTTAGGGGCCTGATGTCTATTTTGACGAATAACGTCAAACTAATGACACATTTCCCATACAAAAACTGTCAAAGTTGTCAAATATTCGATCAATGACCGGTCATTGAGACACGATTGCAATAGCAGACTCGAGCCCCTGATGTCTACTTGTGTGCCTGATTGATAGCAATAAGATCTTCCCTAATTACATGGAACCAAGACAAAACTGGCGGAATGCGGGTGGTACTATCTGTGTGGTTCTTTCCTCAAAAGACCATCTCAGACACTAATCTGCATGGATCTTACATGATTTGACCAAGATAATGTCTGGACTTTAAAACAGACTATGACTTCTGAGTTTCTTTCGGTGTTTCTTCTCAGAGTAGTCAGATAGTGAAACTCCGATCTCATCTATTAGTTAAAAAAATTACGTGTAAAAGTGTTTTTGAAAACCTATTTAATGAAATAAATATCATTTGTTATTGTCATTTATCATTACTATAGGCACACCTCTGCTTTATCATATTTAATAAGTTTGTATTGTTTGTTTGTTTGTTGAAAACGTCGCGCAATTTCACCCGCATAATTCCCGTTTCCGTAAGAATACAGGGATAAAGTATAGCCGCCCAACGATGAAAGAGTTTTTCGAATCGGTCGAGTAGTTTTTATGTGTGTTCGTACAGTCAACAGCAAAAGTAGATGATCAAAATCAGAAATTCAATACTAATGAACGGAGTTCGCGCCAGAACTGTGTGGCGTCGAAGTGATTCAAAAGTATGTGATTGTAAATTATACCAAACATTTACTACCAGTACAGCTGCCATATGTCTGTGATCAGTTTTGACTCCAAAAGTTATAAACTCAATTCGCATCAGAACTAAGAAGTGAAAAAAAAATTCAAAACTAGTGAACAGCTAAAATCAAAAATTAAATGATGAAACTGAGGCCACGTAATCGTGAAGCAAATAATTCATCCATACGTATTTTTTTATTAACCCAGTAATTTAATTTGTTATGTTTAAAACAGCTGAATTTGATAAAAAAAATGCATAATTATTAAATATATTTAATATATTTCATCCAATTGAACCCCTAAAAAAAGCACTTGTTTCATTTTGAAATGTTTTTTTGGAAGTAGGTTGTTTTTTTTTGTAAAAATGTTTTAATTTTTCACTTTTAGTGGGTCAGTTTGTAATTTATCTAAGTTACAATAGCCCAATGACAACTGCTCATCACCTCTTACAACATATTGCTTTTCTCGATATAGGGACGTTAATTGTTGAGGAGTTCTAGTCCTAGTAAGATCCAGGAGATCTGGAGCTCCATGGTGAAGGCATCATCACCACTATGCATTTTGACAAGCTTAAATTACTTAGCAACTATATTAAAGTACCTAATCGAATCGCAACCCGTGAAATACTTAGGTATAATTGAGTAGTTCCGATGCCCTACTGTGGTCTTCATCATCAGTTCCACTTTAGCAAACGGTGCTTTCCGAGAGCGAATGCACGAGTTACTATACCAAATACCCAAATCGCTATAGGTGTTCCTATAACATTTGAGGTTTTCCCTCGATTTCCATAGGATCCCTTCATCAGATTCTGACTTGGTGTCAATGAGACCACAGCGAGAGTATACCCTTTCAAACAAAAAAAAATATTTTGCAAATCCGGCTATATATGACGAAGTTATGCCCAACATACATAAAAAATATACATATAAACATCCGAATTGATAACCTCCTCCTTTTTCAGAAGTCGGTTAAAAATAATATAATTCAAAAACTTTAGTAATTAAACTGGTTTTTTTTTGTAACTTCTGGCAATGTTTAAAAGTAGCTGATGTGATACAAAACGATAATTGAATAAAAATTATCATCTTTGCATGTTTGTGAATTTATGTCAATGTTCAAAAGTAGCTGATGTGATACAAAACGATAATTCAATGAATATTAATATCTTTGCATGTTTTTGAATTTGTGTCAATGTTCAAAAGTAACTGATGTGATACAACACGATAATTCGATAAATATTATTATCTTTGCATGTTTCGAATTTATGTCAATGTTCAAAAGTAGCTGATGTGATACTAAACGATAATTCAATAAATATTAGTATCTTTGCATGTTTTTGAATTTTGTATCAATGTTCAAAAGTAACTGATGTGATACTAAACGATAATTCGATAAATATTATTATCTTTGCATGTTTCAAATTTATGACAATGTTCAAAAGTAGCTGATGCGATAAAAATCATAACTCAATGATTGCTTTTGCCCAGTCGGCTACAATATATTAAAACCGGAAGGTAGATTGATATTTTACATTAATGAGCAGAATAGCTTTAATATAATCCTGAATATTGTATAGGTAGCAGATTTCCGTTGAAAACGTAAGAAAATTATATTTCTTGAACATTTACCTATATTATTTGAATGTATGAATTATTTACTAATCAATAAATTTTCAATAATATTATTAATGATTATAATAATATAATAATAAAAGCAATATTTTTTCATACTCATTAATGTAAAATATCAATCTACCTTCCGGTTTTAATATATTGTAGCCGACTAGGCAAAAGCAATCATTGAGTTATGATTTTTATCGCATCAGCTACTTTTGAACATTGTCATAAATTCGGAACATGCAAAGATAATAATATTTATCGAATAAACGTTTTGTATCACATCAGCTACTTTTGAACATTGTCATAAATTCGAAACATGCAAAGATAATAATATTTATCGAATTATCGTTTTGTATCACATCAGCTACTTTTGAACATTGTCATAAATTTGAAACATGCAAAGATAATAATATTTATCGAATTATCGTTCTGTATCACATCAGCTACTTTTGAACATTGTCATAAATTCGAAACATGCAAAGATAATAATATTTATCGAATTATCCTTTTGTATCACATCAGTTACTTTTGAACATTGACATACATTCAAAAACATGCAAAGATAATAATATTTATCGAATTATCGTGTTGTATCACATCAGTTACTTTTGAACATTGACACAAATTCAAAAACATGCAAAGATATTAATATTCATTGAATTATCGTTTTGTATCACATCAGCTACTTTTGAACATTGACATAAATTCACAAACATGCAAAGATGATAATATTTATTCAATTATCGTTTTGTATCACATCAGCTACTTTTAAACATTGCCAGAAATAACAAAAAAAAAACCAGTTTAATTACTAAAGTTTTTGAATTATATTATTTTTAACCGACTTCTGAAAAAGGAGGAGGTTATCAATTCGGATATTTATATGTATATTTTTTTATGTATGTTTGGGCATAACTTCGTCATATATAGACGGATTTGCAAAATTATTTTTTTGTTTGAAAGGGTATACTCTCGCTGTGGTCTCATTGTCACCAAGTCAGAATCTGATGAAGGGATCCTATGGAAATCGAGGGAAAACCTCAAATTTTATAGGAACACCTATAGTGATTTGGGTATTTTGTATAGTAACTCGTGCATTCGCTCTCGGAAAGCACCGTTTGCTAAAGTGGAACTGATGATGAAGACCACAGATGGGCATCGGAACTACTCAATTATACCTAAGTATTTCACGGGTTGCGATTCGATTAGGTACTTTAATGTAGTTGCTAAGTAATTTAAGCTTGTCAAAATGCATAGTGGTGATGATGCCTTCACCATGGAGCTCCAGTTCTCCTGGATCTTACTAGGAGAACTCCTCAACAATTAACGTCCCTGTATCGAGAAAAGCAATATGTTGTTAGAGGTGATGAGCAGTTGTCATTGGGCCATTGTAACTTAGATAAATTACAAACTGACCCACTAAAAGTGAAAAATTAAAACATTTTTACAAAAAAAAAAACAACCTACTTCCAAAAAAACATTTGAAAGTGAAAAAAACCTTTAATATTTTTCACTTTGTAGTGTTTTTTTGGAAGTTGGTTGTTTTTTTTTTGTAAATAAGTTTTTATTAATGAATATTGTGCTGTTTTAGGGGTTCAATTGGATGAAAGGCAGATATTAAATATGCATTTTTTTTATCAAATTCAGCTGTTTTAAACATAACAAATTAAATTACTGGGTTAATAAAAAAATACGTATGGATGAATTATTTGCTTCACGATTACGTGGCCTGTTTCATCATTTAAATTTTGATTTTAGCTGTTCACTAGTTTTGAATTTTTTTTTCACTTCTTAGTTCTGATGCGAATTGAGTTTATAACTTTTGGAGTCAAAACTGATCGCAAACATATGGCAGCTGTACTGGTAGTAAATGTTTGGTATAATTTACAATCACATACTTTTGAATCACTTCGACGCCACACAGTTCTGGCGTGAACTCCGTTCATTAGTATTGAATTTCTGATTTTGATCATCTACTTTTGCTGTTGACTGTACATACAACAAAAAATAAAACCGACTTAAAAAACACTAACCGGTGTAAAATAACTCTAAATTAGGAAGTCTGTGGCTTTGGTGGTTTTGTCTTATTCATGATGGGCCACCGACTTCCGAATTTAGAGTTATTTTACACCGGTTAGTGTTTTTTTAAGTCGGTTTTATTTTTGCAAAAAAGTTTTTATTTTTCCATTTTTAGTTGTTCCCATACAAATATTTACCATGAATTTATTTTATATTGTTAATTGTTAACAATACATGTCAAGGTAATAGGGTTATCTACTTATCCCTATCAAATGAAACTTAACATACGTAACGGTCGAAATTTAGGTAGGTATATTGTACACATCTGCGTACCCCTCAGAACATACAGGCGTGATGATACGTCCTGATGTTGTATAAACAATAAACAGCAATCACGACAGATTTGCCGTCTATTTTTGAAGAGTCCCATTCTATATCTCCGAAGATCAGCACTAGATCTTCACCAAATTAAAATGGGACCACCTCAGGAGTATACACTTTCAAATAAAAAAAGAATTTTGAGAATCGGTTCACAAATGGCGGAGAAATCAGGTAACATACATAAAAAAAAATACATACACACGAACATAGAACCTCCTCCTTTTTTTGAAGTCGGTTAAAAATACAAATCTTTCCTTTTATAATATTATAACTGTAGGTAAAGGGTTACAAAAGTTTTATTGGGTTTAACCGTATGAAATTTCTTAGTAGTTAATTAGCTGCCCCAAGTTGGCATTTATGCCGATAAGCTCGTTTACATGGGACTTATTTCTACATAATTAATTGGCAAAATGTGGGTGTAGGCCTGTAGGTACTTAACTGTAGAAACAGCTCTACCACACCTTTCGGGAAATACAGACACGATGTTTCGTGATATTGTCTTTCCATCATGGTGGAAAGACAATATTATATGACCTTATCCGTTGCTTTCTTTTACCAGGAAAATCATGGTCAAGAGCAAGCTCATCTCTAATAAAAATTAAAAAAGTTGGAATTTTATGAAAGAAGTTGGAATGCAAGCCGTAAAAGCTCGCTGGCCAAGCAAAGCTGGCTATAAAATAAGAAAGAATTTAAAAAATAGCATTAACGTATGTTAAATTCTCTATAAGTACTTAAAATATTACTGACTTACCAATCGAGTATAGAAATAAAACTAACTAAGTACATAGTTTCTAAATTTGAAACTTAAACATTTAAAATAGGAATCCCTTGCATTCATAATTCTCAGCCATCGGTGACTCACCGCCATAAACAAAAACTTAACACCGTAAACATAAAAACTCTATGGTTAGTGACGTGCCATTAGAAATAAAGCCATAGTTCATAAATAAGTAATAATAAATACAATATGGAGGCTCCTGGTTATTATTTATCTTGGAGATATCACGTGATGTCGCGTGGATGGCTAGACTTCGCGGGTATGGTGCCTTTGTAAGCGAGGAAGATGATAAGGGAGTAAATCCAGAGTCTAGACAAAAAGTAGAGGTTTAAGCGGTTTTCTTTGTAAGGATAATTTAGAATAACATAAAAAAAAGCTAATTTGTCAAATGTTTTACGATAGAACATGGAAATAATGGCTTAGTAGACAGATCGGCGTGAAGTCATTTAGTCAAAAGACCGTGTTTTTTAGTGATTATCTGTCTGGAAATTATGTCTAATTTTTGGTTTTTCTGTAGAGGTTGTAGTTAGACGTATAATTAATATAAGTTTGAAATTACCAATCCGCTATGATTACCACGTCAAGCAGGAAACAAAACTTCACATGACCAAAATGATTTTTGAATACTTTTAAGTAGTTTTTGCCTCAATCTAGTCAAAGTCAAATTTATTTATTTGCTTACATTACTGCAGGAGATAGGTTTAACTTCACGGCACAAACTAGATACAGCCTGTATCTTGGTGACCCAAAGAAATTGTAGTAGATTTGTGGGAGATATTTAATCCATTTACTTTTCCGTTTCTTCGGCCCCCCGACCCGCTGACACTAAGGCCTCATCCTATAAATTTTACGGCGCTAAAGTTCGCGGCAGCGTGGCTATGTGATTTGATATCGTCAAGTTTATTGTCGCTGTTACACGATATTTATGATATGTGTCGAATTTTAACGTGATTTGTGTCTGGTGACTCTTGTCATGTGGTGACAAAGAAGGGATCATCAACCTGAGGTATGAAGAAAGCTGTAGTTTTCATATTTTTGTTTTAAATAAAGTAAAATTCTGTCTGGAATTTCTCAGTGGTAACCCAGAGTCTGGATTTGTGCCCGATTGAAGGCAAAAGTCTCGTTCCCTATTACATGGGACCTTAACGTAACTGGGGGTGTACTTCAGATACACCTCTGCCTAACCCTTTGGGGATTACAGGCGTGATGTTATGTTTGTTAGAGTTATCGCAGTCGTATAACTATAGGCAACTAACGAAAGCTATTAAAAAGGCAGATGTAAGTGAAGACGGAACGTTCTAGAAGATCTTATTGGTTCTTCAGAAAGGTCAGGTGCTAAGTACTTGCAACCGGCGTGTGTGTATGGCAACTTGTATGAAGCGAATGAAGTTGTGTAAGAATTGTAGCCGATGGCGCTCTGTAGTTTCTGCCAAGCAGTGGTGGGCCGAGCGAGCGGCGCTGCCAAGTAAAGACACGCATCTCTGACAATTATCACTTGCGTCAAAACTTAAACTAAACGAGTCCAGCTCAGAGGTTAAAACTTTAACAGAATTTATAAAGGTCAGATTGTGTAACACTTTTTAGCTAAAGTTCTTTTCCCTTAAGAAATTGTCTAGGAATAGGTTGATTACACTGGTTAATTAGACAATTGTATTTTTGCCTAGTATCTACATGGTACCTAAATATAGGATTTTACTAACGTCTAAGAGAATAAAACGAAAAATTATTAAAGTGAAGCCTAAATAACTAGGATTTAAAAAAATCAACGTATTCTACGACAAGGACACCACACATTGAAACACCCTGATTTCTAAACTATTTTTCCCTGTATCTTATAGATCAGTATCACTGATCAGAGTTTTAGGAAGTTTTATTTATCTCATAAATTTCCTCAAGAGTTCGGTTATCAAATGCAAAACATCATGTTTTCGACTGGTAGTTACAGAGTCCACGCACGTTTAAACAAGCAAACAGCCGGTCGATTCAGTAAAAGTCACGCCGTAAAAACTTGAGTGAAGTGAACTGTCAATGCCTAGCATTAGTATCTTCTTCTTATCGTGTGGTTAGTAACTAACCTGGTGTCAGAGTTTTAATGCCGCCCATAGGCCTCTGACTTGGCATCACATGCTCTCGAGAATAGTCTCTCAGGCATGCCGGTTTATCACGATATTTTCCTTCACCGTTTTTGAAGCAAGTGGTAATTTAACAATACGCAAACGCACATAAATCCGAAAAGTCAGCATTAGTATGGAATGACAGCTTAATTCGCTCTCACTTCGCGTACATTTTCACGCGGTGATTTGACCTGATTCGCACTGCTGTTTAGGTTTCTTTAGCCGTATATGGAATCAGCTGTTTGTCAACTGTTAAATGTTATCGAGTAGAATTTGTAATATTGCTGAAAATGAAATACACTTGACAGTTGCCAAACAGCTGATTCCATATGCGCCATTTTCTTTTTATTGTCAATTGCGATAATACAAATAGAATTTGTAATATGGCTAGGCCTGCAGGGCACAAAAGCGTAATATTATGTTTCCTATTAAAATAAAACGCGTCCCTCTTCGTACAGTAGGTAGGTACCAGTTGTTACAAGTAATTGCCATACATTGAACTTGCAGTCTGTCTGTCTGTCGCGAATTGATGTCAAGTGGCAATAGTTACGTAAGCCACGGTCACGGACGATGCACCCGATGAACTCGGACAAAGGGTAAGCAGAGTTGTAGGGTACGAACTGGTTCTTGGAGTTTTGGTTGTAAAAAGGGGGTTGAGATGATCCTACTAATATTATAAATGCGAAAGTTTGTTGTACTCTATCACGCAAAAACTACTGAATGGATTGTAATGAAACTACAATAATATACATCAGAATAACATATCTATAGGCTATAAGTAACTACTCGAAATACTAATCCTGCGCAGACGAAGTCGCGAGCTAGTCTTAATAAAAAAACACTAAAAAGTATAAAATAACTCTTTAGTTTCAGAAGTCTGTGGGTTTGGTGGTTTTGTTTAACATTCATTATTTTCCAAAAAAGGTAGATACAGTCGAACATATACAACCTTCTCCTTATTAGAAGTCGGTTAAAATATTGTATGAGGTCACCGTTTTCCTATCTAACTAGAGATTTTTATTGAAATTATATATAAAAATAATCTGTTAGTGATGTACCTATTAGTATGAGTATCTATAAGCCGTAAGCTATATTAATGAAAATTAACATAACAAAAGTGCTTTGAAATATCTACCTACCTTTGTACTCTGTCAAAAGAGTTTAAATGTTAATTGTTGTTAATGTTTTAAATCCAAAAATAAGAAAAATGCCATTTTCATTTCATTTTGATCATTGGTCTCGTAGTCATAAGCGCTTGAGCTGAGCATAAGGTCCTAAGTTTGATTTCCAGGTCGAACAAAGTTGTTAAGTTAATCATCTGGAATTGCTCAGTAGTAGCCTGAGTCTTGTTTTGTGCCCGATTGATGGCAAAAGGATCGCCCCTATTTCATGGGATTTAAATATACCTAACTGGTGAAATTTAGGCACACTTCTGCCTAAACTTTCGGGTTATAATATACGTATGGTGGTTGTACTTAGACTTTTTGTCTATCTATCAGTTTGTTTGAGGTAATCTCCAAAATCAAAAGTCATTAATTCAATTTAGGCTGAGAATCAGTACTTTCTCAACGTCAAAAAACACATAGAAAGTCCCTGCAAAATCAGCTCTTTTTTAACCGACGAAAAAACTGAAAATGCTCTCAACACACATATATATATTTTAAAGTCAAAATTCACATAGGACGGTACCCCAAAACGCGCGCCCTTCACAGCTTCCTATAGTGTTTTTGCTAAGAAGAAGTGGCGGCACAAACTCCCCAGCGACACGTCTGTCTGATTAGCTAACAAAACTTGAATATGCAGAATATTTGCCGAAACGGCTGGACTGATTTTGACAGGATTTTCACTAGTAGATGATAGCGTATGTTGTAAATAGTATCTTTGGGTACTTTAAATTAAGAAATAAGATATTTAATTTGGCCTTTTTTCGACTATGTTGGGATTCGCTTCTAGCTTAACCTAATGCAGCTGAATACCAGTGTTCTACATGAAGCGACTGTCTGATCTCCACAACCCAGTAACTGGGTGACACTGTAACCCTTTGTTAAAAACAATACATTATTGAATTCCGACAAAGCTAGTCAATAATAAAAATCTAGCTTCTTTCTGTCACACGAAACATTGCAAAACCCTGACCTCTGTAGCACAAGTGGTTCAATTAGACCGGACATGACGTCAGCACGCACTTCCGGCCGCTAATTATGGTCGTCTGCGTCCACGGGACATCCTGAAGGGTGCATTATTACTGTACAGTGTACATATCAATTATTTACAAAGACATTATTGTTTTAACTTGGTTTGTTGGGTTATGGTAGGAAGAAATAATAATATCAGCTTGTCTCATACTTACAGAGAAGGCAGCAGCATTGATCACAATGCTTGCTCGAGGCAAGTTTGAGTTTTTTTTTTTTTAATATTATAAACCAGTGCTTAACTGCAATCCCACCTGATGGTAAGCAGTGATGCAATCAGTGATGGTGAAGCGCACTAGTTTATTAAGAGCCTATTCACTCTAGCCTTGAAGACACCTAAATTATAATCGGACGGGAAGACCGCAGCAGGCAAGTTGTTCCAGTCCTTCGATGTACGCGGTATAAACGACGAAGCGAATCGCTTTGTCCGAATCGTGGGAGTGCCAACGATGTAAGGGTGGACACTCGCCGTACTGATGCCGGCTGAGCTTGTGATGTTATAGAGGGAAATCTCTGGATCTCCTAAACCGATTTTGAACATTCTTTTACTAATAGAAAGCAGTGGCAACGTGTACAGACGCCAGCACATCAAGTTACCCCGATGTCCATGCTGAGCTGGACTCCCATTTGCTGCAACCTTAAGACGCACACCGCACACTGTATCATTCATCGTTCATTGTTTTTATCACTTTTGATTTTATATTGTGTATTTGTCTGTGTCTTTTGTGTGTACTAAATAAATGTTTTATCTATCTATCTTCCACCTGGCGTTAATCCCGGCTATTGCCAGGGTCCGCCTTCCGACTGAGCTTCTTCCACTTTGCCCGATCTTCAACATCCTTTTCAGTCAGGCCATTGGCTCTCATGTCAGACTTGACGACGGCGACGTCCAGCCAGCGTTTGCGAGGGCGACCACGGGACCTCCAATGGGGTTGGGGCTTCCAAGAACAGCCATATACATGCATCTCCGACCAACGTACTCGATAGGGCGGCGCATGATGTGGCCAAACCATCGCAGACGACACTCTTGCAGTTATTCTCCCACGTCGCGGACACCAAGACTACCCCGGATGAATGAGTTGCGTATGCGATCGGATCTATCTATCTATCTATGTGTCAAATTTTCTCAATTTAATATGAACCTTATTCTGTTTGGCATAAAGTTGAAAAAGGATCAAAGAAATTTGACACACTGGGGTAACTTGCTGTGCTGGCGTCTGTACATACAACTCGATTCCTATCAGCTTCCCTTTAGATATTCGGAAGAGCAACTCTTGCGCTACCTATTGATTAATGACAGCCACACTCTAGTATTGCCAAATAGAAGGCATTTAAGTACACATCAGGTATACAGGATGGTAGGGAAGACCGATGACTTCAGGAGAGACAGCAAATAGTCATACGAATACTAGGTTTTTTTTTTGTCGGCTTCCCTGTTAAGAAAATTGACTCCTCGCTACTGATAGAAAGTCAATATTTGAACGTGTTATTATTTTTAAAAAATAAGAGGGGGTGGGGGGGATGTTAAAATACGAAATGTACGTGGCTAGTGGCTAGGTCGTATAGCCAACATAGTTGAGAAAAGGCCAGACTTTGTTTTGAAACGAATATGTTAAACAGGACAGACACAGATAAAGGACCACTGGGTTCATACCCCGTTTATTATATTATATGCACTTTCATTGCTTGCCAATAAGGAACAAAGTCAAGTCTTATAGGCAAAATGGGAATATGTAGGGTGGAAAGAACATCGATGCACCTCCAGATGCAATGAGTTCTCTACACATCATTGTGAAGTCAGCTTTCCCAGATTTCCATGTTTTACCTGATGTACTTTTCACTTTAAATTGTATATAAAAGGGTCATTTTTGTCCAAATTATAAGATTTTTAATTCAAATGTGCTGTACTAATTAATGTTCCATACGACTCAATGGTAGCGCCCCGCAGAAGAGTCCCGATCTACCCCTGGTAGCGACTAGAACTTTAACTTTAAGCCGTTTTGTGCTTACTGATAATTTGGTTGTTTAACTATAAACCCGAAGCTTTAACTGGTATTATCTTTATAAAATAAGTGACTTGTTTACTTATAGAGGAAAAATCTCATAAGGTTTAATAGGATTGATAAGTTTGTCAAGTTTGTTTTTTTTTCAACAGTGTTTAGCAAAAATAACAGCATAAGTAATAAAATTTTGGAAATTTCAATGCAGAGGGGTCAAGAATCATATGTAAATAGAACATTGTCGTGACAGTATGTCCGAAGATTTTCCTTTACCCTGTATTATATATATAAGTACTCCTTTGCCTTACTTTTCGAGGAATACAAACGTGATGTTTGGTCTGAAAGAATTGGTATTATAGGTACCATTATATTATTATGTCCCGCTGGTGTAAAGACGATGTAAAGCGACGCAACGTCCGTTTCATGAAGACATTTGACGAGTAGTCTGTTACCTAACCAACTTCACCTAAAACGTCATATTGTGTGTTTTTGATATAACTAGATAGTTTTAATGAATTAGGAAGTGATTCGAATAGTTTGTAATATACAGTTTTTTGTTTGTAGGTAGGTACCTACTATTGTCATTACTTACAAGTTTTAAAACGTTGGTAGGTAGGTACTACTTAGCGCAAGTTTTATTCTTTTTCAACAAGGCGACAAAACTCCTAACAAAAATCAAGAATATGAAAAATTCATCGCGGCTCACACAGCCGCCACAAAATCTAAACTTGAGATCCCTCATCACCACGAGTGCCCAAACCGTCGCATGGCAACACTGAAAAATGCATTCGCGAGACAAAAGCAGGCTATTACCGTCCCAGGATTAGCCCTATTGACACTACGTTACCAATTAAAAAGGGAGGGGTGCCTTTTCGTCTCGGTTTTTTTCAGCAGACGGTTTTTCAGGCCGCGGGCGTCCACCCCCACATTTCCCCCTAACCCCCCGTGGCTGTACAGAAAAATCAATAACGCAGCACTTTTTTCCGCGCGTAAAGCATGCACCGACACGGCGCGCCGCTGTGTGTGTGTACCGCCACGCACACACGCGCGCGCCGCATTGGGTTGCCAGCATTTTTTCCATTCGCATTAAAATTTGCTCACAGCGACATCGACATTCACAGTGAAGACGTCCCTGCCTTTGAGTAGTCGAATGCACCTGAAGGGCTTACGCAATACTCCACGCTCCCTTTTAATACAAATCGTATACAATATCGAGCTTACCAGCGTCTTCACATAAATAACATTTACACTCTACAACTACTTTCAAAATAAAATGAAATTTGTAAACGCTAGGAATATCAAAAATGCTCTTCAACATTTCCAAGACGTTAAAGCGCTAACGGAAAACAATTTTAAAACATTCTATGATCAGGCTTTTGTTCAAATTCTCTACAAGAGATCGCCATAACTTGTGCTCTTAAAAGGATTGCGGTAAAATGAGGAGTGGATTCAACAAGAAAAAGAGTGCAGACGTACTTATGTACCTAGGCGGGTACCGACTCTTGTGGCTTCTGTTTAATTCTATAAAGCCACGGAACAGACGACCTTGTAGGTGAACTGAATGGCATCGTTTCCGTGATCTCTGTTTGCGGCTCATCCGATAACTTAAATGAATAGGCGTTGAAAGCTTTTGGAAGCATCGCCGGGATCCAGAGCATATCATTTGCATAGATTCCTAACGCTCGATGCGCGACAACCGCACAACACTAATTGCTAACGCAGACTAACGTAAAAAAAGCATCACATTTAAAAAAGGAACGCTTTGCACATTTTTATTTCGCGTTCGCAATGACAGAGGTGAATCCGTCCCGCTCGCGCGCCATTGTTGCTCGCAGCTCGTCATCACTCCATCTTTGTCTGCCGCGCGAGTTTTTTTGAACGTGCAAAAATATAAAAAACACCGAATCGCGTCGGTGGTGGGGCGCGTGTTCGCCGCTGCACTTGTGTGCGTCGCCGCGATAATGCTTGTTTTAGGGCTTTGCCCCGATCATAAGTCAATACATGCCCCAAGTTTGTAAGCGTACCAATAGTGAAGTGCTTAAAAGCTAACAACGCGAAAATTCTTAACGTAAACAACTAGAAATACTGAAATTCGCTAACATTTGAAAGTTGTGCTTACGTTTAAAATGTTGCGCCAGCTTCTTGCTGGCTAGAATGGACGGTATAAGTTTAAAGGAACGACAGAGAATGTATTCACATTGATTCAATACCTAATTACGAACAGCTCGAAAGCATTCACAAGCTCTTGAAAACCCATCCAGCGTAACAAACAGATAATAATTAGCTCAGATTGTATCTCATCTATTTCCCGCCGACCGAAAGTGTCTACGACACTGTCCAAATCTATTTTCGTTAGATAGAATAAAAAGACTTCGGCACACCTTTCTCTGCACCTTTCACTCACTTACAATTAGCGCTCTGTTAATCATAAGATAACAAGTCCAGACTACTTTTTTCTTACGTGCCAAATTGGACTAGGTCGATCAATCGAACAGTAGACTGCAATTTGGCATGCAGGGCTGGCAGACTGTAAAGAAAGAAAACAGAAGTTAGAAAAATATTGTATTTGGGGCAAGACTAAACTGGGGGTCGAGTCTGCTATTGCAATCGTGTCTCAATGACCGGTCAATCATCGATTTTTTACGTATAACGTCAAACTTATGACACATTTCCCATACGAAAACTGTCAAAGTTGTCAAATATTCGATCAATGACCGGTCATTGAGACACGATTGTAATAGCAGACTCGAGCCCCTGGAGGGACAAGAGACTAGAATAGAATCGAATACTCTTTACTGTACACCATAAAAACTTACAAATACTACCACACAGACACTACACACACACACTACACTCACACACTCACTAGCACACTAAAACAATTGAAAAAGGATAATTTAGACCTCTGTCTCACATCACACTTCACTTGCTTTGCAGAAACAATCATGCCTACTTATCAACAACCGTCGCCTTTTCAAATAACGTTTTCAAAACGTTATTTGAAAAGGTGACGGTTGTAGGGTACCTACTTATGAGTCTAGCTACAACCTCAGGGTCTTTAAGTCAAGAGGTTACAAAAATATTTCTACTATCTGTCTGTGTTCAACCCTTTGACGTTACTTTATTATGAATTTAAATTTATGAAATTGATTTGTATTTATGGCATTGTATTACTTGTTTATTTGAATTTATGTCACAGGCATGATTTAGAATTTTGTATTTATGACATTTTATAAGTAACGCATTATTTAAATAGACAGGAGAATTTATGATATTGCATGAGGTTTACGTTGTAATTTTTTGACATTGTATTATTATTTCATTAAAATCACATTATTAAATTGTATAATTTTCACATGCCTAACTTGGTGCAACACAGTTGACTTCACATTTAATTGACAACTGGAAATATATGACTATGTACTGTGTTGAGCAATAAACATTTGAATTTGAATTTGTCACTTTGTCGATGCTCCTGTTTCTATTGTGATTAGTGTGATTCCTTTACAACGTGTTTTTTTTTATATCCCATAACTCTAGGGTATGATTGAGACCATATCAAAGAATCAACTGGCATGTGAATTATGTTTCAATTGTCCTTTTTTTTTACTATCATACAAAATAATTCGACAAAGTCACGATGATTAATGTAAAACACCCTTACCTAAATGAAAGAAAAGTGACGTTAGAAAGAAGATTCGCCGTACTGGTGACAATTTTTGAACTAATTAATAAAAATAATATTAATAAAACTTACTTAATAATAATATTCCACGACTATTCACACAACGCCATCTAGCTAGTCCCAAGCTAAGCAGAGCTTGTGTTACGGGTACTAAACAACTGATAATTTAATTATGATTGATGATATCTCCGAAACTATGCATTTTTGGACCATCTATTCTAGGAGTTTTAGCATTATAATTTTTTACCTACAGAATATAACCCTAGAGTTATGGGATATAAAAAAAAACACCTTGTATATAGTACGCGTGCAGGTGACGCAGTACTTAAAAAAACGTCCCATCTTAAAAAAACTGCTTACCTTACCACCGAACATCAGACATCCCTGGTGCAGCCCGGAGCCCGTTACCACACGCATAATAGTTGCAAATCCATTGATTATTTTGATCCATTAGTTGGTTGGTTACGGACACAAACCGCAGACGCCACGAACTGTTCTTTCTCTGAATAAAATAATGTGACCGTGAACACAACGGTTTGAACCACATGTTAATAGCGAACATTAAAACAAAGACACTGATTGTGTGATTGTAACGTTCTAATGTTTGTTATACCTAAACGCTTCTTTAAAATTGCGTCACTTAATTTTTTTGCGTAAATTTTATTATTACAAACAATGATATTAAGTATAAGTAAAAAGGTGTAGATAGGTTATAAGCGCTCAGCAAGCGACACGTTAAAATGTGGCTAACTAGCCATACTTCACCTCAGTGTTGCGTCGCGCCGTCAACGGACGCGTGTGTGCGTTAAGTGTGCCGTTTCTGAAGATCGAATGTTGTTTAGGTAACCTATCTACACCTTTTTACTTATAATATCATTGATAACAAAGAGATTTAACATACTAAAGACAAAACATACGATGAAATATCATAGATAAAGTGTGATTCCATGTCTCAGTGTCCCCATCTAGCATAATATAGTAATATTGGAGCGACAGCGGAGTGAACTAAACTAGACTAATCACTGGGCCGCAAGTATTGAATGGCTTTGAAATTATTAACACGAACAGAAATCCTTCAACTTTGAAATCCGAGGAAATTTTATCTTCATCCGCGGTCTAACTTTAAAAAGACTGAATCCCTATAAAAAGCCTCAAGATTGAGCGGAAAAAGTTCAGTGAAGATTAATCTAATCTTCGCATGCAACAAAATCGTTGAACTAAAGAATGATTTAATAAAACCCGGCGCGGGTTGCACATCGTAGAAAATTTCCTTCTCTTTCTCTCGAAAAGCGACGAAAAAAAATCGCCGTCTCCAACGCCGACCTTACGCAGACATCTTTTTATTGCGAACGTGCCCCTGGCCTCACTCTTTCTTACCTCATAACACAGTTTCTCTTGCCTTTTTCCCGTTTTTTTACTCCATTCAACCCCCGCCCGGTGTGTGTAGAAAAAACTTTGTGGCCTCGTAAAAGTCCACTTCTGTGCGAAAACTTGCGTTGTTTTGAATTTAGAACTTTTGTTTCGTCTTTGGTGATATTCTTTTTTTTTTTTTTAGTTGGTGACTTTGGAATTATTTAGATTACAATGTTCGGCGTCCGTCTTGGCGGGTTTTTATTATTTGTGTTTTGTTTTTTACGCCGTCATTCTGGTCAGTGGTGATTCTAGTAAATTGGTAATTTTAACTTTTCACATGATTTTCCTCTTTTAACTTAAAAAGGTCAAAAAGTTGATTTGACAGAAAACAATAATTAGCAAGAATTTGTTTTTGTTGGTACTTATATTGGTATCGAAGTTATTTATCGATTTGATCTAGTAAATATTAATTGTTATTTACTTAATCTCTTAATCGTTCAGAAATTTAAACATTAGCAACTAACTAGTTAGGTAACTCAAATCTCTAATATTTTCTTACGGAACATTTTAAACCCTTGCGTTCAGCGTAATTGCTCGGTTTATTAAAAAATCGTATAAATACTAAGTCTTTTCATCAAACTTTAATGAAAGGTAAGTATTTCATTAGTGAAAAAGAGGAATTCATTTGAGAATTATAATTACGGCTTCGTTACGTTGCCGAATATAAATAAAAAAAGGCTTTTAGCTTGCTATATTAAAAACTATAAACGGATAATTTTCATGAATCTGGGCCAGTTTAAAACTTCAAAATGCTTTTCGCGGAAAACTAACAAGCGCTAGATTTTTATCCGTTTGATAAAGTGCGCATTGGCAACAAAACAATTTCATTATTAGACTGTTTTCTATGCCCAAGGACTGGAATTAATCCAAGGGAATGTGTACAAGAAGAACAAGCGAATAATTTTTCAAGTAGGTTTCATTTTAATTAATCTCATGCCTGGCAGGCGCGCTTGCTTCCCATTTCAAAACTAAACCCAAAACAATTGCGCATCGTTCGAATTTTAAAAACTGGATACGTGATACATGTCATACATGACATCGGAGGGGCCCGCATACCGTTATCTAACTACCCCTAGCACAACGGCCATTATAAAAAGACCTATAGGACAGCCCAAAGCCCCCCTTCGCTCGCCTTATTTTGTTGGGAATCGGGGCGGGGCGGGAGGTCGAGTACTCCTGGTGTGTAATGCACATTTTTGCATGGAGCTTCGCGATCGGGCTGGGCTCAGCTCAGCCCTGCAAGCACACACACTAAAACGAGTTGTGTTTATGTGTGGGTTGGCATATGTACACGTACATCGTGGATGGATTCTGTTTTGTAGGTTTTTTTAATTGACCAAAATTTTGTTCATTCCCGATATTTTGCTTTAAAACCTACATGAAGCTATTGGATTTCTAATAGGTTATGGTAGTGTTTGAGAATTAAAAGTACCCTGACGACACCAGAAGGTTAATTTCCGTATCTTCAAGAACATTCTGTCAAAAATACGTCAAAAATATCCCTACATTTTTTACATTGATAGTCGCTGCGATGAGATTGCGACCACATTCTGTACGTCTTTAATTACGGGAACTGGCCTTAAGATATTGCAAGAACCTCGATAATAATAAGAATGCTAAAATTACGATTAAAACTAGCCTGGTAGTCTTTATGCCTTGATGTAATTAGCTATTACGAGAATTTTAGCTAGTAGTATCGCAAGCATCGTTATCGTCTGTGATGTGTAAAAACAAATGCATAACTACCTGCATAGAATTCATTTTCAAAGCCCGACAAAGAATAAAAGCTCTACTACATACATAACTGCAATTGATTTCCCCAATACATATAGGTAAACTCGAGTCATACTAATCGAGAGTGACGCTCGAAAAAATCACAACCCCTGGACGCAGACGAGGGGGGGGGGGGACAGGGTGGCAACAAGGGGGGTGCAGGTGGGGTTGCCAGTGTTTTTATTTTTCATGATTGGTGGATTGCAACGGGAGTAATGATCGATGGAATTAACGTGCGCCACTGGCCACCGCGGGGGCTTGGGTTTTTAAAATTTTCGAATGCTTTATGTTTTAAAAATGGAATTCGATTGGAAATGAAGGTTTTTTAAACGGTTTTTTAACGTTGAGAGGGTGGTAAATGTGAGTTTTATATCGAGGCAAGTAAATCAACTATAACTATGAATGAATTGGACCAACACCTTACTTAATCTGTCAAAGAGAGTACCTACTTACCTACTACTAAGAATTATCACTTATCAGCTAGTAAAGCAGATCTGTTTGGGTATAGAAGACTTCTTTCTTTCTTCAGAGGTGCCAGCATAGCCATGCAGCCAAAGTTTGATGAACTGCCTAGAACTGACAGAGGCATTCTTAGAGTAAACCCAACACAGGTCCTTCATACTAGACTAGTATAATGTAGCACCTCACTGAAATTTTACCTACATATCTTGATATAAATACAGTAAGTAGGCATTAGTCATCAACATAGGGTATTCAAATATCAAAATCATATTTAATGCATAGATCTACAAAGAGAGCTATAAAAGCCGCAAAATTCAATAGAATCCGTTCGATTACGTTTCAATCCATAAACCGAGCCGTCGCCACTCATAAAAATATCCGAACGCATAAAAATTTTCCACCGCTGCATTTTTTTTTTTATTATTTCCCTGCAGCACAGGCACTGATATTGGGTTATACTATTCCTATAGGTATTTCGATGCCGTTTACAAATTAAACAGACGGGATGTTTACATACCTCCCTTCACCCCGTCACCCCCTGTATGTAGCCTTACATAAATACGCATACAATGATTTATACTCCATACACATTTGGCATAATTGAAAAATGGCCGGCGTAATGGCGGACGGCGGACACTGCAAATAATAAGCTTTTAGGGTGACGCAACGAAATGTTTGGACTAATTAAGCGATTAATGTGGGGTAGTATGTTTTGTTATGATGGTTACCGACATAGGTTTAAAGTTAGCAAGCTTCTTGCTATGGTTCAAAGACATTCAATAATAAATAAATAAATATTCCACATCTTTCACACAACGCCATCTAGTCCCAAGCTAAGCAGAGCTTGTGTTATGGGTACCAAACAGCTGATAAACACACTTATATATTTATTATAGATTAATAACACCCAGACACAGAACAAATGATCGTGCTCATCACAGATACGTTTGTCCTGGGTGGAAATCGAACCCACGACCTCCGGCATAGCAGTCAGGGTAACTAACTACGAGACGAACAGGCCAGTCAAACTAAAATAACTTCAGTAAATATCATAAATCTCTTCGCTATGGTTAAAGAAAAGTTAACGACTGCAATATTGTTCAAACATAATTACGCTTGTAATTTCTGAATGATTAAGCAGTACGACCGACGTTTTGCCAGTTATGTTTAGGTCCAATGTAATAGGGAGCGAGACTATTGCCAGCAATCGGGCACAAATCCAGACTCTGGGGCTGCTAGTGTAAAATTCCAGATGGAAAAAAACCGACCAAGAGTGTGTCGGGCCACGCTCAGTGTAGGGCTCCGTAGTTTCCCGTCGGTCACAATGAGTGTTCAAAATGCTTGCATATAGGACGATTATACTACAAACAGTCCAGAAATTATTTTGCACAACTTTTTGTTTTTTTGTACAAAATCTGTTGTTTCCATCCATGTTCAAAATAATTTTCCTAGAAAGTCCTTATAAAGTTCTACATTTCAGATTTTTTTCATATATTCTAAACTTATGTTTCAAAAGTTACTTATGGGGGGGGGGAGACACATTGTTTTTTACTTTTGTAGCGATTATTTCCGAAATTATTGACATTATCAAAAAATGATTTAAGTAAACCCCTATTCATTTTTAATGACCTTTCCAACAATATATCACACGATAGGGTTGAAATTAAAAAAAAATCACTTTCCACTTTACATATAGGGGGGCTACCCTAATATTTTTTTTCCAATTTTTATTATACCACTTTGTTGGCGTGATTAATATACATATTGGTACCAAATTTCAGCTTTCTGGTGCTAACGGTCACAGAGATTAAGCGAGGACGGACGGACGGACAGACAGACATGGCGAAACTATAAGAGTTCCTAGTTGACTACGGAACCCTAAAAACTTAATAATGCTTTGCCTGACTCGGGGATCGTACCCGGGACCTCCTGCTCATCAGTAGGGCTTGTGACCACTAGACTAACGAGGCACTTAACATTATTACAATCAGTTACAATTATCACAATTACGTATATAATAATTAGGCTGAAAATCAACAACATAATAATACAATCAAAATCAATAATCGTAGCTTATGGCGCTCTGTAGTTTCTGCCCACCCCCATGGGAAAAAGGCGTGAGTTTGTGTATGTATGTGTCTAAAAACAACTGTAAGTACCCAAATCTAGTTCTTTACATATTAAGTATCTATCAATCTTGAATAAGCTCTAAACATACGTCTTAACACAACAAACTAAGTTATTACATCCGTGTCCTTGAAAACTGAAAACACGTAGGCTCAGTAAATAGTTAATGAACGACTGACATTGTAAAGTTGCAGTTCGCGTCCCGAAAGCGAAAGTTACATACCGAGTACTTCATCTTTAGGGATGGCTATCTCAAGTAAGAGGAAAATGAATTGCTTAGTGAGGGAATTGATTAAATAAATGTTTTATGACGATTTTAACTTGTCTTTTACAAATACATTCGATACTTAAGTAGGTACTATAGTTAGATCATGAACAAAATTTTTAACTGATACTTGTGTCAGTTAAAAATGTCAAATCGCTAAAAACAATATGTAATAATTGACACCTGAAAAACAACCCTGGAATAATATCTAAACGTTTCTTCCCTACCTGCCAAATGTGTGTTAGCTTTCCAATGCAGTAATAAAAATCTTATTAGTTAACTAATTATATGCAAATTATTATCTATCATGGGAAATATACATACCTACTACAAATGAAATGTAATATATTTCTGTAAAAAATAGACCTTTCCATACACTTGATGAAAAATACTTAAGTATATTTTTAATTTATGCCTAACTTTTATACTTATACTCGTTTGTCTTATGTAGCTAATAAACATTTAATAATAATCTTATTCTCTTTAATGACGTTTGATGGAACGCACCATCCCTAGGATAATGTGGCTAAAACACGATGCAAATTGAGTTTGCAACTGACAAACAACAGTGGTCGTTTCAACAGGATAGTGAGTATTCCCACCAATTGTATGGAGTGTTTTGTCTAAGTTTTCCTTAATTTGGATACTTACCAGAAGTTCATAAATACTATAGATATTGAGATAAAAGACTTGAGTTTAAGTTGCCGGCTTCTTAGATGGTTGTAACTTTTTTTACCTTCAATCTTTAACATTCCCTATATCCCCTCGAAGTTTAAAAAAAAAAATAACGCGGCTTTCTATTGGTGAAAGTATTTTCAAAATCGGGTACCGAATTGGTTCTACTGAGATCCAGAGATTACGCTTGCCCCCCTAGCCAAGTTACAAACGATTCGTAGGTATCTATTCTCTTTCTACAATCGAGAACACCTCAAATCCCTTTGTTTTGACCACGTGACTTAGCCAAGTTACGAACGATTCGTATCTATTCTCTTTCTACAATCGAGAACGCCTCAAATCCCTTTGTTTTGACCACGTGACTTATCACCTTTCGCTAAGTCACGTGGTCAAAACAAAGGGATTTGAGGCGTTCTCGATTGTAGAAAGAGAATAGATACGAATCGTTCGTAACTTGGCTAGGGGGGCTGGTATCTCAGTAGAACCAGTTCACAAACTCACAAAATTTATCTCTTTATAATATTAGTTTAGATTTGTTAGTTTACGCAGATTTTAATAATGGCGACTCTGGAGACTAGTGTTTTTTGTACAGCTGTAAGGTATATAACTGCATTCTATTCGCTGATGGGTGACCAGCCACCGAGACCTCTACGTACCTCTAGAAGAGTGTGTCTTAACCTGGATCAAATCAATTGTTTTTTTTTTCTTTTGTTTCTTTCTCTTCAAAAGCACAATAAGCCATTGGTCCTTTTTAGATCTTTATAATAATAATAAATCATTTATTTGCGTAAATAAGGTACAGAAGGTTCACAATATAAATAAAATGGATCTCTTATTCTGCCTTTAATTTCGGCGTGCAAATATAAAGCATAGCATTTTAAACTAATCGTTGATTACAATTGTCATTGGGTACACATGTATTTTTTATAAATAATAACATAGAAATCATAAATGTCAATAATAATCACATCAATAATAATCATGTCAAATAACAAAATTTTAAAATCTATATTTATAAAAGAAAGTCGTGTTAGTTACTTCGCTTATAACTCAAGAACGGCTGAACCGATTTAGCTGAAAATTGGCAGGGAGGTAGTTTAGAGCCAGGAGAAGGACATAGGATAGGATAGGACTTTTTATCCCGTTCGACATCATAAAAATAAATATCAAGAATATCGGTTGTCTCAAACATTTTTCAAACGCAGCGCCATCTTGGATGACATGACAGGAGTCAAACTTCCCAGTTCATTATCAGGTGACAATTTGAAATTGACAAGTCATAAGCTAAACCCAAGAAGGTAAGGTTGTCAATTTATAATACGCACCTACGTTCTGAAATTTATTTTGTTACTAAACTTAGAGGTTTTATGTAGCATAAAAAAGTCTTATATTTCAGAAATCAATTTACGTAACTAGCAATGATGACAGAGACGAAATTTAATAATTCTTTGCAAATAGAACTTATTTTACTGTTAGGACTTTAATTAAAGTAGACCGGGAAAACTATAGGCATAAATTATTGTATGTAACATAGAGGCAATAGTTCAGATTAAAATTATGAATTTAGTATTTTTTAGTAAGGTACTTAGGTTAGATAGTTGGGTTAGCTATAGGATAGGTATGGTCAGTTAGGTTAGGGTATATATACATGTTGTAATTTAAAAGTAGTAGTAGTTATTATTGGTTTGGATTTATTTGTTGTCGTCTTATTCAACGTATGTATATCTAATATAAAAAAAAATAAGAGCAATGAATTGACTCTAAGGCACAACGAAGTTTGCCGGGGCAGCTAGTAAGTAATAAACGAACTTACAATTATAACCTTAAAACTCATGTACACTATAAAAACACTTTACATTTAAAAACTTTGTCAAATTACTTTGACAGTCAGCGAGATATTCTGACAACTAAGAAGTATCGTATTACCCAGTATTGTGGAAGCCAGATCTAGTCGCTCCGTGTAAAATATTTGGTATTCAGCTGCTTCTGATTAGCCTGGAAGCCGACTAACATAGTTGGGAAAAGGCTAGACAGATAATGAAAAGCAAGACTACCGTTGTAGACACAAGAGAGAGGGTAAAAAATAACAAATCTGAGACATAAAAAAAAACCGTCTGTTGTAGCGACTTCTGAAAACACTCATTAAGAAAAACAATGCATTTAAAAAAGTTGAACACAAAAATGCACGACATTCTAACACTCAGTGCTACAGGAAGCGATGCCGTGTCAAACTTCTGAAATGTTCAGCTTTCAGCGGCCGTTCACCCCAAGACGCCACCTCAACACACCTGCACCGTCCTTATTACCATTACACATAAGGTACAATTTCCACTAACACTCAAAGAATGAGGTTTCTTTTAATGACCGTCTTTATGCATTTCTAAAAGCCCTTATGTTTTACCTGTTAAGGTTTATTTTGGCCCACCGTAGATGTTTTTATAAAGTCTCCTTTGTATACGAACGTTATGGAAAACGCTTAGATTTTCTTTTGACGGATTTCGCGTGAAAGAAATTTGGCTTTTAAGAAAGTTGCTGACATGTTTGACTTTATTTTTTTCAAGTTGAGCTATGGCTGTAATTATTTTTGCAAGTGTTTACTGAAATTAAAATATGCATTTATATTTTTTACTTGTGGAAACTAAACAATTTTTCATAATATTAATCGACCTACATCGACTTAACAAAAGCTGCCTCTGGTTGTCCCACTGCAGGACAAAGAACTCTTCTTATAAAGAGAAGGTACGAGCATTAATCACCACTCTTACTCAAGTCGGGTGGGTGATTTTAGACTTACAAAATTTACAACTCAAGGTTCCTCACAATTATTTCCATCACCGCTGTTTGTGTTGTCCAAGATACACTTAGAAATAAACTGTGTATTAATTAAAAAACTTACTTACATACAATTATTAGTACTTGCCCGGACTTGAACCTATAGCCTCGCGCTTGAGAAGCGAGGCCATCATGACCGTCACCTCAACTTACGTAAATTCATTCACTGCATGACATACCACCCACAGCCTAAACCGCTAAGTCTAGAAAAGCATGAAATTTTATACAAGTGTGTCTTATATAATAACAAAACGGAATACTAAGAAAAAGTTTTCAAAATTATCACCTATACCAGGGATAGCAAACCTTTTTGGAAAACATGTCAAAGTTAATAAAAGAAAAAAAATGTGGCCAGGACCTGTGTTTAGTCATTTCGTTGACAAAAAGTAAAACGAAACGGCTTGACCGATTTTCATGAAATTTTGTGTGTATATTCAGTAGGTTGTAAACTTTATAGTCTAAGATCCCGTTAAGAACGACCTTCACCGAGCTGGTTAATTAATAAAACCTATTTTATATTAAATTTAATATGTCAATAAATATATTGCATTTGGGTTGCCTAAAAAAAAATTCAATCCAGGATATGCTAATTAATCATTTAAAAAAATATATTGTTCACCGGGTTGGTTAATGGACAAATTCCATAGGTACCTACCAATTTTCAATTGGTATGGAATTTGTCTGAAATCTTAATTTTCATTTAACTTTCATTCATTAACCAGACCGGTGCAAGTTACTAGTATCCATTTACCAGTTTATACCTGCCTACCCGAGAGTTGTGACTGGAAAAAAATAGACAACCATGCATATTCTATGGACTTCATACTTTCGATTGGTAAGGAATTTGTTAACCAAACCGGTGAAATAATAATAAAAAAAATATATCCTGGACTGAAATTTTTTAGACAACCCATGTCTAAGTACCTAATATATTTATTGACATATACATATAAAATTGGTTTCATCCATTAACCAGCTCGGTGAAGGTCGTTCTTAACGGGATCCCTATACTATTATTTTTTGCGAAGCCTGCCGGGCAGATAGTTAGAATATAATAATATAAAAAATCTTCCGCACCTCGGAAAGCACTTCTAGCCGTTGGTCGCGGCTGTCATTTGTAGATCTTTGACAGTTGTCAACCCGAAAAGTCAGACAACCAGTCTAACAATGAGGGAATCGTATTACCCAGTTTCTGGGTTATGGAGGTAAATACGCAGTCGTTCCATATAAAACACCGGTATTTAGCCGTCCCTAACTCAGTTGGGTTGGGAATAAGCTAGGCAGAGGAAACAGCCATTTTAAATGTAAACTTATATCAGCAACCCAAAAGTTAAATTTCTTAGGGCCAATGACGTGATTAGGACCATAATAAAGCATTCTTTAACCAGTTGCAGAATGCAAAACTTTACACAGAAGTTAGCGTGTAAAGTTACAAAAAAGGTTCATTGGCTCCCAACTTTATTTATTGCTTTTACTTTTTAATTTAACGATGTGAAGTTAGCACGCGAGCATCGGTATTAGCGTTAAATGGCCCGTACGTTTATTTTCGACGAATTAAAAGGTTTTATAAGAAAAAACGTAAACGATATGTATCGTTAATTAATTTGATATCGATCTTACTGAGTTATTTAGTTTTTTATTAAGTTATGCATGTTTCTTTTTATGGATGACGTTGACGCTTGGGTTCGCGCCTTTTCGCCATTTTGTTACTACCTACCTACTCTACTGTTGTTTGATTTAATGAGTAGACTATTAAATATTTAATGAAAAATGCAGATTGGATGCAAAATCTTACGCGTTATACAGGGTGTTTTGGGGATGAGTGTAGGCATTTTGCAGATGGATAGGGTCGGTCCATACGATTATTTTATAGTATGGGAACTATGGTCCGATATCCTTTAGTTTTTAAGTTATGGGCAAAAATTGTTTTTTATGAATACTTTACAATTTATTTATTTATTATTTATTTATTTATTTAATACTTCAAGCACACAAATGTACATAGGCGGACTTAATGCCACACACACACATGCACTTTTTGGGTTATGAAGCTAAAAATAAACACAATTTCATATTAAATACAGTTCTTTTATTATTTGTCGATTTAAACACATAACACACGATAAATTAAAAGTCTTACAACTATTCCGGTAGCAAAAACAATCAAATAGTGAAGAAAAGAAAATAAGCATAAAACAAATCTTAGTGACTTTCATAGATTTGTTTTTGCCCATAACTTAAAAACTAAAGGATATCGGACCATAGTTCCCATACTATAAAATAATCGTATGGACCGACCCTATCCATCTGCAAAATGCCTACACTCATCCCCAAAACACCCTGTATAATGTTCTCGTGTAGGTACAATTCATGATACCAGGAGCAACATACTGCTCAAATATTTCTAAATAGTTGCATTTGTGACGTTGAAGATAAAAAGAAGAAGATAAAAAAAGAAAAGAAAGAAGAACAGATAAAAATACAAAGTTCGATACCTACTCAACCAAAATGTACGAAACGGCCGAATTTTTTTTCTTGACTTCAGAGTTGGTCCCATAGTAAAAGTTGTTCATATTCATGGGTAGAATACCATGTGAAAATTTGTCAGACGATTAAAAAATCACCATGTATAAACTAAATTTTGTGTTGTTAAAAGTGATTGAATAGATTCAACATCCCTATCAATCAGTTAAAGACGTAGGCAAAGTAACAAGTAGTAGTAGTTTAAGTTAATAAAAGAGTTTAGTCGTGTCTTCTTTTTTTTTGTGAGTATATTTATGTTTAGACTAAGTAGATACCCTTTAGATATAAGTTTATTTCGTAATTTTGTTTGTGTGGAAATCACTGTTGCATTGGGGTAACCTGTCAAGACTTTATGTTTAAGTTAGTTATACAAATAAATAATAATAATAAATTTAAACAATGGTGGCGTTTGTGTATGACAACATGTATGAATGTAAACGAAGCAAAAGAAGTATGTAAGAATCGTAGCATTGGCGCTCTGTAGTTTCTGCCTACCCCCATGGGAAAAAGGCGTGAGTTTATGTATGTATGTATGTATGTATAAAACAATAACTAAGTCTATTCCGTGCGCACTAAGTATAGTAAAATATAAACTGGGAAGCTATATTTTGGTAGAATACATTTTTACAGTACATGACAATCATTTCGCAAATCATCTTTTCCAAATTCTATCAATATCTGTGCTGCACTATGCGCACTATAGAACTGTGTTTAAGTTGTACAGCACTATTAAAACAAACCTCCCATTAAAAGCCAGAAGATGTATTTTATATAACAATGAAGTGTATCCTAGTCTCCATTCTTCATCACGCCTCGGCTGAAAGCTTGCGGTGCATAATCTGGTAAAGATACACCCCTCGGCACTTGAGCGCCCTCTGGTGCCCGCCGACGGCGTTTACGTCTCAATGGTCCCTTGTTTGAGATAAGTTTCGTTGCAATACAGCTCATTAGACTACTAGTGAACAAGTGAAATGGCTTGTAATTCTTTCTCTTTTAAAAATATAGTCAAACTGCCTTGTCGGTTTTGTGGTTGCAAGCGCTACTGCTAAGCTTGAGGTTTGATTCCCGGGTCGGGCAATGACATTGATATTTTGATCAGTGCTCGGTTGATGGCTTGCCCCTTATTACATGAAACTCAAACATAACCAGAATAGAATCAGTTTTATTACCTTATGTAAAAACAGTTAGTAACTATTGTACAAAATAGCAGTAAATTATTCTTGTGTATAATTATTTTACTTTCATATTATAGCGGGCAATAGACCAATGGCTAAGGCGTTGGTCTGGCGATCAAGAGTTCGTTAGATCGATCACCACCCATTGCAATCCCGACACATGTGTAATTTAGCTTTTTGAAGGGGTTAACAAGAATACTAGTAATGTGGAAACCACATAGCTAACAAGTTTTACATAACTTTACTTTGTCGGTCTTAGTTCCTGTAAGCTCTTCAAAAATAACCGACATTACCAATTACCACCGTTTCACCTATTACCAGCCTGATGCCGCGACCACAACACGAGGGATCGTTATGCAGAGCACTTAATTAAGTCTGGCCACTCCAGGTAGGCCGGGTCTTCGGCACGTTCCGCCAGAGGGCGCGCGCGGCGCATAATTTGATAGAAGGACTCTCTATGACAGGGCGAACTGATCTTGACTTCGTTTTTTCCTGTTTTCTTTTTTGGGAATGACACGTTAGTAGGTAGTTTTTGAAAAGAAAATAGCAGCGCAGCACCACGCCTGTTATCCTCGATGAATCAGGCAGAGCTGGTCTTCTTTCTATGGGACACCCATAGACTGCAAGTTCAGATCAGCAGTAGTGCTTGCTTGCAGTACCTTCAGGTTTCCTCAAACTGTTTTACTTCACCACTGTCAATGATGTCTAAGATAAACTTAGAAAGTAAATAATGAATTGGAAAAGCCACATTGGTATTTGCCCGGATTTGGACCACAAACGGCGTATATACGTGAGGCGCCTTAGCGTCATAATCACAGTTTCAATTGATATAAAAATAACCCTATCTAAATGACAAGGACATACTGAGAAGTCAAAACTACCTTCTAATAATTAAATGGGACATAAATCGTATGAGGTGAAGGCAGCCGCGTGCGACGACCAATGAATTTGACTGAAAATAGACTACATTCGAACGAAGAGAACAGCTCGGTGGTCCTCCCTTATTATTCGATATATACCTATATATCTATCTTCGATAAACCTATAGCAGTATCCCCTGCACAAATTCTTGGCATTCGATCGAAATTAACATTTAAAATACATACAGCTTCCCTGGGTTTAAATTCCCCATCGTCACCATCTGCCTAGCCTTTTCCGAACTATGTTGGGGTCGACTTCCAGTTAAGCTGGATGCAGATGAATACCAGTGTTTTACATGGAGCAGTCGCCTATCTGACCTCCTCAACCCAACAACTGGGTAACACGAACCTCTTGGTTAAACTGGTTGTCAGACTTTCGGGCTTCCGACTACCCATAACGACTGTCAAAGATCAGTTTCCAGTTGCGTGTGCAGTTGTTGATGAAACTATTGATATCTCTATATTCCATGGAGGATATTGTGGTATTAAAATATAGGTTAGGAATAAAAGAATCCTGTTAGAAAGGAAGTGGTACACATTTTATTACAATGACACCGGAAACAAAATAGAATTCCGAGACAAAAGGTAATTATAGCTTTAACAAAAAACAACGGACAAGATAGCTAATTAAGGAAAGCATGATCATCATTATTATTTAATTTCAAACCAAATCTCAATACCTAGATTAACTAGTGCACCCACACTGTCTGGGTCTAACTAACTTTCGTTCTCATTGGAATATAATAACCGAGTAATGAGTATGTCTGCAACAATAAATAATAATAATATACGTATACCGCTTCCTACCTCGATGACCAAATGTAAAATTAATGAACAAAATTTATCCTTCCAAGAAGTACGTTCGTGACCTTAGTCCGTCATGATTCATTTTAAAACTAGTCAGTCTAGTTTCTCAGGTACCAAAGTCAAAAAAAAATATGCAGTATTTATTTATGGTGATTTTCGCGGGACTTTTTTTAGTCTGTTGCACAAAAAGTGCATAGATAATAAAAATCTTGCATCTTGTTTCTCTTTTTAGCGGTAATTGGCATAATTTGGGGTAATTTAACGATTTGACTTTGAAAAGTGAATATTGTGCTGTTTTGGCTGACCAACTACTTCATCCACCATTCTCTTGTTCTTCTCTCTAATAATTTGGCAGCATGTCTTCTTCGTCCATACATCTCTATTTACCGTCACCTCCTTTCTATAGCCATATCGTCTTACACACAATCCATCCATAGTTTCTTTCATTCATACTCAAAACTTTCCGTATGATCCTCATTTCACCACATCCAAAGACATTCACTTTGACCACATCACATGCCTGTACCGTGACAACCGACTGACAAAATTAAAACAATCTTTATTTTCTATAAATATTCAGATTCATTTACATGTCCACAATCCTATACTTACTTTCATTGCAGGTTTTTTTTTCTGCAACGTTAATCTAATCGAAAAAATTTCTAAGTTTATATCTCTAGTCAAAATAAATATCTGCTAACAATGATTAAATATTCGGTAGGTATGTGAATATCACAGAGCAATGTCAAATCAAAGATTTTTAAATGTCAAATATTGATTCATAATATCAAAAGACAGTAAGATACCTATTGTCAACATAGGAACACATTATGTTGTTATTTTTTTTAAGTATGATCTATATTATTAGATATACTTATGCAGGGTTTTTTTTAAAGCTACACGCCTAGAGCGGCAAGGAGGTCCGTAATCTACGCAAAAATTTGATGAAGAAATACCGCGAAACAGTTCTCAAATTTTCTGAACATAAATAACTGTCAAGTCATATGGTGTGTCAAGTAGACCCAACACCGTCTCGACTTGAAGATCCACTTCAAGGATTGTGAATTTGATGGTTTAATCTATCCCCGTCTATGCTGTATCCAAGTTGTCTATTACATAAACTGAAAAATATTTGACGGAGAGTGGACTACTTATTAAATATGTCTTTGTTCCGTAAATATCAGAAATATCCTACGCACACAAAACGTCTTGTTGCCTACTCATAAGATCATAATGAATCATCGCGTTCAAGTTCACAGAATTTACGGCTGTGTGCAACAATAACATGAATCGTACGTAATGCGTTCAAAAATAATTGAAAAACCAAGACAATAAAATCATATTCTCCCAATCACTTTCAACAAAAAGGTTTGCCATATTATGTCATGAAATCGATAGGCGATTGTTAACCCTGGCGGGACTTAGCATTGAAATAAACAAATAATGTTGGAATGAGTGTTGCGGTGGGTCGGTAGTCGGCGGCCGGTGGTGACTGGTGTCCCGAGTCTCGCTGGAGTGTCCTAGAGGCCGTTAGCATTTGTCGGGCGGCGTCGCGCACTGAAAATAGCGCGGGCGGCGCGTCATCAATGCGCTTCGTTTGCTTTATGGCCAGTTATTGCGCCCGTTTAATTACCACCGCACGCCATTTTGAAGATTTGTGAAACGTCACTTTTGGCGCGAAACGTGCACTTGACAAATTACCGTGCACAGCCGCGGGCACAGACTTAACAGACTACACACACAGCCGCAATTAGACTACTGAATTAATAGATTTTTTATTACCACCTACTTGTAAGCGAACAGGTTTCGCAAATAAAAATACGTTTTGAATTAAAGTTGTTTTAATTAGCATACTTTGAATTGCACTTCCGTGCTGCGATACGATTTGGGCGAGTTAAGTCCACTTATTTCTGGAATAACAAAGTGCGCCGTGTTCGGTGTTACATCGGCTGTATTAAACTTTTATTGCCTTCAGTGCCATTCTTTAGTCGGTGCGAGTGTGCGAACATGCCATTAATTACAGCCGAAACCATTTAAAAGATTTATTATATTTATTCTGAAAATTTAAAAGAGCATAAAATTTTGCAATACTTTTTGGGACACACCGAGTTATGGTGTAGCTATTAAATTAACAAACAAGCCATTTCAATCAAACTTGGCGTGTGTGAGCTCTTAATTTCATGCCAAAGATTAAAATTAACGTTTGACTGTGAGTCTATAGATGGATGCTGGTCGGTAACAATAGCACAGGGAGCGTGAATGGAGTGAAAGGTCACTTGACAGTTGAAGGCACCCTTTGCTCGACCAGTGGTCACTCCAATAAGTGGTCCTTCGTAGCCGGCGGGTCCCGAGCGAGCACATCAACTAATTTGAATAGCCTTGATTTGTCGCCGTCTACGATGGTCGATGCATTTATTTTTTCCCTTCGCGTTTCATGTTTACTCTCGTTTCTTCGACGCGCAGATCTCAGGGCTGCGTGCGATAAGTGCATTGCCCCGAACCGAAATAAATTGTCGCGACGCGGGCTGAGTGTCGCGTGGTGCGTACAACCGGTACCGATGTCGTGTAGATATTCTAAAGAACCCAATGCCAGACATGGCGGGCGGCCAGTCTCCCGCCAAAACGACCTGTCACTTTCGCGTCGTTAGGCACTCGGCTACACTCGCATGCTGCACATGGTCGAAGTAATGCATAGTGAGTCGCTGACGACGCGCCGATGAATACCGCTTACACGTATAATGTCGCAGTGAAATTTGTGAATGTCCGACGGCAACTTTTTATCCGATCGCTGACACTTTCGAGGTTTTTTGTAACGTCTTCATTCACTTGTCTTTCCGCGTTCTCATGCGTGGTATGATTCATAAGAAAGGAGTTTCTTGGTTTTTGTAAATAAATTTATGGATGTGTCAATTTGTAAAGGGCCTTGATTCGGGCAATGTCAATGTTTTTATCGTGTGAACTCTGTTTTAAGTTTCTTGCTGGAATTGTTGTTGTGCTGCTGACTTTGTTTGACAGATATTCCAGTCTTCCTGCCCCAAAACGTGTTGAAACAAACTCGTACAAAGAACTGCACTGAATCTTCTAAAGGCACCTAAACAGTCACAAAGAGTCATGACTAAGCGCGTCCAAGCATCCTGTTTTCATAGTCGATACAACTCTGTAACTGGATGATTCACAAACGCTAAAATAACAACGAAGTTATTACAAATTGCAGCAGTCAAAACAGCGGTTAGAGCAAATTGTTTTTTATACTTACACATATTGTTACGGTGTAAGATTTCTTTGCGGTTAAAGTTTCTGATGGAAAGTTTTAGAGGGTTTAAGGGAAGGTATTTTATATAAACATATTAAACATAGTACCTGTATCTGTTTAAATAGCGTTAAACAAAAGGATTTTAAGTGTTATCTGCTACCAACAAGGTGTCAAAATTATATTATTTTAATTCACTAAAACAATAAAAGAGCTTGTTTGTATTTGTAACAAACAACTTAACCCTAACGTGAAATAGTCGGAAAATTATTGTTCAAAACTATTTAAATGACAAGGTTGAATTAAAGCAAAGGAGTAAGGACCGAAGTTTAGTAGAGTAAATGTTACATCCATTAAAAACTTATTGATTTACGGTAGCCATTAAGAATCTATACAAGACAAAACATCAAGATTTCAAATGTAATAAAACCAATCTATCTTATCATCATTATAAAATAACTTGATGCATGCATCGCCTCGCCACATATCGTACTTAGCTCTAAGCCCTGACCATCCTGTATATTAGAAATGCGTCATGGTCATGGAATGGGTCGCATACCATCCAGCATCTCGTCCGTAATATGAGGTGCAATCAAACATAATTGTCCGAAAATCTCCGTACGAAACCAACCACAAAAAATCATGTAGATTATATTTTATACCCGTTCGATTCTCAACTTCGGACACAAACTTTGTTTTGCTTCCGTTGAATATGGGCTTCTTATGGGATTTTGAACCTTCTACGGTTGTAAATCAGGTGTAGTGGTGTGTTTTCGATGGTATTGTAAAGTTGGTAAGGGATTTAATCCGGTGGATCGCTGCTGCCAAGCGGGTGACGGCTCCGACCATCCGTGAACCCTGTACAGTGCGCAAACGCAGCTTTTAAGATAATTCTGAATTGATATTTCTGAATACAATTTTTGTTTTTAGCTAAAATTATACTGTTAACGTAATGCTCTCGACAGAAAGAGAATTTAGTCGATTTTAATTAGATTATATAATATGTCTCTCGTTAAACCTGAATTGCCTATTCTATTTCTAGTCTTTTTAGTGGCAAACCATTTAATACTAAAGTACAGACCTACATATCGTCGTTAATTCATTTTTTTTGACACAGCTACTTCCTTCTAATTAAAAACAAACAAGGACCACAGCAAGAATATACCCAGTCCCAGTGGGATATTAGTAAAACACTTTGAAAATTTTAGACTTACATAAAATTTCATTAACATCGTAACACTAATAATAATCTTTCAAGATGTCAAGCTCCTCTGGAAGATGTTGGAGTTTTATGCCCATTCAATGTAGTTTCTGGCCCATTCCTCTCCATACGAAACTACCTTTTGGAAGGAACAACTAGAATCGTTTAGAAGTGCCTTTTGATCTTAAATTAAATAAATGATTTAAATCTTGATTATTGTAGCAAATAGCCTGCAAATGAGCCTTTCCACCAATATCTTCTTCATAGTTTCAAGCCATATCATTACGCAACCACGGCAACAATAATTAAAAAGAAATATCCCCACAAATCATCGAAGTCGTATTTGCTGTCGGTACGATGTAGCGTGCGCAGGAAAGGGGCGGTCTGGCCGAACCAGTTCGCGGCGCGGGCGCACCGGGCAACACAACCGCGCTCCTGCAACCATTGCCTACTGCCTCATATTCCGAACGACATTGTTTTTGAACCTGCTTCTATGTAAGTGATGGATTAATAATCTAGAATTAACCATAAATAATTATCCCTTTTTATCGCACTGTAGTCTCATTTCCCATTTCTATACCGCATCTATGTTGACAATGATCAACCCGCTCTTGAAAACCAATTTTAGATTGAAAGTAAAAAAGAAAGAAAAGCATTAAGATATTTGGACGCACAGAAAATTAAACTTTTGGAACAAAAATACAAAGTCAAATCATTTATTTCCAATAGACCTATATAAGGAACTTTTAAACGTCAGGTTTACAAATTAAATTTACTTAAGAGCAAGTTGCACATTCCAAAAGGTAGTTTCATGTGGAGAAGAATGGGCAAGATACTCAAAACTAACAAAATATAAAAAGGGCGAAACCTGATGTTGATTGGACCTATATTCTGATAAATAGAATAGTAGTACAATATTGTTAGTCTCTTTGCGAATCTATAAAAAAATAATGGCAATACTAAATATAATATAAATTAATACGTGCTTACTTAAATAAGTAGATACAGTAGGCCACACTTAATTAATAACAAAACTAATACCTGTTAGCTAGAGCAGTTCTACTCATAACAGCTAAGACATCAACGACTTAACAAGCAAGACACGAAGGGAGTCTTTTATTTTTATTTTTTTTATTTTAATAAGGACAACAAACAGCAGTATATTAAATATTTCATATGGTTGGAGTGCTGAAATAATAGAGTTCACAAATACACCACTCACGGCGTTATCCACAGATTACCAAACAAAATACTTAACTTAGCATGTTATTAATAATAACAATAAGGGCAAACTTAAAGTACAAAATATACAAAGTTAAAATTATGGAGTATTCCCGTCTGAGCACCTATTTTTTGAGCACCTATGCATTTAGCACCAAAGGTATTCCCATTTCCCATAGGTTAATGCATATAGGTGCTCAATAAATAGGTGCTCAAACGGGAATACTCCAAAATTATTGCTCGGTTACGTACATCTTAATACTGAGGAGTGGGGACAAATTTAAGTGTTGGAATGAAATAAACAAATAAAAAACAAACAAAGAAAAAAAATTGGCATGTAAAAAACAAGAAGAAAAAAAAAAGAGCAAACTTAAAGCTACTTAAATACTACTTTAATACTTAGATGGTGTGGATCCGAAATCAACCTAAGTAACAACAAAAATTATGACTGTTCCTTTATACTGGAGATGATTTGATTTTTAAACCTGTTCTTATTTAGAAATATAATATCAATTGAACTAAACTTTTTATTGTAAGTGTCGACCAATCGATGCAGCGGTGAGCGTGCGCCTGAGTTGGTATGACAGAGATTAGTGGCGAACAATCTGTTATGTAATGAATGGTCACGCATACACCTCAACCACAGCTAGGGAATGCAATCTCGTCTCGCCGAGATCCCGATCTCGCGAGATCCCGGCCATATTTTACGAGATTGTATCTCGTCAAATTTCGTACGAGATCTCGCGAGATAACGAGATCGACAAATGCAGCGTGACGACGTGTATTTCTAAGGCCCTATCCAGAAACGCGCGCGAGTCTGACGTGTTCTGTAATACATTGCTCTTTAGTACGAACCTCAGTAAGTAAGGTATGCAACATCCATATCAATGAACTTAAAATCGCGTGTCATTTCGCAGCTACTTCGTTCCTTCTGGACAAGGTCATAGCGCGGCTGCGCGCGAACTGAATCCTGGCCGTTGCCTAAATATAGATAATTATTGTTTTGTTACCAATATTGTAAGAATTTGAACTGATTAGCTACAGTAGGTATAATAATTATAGACATAAACAAATGTTATTAGAGTTAGAGACAAAATAATAAGTACTCTGTTGATTTTTAAAATAAAACTTACATTGTTTTTATAACTAAGCAACGCAGTTTCTATTTAATTACATATCATGTCAATTACTAGTTCTTAAAACAAGCATTTGCATATGTTTTAATTGCGATTCTTCCAATCTCGCGAGATCCCGTAATTTGCGAGATCTCGCGAGACTGGGTTTTGAGTCTCGCGAGATCTCGCTAGGCGGAAATCTCGCACGAGATTGCATTCCCTAACCACAGCAAGCGTAGAATAGAATATTATACTCTTTATTGTACACCATAAAAAATTACAAATTATAACTTTAAGGGCTACATAGTGTACCTTAACCTTTAAGAAAATACATTCCATATTACAATCAGGAAGACTAAAAAGTCAACTATAGTATAATACATCACTAACCAACATGGTTTCCAAAGATTACCATAAACTAAAACGAGAGAGACATTATCTGTGGAAGCACACACAGACATTGTCTATGGAAGGCAAAAGGACCAGTATCCACACTTCCTTCGAAAACATTAATTAGGCACGTTAATTAAGTACTGTTTCATTACGCTCACACGCATTAAATCACAAGAATAATCTTACAGGATGTAAACCCCTTTCGTTTGATTCCCATAGCCCCATATGTCCTCTACCGAAGAAAACGTCAACACGTGGTCAAAAACCCTTTCGTAAACGTTAGTATCACTAATAAAATTATACGAGAAGGCATTAGTAACGGGTGGTCAATGTTGTATTTAGTGCTTGACTTGTAGAGGAGCACCATACAGTATTATACCCATATTTGCAAAGAAATAAATGATTTCATTTGATCCACCTTAGGTGTTTGGTCCTTGGAGTCGTCTGATTAAAACCTAAGGTGCAAAGACCAAGAAAGAATCCTGGTTTTAGTTCTCCAAATAAAAACATAATTTTAAGTGTGAACTTATTTACGCTAAAGGTTTAAGCACAGGTGTAAAGCACAAATCCAAAGTCCGTAGTCTTTGTGAGAAAATCTTAATGGAAAAAATACAAAAACGTTTTCCTGACCCGGGAAGCGAACCTAGGACCTTATGTTCAACAGCAGCACTTGCGACTAACAAGACAGTCAACCCGACTCCAATTGAGTTTCATAAAATACGATTTAAGAAACAAGACAACACATTGATTCTTAAACAAATATTTCATTAGTAAACTTTTGCTACAGAAATACCATTGAACAAAGATCAAATTAAAAATAAACATTTCACATCAAAAACATTTCCGGTCAAATCAAATGCCTTTAACTTTAATCACGCCTTCTTAAATTCAAAACCAACTTCCAAACTATCCAAACTGACATTGAAATGGTAAAGATTCCCATAAGATACGAAAGACCAAACGTCCATACGTCATAACGCTATAATTAAAAAAAAGGGTTAAGAGAAAAAAGTTTTTAATACAAAATGACACCCCACATGTGCAGGCATCCGGCCGACCTACGCGTCATTAAAAACTTAAGCTGTCAAATGAAGAAATCGTTTGGTTTCGTCGTTCATGCAGTATTATTTTATCTGTGGCTCGATTATAAACAGATGTTATTCGAAAATAAATCTTTGTCTTTGTGCTTGATATAAAGGGAATCCTTGTCCGAGGGAAATGAAACGTTTTCGTTTCTGACAACAATGCGTGAAGTTTTGCGCTTTTGACATTTACTGTGTGCTAAGTAACGTCATCAATTTGTAGTAGGTATTTAATGCCCATATCCAACTAAAATCTATGTCTAACTTCCTAGTATAAATATCTCCGACCTGCCAGTATAACTGCCGGTCGATTCAGTAAAAGCCACGTAAAAACTTAAGTGAAGTGAACTGTCAATGTCGAGTACGGAATGACAACCCAATTTGCCTTCACTTCACTTAACTTCCAGAGGGAGATTGTTACAAAATGGCCGGCTTAGTATTCATGGACATTACTTTTTATTTATTTAAAATTTTGTAACCTCAATTTTATCATTATGTTAATCTAGGTATTCTACTAATAAACGGTTGAAATGTTTAAACTTTATATTTAATTATTGTAATTGGCTGTTAATCGTTATAAAACCAAGGTAAATAAAATTAAGCCTATAATGTCAGACTTAAAAAAATGGCGCGATAAATAATAACCATAAAAATTACGTCGAGGTGTCTCGCTACATGATCAAGTTATCGTCAAATCGATTGTGGCATCGATAAGCTTATAAAGAAGCATGATTTTATCAACATTTAGTCGATCGCTGTTATTAACGATGTCTGCCTAACCAAGATAGATGGTTCACGATTTTTTATCATCTATTCCAATGACGAATGACGCTGCTTCGGTCAAAAAAAACGTTTTGTTTAATTTCTTAATCGATGATGATATTTTGACATGTCGGCCATGATTGATTTTGGCGGGAAGACTTACACGACCCCCTTAATAAGTACCGCATTTTTTCTCTAGATTTACTCATCATTAAAAGAGCCCCCTTATTAAGTACCTAACGCATTTTTCTCTCGATTTACCAAAAATTTATAAAGGTGTAAGTTAGGCATGATGTTATTCCACGTTTTAATAATGAGGTTAGTATTTAATGTCGAAAATGAAAAAAAGAAAACATCTTGTCACAATAGCTTTTTCTTTTTCGACTAATTATACACGTTGTGTATAACGGCAATCATTAGTTCGATTATGTTGAGTTGCTACTGACTCGATACGATTTTATTTACAACTTACTTATCTATCTGTCATAAACCGTTGGTCTGTGATGGAGGTAAAACTCTAACATGTACAGGCGAAAGCTACAAGCTTTTATGTATTAAAATATTTAATTATAGAATTCTATGAAAGATTACATCATAACTGTTATCAATAGTAATTATTCTGAAAGCTTCAAAATGTCACTTACAATAATTGATAGTTTCGTAGACTCGTAGCAAATAGGTACTTTTATTTTCGTAGACCAAAGGGTCTACGGCCTACGCCCTACAGCCTACGCCGTAGACAATGCTACAAATTGTCTTAATTTGCGTCGTAAAGTAAATATCTACCAAATAAAGGACTATTATAGATATATGAAAATCAGATTATATTGTTTTACAAATATTCAACTTAAACATTCTTATTTAAAGCGTTGGTATTCGACAGTACATCGTGTTAGGTATGTAAGTAACATCAGAAATTTGATACATGGACCGTGGCTGTCAAAAACGTCAAGCTTGACCGCAGAAGTTCCCATTACTCTCTAAATACTATAGACAAGTGCTTTGGTCACCGGTGTTCAACTAAAAACGAAAGTTTTCTTAACGTCATTTGCCCTTACATCGATGTAGGATGTGGTGATGAAACTCTGAAATATTCCTCTAAAGGGTTTCTAAGGGGTCTGACTGCAAGACCTACTACTAAAAAAAAAATCAAGTTTGACATAGACCCATCGATCACTATTAGTTATGCCTGCTGCAATAATTACACACAAACAGTATGATTACCATAAGCCTATTCAACTAAATAATCAACTTTATCTTTCATATTACCCTGCAGATAAAATTCTATCCACCCGTCATTTGCATTTCCCTTTGAGCGGGAAAAGAAAATGGTCGCATTTTCCCGCGTTTTTTGTGACGCCACAGAACACTCACGTCGAGAAAGTGAATCATTAGAAACGTGCTCATTTTATAAGTTCCTTTTATTATTATGATTTCACTCAAACTATTAATGCCGTCGTATTATAGAATAGACCAGCTAAGTTTTGTGTAGGTTTATGGTTTTGGAGTAATATTATGTAATCGCAGCCGACATTTATTTTATTAGAAATTAAAACGTACAATTATATACTTCAGAACTCAAGACTTTAATCGGTAGAATATATTTTGGTTAGCGCCACGTAGTGATTATCTTCCTGTCTTTCCTATTTCACAGGGTTCATCACATAATGTTCTCTGGCTGATACCACCGAAACGTCTCGCGCACAACGTGACATTTTATTAAATTCTCATTCGTTTGGTGCAGCGAGTGTTATGAATTGCGCGCGACACGCGATGTCGCGAGCTCCGTGTGCACCGGTCGCACGCTATCGCCCTTTGTGGCGATATGCTCACCATTTATCACACGATACCAACTTGCTTTGTTATTCCTACGGTTAACCAAAAATTTTGGCACATTTGGTTAGGCTTTGACATGCACAGACACGTGAATCATTCTCCAGCAAACAGTAAAATTGATTTTATTTATTTACAGACACGACAACACCGTACGTCCTCTACAAAGATGGCGTGGAACGAGCTCCCCCGGGCACGCAGTGGGGTGGCGGAGTGCTGGACGGTGGCTACCAGCCCATGCAACACCAGAGCCCCGGCGGGCCGTCACCACAACCTGAGCCCCAGCTCGCATCACCAGCGCCGTCACCCTACCCCCCCGCGCCGCCTCCCTCAGACCCCACGGGGGCCGCAGAGGACGCTGCCCAGCAACTCGCTCAACAACAAGCACAGCAACAAGTGCAACAACAACAACAACAGCAGCAGCAGCAACAACAAACTTCTCCCGAACACATGCAAGTGGAGCAACAGCTTCAGAGCCAACCTCAGCCACAGCCCTCATCGCAGGACCACCTCGACCGCACGCCATGCTTCATCCCACAGCCGGACCTGCAGCAGCAGTACACACCCTACTTCAAGGAGGCGCGGCCGACAAGCCACATGCTCGGCACGGGCGGCTTTCCGCTACACTATCTAAAACAAAACGGTGGTGTGCTGTCCCTCGAAGGTCCTCTCGACCAGTACGCGGCACCCGACCTACGTCACTTGCCAGACATTGTGCAGCCTGAGCCACCGAAACCGCGGAAGCACAACCCAAACTCAGAGCTTCGCTTATTTAAGTGCTTGACGTGCGGTAAAGACTTTAAGCAGAAGTCAACGTTGCTGCAGCACGAGAGGATCCACACGGACTCGCGGCCATACGGGTGTCCGGAATGCGGCAAGCGGTTCCGGCAGCAGTCGCACCTGACGCAGCACCTGCGCATCCACGCGAACGAGAAACCGTACGCGTGCGTGTACTGCCCGCGCTCGTTCCGGCAGCGCGCCATCCTCAACCAGCACCTGCGCATCCATTCCGGTGAGAAGCCATATACGTGCGGCGAGTGCGGCAAACATTTCCGCCAGAAGGCCATCCTGAACCAGCACGTCCGCACACACCAAGGCGAGCGCTATTCACACATATATACCCCCCGGCCCTCGCGCGCGCCGCCCGCACTGACCGCGCGTCACTGCCGCCGGCGCCCGTGCTTCCCGCCGCCCCCGCACCGTCGATTCGGTCTCGCATCCATTGGCCTTCCTATCAACCAAATTCTCGGTTCCCTCGTCGCCCGTACAACGAAGGGCGCCCGCGAGACGCGGATCCGACCGCTGGACGCTCCCGTAACCGTTCCTAGTTTGATTAACCCACTCGTCGAATACCATCGCTTTAACGTGTCCCACTTATGACTAACCATTCCGTTCGATTTTACAGATGTTTCACCGCATCTCATCTTCAAGAATGGGACGACGCCGACGCTGTGGCCCCAGGACGTACCCTTCCCGGCAGATGAGAACAAGGAAGAGATCCAGTCAACGTTCGGCGACGCCGACGGACAGAACGGTGATCAGCGCGGCTCATGCTTTTCGCCTGGAGACACGGCGCAGTACCCTGCTTACTTCAAAGATACTAAAGGTCTCAATCACTCAGTTTTCAGCTCGGGACTTTCATTGCAATATTTGAAAGGCGGCAAGCTACCAGACGTGCTCGGAGGGCGGGTGATGCCACTGTACGTGCGCTGTCCGATTTGCCAAAAGGAGTTCAAGCAGAAGTCAACGCTGCTACAACATGGGTGCATTCACATAGAGTCACGTCCCTACCCCTGTCCGGAGTGCGGCAAGCGCTTCCGACAGCAGTCGCATCTGACGCAGCACCTACGCATACACACCAATGAGAAGCCGTACGGCTGCGTGTACTGCCCGCGATTTTTCCGTCAGCGAACTATCCTCAACCAGCACCTGCGCATCCACACCGGCGAGAAGCCGTACAAGTGCACCCAGTGCGGCAAGGACTTCAGGCAGAAGGCGATCCTAGACCAGCACACGCGGACGCACCAGGGCGACCGGCCCTTCTGCTGCCCCATGCCCAACTGTCGGCGGCGGTTCGCCACGGAGCCGGAGGTGAAGAAGCACATCGACAACCACATGAACCCGCACGCAGCCAAGGCGCGACGCGCCGACGCCGCCAAGACCCCGCGGCCCCTGCCTCCCGCGGCCGCTGTGGTGAAGCCCGAGCTTTACTTCCCACAGTGCTACGCGCCGCCGTTCCAGCAGTTCCCGGGCGCGGGCGAGTTCAAGCCGACCCTGGGCCCGGGCGCGCCGGTGGCCTGCCTGCCGGCGCAGTGACCCGCGCCGCCACCGCGGTGGCACCCGGCGCCCACGCATGCGCACGCACACCACGAGCTCTACGCCGCCGAGCGCCTCTACAACTGAGCGTCGGCACAAGTATACGATGCGCGACCTGCCCCTTCAGTAGGTACAAGTAGTCGATGTATGTTAACCGGATCGCTGTAAAACGAGCTTCGATCTGTAAATAACGTCCTCTTAATACTCCATCGGGAGGTCTGTCGCGATGTACAATTTTCAAAGTTCATCACGTGTAGTGTTACCGTCAAGAAAGCGAGTACAGTTAGCGTTTTTGCCCCGTAATCCTTAAGTTACCACGTAAGAGTTAGTTTTCTCGGTGATTCTCGATTCTGCTGAAATTTTCGCAGACGCTCCGAGCGGATCTAACCGGAGTTTAGGATTTAAAACACTTCGTTGAAATCTAAAAATTAAGAATTGATCTTTTACCACATAACAATATTTCGCGATGAATGTTTCCGGCGCGACGTTGTGCCTAATTGTAATAAATATACATATTTTGTAGACGTATTAAGTTAATTTTATTTACGAGTATTAAGAGATAAAATCTGGCAAATTAATGGAGTTTTATACGGGAATCCGTGATGCTCAAAATATGTTAAAACGTAACGATAAAGAATGATAAGAATTTATGAGTTAGCTATAAATGGAGAGGTCGGACGCAAGTTCTGTAAGGGAGATAAACGAACATCGTCGGTGAAAACACAATCACGAATGCAAACCAAAAACATAGGTTACCTTTTCCCGTCAACATTATACTTTGTTAGTGTGTACACAAGGTTCTGTTACAGTAATGAATGCATTAACTCTTAACTAACAATGTGAGATTACTGAGATGTCTTCGTAACACTATAGGTGCCAAATAGTGTAGTGATTTTTTAAATTTTTCTACCAGCTTGTATTATAGTTGGCCTAGTTTAGGTTGTTACCAGTTTTTCAACGATGTGACAAAATGAGATGCATTTAAGAGGAAAGGGTCAGACTGAGAGAGGACTGTGATAGCTAGGTAGGTTAGGTGTCTATTTCGCTCATTTTAGCGTTAAACTTCGTGTGTCGAGACGTGGTCGAGTGCCCGCTGTGGGCTCCAGTGAATGGTTGAAAGATTTCCTTTACGTTTTGTACAGAAAATTGATTTAATGTGAGTCAAATCATTTATGTTCCTAAATTTTAATTATCTAAAATGTTTATTTGTTTCGGTGGCCGGCTAGCCGTCGCCGGCCCTACGCCTTCTTTTGCTTGACTGATTTGATAACATTATTACGATGAGTGAGATTAGTAAAAATTTACCAATTAACGGTAACGTGTGTGATGACGCTAAGTGCTTTGTTGTAGTTTGATCCAAGGGAAGGAGGGTACGCCAGAGTAAATCTTATTTCTAATTTAGCTTAGACTATCGATTTTTCGAATTACCAAGCAATTCGATCATTCATCGCGAAATAACTTAGAATTTAGGAAGAATAAAAATATTATATGAATTTGTGACGTTGTTGGAGTATTCTGGTGTTGTGTATGAGTCTAAGGCGCAATCGATCGCGTCCACATTTTTTGCGATTAGAAATTTATGAAAAAAAATTAGCTCAAACAAACTGTATACGTGGATATCTATGATTACATACAGTCTGAAGACTTGGAGAGACAGGTATATTTAATATATCTGCTGAATCGAATTACAGGAATACTGCCAGGCACCCGCGAGTCTCACAGACTATAAACTACCAGAGCCCACCAGGATAGTCCAGCAAGCTTTTTAACGTTTTAATATCTCTGTTTGTATGTATAGAACACTTATATAGCTTATTTTACTATATTATTGTGATGGTTTCGTTTTCCTACCGCATAATATGAACTGTTAATTAACTAATAGATGTAATAGTAAGGTGGATTTTGTGGGAGTCACATTACATATACCATTTTATTATTTGTCACTACGAAGTGATTGATGCAATATTATTATTTAGTGGGTTTATTGTGTGTTGATTTTACGACGAATTTATCACATTGGGCAATTATGAAAATTAATCGGTCTGCTAGTTGTGAACGACGACGCAAGCGCATTCTACCAATCAATCTTAACAAACGATTGTTGCGAAATTGTAATAACGAACCAAATAATGTTGTATACGAAACTAATCGATTCCAAATCGAGTAACACGCACGGTAGCTTTAGATTGTAACCATCGATTAAATAAGTAGCGCTCAGACAGGCGCGTGCGATTCTAAAGCTGCGTTCACAACTGGGGCCACCACTAGCATTTTATTTTCCATTTTGATTTTCCTATCAAACTTTCGGAGGTTTACAATTGAAAAAAACATCGTTATCGAAGAAAATTAGAAACATTTATCTTCCGTGACTACAGTTTTCCACATTGTTCACACGTGTGACCCTCCTATAGGGCCGCGCGCGCCGCCCCCGCCTCGCCACAGACAATAGTATAGGATTGAGTTTTATAGTTTATAAACACAACACAAGCAGCCTTAACAATAATAGTTCATAAGTATTTTTATACAATAAACGATATATTATAATTGTTCCATATATAAGGCGGGAGTGGCGCGACGCACCCAGTACAAAGTTTGAATACAAACATACAACACAGTGCCATAGCCGAGAAATAACCTCAGATTTATACTTATTAGATTTTTATACCGATACAAATGGATTTAATTTTTAAATATAAAACAAGAAGTGATTAAGTATACAGAGATTACAGATGATATTTTATACATTTATTACATACAATATTATTAAAAAGGTAAATGTGAAATAGTCTTAAAAGTTAGTGTCGTATTTGCCACGTGCTGAGTAAATAAGTAATAAAGATACTTGTGTAACGCGGGAGTTGTGGAAAATTGATTCGAATCAAACTGCTATCCATTTTGCACAACTTACTAATTATCTGTGTTTAAAATGCACGTTGGTTTCTCAAGATTTTTTTGTCATTTACTACTTACATTCAGTGTGGTTATTGTAAATACATATCATTGGGTATTATTGAGGCAGTGTTGCAACACTAAAATTCTGCTTTGGTTTTTATTGAAACCGAACTGTTGCAGACAAAGTGTATGCTAATGTACCGACCATCGATTGTTGAGACACAGACCTGTGTCAGAGATAAATCAATGAATGCAAGTTCCGCAATAGTAACCACGTCCCCGGCTGTTCTGTTTGAATTGCTCACTGTTTTGTTAAGTTTTGCTCAATTAAACGTGTATGTATACCTATAACGTTAATCTTATTAGTTTTTATTGTGTACGAAATGATTTTGTGTAAATCTTTTTTTGAGAGCACGGTTTTGCTTTCTTATGAAACTATTTTTAAGTGCTGAAACACTGCGTTTGTTCATAGACAATCCGGGTCTTATTTATCTGAAATTTAAATTGGTAAATCTTGTAGTTTTCAATATTAAAATCTTAATAGACAGTATAATGCCGTATATAAACGAGCCGTCCAGTTCTAATCGGATATCCATACAGTATGTACGTAACTCTTGGATTATGTTCCCGAGCATTCAGTTTATACATTAATTAGGTTTGAAGCATGTTCCTAACCTTTATTGATACGTAATGTTTATTTATAATTACCTACAATGACATTTCTTACCGACTACCCGTAGCATAGGAGATAGAATCTGTAATCATTTTGCCAATTTTTGTCTAACAATATTTCCTTGAACGGAATTAAATTCCAGCACACGTTTATATATCCACATAGCGTCTTGGAGTATATAAAGTATATAATAAACTTCAATAGTAAACTAATACAATTTTACCCATACCTAAGCAAACAATTCTTCTTCGTATTTAACGCAATATCAATATGCCTACTTAATTTCTTATATTTTTAAGTTGTTAAAAATATTTTAAAAAAAGGAGAGAATAAGATTGCATTGTACAACTATACTTTGCATAATAACATAATGATTATCATCATAACGTCAATTGTATGAAATACAATTTCAGTGCGATGTTAGTGAAACTGAAACATGGCTGCGCTTTGTAACAATATAATTAGCTTAGTTTAACTAGATCCGAAACTCGACAGTGGTGCCTATTCCCTCGTTCTAAAACTAAACTAAAATTTAAGAATATTCACATCTATACCTGACGTTCAGCTTAAGAAAATGTCAGTGACAAGACGATGACAGATAAGAACCATCTTAGAGATGTCATGTTTGTGGTCGACGCGTTAGAAATGTCAACTTATGTCAGTATGAAAACCTAAATTTAACTTAATTTGACAGCTCTTGCGATATGGTCGTCATGCGTCCTTCTCTTATTTATACAATAAGAGAAAAAATGATAATATAACCATAATAAAGTTTAGTTTGACAATAAGGGAATTGGCACCAGTTTTTCACTAATTCCTTCGTTTAATAATGCATTTAATTGTGATCTCATGGTGAAATTGTAATGTCTTATTGTCTTATATTATAGGATATAAAATTGGCGAATGTTTAAGTCGACCTACCAGTTCAGTTTCTTAATTATTATCTAACGATTTTACATATCCACATGCTTAGTAATTTTAAACTTGCATGAAGCAATATATTGTAAGTTATTGTGTACTCTACATTACCATTTACTTTATGTAAAAACAAAGCCAATTCCCATTTGGATAGTATACACATAGGATACTTATTATGGTTTGGTCGCAAATAAAACAGTATACGCGGTACGTAATTAGTATCGGTGAGTGTTTTGTCAATGCATGTTAACATGAGCTTAGTATAACGGATTTAGTTTCATAGAGAAGTTGGCTACGAATTATTTCAACGTCTTCCATTTTCAACGTAGATTAACTACTTAATATGGCGCGTTTGACATTTGTGTCACATTTTTTTTTTTTTGTAAATTTGGCTTCACACATCGGGACACTTACCTACCACACGTCGCGAACACTGTTCTATGTGCTTATGTGTGAAACCGAGCTTAAGTGTTATTCGCATTAATTGTATAGTTTAAAACATAAAAGCGTATATCTGCAGTTAGTGCAGCACCAGTGCAATACACTTGATTTTTTGGCGATATTATTATATAATTTAACTTATAAATGACTTATTTTAAAAATAGTTGTTAGTGTTAATAAAATAATTGGTAGCCAACATAAAAATGGCCTATAATAATTTCATAAAGTTAGTATACACGTATCATTGTACCCACTGCCACTCGCCAACCGCTGTCGGAAATAAGAAGGATACAAAGTAATAATTTTTTAACACAATAGAGACTTGTTAACAGTTCCACAGTAAAATAAGTGTTGTTGAATTTTTTAATAAAATATGGACATATTTAGATTAATGATCTTGTAGTCTGGATTGAGTTTTTTACAGATTTTATTGAATGCAAAGTTTTCGTGTATGATAATGATGAAGCTACGTCGCCTATGCAGCTTATTTTTGCTACAATACTTATTTTAAGCCATACAATAACAGTTATAAATAATAGTACAATACATTATACAGAATAATATACAATTATATACAATACAATAGACATATACAATAAAGCGGTGATATTATACATATTTTATTTAAAGCGTTGTAGGCGGCGTACCTTGAGGCATAACTTGGTTTCATTAATGGGTGCTGTTATATCATTAATTGTACATATTTATTGTAATATACAATAGACTGGTAATTTTACACTGTTGTTAGGTTTCTACAGAGTTATCACTTGAGGCTGCTACATTACTGATTAACAAACTAATGTTGTTTTTGTGATTCAAACATATTATTTACGTGGATACACATCTTCATTAGACATGGTTTAAAAACAATATCATTATGTTGCGACAACCTTATAGCAATAGAAAAGTGATTGTTTATAATGCAACAGTGACATAAATATAACGTAATTCAATAAGATGGCCTAAATTAATCAGTAAACAGCAGTTTCAGTCCATATGTTACAATAGAGTATATTTTCTTACATACCATACAGAGATGCCGATAGTAGACTATATAAAAATTCATTTGAGACAATCCCAGAATACAAGATCGAACTTTTTACACACAACAATTGACAACAGACTTCAGTTATTTTACATAGCATTATTATCTACATTATTATTTTTTCGGAGAAAACAGTTGGTTGCGATAATGGTCACAGAGATCCAGGCGAAAAATTGAAACGTTGGCATTTGTCAAAAATTTAATATTATAAAAATTGTAAATATATTTTCTAGTTCTTCCAAAATGAATAATATCAGTATTAAATACAAAATTCGACTTTGGTTAGGTCAAAAGTGTAATTGTGTGATCTATAGAGAATTTTTGCATTAGATTTTTCTTGATATTTAACTTTAAAGATATTTTAATTATTTTTTAGTTAAGTACATTATTTTTCTTTTTATTTTAGATTGTATTTTACTTGAATTGTAATGATCTTGCCTAGAATTGCATTTATGTTAGTTACTTATGATACGTTTGAAGTTGATACCATCGTATTTATGTATATTATTATTGTATTAAGGGTTTTGTTTGTTTTTTTGTCATTAATAGAAGTAAAATGTTGTAAAAAGTAAGCTCGTTGTATTTTATCAAATAAACACTTTTTAGTCCAACTGAAGCAATACGTTGCAGTTTTATTTACTTATTTTTATTATTATTTAGAATCCCTGTCACCTGTCCCTGTATCCAGTTGGGTAATTCCGTAACAAACAATGGCAATACCTTTTAACAACTCAATAACATTCATTGCGTTATTAACATTGTCGAGCAGACGAACTGTCAAAACAGCAATGGACTATTAAACTTCCTCCTATATCATTCGGATTGTGATAGAAAATGTGGTGTGACGAAATAGTCACATTTCTCCACATGTGCTGCTTATTATAACAGAAAAATGATGACAGAAATTCCAGAAAATTGATAAATCGTAGGATTGTCAAATTGGCCATCGGTTTTAGAAAATAGCCCCCGAATGCCGCATAGGGGCTTGTGGCTTAATAATAACAGCAGCAAGGGTCGAAGGTTAAGCTACGTTTACCAAGGTCGGTCCATAGACCATTAATTGCATACCAAGACCCTTCCGTGCCTCGGAAAGCACGTTAAGCCGTTGGTCCCTGCTGTCATTTGTAAATCTTTCGACAGTTGAGAAGCAGTTAGAACGTCAAAAGTCTGTCAACCAGTCTTACCGCGTTGAGAAGGTCAGATGCCCCGCTTCATGTTAAACACTAGTATTTAGAGCTGCATATATAGCCTTAAGACCTTAAGATCCGACCCCAACATAGTTGGGAAAGGTTAGGCAGATGATAGAATGCCGCAGAGAGACAGCAAACATCGCTGAGGCTCCTGATTGATAACAAGTGTAAGACTCTACTAAACATAGAGTTCTTTGCCAATACATAGTTATGACGAAATTATTTTGTTTGTCTATTAGTAAATTCTTACTAGCAGTAAGGGCGCCTTCAAATATAGCCGCAAAGAGCCGCGCGGCGGCAGCGCGGCCACAGCGCTACCTCCGCGCTGCAACCGCTAGGTTCGAGCATCATAGTGTTGTACCGACGCCAGCACGTCAAGTTACCCCAATGTAACAAATTTTCCCAATTGAATATGAACCTTATTCTGTTTACCATAAAGTTGATAAACGACTAAAGAAATTTGACACATTGGGGTAACTTGATATGCTGGCGTCTGTACATTTAGTTTCAACCTCATCGATAAATTGTTCAAGCTGATTTTCGTTCATATCTGAATAAACACACGTGCGCATCATCACTAGTCGATTGATGAACCGATGCGCGGCGGCAGCGCGGCTGCAGCGCTGCAGTCAGGCGTTTTTTATTAACAAAGCAATGCGCCGCCGCGCGCGGCACCTGGCGGCAAATTTGAAGGCGCCCTTACGGTAGATTCTACTTTTGCCTAATTGGTGTTAAAAGGCTCACCACGGATTCTTTTCTTTTCTAAAAAAGCTTCTTAGAATATGGGTTGCACTTTATAAGTAGCCTTTTAAACCCCTCCAACTAAGCTAAATATGCTTGTGTCTGGAGAGGGTTCACGTCAATAGTGCAATGAGTGGGGAATGGGATGGGAGGATCATCAGGCCGATACCTTAGCCATTACCTCTTATTACTGGCAACCAGAGGTGGATTATCCTTAAGGCAAACTAGGCACGTGTCTAGGGGTGCGTAGTTACATGGGGCGTGCGAGCTCAGAATTTTTAAAAATAAACTTTATCTCAAATAAATTATTCTGATTCTGATTCTGATTCTGATTCTCACTTTTAGGAGAGTAAGTACAAGTGTCCTGGCCTACTAACGTTTTGATGACACAATGTCTATAGTATTATGATGGCTATTTATGGCATGTACAGGGGCGCCGATGAAGTGATTGCCTAGGGCGGTCTGGACATTTAATCCGCCACTGCTGGCAACACCAATTGAAAATAATAGTAAGGGGACCGTTCGAGAAATAAAAATTCCTCAAATTTACATTCAACTATATAATTCATAAAATCCAATAATACAAAAGCCTTACTCACCCCGTCTGCTCAACTTAGCTATACGTTCCTGATTCTTATAGATACACAAATCCATGAAGGTCAAACTTAACAGTAGACAGTGGCCCAGCATGTCCTTCTGAAGGTCCTTCTGTGATCTGAACATGGTCTGCAAGGTTTCGGAAATGAAGGCATGGGCATTGGTTGGTGATCTGTCGGACAGGTCCTTGAGAAGCATCTCCACTGTTTGGTCAGTTGACACTCTTTCGTTGCCGACCAGGGTGCCGTATAACCTGAAAATTAACCAGAGTCAACATTTACTCCTTTCTTATTTTCTTTTTAGTTACATTGTACTGTGTTCAAGCTGAAACACACCTTGTGACATTGCAATTAAGTTTAATGTCAAATCGTTTTTCAGACAGCCTGTCACAATAATTTGTAGTGGTTTTGTATTTGCTGAGTAATTGGAAAAGACTAAATTATCAAACAGAAGAGTGAAGTTGCCTCCAGTACTACTACTGAATACACTCATAATTTCATAAAATCTGTGCAGCTGTTTCGAAGGAGTTTGGTAACAAACACTGTGACACACAAAAATAATTTATCAGACGTTACTTTTAACAAGATGACAACAAATAGATCCAAAACAATATTAACTACTACTACTTTCTAGTTAGCTAGTCTCTAATGCGCTTTGTAAATCTTTTAATGTCAGATAGAATTAGAATAGCAATATATATACATATAACCTAACCTAACTTACCATACCTATCATATAGCTAACCTAACTACCTAACCTAACTACCTTACTGAAATGCATTGATTTTGAGAGATACAAAATACATAATTTTGAACTGAATTACTGCGCTGCGTGTCTCTATGTTACTTACAATACTAGGGTAGGTATTAGTATTAGAAGTAGTAGTACTAGGAGGTAATAATTTAACTCAGTTGGTACATTATGCTATCTAATTTACCGATGCACAAAGACAAAGTACTAAACTGGTCTGTTGATTTAGTGGTTGGTGGCCCTGACTGCCATGCCGGGGGTCGTGGGTTCAATTCGATACAAATGTTTGTGCGATAAGCACGATCATTTGTTCTGTCTGATATCAATTAAAGGTGTGGGCATGCGCCCACTATGCCCACAACGGTGGATCCGCGCTTGTCTTTAGATAATTTGCGATTACAGACGAAAACACAGTCCCGTAAAAAAGTGCATTAGCAGAACCAGACTAGTAACGCCATCTATGTCTGAACTTATACATAACAGCAACGACTATTAGCGACATCTATATTTGCTTCGAGGGTAACTTTAGACATTCTAAATAACTTTCATAGACTACTGCCGTAGGTTGGAGACGTTGTGTCGTTAATCGTGTTGCTATGGACCGTGTAAGTAACATAGGCGATGGCACTGTAAGTTAAAGTAAGAATATTGTATTGGTTTTTAAGTACACGTATCTTTGCCGAGTCTTTGCCTCGTCGCTATACGAGCCCGGACTATACGCTTCCGATATCTTTGACTAGATGTCGCTAGCCGTTGAGGGATAGATCAATTTTATTCTACATAAATAATGTATAAACTAACGCACGCTTTTTTCCAATGGAAGTAGGAAGAAATTATATTTAGCCAACTACCATCATTCTAATATACCTACCGCTCTGCTTCACACACACGTCGGTTGCGAGCATTACGAACCTGACCTTTCTGAAGAACATCACTAATAAGGTCTGTGTAGGTACCTATTTCCATCCAGGGCATACACTGACTTCTACAAATAAATAATATCTCTCGTCTATACATACCTATATGGAAGAGTCGGCCTCAGAAAATAGACTTTTTGCTTTAAAACATCTTTGTCACTTCCATCTTCATTCGATCTGAAAAAAAAATGTCAAATAAGCCTAAAAGTAAAAAAGACTTCTCTAGAGAGGTCAAAGACGTCCAGCTAGACATTGGCCACAATTTATCTTGAGGGTATGAACTGAAATGGGTGTAAAGTTCCAGACCCCCTTAAAAAAGATAGGATCATCCTTGTCTGGTGAGCTACTACTACCCGGGGGTGGTTGTTGGGATCTTGTACATGTATGTTCAATCACGCGGATAACTTTAACAGCGCGATGTAGGGTTCTGTCAGTTTAGTTCGTATTTGACAAGATAGATGGCGCTTTAAACGGTTGACACATCTTTCCGTTACTGTTGATGATATATTCCATTTCGAATAGGTTGCCATCAGCCTGCCCTTGTACCATATTACTAAGGCTCCGTTTATGTGACTACATGTATTAAATGCATGGCGTCGGTCGGGCGGGACAGGTCTCTCCAATCTGAATTGATTTTTTCTTCAAAAGGCTTTTCCAGGCTTTGCCCTGCATCGTTAGACTCGCATAATAAATTAATACAATCTTATGTCTGGACTTTAAAAGAGACCGTCATGGTCTCACATGGAACATCTACTTACAAAAATAAATATCATTCTACTAAACATACATCATTTCATTTCATAAATTAAGCTGAAATTCGTACGCATCCGTTCAGCAGAACGCACGCGTACGCATCTAATACAAAACTGGAGTTATAAATAAATTTAGTTAGTCCCTTCTTCTCTTTCCCACCCCCTTTCCTCCCTCCACCGATCTGAGAATAAGTAACAATGATAAATCCATTACACTTACTGCTCTTCTCCATGACTCCTCGAATTAATCAAGGCAACGATCATAGCAACCATCTGAGCCTTCTGCAGGTTGACGGCAAGTACTTTCGGGTTGTTCGGATCACTGCCGGCTGCTCGAAGAGTCGTGGCTGCGGCTTTCATCACGTATATGTCTGCTAGAGGCATCTGCTGGGTTATTCGCCATGCCTTAAAATAGATAAAAGATACCATCATAAATCATTAATTATTCCAAAACATTCACACAGCGCCATCTATGTAGGTAGTCCCAAAATAAGCAGAGCTTGTGTAATGGGTACTAAAGAACTGATATACAAGGTTATATATTTCTAAATATATTCACATCTATACTAATATTATAAAGAGAAAACGTTTGATTGTTTGTTTGTTTGCATTGAATAGGCTCCGAAACTACTGGACAGATTTCAAAAATTCTTGCACCGTTGGGAAGCTCCACTATACCCGGGTGACATAGGCTAGTTTTTATCCCTGTATTCCCACAGGAACGGGAACAACGTCTGCTAGTTATAGATAGATTACAACCAGACACAAAACAAATGATCATGCTCATCACACAAACATTTGTCCTGGGTGGGAATCGACGCCACGACCTACGGCATTACCGTCACTAGACCAACAGGTCAATCAAAACAATCAAAACACAACATCAACCTGTAGTCCCTGAAGAGTAAGGCAGAGGTGTACCTGTATCTTAGTTGAAAATGAACAAACTCTGACACCAGGTTAGGTACTAACCACACGATAAGAAGATTGAAAATGAACAACGAGGTAGTATGGATACAATGTAAGCAAATGAAAAAATATTATAATTTCGATATTTTTTTAAGGTTGTATCGGAAAGAGGATTATAGCATTTGTTGGTATCAAAATAGGTGATATGGACGAAAAAAACTTGTCTTTTGCTTGGCCCATATTTACATTACACTATGCTTAAACTATCGCTTAGTCAGTAAGTATAACAAACATTTATAGCTCTTTATCTTGCAGTTACAGCTGCAGCTGAATATGTTTTTTTAATGTTTTTTTTTTTTATATTATAAACCAGTGCTTGACTGCGATCCCACCTGATGGTAAGCAGTGATGCAATCAGTGATGGTGAAGCGCACTAGTTTATTAAGAGCCTATTCACTCTAGCCTTGAAGACACCTAAATTGTAATCGGATGGGAAGACCGCAGCAGGCACGTTGTTCCAGTGCATAAAGTGACTACCTATCTGTCTCACATAACCCATTTACCGAAAAACAATAAATAACAATACTCTCGATAAGATTGGTATGTACAGACGCCAGCACGTCAAGTTACCCCAATGTGTCAAATTTCTTTGATCGTTTTTCAACTTTACATTAAACAGAATAAGGTTCATATTCAATTGGTAAAATTAGACAATTGAACTTCATGTGCTGGCGTCTGTACTTACAGATGCCAGCATAAGCCCCCAAAGTGTCAAACTTCTTTGATAGTTTTGCGACTTTATTAAAAACTAGCAGACGTCACGCAGTTTCACCCGCGTAGTTTCCGTTCCCGTGGGAATGCGGGGATAAAAAGTAGCCTATGTCAACCTGGAATAGTGTAGCTTTCCACCAGTACAAGAATTTTTAAAATTGGATCATTAGTTCCGAAGATTACCCCCTACATACAAACTTACAAATTTTACCTCTTTATAATATTAGTATTAGTATAGATAAAATAAGGTTCATGTTCATTTGAGAAAAATTAACAGTTTGGGTTAGCTTGATGTGCTTGAGTCTGTACAACTTATGAGCTTCCAAGTACCAATAACAATATATTATAAAATAAATAATAGACAAGTGATATAAGAAAAAAAGAGCAAAATGTCTTACAATATCCAAAATGTCTGTGATCTGAAACTTCTTGCCTTCTGGATAATCTATACCGTAGTACTTCCAGTCTTGGACCTCATAGTTGGACTTGTCTACCAACGTCCAGCTCACGGAGTTCACTGTTATGTACACTGATAACACGGACTTACAATCCTGAAAGGTAACAGTAACTGTAATGGGGTCTCAATCACAAAACAGCTAAACTGAGGCAGTTTCTAGAATAGAATACTCTACTCTACTCTTTCTTTTTATTTTTTTTTACTTTTCTCTTTCTTTCATTCTTTCTTTTCTTCTTCTTTTCTTTTTTTTTTTTAGTTGCTACTGTGAGTTAAGTGGGACAGTAACAGGCTGGTATTATTATTATTAATATTTAATTTATGACTATTCAGTAAATGACTGAATGTATGTTTTTTCAAATCCACATTTCAAAGTAGCATTCTGTGGCGGATTGAGGTGTGAGTATATGTATATACTTGTATGTGCAATGAGAAGTTTCCTGAACTTATTTTAAAATATACCGACTTTATTATTGTGATAATTTTTGTGGGATTAACATAATCTTTTTACTTGACATTTATTAATAAGCTCCCTTTTATAGCTTTATAGTAAAAGGAGTATGTTAGTATTGTAGCAGGTAGCATTCTGATTCATTTATCATTTAATAACTTTACTCACTAGTTGTTATTAAGTTGATAGAGTAATAAATTAAAGAAACAGCTCTATAATAATTTATGGGGAGAAATTATTTTAACTATCAATTATAAATAAAATACCTCACCTTTATAACAATTTCACTTAAATGAGGGTGCAATATTTGTCCTTTTATTTTACCCACTGTTTTCTTTTCATCACTAGGGCCACTTAATATACTGTTAAAAAGTTTCTTCGCAGACCTCTCGGAGAATCCCTCAACATATTCTATGTCAGATAGTGTTTTAACATGTCCATTACTACTTTTCCACTGAGAAAACTTCTTAATATTTGTTTTACTTACTTCATACCTGAAAGAAATTAAGTTATACTTGGTATTTTTTTATTGAAAAGATACCTATAAATACTATAAAGTACTGTCAACTGCTTTAATAACACCCGCAAACAACTATGATGTGATTCTAACAGAGCCTGCCAAACTCAGTTTTACCATAGATATGCGGTTGACTTTATAGAATGTGTTTTAGTAGAAACTTTGTATCAAGGCTTCCATTTTTGAAAGGGAATGAGGTAAGTTTGGTGCTTTGTAATACATAACTTGGTCTGTTCTTACCTAGAAAGAGTACTAACGTCGGCGTTGTTGATAACCTGCAATATTTTCTCCTTCTCAATATCATTGTATTTACTATCTAAACTTTCACTCAAATGACGTTTACTGACGATGGACAATCGACAGCTCAAGCATAGCGTACTCTGAAATAATGAAAAACCTTAGAACCTCGCAGCATTTTTAAATTTACGAACTTAATCGGATGCTACTAACCAGTACTCTTGAGGATGGATTAACAAGGTTCAGGAACATTTTAAACTAAATCTAACAATCAGAAAATATAAATTGCACAAAAACACACTTATTTTGAAGATTAATAAACCTAAATTAATGTTCGTTTACACATGATAACAAATAATTCTAATTGTTTACAGTTTGCATAACCTATTCATTCAGAAATGTCATGTCAACTCATGTCATTGTGAATGAATGTGACATTGACCAATTATTGACCAGCTGTAGTCCTGTCTAGTGATGGGCAATGATAATAATCCGGTTAATGGCATTTGGCTAATAATCCATTAAAACTCAGTTAATAGCCATTAACCTTTTGAACGCCATTGTCACATATATGTGACAAACGAAATCTTACCCTGAACGCCAACGTCACAAATATATGACAAAATACATGTCGCACCATATTATGAAATAAACAATTTAATCATTACTTTTGTGTTTTAATTTTTATGAAGGTCATTTGACAGAAAAAGTGGCCTGGCGTCAGGGGTACGGCGATACGTTTATACTCTGGCGTTCAAAAGGTTAATAGCCATTATGGATGATAACCCTGCTGTTAATGTTATTTTAGTGATTGAAAATTTCCCTTCATGGTTTTCAGGTTTAGACTTCATTCTAAACTTCATTTTCATCATCTTTCTTTGTCGTAAATAAATTTTGCATATCTATATACTTTACTTATAATAAATCTGTAGAAGTAAGAATTCTGTACATTGAAAATATCAAAAAACTAAATGTTACTAGACCGTAACCGAACCCAAAAATGTGATTAAAAAAAATTTTGTCGGTCTGGCTGTATGTTCACGTATCACGCAAAAACTACCGGTTTGATTACAATGAAACTTGGTACACTTACTTGGTAAAAAGTAACTTTTTATCCCGGAAAAGTATATACAATAAAAAAACAAACTTAATTTTGCGGTTCGATCCTTAGACCCAACTACTGTACCAACCGCAAATAATAAGTGTGTCGTAGGTTACGTCACCCGCAGTGGTGGTCTTAGCCGTGTGCAGCGCCCCTTGGTGAACTCCAGTTCACCAAGGGGCGCTGCACACGGCTAAGATACATACTATAATATTTTATCTAAAGATACAATATACATATAAATAAATAAAATAAAAAGCCTTTTATTGCTTGCATAGGTAAAATTACAAAACAGACTTCTTAAGAAGATTAATTGATTGATGATTTTATAGATAACTTACTTTTACCTTATTTTGTAATAACATTAAATATTAACAAGAATTTATATTGATATTGACATTTTTTTATTTAAATAATATCTTGAGAGATCTTTAACATAGTTTTAAAATAACTAAAAATCTTAGTAGTGTCCATTGAATTTTATGACGACCGATATTGTATCTTAAGATAAAATATTATAGTATCTCATCCGTGTGCAGCGCCCCTTAGTGAACTCCACTGCGGGTGACGTAATCTACGACAAACTTATTATTTTCGGTTGGTACAGTAATCGGGCCTAGGGATCGAACCGCAAAATTAAGTTTGTTTTTTATTGTATATACTTTTCCGGTATAAAAAATACCCAGTGTAGTGCCCAAGATATTAAAGAATAATTATACCAAGTTCTTTGCGTGATGCCTGAACATATAGACAGACAGACAGACAAAAATGTTTAATCACATTTTTGGGTTCGGTGTCGGTCAAGTAACACCCCCTGTCATTTATTTTTTTGTTATTTTCAATGTGGGTCTCTAAATTAACAAAACTGAATTTCCCAAAACACTTTTTCGTATACAAAAAGTGAAAATAAATAAAAAGAATTACAATACATTTAATCACACTACAGATTTTCCACTAAACAAAAGAAAACCTTTTATTTTTTTAACAATACATTAATAGCAGGGTTATTGGCCATTGCGTGGCTAATAATGGATACTTATGGATTATAATCGCTAATAACTCAAAGCAGCCGGCTATTTACCCAACTCTAGTCCTGTCAAATGTCAATCAAAAGAGTGATCATTGGCAAGAAGCAGCAGAAGATATTTATTTTTAAATTGATGAAGCGATCCCTTTTTTCGTTGTATTACTTTTTCTGAGCTATTTACAAAGACATTCAATACCTGCTAATTTAAGACTTGAATGGTTTTCTACCAAGAAAGTCATTCCAAGATAAACTTACAATCATTTCAGAATGTGAATACCTCAAACAAAGAGATTTAAAAACTTAGCTTTAGAATTAAATTTCAATATTTATTAAGAAATAAAGTAGCCCACAGGCGCTACTTATCGATGAAGGAGCAATTGGACTTGTGGAAGCAGATGTCCGGCCTTCGGACCAATCATTATTCCGAAAGGTATGTTGCGTTGCTAAAACTTAATAAAAATAAGAAAAACGCTGTAAGAATAGAAACCTGTTTTCATGGCTAAAATACTGGGTCTGAGTTATTAAAGCGTTTTATCCTAAACGGACCGAAAAATAGCTAGGTAAAACAGTAATGTATGGCCCGCCATCTGTTACTTTTGTTAGAAACTGAGTTGAACCTACCTGTGTAAAATGAGTTTATCTGCCAGACTCTTGAGCTCGTGCGATACTCCAAGCTGGCGTGTTTTAACATTGTGACAATAGATGTCGCTAGTAGAAGTAATTAGTAAAAATTAAAAAGCTAAAGAACATCACTGGTCAACTGGTGATAATGACTTGGCAGTGCATTTGTAGATAAAAAAATAACGATATATTTAAAATAACTAGCGTATGATTTCAATGAAATGAAAACCGATCATCGTGATAAATTAAGCTGCACACCTGTGTTAGCCAACAATTTTCAATACATACTTAGGTACCTACCTAACAATTACTTACCTAGTTAGGAAGTGGAAGAGCAGGAAACAAAATAACAAAACAGGTAAGTAAGTAGGATAATGTCAAAAGTGTTGAGTAGACACTATAAGTAGGTACCTACAATACCTAAATAGTTTCATATAAACGCCTTTCATAATTTCCTTACCTACACTTACACCTACGTTGAAACGCTAGCTAGAAACAGTAGAAACCTACCAGCCACAGCCACTTTTGTTGGAAGTTGCTTACACTAATATTGTCATTTTTGGCAGTTGATTCGAATAATTTCGAATAGGGAAAAAAAACAAAACACAATCAATTCGAAAACAAAACAACGAAATTTTTATGTCAATGTCAAAACGGCTTAATAGTTTATAATATTGATGTATCTTTGCACAGAACGATTTTTGGGAGCAATAATTGATTACTTACCCTACCTAGCTAACTTATTGGTGACGGAGTATGGATCCTGGGAGGAGTGAAGCAATATAGAATAGAAGTAAGTCAAGTCTTGTAATGAATTGACGTTGTATTGTACAGACATAAGTATGCACGGTACTTTGTGCGCGTTAAAACAAGACAGATTAACATTGTCTTCTCGCTTTAACTCACGAAGCGATGTTTAACAAAATGGCGGCAGCCTGTCTTTCCGCCGTTCGCGCCCGCTCGGCCACCTACACATGCGTGTTCATGAATAATGTCCATTTGACAATCTTCTTTCCTTCGAGAGAGTTCGTCGACGGGTTGCGCACTCATTCTGTTTCACCGCTTGACTGCGTTTGCTGAAGAAAAGCAGTCTAGTAGGTAAGTTTCCTTAGTTTATATTGTTTTTTTTTATTAAATAAAATATAATATTTAAATAGGTATTCTCAAGTCTCCAAATAAGTAGGTACAGCTGTAACGGGCAACAAAGAAGATGAATTTATCTTCTATCAGATCAGGTAGATATAACCCTCAGACCAATATATTGGTCTGAGGTATAACCATTATACCATTGAGAAGTCAAATTAATTATGATCAGGCCTGTCAGGGACAGTCAACTTAAGGAGAGACTGCTTTTTTTTCTATTTTTAGGCCTGACAGATTTTTTTCCTCCTCTGGTCCTTAAAAAAAATACAAAAGGTCTAAAGGTGATGCCGTTCGCAGTCCCGGGTGACTTACAAGCATAATCTAGTAGCAGTAATAGCTGTACACGTAGTAGGTACATACCAGCTGCTGAGGGCGATGTGGCAAACTGGCAACGTCGCAATCTTTCGACCAACCAGTCAACGTTGATATTTGGTTCGCCACGAAATGGACGCTTCACTTTGTCTGACAACTTGATAGATTCCACTGTTTAAGAATTTTATCGAAGTTTAGTAGCCAAGCTGACGTGTGAATTAACTTGTATCTTCTTCTATAAGCTTAAATCTGGTTCTGACACTCATAGTAAGCATGACATTGAGTTTGCAAAATTATTATGCTAGCCGCTAGGTAGCTGGCTGGCTGGCAATGCCGTCACGAACTTGTTTGTGCAGCGTTGCCAAACCGCTGCCGCTGCCATTCTACTAACGTTACCTAGGCACATTTAATCCTACAGTTGTGATAGGTTGTTATGATAGGCAGCTTGTCCGCGCTGTTCTAATTATTGATAGGTCCCTGGTGGCCGTGTCTCCAGTAAAAGTTGGTTGTTATTATTAAATATTATATCTCATTACGTTTATGTCTACATCAATATGTAGACACAGATAATTTTATGATATGTTCTGTATATTCTTAAGTCTTAAAATTCCTAATCCTGCTACTTTACGCTTTTTGGAATAGGGCATCCCGAAATAATTTAAGAGCATTTTTTCCAAAATTGAGAATGTCAAATTACTTTATGTTCAGCCCTCTATTCGCCGTCAAGCACTTTGTATTGTGTTTGACGTAACTCCTCTTGTTCTATCTCGCTTACTCCCACGTGATTGTGAATGTTCAGCCTCACTCCGTCTCTCTTTGCGCCATTTTTGTTAATTTCTAGTGAAGGTAAAATTGTATACGAGTAGGTAGGTACTGCTGGTTTTACTGCTTTAGTGGCATAGCTAATTACGTTAGTTATTATAAATCACTGAACTAGTACTTTACCGTACCTACTTGTAGTTTTCACAAGTACCTTTGTCAGCTCTAATGAGTAAAATTTCTATTTAGTAGGTACCTATTATAATAATAAAATTTATCTTTCAAATATTTATTAGATCTATAGTCGATATATTTTATTGTAAAGCGTTCATTGACGATTCACTCCGTGCGATTACTGCGCTTGCCCAAACAAAAACTACAATGTATGCCGCGTTCATAGTTTCGCACCGTTTACGTCATGGAGTTAACGGGGTTCAATTTGTTTTCGAGCAGGAGATAGGTCAGAATAGTAATTGATTAGGTAATTTGTTTTCGTTGTTTAAGTGCCTATTTACCTATTTCGTTACTCAATAAATATGAAAATAGGTAGGTACCTAGGTACGTAGTAAGTTCCTAAAGGAATACGAAATTTATTGGTACCTACACAACTCTATCCAGAAAGTGACAAAATGAGACACCTGCTGCTGACGGGCAGGTGACGCCAACAGTTCACCGTGAATACGAGAAAAGTAAATTCTTGTTCGTGGTCCTGGGTGCGGTGCTACTATACTTATAGGTATAGTAGGACCGCACCTAGGATCCTGAATCGCGTCCTGAATTCTAAAGATTTTCTGGCAGTCCGTCAAACAGAACTGAAATCTGGAAATTTTCGTGATATTGCCTGCTGAATTCCATCTATTATAATCAAAGACATTCATAGTTTTTAAATCTCTTTGATTATAATATTGTTTGGACGACCGAACTGCTGACGGAAGCAATGACATAAACAACATTAAATCTTGGCCTAGCCTAAGTCAAAATTTTGGCTTTAACAGACTTGCAAAGCATTCGCAAACATTCTATTTTTTATAATGACGTATAAAACTGACGTATAGCGCTAGTCGGGAATGGTCGGCTTCGATCGTGTGAACTCGGCAACGAGTCAAACGACCCACTCGACTCGGACGACGGAGTCGTAAGAACGGCAACGTTGCCCATTCTCGTACAATTCTTAATATTGAACTATATTTGTGATTATTCTCCCATTTTACTGGTTTCTTTCTTTAAGAATTGTACCTATGCTAAAACTATATTGACATGATTATGCTATCGTTTTCCCCTTTTATCGAAATCTAGGCCACAGAAATAATGAAAGAAAGATCAAATAACGTCCTAGGCAGAATACAAATTCCACGACTATGCACGGTGTCTCACTGACATTGATTCTTATTTTGGTCTCGGAAATTTTGCAAATCAACGCATTACTATTAGTAGGTACTTACTTAATTATGAACCTGGTGAGCTGCTTTTACTTACAGAGCATTTTAAGCAAAGTGGAACACAGTTTACGATATTTTAAATGCAAAATGCTAATTGCCATTTGATCTAAAACGCCATTCTGCGTCTCTGCGAGCTGCCAACATCAGCATTTTACAAATAGAAACAGAAGTAGAACGCAAGAGAACGAGAGCCCGATAATGAAACGTGACCTCGCTGCATGTTATTGTACAGAGTAATGAACAGTTCCAGTAGCAACACCCGCGACTTATCGCCAGCGGTTTGCTTTTCCTTTCCCTCATTCGGAGCGATAATAATTCTATCTCGCTCTCGCGCGTCCACGCGTATTCATTCCATTGCGAAACTAGATTCTCTACGGAGTCACTACTCTGTGCATTTAGTTCGTGTTTCGTCTGACGCTCTCTGTCGGCCATACTCGTCACATTGCGGCCGCCATTTTCTTCTCTCTCTATCTGCTGTGCCAGTGTCGATTCAGACGCGGAACCGGACGCTTGTATATTTTTGTATTTTGTATTCTTCTCGCCAATTCTTCTACTTCTATTATCTCTTACGCAGTTATTTAGGTGAGTGATTGTAAACATTTGGAATGATTTTATTACCTGTCTATACAGATTAATGTAGTGCTGCTTAGAATTATGTTTTATGGAGCAATAGTTGTTTTGTTCGTGTTTATGTATGGATTATTGTTGTTGTTATTATTATTATTTTTCGTACTTTTGCAATCTTTTTTTTTGCAGTTTACCTTTTAATAATAGGTAGAGAAAAGTTATTTGTTTTTTTTATTATCGTTTGTTTTTGTTCTCTAAACGGTTGTGCTAGTTTTACCTGTCAAACGTAATCAAGCGATTATAACTTCTATGCGGAAGGTGTACCACTTACATTCGTGTATATTTATTCACGTTTATCGCATGCTTTATCACATTTTGTTATATTTTTTTTCGTTTTTTTTTTCATTTGTCTGAATGGCCAATAGATTGTAGACGTGTTTGTTGTAATTATACCTATTAGGTACTTGTAAATGCAATAGTTCGGCATATGATTTCGCAGTTTATGGTTTTATGTTTTATTTGAATGGGTTCTTTCATGTGACTCATTTTTTTAAATTTATTTTCTTGTTTTTCAAATTCTCCAACTGCCTTTTTTAAAAATATTTCTTAAGGTAATTAGTAATTTACTAAAAATCGTTGCGGGGGTGAAATTACTCATAAATTGTAAACAACTTTTATTAAGAGACCAAGCAGAAATTTAAAAAACAAATCAGCTAGGTACCTATATATACCTACATTTTAATCCGGTTAATATTGCGTTAATAAATCAGCTGTTTTTTTAATATATCAGGGTTGGTCCCATAGCAAAAAATGTTATAATCTTAGGTAGGTACCTACTTTCACCCCCTGGAGGGTTCAGTGAATTGCCAACTACTCTGTATAACTACATAAATATGTTTTTTCTCGCTCGTTAGACGATAGACCATCATTTTGTAGGTATAGTTTAGTAGGTAGGTACCTACTTACAATTCTTCTTTTAAAACAGTAGTTTTGGGTCATGAGCAAGTCCTTTTTATATTTTATCTGACAGTGAATCGACTGACTCCCGTTCAATAGCCTCCCGTACTTACCTACTGCTTTCCACATTCACCTCGTTCCGTTTATTTTTGTCTGTCCTCGAGGAATATCTCTATCTCTGTCTCGCCCGCGTTACGCGCGCTAATAGCGAATGCAACAGCAGTCTATCATTTGGTTCGTCTTCGAAACGCTCGGCTATCAGCGGTGCAGCTCAACACCAAGCGAGCGGGGAATTTATTCCGGTATTTCGCACGACACAACAGAACGGATGGCGGCCATTTTGTGTAGATGATCGAAAACATTGTAATGTTTTTTTTGACTTTTCCGTATAATTGGTCTCTCTTTTTACGTTGGCAATTCGTATTTCTACCGCTAAAAATATTTTGATGCCGTGTGTCTTACGGGTCAACTTTTTTTTTCTACTAAACAGTAGGTATAGGTAGTTTATGTACATTGTTTGCAGCCTCAGCGTGATGTGACAGCGGCGGGGCCGTGCTGCCGGCAAACAAATCCTGTAATTTTCATTCATTCCTGTCACTTTTTGTAATAATTCTCATTTATTGATGTCGTTAGTTCCTTTAAAAGCGGGTCAAATATGTTTCTGGCATTAAACTGTCGATACCCACTTATTGGGAATGAAATGCCTACGCCTTCATGTACAGACGCCAGCACATCAAGTTGCCCCAATGTGTCAAATTTCTTTGATCGTTTTTCAACTTTATGTCAAACAGAATAAGGTTCATATTCAATTGGGAAAATTTGACACATTGGGGTAACTTGATGTGCTGGCGTCTCTGTACCTACATAATAATCATGCTAAAAATAGAATGGTGAAATGTGACAAGTTAACCTAGAAAAAAAAATGGTCTAGAGATACAATAACCTCACTAATATTTGAGCAGGTAACCTGTCACATCACAATAGGCTCCCGCGCATGCAGGTATTGATCTAAAAATGTTATGTAGTCTTATTTAGGATCCATTCTGTAAGTAGTATATGCAAAATACACAAAAACAAAATTGATTATGAATTTATTTGGCAAATAGAAATGTGACCTATGGAAGAAGTTGCGGCGACCATAAACAAATTGAAATACTTAAGGGCGGGAGGATGATGGTGTTTTTTTTTGTTTTTTATTGCGTGCAATTAAAAAAAAATAGTATGGTAGGTACTGTAGGTAGCTTGTAGGATATTATGATGTTGGTTTACTCTAGTGTATTATGAGAGCGTGCGGCGTGATCCCCCCGTTACTCCTCGACGTCCTTTGTTACTTTGTTATTTTTTTCCCGGTTATTTTTTTATACGTAGTACCTAATTGCTTGGCAACTTTTTTTTTTTCAGTTTTTAGTGATTTTTTACCATGACTAAAAAAATATTTATTTTACCTAGGTATGTGTTAGTATTGTGTTAGTATTTATTTTTGTTTATTTTAATAAAATATACATAAATTTCTTCATAAAGTTCTTAGGTTTATTTTAGTTTTTAGAGGCGTGCGGCGTATCTTCCTTGGACTATATTTTTATGGTTTTTTTTTTTCTAGTTTTATTGCTTGCCAAATTTTTCCTTCATTGTTTTTATTTACTACTTTTAGCTAATGATTTAATATAATCACTGAAAAAAATGCGTATTTTTTACATACCTACGTGAAGCGAAATTTGAAAATTAATAAATAGAATATTGCGCACATAGAATATGCATTTTGCCATGTTTAAAGTTTGTGTGAAAAGCAGAAAGCAAACGAACGGATTTCTAGTTTCTATCAACGAGTGACCACTAGGAGTACTTATTATTATCACTATCGCTCCGACATCTCTTGCATACATACCTACCCATTCCATTTAAGTAATCAGGCAATGGCCCACTTTTGGGTTTTAAAACAAATGTATTAAAAATAGCCTATGCAGTAACTTTAATTTTTATTTCTTTATTTAAGGACGCAGTTCTATTTGATTCGTCAGAATTTTAATCGGTAACCATATTTCTTTTTAATTGTTATTTATTTTATATTTTCAATCTTATTTCTTTTTGTGGGTGTTTTTTCAACTTATTTTCGATTTATTTATGAATGAAGGTAGTATAATGAGGCTATTACATTCGTCAGAATTTAATCGATACCTAACCATATTTAATTTAATTTAGGTGTTATAAATATTTTTAATCTTTTTTTAGGGTTTCTGTTTGCGCTCTAATTTTTGTTTTTGCCGTTTTTGTTATGAGACCAAGCTACTCTTTTTGAGCTGACGCATTCATTTTAATAGGTAGGTTCAACATGTTTGTTTTTAAGTGTTTTATTATTTATTTGTCTTTCATTATGAATTAGTAAATAAGTACCTACCTAAGTACACGTAAGTAAATTAATTCTTATCATTTTACAACCTAGGCCATTTTTTATTTATTTTTTAGGATATGCTAGTAGAGAACAGCGGTAATAAATTATAGATATTATGTTATTGATATTTTTGGCGTCTTTTTTTTCTTATTGAATACTTTAAATTATGTAAATAAAAAATATCTATCACAATATTTTGAGCATAGGGTTACCTTTCTAGCGGTAGGTAACCTATCTTAATCCATAGTAACTTTTCTGAAGGCCGATTTTTCAATCGTCAGATTACTTTATTCTGAGAAATTATGAAATGGCGGTTTAACTGCTTTTGCATAGAAAGTCATGTCAAACTGCCATAATCAGATTAAAGTTCAGTATTTGACCATAGAAAAAATCGGCCCTTAAACTTTTTTATTTTCATACACTGAACGAAATTGAAAGAAATGGTGACTGATACTTAAATTAGTAGGCAATCGATTCTAAAGAAACAAGGGAGAGCAAATTATAAAATATTTAACAAAAATCTATACCGTCAAATACCGGTCATCGGTATACTGGTCATTCAATCAAAAGCATATTGTGGTCTGTTCTCGTTTGTTTAATCTGCATGGCCTTCATCTTTGATCGATCAGACCAAAATTATGTCTGGACTTTTAAAAGAGACTGCAATCTTCGAGTTCGTTTCGGTGTTCCTTTTCAGAGTAGTCAACTAAAAAACATTAACCTCATTTAGTTCTAATTTAGGTATATTATATGTTCTCGTGGAACCCATTTACAGAATACGATATTGAATGTGGTCTGAGATTGGATGAATAAATTTTAAAGGAGAGGCATACGACAAAAGAACGTTAAATTTCAAAGAAACTAATCGGCTTATCGCGTTTATTTTTAGATTAGGTATACAGTTTAGTCCAAGTTAAACATTTTTTTTCTAGTGTAGTGTGTCCTACAATTTTGTTCACTCTTAAGGGTTGTAGCGTGATGTTTAATAACCTATAACCTTCCTCGAAGATTGGGCTTCAAATGCATAAAAAAATAAAATAAACGATTAATATTAATATTTTTGGGATAGTTTGTTTTTCATAGAATTATTAAAATTTAAATGTACTTAAATCTAAAAAAAACTATCACAATAATTATTCCAGCACAGGGTTACCTTTCTACTGGTAACCTATCTTAATACATATTAACTTATCTGAAGGCCGATTCACTCGTCACATAATTTTTATCTGAGAAATTAAAATGGTAGTTTGAAATTTATTCTTTTTATTTGTCCGAGATGAGCTGCAGGCCGCAAACTGCAAGCGACACCACGCGCTTCTATGAAACTCTATGAAATTGATTCCGGCCGTGGCCGTGGTTGCAGTCTGCAGCCCATTTCGAACTTGTACCTTAATAAACGAAAGGCGGGCTTTTTGGGGGGTGCTGATTCTCAGCCTTGTTTGGATAAATAAATTTTGATTGATTGATACTACCAACTTTTTTTAAACCGACTATCGTGTTCAAATAAAAACTTCTTTAGCTTGCAAATATTAAAGGTGGTTTATGGACAAATAGTAAAAGCCGCTTCAGTTGGTCGAAGGCTTAGGGTACGCTTGCTGAGGTCGGTCCGTGGATGAATGATCATTTTTACATATCAAGACCCTCTCCGTGCCTTGGTAAACACGTTAAGCCGTTGGTGCCGGCGTGGTCATTTGCAGATCTAAGCATTCGCTCCATGTAAAACATTGGTAGTCAGCTGCATCCGCTTAGACTGGGAGCCGATTCAAACATGGCTGGGAGAAGGCTAGCCAGACTCAAACAATACATGTTGTTTAAGTTCAAACATAATTTACTTCCGAGGGTCATATTAACAATACTTAAGGGATCCCAAGTTCTACCGTTAGCAAGCAGTTGTAGGCCCTGCAGAGTATTTTATAAAAATGTTTTTTCAAGGCACGGATTTTGCTAAATGCAAATATTATCAGGATTATTAATTGAGGTTCTGTAACACCACTTTTCCTGCCCCTAAAACCTTTTTTCTTTGGTGCGGGGTGGAAAATCCTCATGGATGCCTTCCGCCCCGAGGAGGGCGGAGGGGTCTGTCAGAGTCTGTGCTGACTAAAAACCACCCCGATTTTCCGTCTCACACCTACGCCGGGGGTCACGGGAACAGAACATACTTCCGCGACCGGCAGCTAAGTTATCCTAACACCATTTTTCAGAGCAATTCGTAAAGTGATTACGTAACATCTCTCCTTTTGTAACTTAATAATAATGTCTTGAAATTTCGCGGAAAAGGACACACTTACGGCCTACTTTGGAAATAGGATTGGTTAGTACCTCTGCGACTTGGATCTTTCACATAGCTTGACGTGTTATTGATTGCTTGGGCATCTTGATTTTTCTTTTTCTTTTTCAAGGGAACTTCTGTCTCTGAATAGGTACTATTGTTATGTAAGAGTATAGTTTTGTTCTGCTTTAAAACATATGGAGACTTACTAATATTGTATTCTGAGTTCTGATGCTACCTTAGCTTTGTAGTGTAATCTTGTTAGAAGAGAACGTCATTATAAATATTCCGGGATTACAGAGAAGATATCCCACTCTTTATTACTTCCATCCTTAAATGTTTGGCAAATGTAGTCTACCAGTTCCGATCCCTGCTTATTTGGGGCAAGTATTTTTGGGAATAGTAGGAGTATTATTTAGAATTTCTACTTACTTCTGTTACACATTCTCATTCATGTTTCGTTACGCGTAAAAAAAATATTTTTTCTGTTGTATGTAACTAAACAGCAAAGAAATCTGTGTCGTTGGTCCATCTCAACACAGTATCTCCAGGTTTCACGGTGTTAGTCAATTTCTTTTCTTCCTATGGCCTATGAGGGATAGCAAATGGTCGGTCTTTCTAATACTGCACGAGAGGGCGTGTTTGGTTTTTCGCACTGCGTATTACTATGGGGATCTCTACTCAATAGCATCACTTTTTCTACATTCTCCGTTCTATTCTCTTTTAGTTGGTTGTGGTGTTTAGTGATTTCTGACTTTGGCATGAAGGTTACAACCTACCAAACAAAAGAGACTCTTCTCAATTTTATCTAGGTCTGAATTGATTTTCTGTATAGGTATATAAATGCCCATTGATCAAGCGGCCGCGTTTCGCGCATGCGGTGTCGTGATTATAGAGGCAATGAAAGAGTTCCCGTCTACTTTTAGCCAAGCTGCTCGAGCACTTAAAGCTGGTTTTATTGCGGAAAGAAGGTTTGGCGCGGGATACTTATACTTTGGTCTTTTCCTCATAGATGGCGCTAATCATACCGAAAATAATATCATGATATAGAGACATGATAATTATGATTTGAGTTGGTTTGCTACATGTACGTTGATAGATAATAATTTAAAGATTTACCTACATATTATGATGTCATCACTAAAAGGCTAATGTGTAAAAAGTTATCTACATAGTTCTTTTTTTATTTCTATTTCAGGTGTGGTGTCTTCTTCTTCGAAGATAAGGAAATGATAAACAATGCAATTAATTGTTGATTCTGAGTCTGCTTTAGATATAAAAAGAGACATGTCAGGGATTGAAGATATTCATACTGATAAAGTTAGTAATGGTGATATTGAACAACGTATTGAGCAAAATTGCAACGGGAACAAAGAAAACATTGGAGATGTTAACGTTATTATTAATGATGAGAAAAATAAACAGGGAATTAATGCAGACATTGAAGCTTTACCGAACTTGCCGACTGTAATACAACTGGAAAATACTGAAAATGAATCGAGTATAGAAAAAGCACAAACAGAAAAAGCTTGTGAAGAAAAAAAACCGGAATCGAATGGTATGCAAAATGAAGAATCTCAAAGTAACGACACAGACACAGAAGTTCACAGCTCAAGCCTTATAGAAAAAGAATCAGAAGAGAACGGCACGGACAAAGAAGTTGAGAACACAAGCCTTACAGAAAAAGAATTTATAGAGAAACCTGAAGAACTAGCGCAGGAAGCTATTGTGGAGAAAGACGAACCCATCATTCAAGTAGAACAGCAAAGTTTAGACCAAACTTCAGAAGACTTAGAACATAAATCGGAAAAAGTGGAACTGGAAACTGATAAAACAAAAACTAACGAAGAGTTGCCTGTTACTGAAGACGATGTGGAGGTTATAGAAGAATCAACTGAAACACATATGATATGCGAGACCATACCTGATGTAATATTAGAAAAACCGGTACCTAATGTAGAATTAAAAGAACCGGTAAGTGTTATTGAAGATGAAGAGAGACTTCCAGAGTCTTCTGTTGATAAAGAGAAACAGTTAGAGTCTCCTGAAGATAAAGGTGAACAATTAGAATCTTCTGAAAATAAAGAGAAACTATTAGAATCTTCTGAAAATAAAGACAAACAATTAAATTTATGTGAAAATAAAGACGTGCAATTAGATGAAAGCAAGAATGAGGTGAAAGTGACAGACAGTAATTCTAAAGAAGCTACATCGAGCCATAATGCCTGTGATTTGCCTCCAATTGAGGTAAAAGATGACATGGATGTGGAAGAAGTTGTAGATACAACAACAACAGCAAATATAAAAAAAGATGACATGGATGTAGAAGAAGTTGATGAAACAACGACAAAGAAAATTAAAAAAGATGACATGGATGTGGAAGAAGTTGTAGATACAACTACAACGAATATCAAAAAAGATGACATGGATGTAAAAGAAGTTGTTGAAACAACGACAAAGAAAATAAAAAAAGATGACATGGATGTGGAAGAAGTTGTAGATACAACAACAACGAAAATCAAAAAAGATGACATGGATGTAAAAGAAGTTGTTGAAACAACGACAAAGAAAATAAAAAAAGATGACATGGATGTAAAAGAAGTTGTAGAAACAACGACAACGAAAATCAAAAATGATGACAAGGATGTAGAAACAACAGATAGAAAAATGGATGACATGGATGTGCAGGAAGTTGTAGAAAAAACTAAGAGCAAAGAACAGGATACCTATTCAGTTGCACAAGAAAAACCTTCTCCTGCCCCTGTTAGTATTATAGATAAACCTATTTTATGTAAGCTATCTAATACGCTAGACATATTGTCCGATGACGAGGAAGAAACTCCGAAACAGGAACCCACTAAAGTTGTAGATTTAAACGAGAAACAATGCATTGATATTGAAGATGATGATGACATCATGCTTATTGATGAGGATACGACTAAGACTGAAGAAACCCAAACCATTAATATTAGTGATAAAAACGATGCTCCAATCGAAGCTGAAGATCAAGCTGATTCTGAAACTGGAGATAAAACAGTTGATGATACAATTGACTTATTTACCAAGACTGAGGAGAAAGGTTAGTAAAAACTTATCAGTTATTAAAACACTCTTAATTTTGATAGTAATCAATAATTATTTGTATAACGATCAGGTACTTACGAGGAATTTTTATCTACCCATCATGTCCATATATGTTTTTTTTTTGTTATATTATAAACACTTTTAACTTCAATCATTTTTTTACAAACTAGTGGTAAGGTGTGTGTTTTTTCAGCAATCGTGTATCGTTCTTAGGTAAATGATAATGAATTCCGACAGGTAGCTTACCTGTCGGCAGTTTCCACATAAATAAAATTAATAAATAAATATTCCACAACTTTTCACACAACGCCATTTAGTCCCAAGTTTAGCTTGAGAGCTTGGGTTATGGGTACTAAACAGCTGATAAACATACTTATATGTTTCAAAATACATACATATTATAGATAAATTTCACCCAGACACAGAACAAACGATCGTACTCATCACACAAACATTTGTCTCGGGTGGGAATCGAACCCACGGCCTCCGGCATAGCAGTCAGGATCACTTACTACTAGACCAACAGGCCAGTCATGATACCTGAACTCCCCTTATTAACTCAACTAATTTTAACAGTTATAAACAGTAATGTTTCCTTTTCCAGATTCGACGCAACCAGAAGAAATAACAGATACCAGTTTACAAATCAATGTCAGTGAAAAACAAGAAGAGAAACAAATTGAACAATTCAAGTCAGAGGTGCCACTACTACCAGACAATTTCCTAAAATCCGCCAAAAAGAATCTGGCTGAAATGACGAGGGAAGATTTGGAGGAATTCTGTATACTCAAAATAGTAGAGAGCATTGTCGACAGAAGCAGTTTAAGTGAAATTAAAAACAAACTCAAATCAATGGCTCTGGGTATAGATGAGTACAGAAAGAAAGCCATGATGCTGACTAAACAAAATCGAGACCTTCAAGTGGTTTTGAAGTCCATACAGGAGGAACAAAAGAAAATGTCACCTGGAACACCTATAACACCCCTAAAGATAACCCGGTCAGTGGGCATGCAAGTTTTTATGGAAAAATCTGGTGTACGTAGAAAAAACCTTGCGCAACTACAAAATTCCACTAACACCAAACAAAGTCCCAAACTTGCGCCTGGTTCTAACCTTCGGCCACAGAAACCACCTGCACCCACGACGCCCATACCAGTTCCTAGACTTGTGCCTGCCAATAGTCCTTCCATCAAATCGCCAGTACCTATAGTAAATCAAATAACTCCCAGCAAACCTGCCACTCCCATTCCGAATGGAGTTAAAAACCCTTCACCTTCTCAGAAAGCAGCTGAAAAAAGACAGCATAATAGGATTATGTCTGTCACCGTAGATTTGACTGATGATGAACCACCAGCCAAAATTAACAACAGGACATCACCAGCACCTCCAGTAAGAGTAGTTCCTGCTCAAAATCTGATGCCAACACCAAGACAAGCGTTCCCAACAGCAGTCAGCAGTCCAAGAAAAGTTTACATTCCTATAAGTGGTCAACAGAGTCAAAATATAAGGCCTGGGCAGACAATCATGTTGAAGACTGTTCCTACACCAGGTAAGTCACCTACCATAATATTGATATGTAGACATTTAAAAGTAAGTTTGTATTTCTTTGTTGTATATTTTATTTGTTTTATGTTAATATTCTTGTATATTTGTTTTTCAGGGTTAAGACCAAGGGGTCCCACTCCTCAAGTGGGAAGACCGCCTGGCGGTTCAGTCAGGATTAACAGGGTTCAAACTGGAAGACATCCAGCTCCATTACCCGATGCCATGAAGCAATACCAACCACCAAATTGGAAAGCGTTACCACCAGCGCCAGATCTAAAACTGTCGAAAGTAGAAAACGGAATTGTCATTTCTTGGAAAATTGAAGGTTATCAAGAGGACAGTTACGAAGAAATCGCCAGTTATCAGTTGTATGCGTACCAAGAAACGTCGTCTCCTCCCAATACGTCATTATGGAAGAAGATTGGAGATGTTAAGGCATTGCCTTTGCCCATGGCGTGTACCTTGACACAGTTCATGGCTGGCTTCAAGTACTTCTTTGCTGTACGAGCGGTGGATATCAGATCCAGGCTCGGACCGTTTAGTTTACCCGGCAGTATACTCCTACTGAATAAATTGTAAGACTGATTATGTGAATGGACCGTGTCTGTGGAGTGTATTTGAATTCGTTTTGTTGTTTTAGTTGTGTATTTATTTTTGCGTTTAAGTTTCAGTCATATTTAAATGCAGTTTCCTTTTTTTTTATTTCGTAATTTTTTGAACTATTACAAAAGCAGAAATTTCTTCAAATTTGTCAGAAAAAAATGTAAACAATTTTTTTTTTTGAGTGAGTCTTTTTTTTAAGTTTATTTAATTATCTTTGTTAAATTTTGTAATTAAAATGGAGATGGTTCTCAATTTGTCTGTATATATATTTTTCTATATGTATATGTTAGATTATTAACCGGTTTTTAATATTACCTGTACTATTTTCTTATGAAAAGTCGCTTTTAACTGTTATGGATCCACTGAACAAGTAAAATAGTAGTGTAATGTAGGTAGTTAGATATATAAAATAATAGTTTATTATTATTATGTCGATACTTATTTTATGATAATTGTAAAGTCGTAGGTAATCTACTATAAAATAATCACGTAGGCATGTTTAGCTGAAAATTCAAATTGTAAAATTTTTTGTAATTTTTTTTGCGTGGAATGGAGTAATTCTACACAGACAAAATTCCGAATTCGTTTGTGAGATTACAGATTTAAAATCTTATAGGTCTTTTATTATCACTATTTTACACACACATGTACGTAAACTTGCGCTTTTTTCACCATGTGGGTAGACCGAAACTACAGAGCGCCATCTACTTGATTATTACAAATTTGTTTCGCTTGTGTTTTAATTTTATTACAGGTTGTCTACAAATAAAGACTTCTCTACACGACGACTATAATTTGAAAAAGATAATTTTGGTAAAGATCTTACGAATGGCATCGTGGTGACGATACAAGATGTATTTACCTAATCATAAAAAAAATTGCCGTTGACGTCTGACTAATGCGTTTCCGGTCAGGTATTGACGGTGTATATTGACATCGTAAGCAGCACAAAAATATAAAGTGGCTTTCAAATAAATTATGAAGAGTTCCACAAACAAAACTAAGATTTTCCGTCACTGATAAATTAGACGGCATTTTATTCAGAAATTGAAGATGTGAAGCCTTCTAGAGCTCTTACGCACGAGTGGTATGTTGCCAATGTCAGTGGTGCAGCCGTCAAAATTTCAACTTCGAAGATTAGTGGAAGCCATTTTCACAAATTACTAGTCGTATTGCTAATATAATTAGGTATGGAAATTTAAGCCATTCGTTCTGCTGACCACGCGCTGACTGCCGCTGAGGCGTCTTGACGGCTAAAGTTACTTTTCTCTCTCATTGGTGTGGGCAGATGGACAGGAAGAATTATGAATGATTCCGTTTTTGCCACTTTGCTATACATCAAATCAAAACCTTGCCTGTTTCTTATAGCTCTAACCCGACCTTAACTATTTTAAACCTCTAAGCTTAAGGATGATTCACGCTACACCGTGTCGCGACCGGGCCGTGCCTTGGCCGGGACACGTCCACTGTGCGCGGGCCGAGCCTGTCATTCATGTTCACTAAGATTTGACGTTGCTTTACGTGCCGGGGCCGGGCCGTGCCGAAGCCGGGAAATAATACCCACCGACTTTTTAACGGTGAAGCGTGAATAATCCTTTATACTAGCTTGAATAGAGACTATTATTATTCAAAAACATGGTATAGGTATAACTGCAAATAGGCTCACTTTTAGCGATAAGGTTACCCATTGTTTACCCACCTTATGTTGCCCTGTATGTTCTGTGAACGTATATTATTCGATCTGTTTATATTTGGACAGGCACCCTAAAATGGGCCATCATGCATGACCAATGTATGAAAGACGTCTTTATGCTGGCCATTTCTAGCGATAGTCCATAGACGTAAAAGTAATTAGTTATCTGTGAAGCTCCGTTATTGCTTGACGTTCAGCAGGGATGGCTAAAATCGAAATAATACTAGTTTAGTAATTTTATTTCATGAAAAAGGTTTTGTTTTTATTTTTGTTTTGCCTTAGCTTCGTAAATCAACAATACTTACTAATTTAATCTAGGTACCGTGTTACTTACAACATTGACAATATTTCAAAATTGACATAACCCTAAAACAAAAATACCGTTTCTTCATTTTTGTATGCTGGGTTCAAATATACATATATTTTTTAATTTTTTTTTGCTTAGTTTCTGAGAAATAAAATAAAAAGCCAAAAACATGCGATGACGTCACTTTACGGTGGAATGAGGTAGTTACCTTTGCGTAAGCAAGCTAATTTTTAAGATAAAACCATAATGTCAAACATGACATATCTAATGTCAAACAAGACATATCTAATGTCAATGTATGACATTAACAACTGCTAAATGACAGTGACATCTAAGTAACAGTTTTTTTGACGTATCACAGTAAAGCAAAGGATGTATCGCCATTCCACCGTATGAATGACTTCATTTACCGCTTATGTCTTTTTAGAATGCACCGAATTTAAAAGTTAAAATTATGAATGAAAAGTACATAATTTCGAAAATCCATGAAATATGGGTCCTCTAGTTTTGAATTTACTTTTATATAACGTAATAAAACATGCAGGTTAAAATTTTGAAATGTTGTCAATTGTGATGTCTCTTCCACAAACGCCATTGATGAAGATTAAAGCCTGTGGCTTTAGTGGTTATGTCCCATTCATGATTGGCCACCGAATTTAGAGTTATTTTACACCAGTTAGTGTTTTTTCTGAAGTCGGTTGTATTTTTTGTAAAAAAGTTTTTATTTTTCAATTTTTAGTTTTGATTTTTATGTAAATAATTCATTATTTTCGATTTCTTTCAAAAGACCATTAAAGAAATCACCAGATTTCGATGAAATCAAAAATAAATTTCATGAACAAAAATGTCCATAAAATGAAGACTACCAAGCAAAACTATGATATTTTTTTATGAGACCAAAAAAAATATATTTCACATCAAATCAAACTAATAAAGAATCACGTAAATCGGATCATTAATCTCTAAGTAATCTGTGTAATAAAATAAGAAAAAAAAAACCGATCGAATTATTGAGAACCTCCTCCTGAAGTCAGTTAAAAAAACACGTTACACTTTTTTATACTTTTACGCCGACTGCACTTACGAAAAAACATTGTCACGTTCTGCCTGAGCCAAGCTTGCAAGCAAGAGCGCGGAACTACCGATAGAAAAGCACGATTGAATTGGACAACGTGACTTATTTGACTTAATATCCTATGTCCCCTAAATGGGCAAGAGTTGTCTTCCATCGCGATCGGTCTTGAGCTTTACGCTTCACCTGGCTCCACGTCAACATAGTCAAAAAAACTGCACTTGTATATCTCATCAGCATCAGTTGAATGTTCATATCACTCCATCAACCACCATGCATAGGTACTAAGCGTTGTATTTGCAGTGGATAAATGTGCGAACAAAATAGTAGATTTTTTATTCCTACGATGTTATCCCTACAGCCGTCACTTGTCAAGTCATTGTCAACGGTGTCAACACTGTCAAGCTGTCAGCTGAAGGACTTTTCGTTTTGTTCGGTTGGCAAAAATATTGTTCCAGTTTTCGATAGGTTCGCGTAGCGGTGGTTTGCTTGTAAAGCTTCGTAAAATCACAAGGTATTCCAAACGAAAAAGACGCAAAACATTCTAGATCATACGTATCTATTTTAGTAGTGAATCAAAGTAGTATCATTGATTAAAATACATAGAATGTTTAGTAAAACTAGTGTTTTATTCTGGTATAAATAACATCGTTTGACGTGGGTAGTTGACATATCATTTCGCAAGTTGTCTCACTGAGGTGGTTTATTTGTGTACAATCTGTTTCTGTGGAAGATATCCGCACAGATTTTAGTGATTTGTGAAAAGTGTGGTCTGTGTTATGATCAAGATTCCTTGGTGTGATCAATAAGTAGTGCGTGATGTGAACGCAGTGGGTGAAGTTAATTAACTTAGCTGTCCTTGTTTAGTGAGGTATTGGTGTTTGTTTGCGTCCCTGCGCCGTGAGAGCCATGCTGGCTCGTTCGTGCCGCTGCGACGTTGGTGCACGACCGGTATGGATACTATTTTTTTTGTTGTTTGTCAAGCAATCTAGCTTTAATTTACACTCGCCCTAAAACTGGCATTTTGAACGCTCTTCATACCTCGATGTTATCATGGCACATTAATTACGACTGCATCTTTAAAATTACTCATTTTATTACTTTACAAATAGATTAAATTCATCATCAATTAACATGAATAGTTAATAAGTATTTATCTCATTAAAATCATGATCTAGCAAAACTTGAATTAGTATTCTTTGCTTATAACACTGACATTGATGTTTATTATGTTTACTAAGCTGTCATTTGTACTTAGATTATGATGTAAAAACATTATTTGCTTATCATATTTACTGTCTTCAGTTAGAATGTACAGCTTGGTATTGTTCAAGTTTGTTGATGGTAGGAAATCACTAATAGATGCATTCTTTGTTTTACATAAACTTCTATTGTTCTAATTTGGATTAATTTTTGTGCAAATACTGTACTCGGATGATTTGCCTTACCTATTGTTTGCAAGTAATGTTACTTTAAAACTTATTTGTAAAGACCTGAAATTGACATAGGACTATTCTCATATTTTCACTGTAGTGACCTTGTGTTGAGAGTTTTAATGCAGCCCATGGGACTCTGACTTGGCTTGGCATGCCGTTGGCAAGACTCTCAGACATGCTGGTTCCTCAAGGTATATTTCTTCACCGGTTTTTAAGCAAGTCATAATTATAAAGGACTACTTAATAACTGTTTTTATTTGTCAGTATATCTTTTATGCCATATATTCAAATAAATAAATAATTGTGTTATGACAAACAAAACAAAAAAAATATCAACTAGAAAACAATTTCTGGCTGAGTGTTTGGTTCTGAAGTTATAATAATAATACCAGCCTGTTACTGTCCGACTGCTGGGCTAACGCCTCTTCTCATAAAGAGAAGGCACAAGCATTGATCACCATGCTTTTAACAATAAATTCAAATTCAATGATGAGCATGAAAAAAAATTCCTATTCTATTTTCATTTGTTATCCCACTTCAGAGCTACAGCCTGTCTTCTTCTCTCCATTCCTCCCTCTTCAGCGGGAATCAAACCTGAAAATAATAAACCAACCAGTGCTCATGTGTGTCAGTGCTCGGTGTTAATATTCTACTTTTATCATTTACATACAAGTGATAGTTACTTGTTTCAAGGTCAAAAGAAATAGCCCAATGGTTTATTTGTTTCCGATACCAGATAGAAAAAACCATCAGTTCAGACAGAGACATAGGTACGAGTGGCAAAGTGTCATACAACTCGATTTCCATCGACTTCACTTTGGAGGTTTGAAAGAGGAATTCTCCTGCAATTGATTGATGGCAGCCAGACTCTAGTATTACCAGGTAATTACACCAAAAGTATACAGGGTGGTAGGTAGACCGATGACTTCAAGATAGACAACAAATAGTAATATGAATACTAATTTTTTTTTGTCGGCTTCTCTTTTAAGAAAATTGACCCCTCATCACTGATAGTACAGACGCCAGCACATCATGTTACCCCAATGTGTCAAATTTTCCCAATTGAATATGAACCTTATTTTGATTGACTAAAGTTGAAAAACAATCAAAGAAATTTGACACATTGGGGTAACTTGACGTGCTGGCGTCTGTACATTAGAGCTATTTTCTAGACATCCATTGGATGGAAAAACTCTTAATTAAAGCTAGAGAAGCCTAAGCAATTAAAGGTTTTTTTTTTAAATGTGTATGTTCGCAATATGTTTCTTATCAAATTCTGATAGTAGTGTTTATAAATTGAACACAACAGAACTGATTAAATTGTTGTTGTTATGAAAGAATGAATGTTTTGTAGTTGTTAAAGGTTTAGGTACTAGGTAGACAATCGCTGAAGAGAGCACATACATGGGTTTTTATGCACAAACTTTTTTTAACACAGGGATAATGAAAAACCTCAACATGTGTATAAATTACATTTATAAACAAATAGCAACAATAAAATACTAATTACGAAGGTACTCTTCAATGTGAATAAACAAGTGTTTTTCACATTGAAATGTAACAGTCATCAAGTCAAAAGTACAAGTGTACTTTTTGACGTCTTACTAAAGTAAGTTAAGTACATACCTATTAGATAATAACATGTTTTTAACATAACACTTTGTTGTAGGTATTCAAACCCATTTTTGTAGCAAATGTTGCTATTTTGATATCAAAACCTACTGACTTATTGAATGTCTTAGCTAGCACTATTGCAGGAGCTTGAGGTCCTGGAATATTTGGAATAGTACCCGGGTTGGGTAGTGTTACTTAATTGCCTATCTGGAATTTCTCAATGTTGATTTTGTATTTGTAATTAAAACAATAGGATTATAATATAAGCACTTTAATCTATTCACATTGTCGAGCCATTCTCTTTTAGTCTAGTGTAGCGTCTCATAGACCACACTGAGCAGAGACAACTGTCATCTGTGTTGCCACAGATCTAAACCAGACCTACCAACATCCCCCCCCTTTATCATTATTCATTTTATTATGAAAACCCCAATCTAAATAATTAATAACTACAAATCCAATCTATTTGGTACCTTTACTGTTCTGCCACTTCTAGTTGTTAAGGGTTGTGGTGAATCTATTACAGTATTATCAGTTACAAAGGTTTCATCAGTATTACATGTAACAGCCGAACTTAAGGGATCACTATCATCTGGATTTCTAGAAGTGACAGTAGAGGTTAAAGGACCGTTATCATTATCTACATAATATTTATCATCATATAGTGGCTCAATTTTAGGCTTATCATTAATGTACTTCCTATTTCTCCGATACACTCGTCCACTATCATCCGCCATCAAGTATGATCTAGGCTCCTCACAGCTCCTCAATAGTTTTCCTGGGACCCACGGAGAGTCCAAGTTTTTCTTAAACATTATGCTTTGATTAGAAGTTAGAGTTGACATGGGTTTGGCACCCTTATTATAGTATTTTTTAACAGCATCATTATGTTGATCACATTTTTCTTTATCAATATTTACCACTCTAGGTTTAAGACATTTTAATGGTGCCGGTATTAAGGAGTTCAATCGCCTTGAGTACATTAACTCAGCCGGTGATGGTAAGTATGACTTTGGTGTGTTTCTGTAATTTAATAGACCAAGGTAAAGATCAGAACCATCTTCTTTACATTTCTTAATGATAGATTTAAAAATCTTAACACCGCTTTCACTCATACCATTTGACTGAGAGTGCTTTGAGCTTGTCATAACATGAGTGATGTTATAACTAATAGCAAATTGTTTGAATTTATCAGAAGTGAACTGTGTTCCACAATCTGTTACAACATGTGGGGGAATACCATGTCTTGCAAATATTGATTTACAATGCGTAATCACACAGTCACTGGTCAAATTGTCTAATTTACACACCTCAATGAACTTAGAATAATAGTCAATCATAACTAGATAATCTTTCTCATCAAATGTACAAATATCCATGCCTATTTTATACCAAGGTAAAGGTTCAATTTTATGGTTCAATAATGGTTCCTTCTGACTGTTAGGCATGAATTTTGCACAAGGGACACAGCTGTTTATAAATCTATCCAAGTCCTTATTAATATCAGGCCAGAAAACACATGAGCGAGCTCTTATTTTGCATGTACTTAAGCCAACATGCCCCTCATGTATTTTCTGCATCATATAATTCTGAAGTGAACTAGGAATAACAATAAGGTTGCTTTTTAATATTATACTATCTAAGATTGCCAGCTCATCTCGAAAAGTCCAGTACTGTTTTATATTAGCATCTACTTCATTACAGTTTTCAGGCCAGCCATTTTTAATATATGATTTGATGACATTTAATGCTTTATCATTCTTTGTATGATCCTGAACTTTCTTTAACCAGACATCAGATATTGGCAAACTCTCTCGAAGCAGTTTAACATGCATTATATTGTTATCAATTAGTTGTTGTAATTTAAATTCAGTATCATTTTTAGTACAACTTCGAGAGAGTGTGTCAGCAATGTACATCTCGCGCCCTGGTTTGTATTTTACATCCAAATTGTAACCTTGTACTGCCAGCATCATTCGCTGCAGTCTAGCCGGTACTTTATATAAAGGTTTTTTAAACAGTGTTTCAAGAGGCTTGTGATCACTTTCAACAAACACTTTGCGACCATACACATACTGATGCATCTTGTAACACCCATATACAATTCCAAGCATCTCTTTCTCTAGTTGACAGTAATTTTGTTCTGTGGTAGTTAGACTTCGTGATCCAAACGCAATAGGTTTTCCATTTTGCAAAATAACAGCTCCAAGCGCTGTTGATGAACTGTCAACTGACAAAGTTATGCTTTGATTAGTGTCAAAATATGCTAAACATGGGCTATTACATAAGGCATTTTTTAATTTATTGAATGATTCTTCTTGGTTGCTTTCCCAACGAAACACACTGTCACTTTTCATTAATTCTCTCAAGGGCTGGTTAATATCAGAATATTTAGGAATGAACCTTGATAAGTAATTACACATGCCCAGAAATCTTTCAAGGTCCTTTTTGCACTTTGGAGTTTCCATTTTCACAACTGCCTCAACTTTCGACGGATCAGGGGTCACACCTTCTGAGGTAAATTTATGCCCTACAAACAATAGCTCCTTGACAAAGAATTTGCATTTGGTGTTATTGAATTTGATACCGTTTTTGGATGCAATTTTGAGAACATTATTCAGTCTGTCATTTAACTCTTCAATGTTTGAGGCCCATACGCAAACATCGTCTAGGTAGGTACACACTCCATTAAGATTCTCAAACATCTGTGCTATTATTCTACAGAATTCCTCAGGCGCTGCTGAAATTCCGAACGGCATTCTTAAATATTTGTACCTCCCAAACGGTGTCTGAAATGTACACAATTCTGAGCTCGCCTCATCCAGCTTTTGCATCCAAAAACCATTTGATGCATCTAACAATGCAAACACTTTGGCACCCTGCATTTTACTTTTAATCTCGTCTAAAGTATGTAATTGAAATTTGGGCTGAATAATGTATTTATTTAGTGCCCTTGGGTCAAGACAAATTCTCAATTTTTTATTTGGTTTTCTGACTAAAACTAAACTATTGACCCACTTGGTTGGTTTGGTTACCTTTTCTATGACCCCAAGTTGTTCCATTGTTTCCAGTTCTTCACGTAGTTCAGGCAGTAATGAAAATGGCACTCTTCGTGCAGCCTGCACCACAGGTACAGCATCCTCGCGCAATTGTAGCTGGACAGTGTCGGGAAGGCAGCCAAGACCTCCATCAAAAAGATTACTGAAATCATTTTTTATTTTCTTTATTAAATTTGTAATTAGACTGTCATCAAGCTCTACTCTGTGAACATTTACTAATTGCTGATTAGCACTAATAAAACCACAATCCATACATGTTTTACACCCCAGTAGGGTGGGAACTGAACCCTTTAAAATTACAAATTCCACCATGTATTTGTTTTTATTGTTTGGATGTCTGATCAATAATTTGCAAGTACCGTAAACATCAATACTTTTACCATCCAATTGAACTACCTTTTTACTACACTGTTTAATTCTGTCCTCAGAGAGATCAATTTTATTACATACCTCTGTACTTATGACATTGCAACCTGCCCCTGTGTCCATTTTGACATTGATTAGTTGGTTGTTGATGTAAAAATCCTGGACAATTTCATTTCCTGATTTAACACTGGTCAGTCCGACAAAGAAGTGATCGCTGGGTGAGTTGATAGCTTCGTCTGCTGATGGATTTGAATCTTCTCTTAAAACATGCACCTTTTTCTTCATACACATGCTGGCAAAATGATTGTTTTTGTTGCAGTTAAAACAAGTTTTACCGTATGCTGGGCATTTATTTAGCCCATGACATTGGCCGCAGTTCCTGCAGTTTTTAATGTTATGCGATTTTTTAAATTGGCTTTTTTGTGCAATTAGAACTTCTGATTCACCTGGTTGTTCACCTTTAATATATTGTCTCGAAGCTTCAGCGTTTTTTAAATATGTAGTAGGTAACATAGTTTAGAGTTTATTCTGTCTGACTTAAGATTATTGTCACTTTATTGAGGGGAAGACGCTAACACCTGCAACACAGTTCTTACTAGCGCGGGTGTTAGGGAATCCTTTAAATCGAATTGTATTCATTATGTCAATAAAGAACTATTAAAGTTAAATTAAATTAAAGTTAGTTTGGAATCATCTTCAGAAATCAATCTTGTTTTCAGATCGTCGTATTGGCGATCTAATCCGGAAATTATTTTTGTTGAAATTAATGCTTCTTGCAAAGCCCCAAACTCGCACTGCATTCCTAAATTTATGACTTTCGTGAAATACTCGTCTAATCGTTCTCCGCCATTTTGCTTCAATATGAAGAACTCATTTCTAAGAATTGTCAAATTTTTTCTCGGCGAGAAATGGTTGGTGAATTTTTCCAGAACTTTGTCAAAGGTCTCTTCTCCGTCCGTTTTCACGCTGCTAAAGGTGTTGTAAATTGTGATTCCTTTGCTCCCAATAAGATTCAATAAAATAGCAATTTTTCTTTTTTCCGACGTTTTGTCCAACTCGTTGGCCGCCATATAAATTTTGAGCCTTTGGCTCCACTGTTTAAAGTTTTCCGCTAGGTTCCCTTCATATAGCATTGGTGACACCACACCTGACATCATGTTGATTTTGTATTTGTAATTAAAACAATAGGATTATAATATAAGCACTTTAATCTATTCACATTGTCGAGCCATTCTCTTTTAGTCTAGTGTAGCGTCTCATAGACCACACTGAGCAGAGACAACTGTCATCTGTGTTGCCACAGATCTAAACCAGACCTACCAACACTCAATAGCAGCTTGGAGTGGAGTGGAGTGGAGCTTGGAGTATGGTGTTATTTCTGAAGACACCTAAGGTCACCAACAACAACAACAATAATATACAAATACATCTATTAGATCTAGCTATAATAATAATTAATTAATTCCATGAATTGTTACTTAGCCTTCATCCTCTCGTTAGCTCTTCATCCTCGGGCACAGCAAAGTTAGGAGAACTTTGCTGTGCCCGACAGGGTCCATATTGATCTTGACAATATTTTATACCATCTATGTACTTAATATGGAATGCAATAAAGTATTGTGTATTGAAACAAAACACACAATCACATTTTCACTTCATTTAATTACTCAACCTAGTTAAAAAAGGCTAGGTAGATGATGAATACATTTTTTTTATAAATAAATATATTTTGCCTGTATTTTTGCTCTCAAGGTTGTCAGAAAACAAAGAGCAATATGCAGTGCATCATGGCCACATTAAAACTAGGAATGCAATGTGACATCCTATGTAAACAATTGTTTGTTTTTCTTAGTGTAATACAAACTGTTTTTTCTCTTAAAAATAATCAATTTCTAAAAAAAAAATTCAAATTTAATCCATGAATAAACGCTAAAAATAATATTTAATAAATTAATCAAAGTTTTGTTAAATTAAAAACACAGAAAAAAAAACAAGTTTTAAAATAATCAAACCTTTTTCAAAAATAATGAAAATAGGTGGGAGTCTAGACTGAACAGTATTGAATTCTATGTTTCAGGTTTTGCGTTTATGTCGCTTCCACCCTGTATAATTACAAAAGTAAATAATACACTACACATACAATAGTTATCATATTCTGTGATCTGTAAATTCTTAAAATTAGTCCTTAAAAATGAAAAACAAAATGGTCACATTTATGTAAAAACATCCATTACTAATTAGAGAACAAACAATACACTTAACTTTAAAACATGCAGATCTTTAGTGTTTATTACAAAATAAAAACATTAAAAGTAGGTACCTATCTACATTCTGGTTACAAAAAAGAGTTTTGTTCTACTCATGGGTTTTAAAATGAAACATAGCATCAATGTCTAATGAGATTGTATGATCAAGCAAAACTGAATGACAACTAAAGTTGAATGCACTTTGTAACGAAAATGTTATTGAAATGGACAGAATGGCTTCAACATTAACCTATGCAAAATGTTGGTACTTAAAAACACTCTTTTGTTAATTGCTACACTACAACAATGCCTGTTACTGATCCACTGTAGGGCAAACCTCTTCTTATACAGAGAAGGCACAACCATCTTGTTTGCTCAAAGCAGGTTGGCTGTTCCACACCTATCTAATACCTTTAACAAGGAAACGGCTCTGGCAACAATTTTCATGAAATTTCGTATGCAGGAGATTTCAAGGGTTGACAAATCGATCTAGCTAGGATTCATAAATACCGAGCAAGCTTTCATGCAGGAACTAGTAATTATTTGTCCAGGTTTCCCGCTGCACCAATGTCAGTGATGTCAGAGATAAACTTAAAAAGAAAAATGAAATAAAAAAATGACAAAAGAGAGGCAACCTTAACCTGGTTGCAGCATTTAGGGTAAACATAGTATGTCATGTATATTTATTTATCTAAATCTTGATAAGACAAAATTTGGCAAAGTAATTTATGTCAATTCAAAGGACGACAAGTAAATTCTAGTTTCTCTTAGTAATAAACTAAGAACTTGTTTTTTTTTATGACGTTAAATCTGCTGTTTCTTGGAGGCACCATCATGAAGATTTAGGCCGAAGGTATACCTTAGAAGACCCACATTTCGACAGGTATTAAGTCCTAGGGCACAAAACCAGACTACAGGCTACTATTGAGAATTTTTAGATGTAAAACGTAATGACACCATTATCCAACCTAACAATTGAAGCCTGCTGCATGTTGTACAAGGAGGTGGTCAAATTTACGAGGTACTGAATAACAGACGGATTGTCCACGTCATTACCAGTTATTTAGACAGGCTGATTCAAAGTCAAAGTCAAAGTCAAACCATTTATTTCAATTAGGCCCCAATAAGGCACTTTTGAATGTCGAACAAAAATTAACTTTAAAAAATGATTCTAGAATCATTTAATTTTTTTTTTTTTTTTTTTGTATGGAGTTTCTTGCCCATTCTTCTCCATAGAAGAATGGGCAAGAAACTCCATACTTACTCTTTGAAAATCGATTTTACAATACATCAATAAGATTATATATTAGATTGTCTGTCTCAGACAGTTTTTCTACCTAGCCAATTTTCATGGACTCAATTTATTTTTCCATCTGAAATGCCTCAGTGCAGCTCTGAATATAGATTTGTGCCCAGTTGATAGTAAAAGACTCGCCTCCTACAGAAGACTTGCACATTGCCTGGCATAATGTGGGTGTAGTAGGTATATGCACACCAATTCTCGCTACTCTTCCCTTCAAGAAATACTGGCGATATTACGTTCATCGTCATCATAATCAGCCCACTGTTGGACATAGGCCTCCCTTAATGAACGCCCTAGCGCGCTGTCTTCAGTTTGCCGCACCCAGCATCTGCCAGCAGTCTTTCGCAGGTCGTCATCTCATCTAGCCGAAGGGCGTCCTACATTTCGTTTGCCAAGTCGCGTTTCCACCCAACCCCAGCGGTGGTCGGTTCTGCGCGAGATATATGGCCGGCCCACTGTCACTTCAGATTTCAGCTTGCTAATCCTTTGAGCTATGTCGATGAAATTGATTGATGTTATGTTAAATTTAAACAATGTTTATTTATAAGTAAAAGTGACAGTGTTTACTTAACAGTTAATGCACTTAATATTTGCAATGTCATATGAACCCTGAATTCAATATTTTTAAACTCAAGCTATTGTGTCTGGAGCATATATTATGGAAATAATGAATGTGGCACACTTTTATTTAATTTAGTGTAACAGTATTTATTTGGTCTGTGTATGTCGTGATGGCCTCGAATCTCGTGCATGAGGATGTGGGTTCAAATCAGGGCAAGTGACTTCACTCAATTCTTACATTTTATGTATTTATTTTCTTAGTTTAGTTTAGACATCACTGATATCGGTAAAAGAAAACATCGTGAGGAAACCTGAACTGTAGGTAATTGCCAACCTGCCCTGAGAAAGCGTGGTGATCAATGCTCGTACCTTCTCTGTATGAGGGGAGTCCTTGTACGTGAGATGGTCTGTGCCCTTCTGTGGGTCAGTAACAGGCTGGTATTATTATTCTGCGTGCGACTTGTTCTTTTAGTCGAAATTAGCTGGTAACCATGGAGCGATGGCCTACCTGATCACCCTGACACAGTAACTAGCTAACTTGGTACCTATTGTTAAGGCTAGTTGTTGTGTTGTTTCAAGTGTAGCTCAACTTTTTTCCGGGAAGCTAACCGTTTAACCTCTGGCTGTCCTGTTCGTCGTGAAGGTATGAGGAACAGGTTGTAAAGTTCCACATCCACCATTGAAAAGGGAGGTTCCTCCAACCAGACGAGTGTTGTGTCTGGTGGGCTACTACCCGACGGTTGTAGTCGGGAACTTGTATACGTTCAAAGCGCGCGGATAACTCTAATACCGCGATGTAGGATATCGGTCATTAGTTCGTATGTGGCGAGATAGATGTCGCTACGTACAGTATCTTATAATTTCACCACAAGCAATGTGTATGTGTAGGCATATTATATATTAGGTACTTACTAAGTATTACTTAATTGTGATTTTATAAAACGATATTAGTACACTTAACGTAGAGAGCAGCGGTGGCACAGTGGTGCCGGTCCCAACTTACTAACAGTAAGTTGTGGGTTTGAACCCAGGCAGGCGCATTACTTTGTGTAATTTATTTCATCACCACTGCTCTCAAAAAAACGGTGAAGGAAAACATCGTGAGTAAACCGGCATATCCTAGAACCAAAAATTCGAAGACATGTGACATCTACCAATTCGCACTGGGCCCGCGTAATAGATTATAGCCCATACGCAAATTACGCGCTTTGACGTGGAGTTGCGGATACCAGCCCGGTATCTTTAATTTTTTTTTACACTTAACGTAAGTAGGTAGGTACTTTTGCTGAAATAAAAATATAATTTAATTATAAATGTAGGTACTTAATTGCATAAGTCTCTAGTTTTGCTTATCTAAGAAATTAATCGACCATACCTACATGGTACTTCGGACAAAAAAAACCTTACCTACGTTTTCGTTCTCGATGTTATGGTAGAATGTAGATCATTTCAATTCTACGAAGCCAAAGATATTTAAGATAATATAAAGAGGTGCGAAGAAATTTCATAAACAAAATTTGGTCCCATGTCTCAGAAACCATTTATACCATAATATAATGGAACGGCACCGGGGCGTAGGTACTAAACTAGACTAATCGACATGTGTCTAGAAGTACTGGAACACAAGTATTGGATGCAAATTTCGACTTCGACTTTTTCGAAAACAGACAAAAAAAAATCAACTCTTCAAAAACAAAACTCGATTTATGTATGGAGAGTTGATTTTTTTAGTCGTAGAACAAATGTTGTTGTTTATGCTGTTAGTCATAATAATAATAAATAAATATTCCACAACTTTTCACACAACGCCAATTAGTCCCAAGTTAAGCTTGTGAGCTTGTGTTATGGGTAGGTACTAAACAGCTGATAAACATACTTATATATTTCTAAATATATTTAATACATATTATAGATAAATAAAATAATAATAATCTACTCCTTAGTAATCTACTCCTGCGAGGTTGTTGGTGATTTACAAATAACCCTATAAATGTATACCGTCTATATTACTTGTATTGAATGTCTTTTACCAAGCATAAGGTTGCTATCGGCTAATCGGCTTGGAACCATCACTGATTGGTGTAAGAACAATCTTACACCAATCAGTGATGCACAAGCATAAGGTGTGCAACCAAGAGTGTTCTAGATCTATTTATCTAACTATTATTATGCTATGCATCTTATGTGTATGACAACATTTATGTAAGAATCGGAGCAAACGGGGCTCTGTATTTTCTGCCTACCCCCATGGGAAAAAGGCGTGAGTTTAATATATTATGTATGTATGCATCTTAAAAGTAAGTAAATCTTCTTCTAAAATAAATGCTTCATTTTTGCGTCGCTATATTGATCATTCTAGAAATCTAGATGTTGTCTAGTCTCGTCACTAACTAGAACCTCTTAAAACAGGATATCGACTGGTTCTGGGGGTAACGCAAGAAAGCAGTTCTTCCGCACTCTGCTTTCGTTGCCACTTTCACTTGTATCGGACCGGCGCAGGCGCCGCCCCTAGCTACTTTCGCCGAGACCAGAGTGAATGTTCCGAACTCTGATACTTTGCTAATTACTAAAGTATTGCGTTACCCTATATTATAACGTTTTATCGATTCAATTAATATCGCGGCTATTAAATAATACTATTTTCTGTAAATTGGTTTGAATTAACGTTCATACAAGCAAATTTGTCAAACTAAGTGAGATCCGTGTTTACTATTTGATTGCTCTGAGAAGAAACCGCAACAAACTCGGAGTTATAGAGGTCTATTTTAAAGTCCAAGCATTGTATTGGTCAGATCTAGGGAATGCAATCTCGATCTCGCGAGATCTCGAAAACACGATCTCGGCCATTTTTTCGAAATTCTATCTCGAAAATAAGTAATCTCGTTTTCTTAATCTCGTTCGAGATCTCGACAATATCGATCGAGATTTTATATAATCGAGATAGAAGCTATTTTCAAAATCACAATTAATGTGTGTTTGTGTACTGTGCACCTACATAATTACTTTTTTTAAATAATTCAACGATGCGCGCCATAAATGACGTATTTTTTTGCTTTGTCAAGTATAATTTTGTTGAATTTTTTGAAATAATACATTTCATTTTCATTGTTTTGTATTATTCATAACTTTACAAGATATTACAGCGATATCCTAACTAGTATTACGAGTATTCTAATACTACATTAATTAGAATACTCGTAATACTGTTTATCAGCTGTTTAGTACCCATAACACAAGCTCTCAAGCTTAACTTTACTGGCAAAACGTGGGCGCACTACAGGTCCCTACTTTACCTTCGCAGAATACAGGCGTGATGATTATGCTATGATGTCATTTCCTATAAGTAACTTAGTGGTAAACAAGTACCTGTTAGAATGTAATCCCTTCACTGGTTTAAACATTCCAAAATCAACAATCAAGGTCTTGACGGACTGTTAATTAATGTTAAGTGATAATTATTTGCTTAAGTAGGTATTATCTTAAGGCACGGTTGCAGTAACTTTTAACTAAATTGTTAATCTCTGTAGGTATTTCTAGTTTAGAAATAAAAGTATTTAGCGACATCTATCTCACCATATATGAACCAACGACTGACATCCTATATCGCGATGTTAAAGTTATCCGCGCGATTGAACGTATACAAGATCCCGATAACAACCGTCTCGGCAGTAGCAGCCTACCCGACACAACACTCGCCTGGTCGATGGACCCTACCTTTTCTATGGAGGATGAGGAATTTTATACCCTGTTGCTCATACGGACCTCTAAAAGTAATTTATCAAAACTAAACATTCGGCTAATAAGGTACGAGTATTTCTCTTGTAAGAAACATGATGATGACTGATATGCAACAACAGTGTTACACGTATCAGTGATGCTATCATAATACCATGTAAAATTTATGTTAAGAAAATCGCTCTACTAACTACTTTTTTTTAGGGTCTGTTAACAATACCTTTTTATTTATTTTTTCCGTGATAAAAAAAAACATTATGTAATACAGTAACACAAAATAATAGGCAATACAATAGACTCATGTACCTTGCTGCAACTAGCCCTTAACGGTGGAAATATAATGGCATAACACCAAACACACAGTTACAGTAGAATTCCGGAAATATGTTAAAGAATTTCCAGTTGTAAAATATACCAGTACTCCTGGTGCATCTGCGTTACACTGAAAGTCGGTACTCTAACACTTGGGAACGCGTAGGCAGATTAGTATGGCATGGAAAAAGTAGTTTTGTGTGAACCCACAATTTTTTTAAACAGCTCCTTACTAAGAATTTTGTGTCGTGGGGTGCGATAACAAACTTTTAAACTGACACACAGAAACAACCAGAACCCGTAACATCTACAAGTAGGCCATTCAAATAGTTGTTCCGTGCGAAAATCGACCCTTCGACACACAGCCCAGCAGCTCATCGCTCAGCCACAGTGCCGTCAAAAGTTCTCTAACATAACAACATAATTTGATCCAAGTTGTAGAATTAACGAGCAAATGTTAACTTTTCGTAAAGGTTGATAAACTACAAAGGTGTGTCCGCAAGCTAATGATAATTTGCTTTGTGGTTTGTCGAAAAAAAACTTTACCTAACTTCCAAAGACCTTCAGAGTAAACAATTGACTTTAAATAAAATAAAAGAAAAACCGGCAAAGAGCGAGTCGGACGCCCTCTAAGGGTTCTTACTGAGAATAAAAGTATAATTCCATTTTCAACGTTAAATTTTTGAATCCAGCGTAAATATCTCTAAATAAAACAAAATTCATATTGTATTCAAACTAGGCTAAGGTCAAACACTTTTTTAACGTCAAAATTACATTTAATAAGACTGTCCCCTAAAAAGCCCGCCCTCCGCTATTTCTTAGTGCTTTTGCTAGGAAGAAGTGACGGAGCAAACTCCCCAGCAACACGTCTGTCTGATATGTACTCAATAAACAAGTAACGTACTTGTTAAAGACCTTTTATTTATTCCGTATAATTTACATTAAGTAACCTCGTATTTAGGTATTTTAGTTCTTTCTTTCTAAACCTTGGACATAAAGAGGATTTAATCCTTTCCTGTCCGAGACATCAACCCCATATCCCAATTGATTTGGGCGCAGAATGTATTCTTCCTCCATAAACCTCTATTCATCGTCAGGTCAACACTATCTATAAATAATATTTATCCTTCACACACCTCACGCGTTAGTCGCACGTCATCAGCTCAATATAAAAAACGTCGTGTTCAAAGGCCCTAAAACTGCAGAGTTTGTTTGTTTCAACTCGCTAATCTCTAAAACTACTAGTCGGATTTGAAAAATCTTGTTTTAACATCACTCGACACAGTTAGTTAAATTATATTTTTCATATTCTGCAAATGAAACTCTCTCATTATGAGAAATATGAGACATCACTTAACCTAGTTCACTCTTTTAAATGGAAGCTCTGCATTTTTTCTCGTATTGCAATAATATAACAACATTTTTCTGTTCTGTCTGTTGCTATGTTAGTGGACAAGCATTGTTTCCATTGTTGCGGCATTGTCCCTTGTATATATTATATTTGATAAGTAACCTTATCCAAATCTACCCAAGTCACTATGGCAATGATAACTTAGTGTTGTGACCGGGGGCCTACCAAGTCATAGATCTTGAGTTCGTACCCAAGACACCTCTGACTTTTTTTATTCATGTGCGTATTGTATTATGATCACTTGGTTTAAAAACGGTAAACAAAGACATCATGAGGAAACCCGCATGCCTGAGAGATATTTCTCAACGGTATGTGGAGCCAAGTCAGAAACCATGGGCAGCATGAGCTCTGACACCAGCCTGCGTAGCATGAACACCGAAGAAACGGTCTTTGTCGTGTCTCGGTAGAAAATAAATTAAGTGTTCATGCTACGCAGGCAGGTGTATTGAAAGAAATTTGACAGATTGAGGTTCCTGTCTATATAATCTGTCACTTTGCCGATTCGTCTGTAGACAAAGGCCGTTTCTTCGGTGTTCAATGTGTTCATGCTACGCAGGCAGGTTATTCAGTAACCACACAACAACAAGAAGAATAGTCATGTGCCTTGTCTTGTGCATTGCAGGTCTTCACAAATAAATTTTAAAGTAGATTACCTTCTAAAAGGAGGTAAAAATACACCCAACTCTGAGCTACTTCATAACGCATGACTAGGTCACTGGATTAAAAAGCTCAGATAGGCATTCGCTCTGTCTTAGACACTAGTATTTAACTGCGATTACACTGGAAGCTGATCCCAGCTTGGTTGAGAAAAGGCCATTCAGTTGAGTATTAGTAGTCCTATTAAAAAAGGGTTCCGGATTAACTATTTTGGTATGGAACCCTAAAAAAACATAATTGTCACTTGAGTGATGATCTCACTTCATTCATTGTGGGTACTTAGTAACTACGAAATCGTTTAACTTCCTTGTATTATCAAATATTAATGGAAAAGTAGAGGTATGTTATAACTAACAGCATGACAGTGTAAACATATTCAAATTGGTTTTTTGATGTTGATTAAAAAACGAATAAAGTGTCAATGAATGAACATGGGCAGTAACTCCTGTCTTGTAAGTCGGTTGAAAACTAAATGGCGTTATAAATATTAGGGCTCGCCGTGACTCACTCTGTCCGCCTTCTGAGTGATCTTACTGCCGCAAATAGTTCCACGTAGATCACTCTACAGTCTCCCGAGGGAGATGTCCTAAAAGACGTTACACAGAGGAGCACCGGGTGGTGTTTTAAGAGGGCACAGTTTCTTCTTCTATGTGCTTATGGTGACTACCAGGGAAGGTTTTAGTGCGGTTAGAATCCCACAATCCTGATCTAATCCTTAAGGGCCGGGCCCCAATTAAATATTCATGAACCACATTATGTTTGTGATAAAGTTGAAAAACTATCAAAGAAAGATGACACATTAGGGTAGCTTGATGAGCTCATAACAGAATTTGTTGGTTCGTTGGATCAGCTAGATATATCATAATATTGACTGTCTAGGCTGTGTATAATTCATGGTATCCACAAGCAGCCTTGTCGACCATCGACCTCGTAAAATCGAATCGTAAAGTCAAGAAATTTATCGCTAAAGAGAGCTGTACAAAGAACCGTAGAGTGCTACTAAATTTAACTTTTAACCCACATTCAGAATGAGGTTCAACGACTTACTTTTAAAACCAACATGTTGTGTTTGTAGTTTGTACTGTATTGGCCCATTTTTTTATTTAGTGCGCGTAATTGCACAAAAAGAGCAACCACTGTAAGTTGTCTGGAATAAAATGTACTGATAAGGTATCTACGATGGTCGGAGTCTGGCCAAAATTTGCTATGTTGTTTGAAATATACTTACAGGGTTATTTGTAGAGCAGTAACAACCATTTCTTCTCATGATTAACCTTTCAATCGTGTCAATAAGAGACACAATACAAAGACAATGAGAGCGCGGACACCGGCATCCGCTTGGGGTTTAAGAAGAAGATTGGCTCTACATGAGATCTGATATCTTTTTCACAGGGCAAACCTTATGTGGTCGTATATGAGTTATAATATATTATCTCATACAAACGCCCCCCATCTCCTAAAATGGGGGTTTTAGGAGATAGGGGGCGAAAGTTATGAGTTTATGTTTTTTTTTTGTTGGTTGTATACTAATTACTAAACTTAGATTACATACCAAATTTCAGCATTCTAGCACTTCAGGAAGTAGGTACCCAAACATTTTGATGATCATCAGTGTGTCAGTGCAGTATCACTAACGAAATTGGTGTATTTTTGATGATAATATCAATAAAATCTAAAGTAATAGAGATATTCAATTCAGACTTTGAATGTTTAATTAGTCTATTAATGACATCGTATCCTGAGAATATGAACTCTGGTACATCGGAAACCAACTCTTTGAGGGTTCAAAAAAACGACGAAACACTTCGAGAAAAAGTAGGTGTGTGAGTGCCCTTGCGCTTCGCTTGGCTCGTCTTGGCGGGGGCACTACCGTGCCCCCATGTACCAGAATGTTATTGTCCCACTGCAGGGCAAAGGCCTCTTCTTATACAGTAAAGGCACGAGCATTGGTCACCAAGCTGACTCAAGGCGGATTGGCAATTTCAGACTTATACTTATTACAAGTCCAGGTTTCCTTACGATATTTTCCTTCACCGATGACAATGATGTTTAAGATACATTTTTCACAATTCAACATTGGTACTTGCCCGGATTTGAACCACAACCTCGTGCATGAGAGGTAGGCGCCGCTACCTCCGGACCATCACGACATTTTAACACTGATTGAAAATGAAAATTAAATTATAATATTAAATGTTACATTGTTTGTTTGTGGAACTCGAACGGTAGCAAATTTTACACTTCAAGGCGGATTCGTCTATGAATTGTCACCTGAACAGGTTTTCCTTAGGAAGTTGGCCAACCAGGACCCGGAGTCTGTTTAAAGTTTTCCTAGTTAGCCAAGGTAACTCATGTCCAGATGGGAGTGTTTTAGCGGGTGGAATAAACGGTTCTGGGTCAACAAACAATCAACCAATCTGGGCAATCAATCTATTGCTTAATAAAAATAGATGGGCGATCTTTAATTAATTAGTTTTCTAATTAACTACTGCTAATAGCGCCATTGTTTTTACTTCATTTATTGTCCACGTGCAGATATTGTAAAATGGTAAAATAAATACTTGAGTTGTTTACGCTTAGTGTTGACATGCGATGGGAATCATTATCAGCCATAAGACGTATACTGCTGGATGTATGGGACTTTTCCAAAGATTTCCAAAACGAACGATCATGTGCTGCCCTCATCTATCTTTTTGCGGATTATAATTAAGTATTTTGTTAATATTCTACTGAATATATTTGTCGGAGTCAGCGATGGCTGAGCGATGAGCTGACACCGATGAGGGTTTCGTGGTACCGAGTTCATAACGTAAAATAACAATCTCCATTGTTATTCTACGTTATGAACTCCAACCAAACCTCAAATAGGTAACCGACAGTTTCGTACTGGATGAGTGTCTTTGTCGGTGCCTCAAAACGATCTGAGCTCTGCCCAGCTCCCACGCACCAGAACGACTCTGTCTACGTGACATTACCGAAAACACATTCGCGCCATTTTCAAATGACAAGTAACGTCACGCTGGTCACCATATACTCCGTACTAAGTTAATCAACTTCACAACTTATTATTCAAGACTTTTTGCCTCGACATATTAATTTATCCCGTGGGGTCAGAATAAGCCCTATCACCTCTAATCCGAATACCAGCGCAGCGACATTTTCTTTATGTCGAAACACCACGCTGGGGTAGGCATTTGGACCTTATATATACACGGTGTTTTTTTTATAGTCTGACAATAAAAACACAGTGTGTAGGACCTTAATTATTGTTTGTTAAATAATTTGCATCATACATTACCTGCATTGCGAGTACCAAAAAATACAGTTGCATAGTTGGTCCATTGAGTTGGTTTAACCTTACAATAATGATCGATTCCATGTCAGTTTTGTTTTAATACTTCGTTAGTAAGAAGAACAAAATTCTTAATTATAATTAATTACGATTTAGCCTTAAACATTCATAAGCTATTTAGTTCTCACTTAAAATGTTACGTGATAAATTAGTCATGCATAGTAGAGTAACCATATCAGATGACGCTGTGAACGCACCCTTGAATTGTGATGATGATGATCCATTGCAGTGTGGTCTAGAGCAGATAAAAGTCCTGATACTAATTACAATAAGTCAGTAGATACTTAATAATGATTTTCTCAGTAGCAGCCCGAAGTCTGGATTGATGGTTAAATACTCACTTTTACAAGACGTTCCCTTTTACATGGGACTTAAACATAACTGACAAAATCCTAACCTAACCCTTTTTTTTTGAGGGGTGGAAAATCCTCATGGATGTCCCCCGCCCGGGGAGGCGGAGGGGTCTGTCAGACTCTTACTGACTAAAAACCACCTCGTGTTCCTTCTCACACCTGTGCCGGGGGTCATGGGAACAGAAGATACTTTCGCGACCCCCGACTGGTGCTGGCCCCGCGGGTTTCGTCAAGACAGCGAGGAGAGTGACGTGTTAGACTCCCCTCGCGACGTCAAAGAGGGGCCCGCTTGAACACGACGCGCCGCCACCTCGGGTCCATGTACGTGGGGGGCGGTGGACATCCCCGCGTCCGTCGCCCCTGGACCCATTTCTCAACCTAACCCTAACCAAACCTTCCGGGGATTACATGATTTGATTGATTAATGGTGTTATGTTAAAGTTGTCGTTCTCAATTGTTGCAGGGGGCAGAGCGGGCAACGCCACGCAGTAGTTTTACTTCATAATGGTAAGCTATTGTATAAACATTTCTTTTTTCTTAACCTGCACTCTTGAGTTTTGATCCTCGTCTCAAACTACAATAGAATGACATAACCAGACAGTTTTACTAATCAGCATGATTCTCATGTAAATCTGAGCAAGATAATATCTGGACTTTAAAAGAGACCGTGACCTCTGAGTTAGTTTCGAAGTTTCTTCTTCTGAGTACTTAGTTACATAGGAAATGGTGTAGGTAGGCTCTCAATGACTTTGACTGGCCTGTTGGTCTAGTAGTTAGTGCCTCTGACTGCTATGCTGGAGGTCGTAGGTTCGATTCCCACCCAGGACAAATGTTTGTGTGATGAGCACGATCATTTGTTCTGTGTCTGGGTGTAATTTATCTATAATATGTATGTATATGGAAATATATAAGTATGTTTATCAGCTGTTTAGTACCCATAACACAAGCTCTCAAGCTTAACTTGGGACTAAATGGTGTTGTGTGAAAAGTTGTGGAACATTATTTATTTATTAAATGTCGTAATGAATTATACGGATGCACCACTTTGTTGAAGTGACCGACTGCAGAACCAAGTTTACAATAGTCTCCAAAAATATCATAAATTAAATACAAATAATTATTCCACAACTTTTTTACACAACGCCATTTAGTCCCAAGCTTGTGTTATGGGTACTAAACAGCTGATAAACATACTTATATATTTCTGAATACATACTTAATATAGATAAATTACACCCAGAAACAGAACAAATGATTTTGCTCATCACACAAACATTTGTCCTGGGTGGGAATCGAACCCACGACCACCGGCATAGCAGTCAGGGTCACTAGACCAACAGGCCAGTATTGTTTGTTTATTGTTATTGTCTTTCATCCCTTTGTGGCATGTACCTATTTAGCGTTCACATATACGTACTCGTAATTTCAGTACACCATCAGATATTTGGCGGTAAATAAAATGTTTAATTTTGCACATTTTTTATTAAAACGGCAGTGTGAGATCGTCATAGACAATGTTTGACGGAATTATAAGGTTTTCGCTGTTGCTGTTGTCTATGGAACCCTAGAAACGTAACAGCATAAGTACCATAACAAACTAGCTACACCGCACCACAGCCTAACGCAGTGAAAGTCACTGTTGATGACACTTTCCATCTATGCTGTGACGCAACGCATCATGAAGATAAAACGTCATTTAACAACATCACGTAACATGTAACAACGTGCTTTGGCTCCGCCTGTCATTTACTTGATATTTCGACTGTGAAGGCCAAAGAAATTGATTTTAACGTCAATAGGAAATTATGGAAAATTGCGTTTTAAAACTAGCAAAGGGTTTCCATATCTCGGGATTTGTCTTCAGATTTCAGGATATTTAAGCTCCTTAGATGATAACGACCGGATTTTTAAAAAACTGAAAATCTATACTTTTATTGATACTCCTCGATTTTTAATAAAACAGTAGGTATATTATTTATACAGTTTTTTTTATTAGAAAGTTACAATCAATCATTCACGTGGTGTAACTCAATGGGTATAAGTGATCTCTTCACAGAGTGAGAATTACGTTTACGAAAATCTCAGGAGTTTTCTTTGGAGACAGGCTATTTATCAAGATTTTTCGATGTCCCATCTGGTAACCCTAGCCAAGCCTTATTTTTAGTGGGTCGATGGCACTCGTAGGCAAACCGAGGCCAAAATAGACCTTGAGATAGCCATCGTGGTGAGAGAATTAGCCAATGACAGAAGTTGATGGTCTGGGGTGCGTTGAACGTAAAACGCAATGAACTAGCTAAAAGCAAGCAAAATTTGCTCATTTAATAAATAAATAAATAAATATTCCACAACTTTTCATACAACGCCATTTAGTCCCAAGTTAAGCTTGAGAGCTTGTGTTATGGGTACTAAACAGCTGATAAACATACATATATATTTCTAAATACATACATATTATAGATAAATTACACCCAGACACAGAACAAATGATCGTGCTCATCACACAAACATTTGTCCTGGGTGGGAATCGAACCCACGACCTCCGGCACAGCAGTCAGGATCACTAACTACTAGACCTACAGGCCAGTCAAAATAAAAAAACAAGAAAATGTTAATGTACACTGAGGGAAATATAATGTTTAAGTATCAGATAGCCATTACCTAATTCTGTCGTGCTATTCTATATTTTATGATGACTGTCTCTTTACTTAACCCGCCTTACCCTTTACCCCTATTTGTCGAACTCAGTCGTGACGATGTTGTTTACGTGCCTAAAATATCAGTAGGTATTATAAACAGTTCGCAAAACCGACTGACTAAAGGTCACGGTATGTGTATTCATAAAATGATTAGCCATATGTTTCGTCTTTACGGAACTACTTTCTCTCTGATTAGGGTAATTGCGAGTAAGTAATATACAGGGTGTCCAAGAACCTGGCGTCCAACTGGATTCCCACGATGCCCCAAGTTCTAACAGTACTCAGAAAAATATTTTAAAAAATCCACCCCATGTACTTACAGAATTATACTGATTTCAAAAAAAAGGGGGAAATGAGCACCCTGTGACATACTTTTGAATGCTGTGACTGCTAATGCTGATAATTTCGATATTTCTTGGAGGTTTTGTAATCTAGGGTATTGCTGTGTCTAAATAGAATGTAAAAATAAAGTACTTATTGTACCATTTTAAAATAAAATATTATTTTAACTAAAGGTGATATGGAAAACTATTGAATTTCGCAACTTTGACCGACTGTAGTGTAAAAAAAATGTACCAAAATAGTATGGCAAGTGACGTCAAATTTTGACGCGTTTATTCCTCTTTTTAAAAAGGTATAATACTTACACATTAATTTGAAAAAAAAAATTTTTGATAATATTTTTACTCAACAACCCAATTTTTACGATGTCTTACAGAATTCTTAGAAAGAAAAATTTACGACGAATTGAATCTAACCTCTAAAGAATTACTATTGTATGCTCATAAAAATAACAACAGGCCTCTCAAAAAACAGGTTAGACCGTAAGGGACGGTATGTGCATGCATCTCACCATAGTGATTCGTTATTACAACAGGAGGGAGCAAGACAGAAACTATCTTTGCGATTTGCTGGTTCTTCTTTATGGTACCCCATTATTCAGGTAAGAGTGAGGGAGAAAAAGGTTAGAGGTGCGAGTGAGATAGATAGTGACGCTATCTGGGATCGTGCTATTTAGGATAACAGTACGGTCAGTACGCGTCACTGCCTCCTGCCGTTACTACGCACCTCTCTCTTATTGTTACCATTGATCACGTACTACGATTTAAAGCTTTGTTTATTGGACTCGATTACTCTTTGTGCTCTGGACTTTGAAACGAACTCTTTACGACGACCTTTGCCTGTGTTTGGACAGTTTGTGTTTTGTGTGTGCTACCATGGCGACCTACACTCCGCAAGAATACGCAAATATGCACTACATTTATGGAGAATGTAGAGGTAATGGACGAGCTGCAGCGAGACTTTACAGAGAAAGGTATCCGAGGGCTACGCGATATCCCGACCATCGAGTTTTCATTAATGTGCACAGATCACTATGTGACGGGCGGTTCCCCAATCAAGTAGCTGGTGAAGGACGACCCGTAAATGACTTCATACGCGATGAAGTTTTAGAGGCGGTGTCGGCAAATCCAAGCATCTCTGTGCGAGGAATAGAAGCTGATACGGGGATACCGAAGAGCACAGCACACAGTATTCTCCAAAAAGAAGAATATCATCCGTACCACGTACAGCGAGTGCAAAGTCTTTTACCTCGAGACTATCCGAGCCGAGTCGCGTTTTGTGAAACAATCCTGCAAAAACATCGAGAAGACGAAAACTTTATCGACAAAATTTTGTGGTCAGATGAATCAACATTTAAGAAGGATGGCTACATGAACCTACACAACTTGCACGAGTGGCATGTGGAAAATCCGCACTTGATGCGAGAAGATAGATCCCAGTACCGGTTCAAAGTGAACATGTGGACCGGTATTCTCTGTGGGAATATTATTGGTCCATTTGAGATGCCCGAGAATTTGACTGGCGAATCATATTTAAATTTTCTTCAAAATGATTTGCCAAACTTACTAGAAGAGACCCCACCAGATATGTGGTTCCAACACGACGGCTGTCCAGCACATTTTCGCGTATCCGTTAGAGAGTTTTTGGACGAGCAATACCCGAACAGGTGGATTGGGCGATCAGGAACAATCCCGTGGCCAGCCCGCTCACCTGACTTAAATCCGCTGGATTTTTTTTTCTGGGGAACTATGAAGGAGCTCGTTTATGCGAAGCCCATTAATGACATCGCTGACCTTCGTGAGAAGATAACACAAGCAGTGCAGGTGATACGTCAAAAAAGTTACTCGCGAAACATAAAGCGGTCCTTTTTAAGGAGAGTGAGAGCTTGTATTGCCGCGGGTGGTCAACATTTTGAACATTTATTGTAATAAAATATCTTTAAACTAACATTCTTTGCTTTTATTCTACTGGGAACCCATCTACCTGTGTGTATTTCCTTCTTGCTCACTCTTGGAACCGAAGTAAATAATAGTAGTAACATAACAGTTTCTAAGATAAGAAAGGGTCCGACAGTTACCGTTAGTAGGTAGGCACTTCGTAAAAATTGGGTTGTTGAGTAAAAATATTATCAATTTTTTTTTTTTCAAATTAATGTGTAAGTATTATACCTTTTTAAAAAGAGGAATAAACGCGTCAAAATTTGACGTCACTTGCCATACTATTTTGGTACATTTTTTTTACACTACAGTCGGTCAAAGTTGCGAAATTCAATAGTTTTCCATATCACCTTTAGTTAAAATAATATTTTATTTTAAAATGGTACAATAAGTACATTATTTTTACATTCTATTTAGACACAGCAATACCCTAGATTACAAAACCTCCAAGAAATATCGAAATTATCAGCATTAGCAGTCACAGCATTCAAAAGTATGTCACAGGGTGCTCATTTCCCCTTTTTTTTTGAAATCAGTATAATTCTGTAAGTACATGGGGTGGATTTTTTAAAATATTTTTCTGAGTACTGTTAGAACTTGGGGCATCGTGGGAATCCAGTTGGACGCCAGGTTCTTGGACACCCTGTATATTGGCTATATGTTAAATTTTATGCACCCGCGTTGTGATCTTTGATCTCATCATCATGCTCACATTTGCTGAAGAGTTTGAAAAAGCTGAAGAGTTTTAATTATTTCTATTGAATTACATATTTTTATTTACATCTACTAAGATCACTCAAATAAAAGCTTTCGTTGCGTAATCGTTTCCATTTCATCTTTGCATCGTGTTGAGATTAGATCCGTTTTTGGTTCCGTACGTCTCCAAAAGAAAAAAAGGAATCCTTATAAGAGCACTTTGTCAGTCTGTCTGTTTAGACCCTTTATTTCGGGAATGGCATGGAGGTACCAAGCTGATTTTTTTTTGCATTTTTATGCATGTTACGCACCGTACGCCTTCCCAGCACTCAATTTATCTTTAGCTACGCCCAGCTTTTTATTTACCAGTTCGTGTTCAGAAAAATATTTTAAATATACTTACTAGATGTTATATGAAGTAAAAAAACTATGTCATGTAACGCCGTGGTATAAAGTCTAAAACTAAGGATTAAAGAGAAAGCGACACACGATCGTTTTAAATTCTTAGAAATTTAGCAAATTACTCACGAACGTTGAACTGTTACTCGTATACATAGAATGATTCGGAAAGACGTTCGATTTAATTTAGATGATTCATAGATATAATCACTGTAGCTACTATACATATACCTACTAGCACTTCGCCCGCGACTTCGTCCGAGCGCATTACGTACTTTAACATTCCCTCCAACCACCCCCACTCTTAGTTTTGAAAACAAATAGCCTATGACCGAAGCGATTTAAAATACTATAGAGCTGGCATGTCAAGGAAATGTCATAGAAAAACTTTGATACCATGTCTCAGTAACTTTTGGTCAAAAGTACAGGTCCATGAAATAGTAAGAAATCACTCCGTTTTAATAATTTCAGCTGAACTAAATGATAGCCACATCAAACGGTCGTTAATACGATCACTTTTGTAATTTATGTTTCTATATTTGGGAACTTCCATAGATAAGAAATACCAGTTTTTTTTTATATTTCTATGGGAACTTCTAAACAACTTACCATTGATTGTTACGTCAGGCGGCAATGGTAACACATTAGCATTGAGCTGGCGGAGTACGAAGTTTCAATTAAATAAGAGGTCAGCTTATACTTGTTTTGATACCACTGATGCGCGGCCTGCTTGACCTCCGAAAATGACTCACTGTGTTTACTAATTACGTATGTTTTTGACCTTAAATACGTTTTTAATTAACTCAACTGACCTTTATAGTATACCCTTTAGAAGTTTAAAGGTTTATTTTAATAGCTGTGAAGTGTAGATTATGCTTTAATTTTGAAACATGGGAGTTTGTCACAAGTTTTAAAAAAAACAACACACTGTGAATAGATAGGATGTAGAACTTAGGATAAATGTTAATACTGACATCAGTACTAACATTATTATAAAATAATGATAATACTGATGTCAGTATAATTAACATAACAACCTAAACATTAATAACATTGTCGACCGTAGAAGTAAGTTTGTATTGCGAAGGTTTTTTGAAAGACAGTCATAAATAACCAAGTTAGCTTTGCGGCTGTAACCGAAAGTCTCGCCAACTATTGATGTAAACAAAACACTCACTAGGAACTACTAGGAAGCATCTTACTTTTTTTTCTATTAAATTTACCTGCGGTGAAATATTTTTGATTCTTCAGTTTCCCTTTCATATTTGGGGAGTACCATTTCTTTCTATTCTGTTTTACGTATTCACCAGGTATGAATCAACACAGTTCAGTTTTTTTTGTTCCGAATTTATTGAATTAAACTGTCGTGTAACAGGTGGACGAAAACACAGATACGCCGAGATTATAGGCAGGGATTCCGTTTTTGCCAGATTTATGCGGAACCCTATTCTACTATGTATGACTGAATGAAATGACTGTCGGCTTTGGTGTAAACCAACTAAGTAACATAATGCTTGTTGCATATAATAAAAGCGATTGTACGGTGTGCAGTATTAGTCAAGATGAAGGTACGTAAAGTTAAGAGTGTTAAAACCAACTTATACACTGCAGTTGAAAACAAACAAAACAGCAGCCAGTAAAACAACATTGTTATGTAAATAAACCTGTTTTTCCTGCAATGATAAAGAACCCTATTGGTATTCTAGCGGCGTCGGACGTTCCGCTGAAGTGAACAAGACTTCTCAAGGTCGAATCAAACCGACTGGTTTTAGAGTCATCATCCTAATCTGTAATAATTTACATTATTATCTTGGAGTCATCATCTAATGTGACATCAGAATCTGCATACAAGATGTAGGTACGAGCAAAACGAGCGATCTACAGTAGCCGCATAAATGGTAACAAGGTAGCAAAATTAACCAAATACCTAGCCGGACAGACCAGCCAGTTTGGCCGGACATTTATTTAAAAAGGCCAGACACTCAATATTAATAGAAAGTGTTGTTGGGGTGTTTGTAACATCACTTCTTATTTCCAGCAAAAACTATATTTTTTCAAAATTCATTCAAAAGTGCTGATCCTCAGCCTCTTTGTAATAAATGAACTTTGATTTTAATTTGCTTTTAAAAGTTAAAGTTCTAAAGTTTTTATATGTTTTCTATTTGTTTGAACGTTCTAATCTCTAAAACTTCCAGTCAGATTCGGAGAAATATGTTTTAATTGATAGCCCCAATTCTTATGCAAAGTTATTGATTTGACCCTAAGTAGCACGTAAAGTCGTAGGGCAAAGCTAGTCAGTCAATATAAGCCAGCCAAAATCGATGCCTTCCCGAACATAGTTACAAAAGTTAGATAATATCGGCTAAATCGTATGAAAATAGAAATAGACTGTAATACATAAAGTGTAACCTTTCATTGTAATTGTGATTGCAGCCCATTTAATTTCCTCACGCCGCATTCATTCCTTTTTGTCATCACACTTAATGGCTGCAAAAAGTATAATGTATTAACTTGTCTTTCTTTCGCTGTCAGACACTTTCAAAGGCAAATAGCATTTACGTCCAAGTACAGTCGCGGTAAGTAATTGTTTTGCAGGTCGACAATGATACGGTACGTAAAAATATCTAGTTATGATTGTTTTCGTAACTGTACTGTACAATTATAGGATAGTTAACTACACTTTTTTTTACTAAATCACCGGCTAGACTAGACTGTCAAACACGTTGGAAAATTTAACGTGTAAACCGAAATAATTTACCTGCACCTAATTATAAAATACTTACATGTTTCATTATAAAAACTAAAAAAACTTCTTTTATTCACCAAATCAAAATAACAACCTTGCACAATTCACATCTGTAACCTTTAACATCTGTAAGACTTATTTGTAAACTAGGTAAGTACCTAGTTTACAAATAAGTCTTACAGATGTTAAAGTTTTCGTTTCTCATGTATCGGTACTTATTATGGTTGTTAAACACGGAACAGATTCACTCTAGTCCCCGTACTAGAACCTTTTTAGTTTGGTTTAAACAACATACACATACATAAACTCACGATTTATCCAATGCTACCCCCATGGAATCCGGCGTGAGAGCAGAAACAATAAAAAAAACCACTTGCTTCTGTAGCGACATCTATCTCGCCACACACGAACTAACGACTGATATCCTACATCGCGGTATCAAAGTTATCCGCGCAGTTTGAACGTATACAAGTACCCGACACCAACCGTCGCCGCGTCGGGCAGTAGTTAGCGCACCAGACACAACACCCGTCGGTCGGAGCATCCTCCCTTTTCAATGGGGGATGAGGTACTTTACACCCTGTTCTTCATACCTCAAACTTCGATCCTTTTGCTTCGTTTATGTTCATACATTTTTGTACATATTCACACTGGTAGTAGTGTTATGAACCTGACCTTTCTGGAGAGCATCACCAATAAGGACTGTAAGAGCTCATACGCACTATGCGGCGGCTACCCGCATGCGGGCAGCCGGACGGCTGGCCGCAAGCACAATTTTATGTACGGAATATTCATTTCTATGCGCACTGCAATGAGGCTACCCGCAGACCGCTCCGCTCCGGCCACCCGGACGGTTGCTATACGTTGCTATATCACGGGCAGCCGCATACGCAACCGTAACGTGCGGGTGCCGCATAGTGCGTATACAGCTTTAGAGGAGGATTCTTACAAGTCTAGATAAATGGATGTTTGATTTTTGTGGTAGTGGATATTTTCTTGTTGCGGAGTTCGCAACCACTTTTACGTTACGACTCAAAACTTTGTATGAACCTAAAAATAAAAATGAAATTGCATTCACGTGAAACCGGGGCGGTCGTTACTTGCTAATTAAATGCAAAGTTTCTCGTCTAAACACTCATTATAAATATACCTAGGTATTAAAAGCAAAACCTGCAAGCAATTTTTTAACATTGTTTTAAAATGCTACATTAGCTACTTGCATGCTTGAACTCTAACTTTACGACCATACCAGTATTTCCAGAAAATTAATAGGTACCTACATGTAGTATAGATTTTCTAGAAATACAAGTACCTATAGTATATTATAGGTACCTAAACTACATCGCCATGCAGAACTCATTAGCACCCACGTCAAATAAAACTGGTATATAATATATATCATACATTACGATGGCTTCGCGTTAGTTCCGATAAACGGGTCCAATTAACTATACACCCGTTTTTACTAACACTAAGCGACATCTAACATTAGTACCGTTTTTAACATGCCACACAAAATAAACGACGTCATAATGCTATGTGTTTATCTGTACCCTCGTAGCTCCCAAACGAATGGTCAGATCATGATGTGGTTTTGTTTTCTTAACTCTAAGGGTTCATCATTTTGAGATGGTCCACTTGCAGGTCAACCTGTAAGGTTAGTTGAATGCTGAACCGGACTGTGCCTTGGTGCCATAAGACACAACTAACGCCCGATATTAATATTCTATCTCAATCCAAATCCCGATCCTTTGTTTTTGACGGCTGCTTCTGATTGGACATCTTTAAGACTCGGATAGGCGAATTCGGTCGTTGATTGGTTACAGACAAAGATCGGGATCAAGATAGCAACCGAGATATAGATCATTAATATCCAGCGTAAGCTGCTACGCGCTAAGGGCATCCATTTAGGTGCTAAATAGTGTAAGTGTACATCGATAAGTACCATTATTACAAAGAAGTAAAGGCGTAAATTCAGAATCAACTCAACTGATTTTTAAAGTTCTGTTACTCTAATACGTGATGAGTGGCAGAGGCATATCTATACATTATTTTCTATTTTCAAAACTAGTAGGGGGTGGAAGGGCTGTCAAATTACAAAAACGAATTGCTACTCTAAAATAACAATGAATATTGCGAACTTTATTATTAATATTATATTATTATTATTATCTACATATCACCAAAGATATTATAGGTATAAAAGTGTAAATAGGTATCCTAAACATTCGATCTTCAAAAATGGCACACGCACGCACGCGTCCGTTGACGGCGCGGCCAGCGCGACACTTTAACGTGTCGCTTACTGAGCGCTCATAGTTATAACCTATCTACACCTTTTTACTTATTAATATCATTGAATATCACTATATTCATAGGACGCTATGAGTATCACTTCGATCTAGTTTCCTGATTACAAATGCTAAACAAAACTGGAACTTAATTATACCAATCAAGCAGTATAGCAATAAATAAGAGTCGAGACTTTTTGCTGTTATAAAACGAACTAATAACTTTACGATGCCCAATATATTCCGGTTTACATCGAAAAGGTCAGAGGTATTGCACGTTGCATTAGACTGCCAACGTGGGCTGGTTTCCAGGTAACGGGGAGGTTTCATTTAAAAATAGGTTCTACCTACCGGCTTACCCCCTAATCGATACACGTGCGATATAAGGCTACGTTTACACGAACGATATAATTTTGGGGTTAAAGTATGGCAGTGTCATCGCAATGGAAGGTAAAGTACGCTTGCTGAGGTTGGTCCGTAGTCTAACCTCCAGAGGTGTGCCTGGCAGTTCACCCACCACATTTTGCCAATTATGTTTAAGTCTAATGTAATAGGGAGTAGTCTAGCTTATTTCTGCATAAATTAAGAACATGCCAATCGCATTATGTCTGTGTCATTAGTGTGGTTAAGACTGCCCGCTCACGTGTCCGATAATCAGTGACCGTTTTTTGTAGGACTAAAATTGAACTTACAGATGGCAATAGTTCAACCAACACGTGTATTAGAAGTCGGTTAGAAATAAAATGGTGCATCCCCAACGATCCGAAATCGGCCCTACAAATAGTCTGATGTAGGAGGCAGCCTTAGGGCTGATTTTTAAATTGTCATATAACTTTTATCTGAAGAATAAATATGGTGGTTTGACGTATTATCAATAGAAAAGCTGTCAATCCGCCAATTCCTCAGTTATTAGCTATTTGACGATTGAAAGGTTGAAATAACCCGTTAGACTCGGCTGTCATTACTAAATCTTTGACAGTTGTTACTACCTAGTAGCACCCGTCCGACGAATCTGTCTAAACAGGGCAATCGTGCGGGGTGTGAGGGGCGAGACGCGGGAAAGCCGCTCCCGCATTGCGAACAAAACGATGTTCGTAGTGCGGGAGGTTAGACTTGAAAAATACAGGGTGTAGAAGTTGTCGGCATTTTTCCAGAGATCAAAGGCGTCGTCCTACTGTATTAATATTTATACTGTGCTAGTAGTAAGAACTCCCGAAAGTCTGACGATTAGGTATCAAAGTGTAACTTGTTGCACAGTTACTGGGTTCTGTAGGTCAGACAAGTCGTTACTCCACATAATGCATAGTGTCCAGCTGCATCAGGTTATACAGGAATCCGACCCTAACATAATTGGAGAAAGGCTAGGCCAAAGAGATTTAAAAGACTATAGAGCGGGCATGTCAAGGAAATGTCATAGAAAAACTTTGATCCCATGTCTCAGTAACGCCATCTAGAATATATATGAATATTGGAACGGCAGCGGAGCGTACTAAAAAAAACTCATAGACTTTTATCCAGCAGGACACACTTTTTCGGACGAAAATTTTGTTCGTGATGTCCGGTCTATAGGTATTGAATGTCTTTGGGCTAGGCAGATAATAAGACACTGAGGTTTTGACGTGTGTAATGCCAACTTTTTCGCGTAAAATTTCGTACTAATCATTGCCATATGAAAGGGGCTTTATGTGTTGGTTTAATACCAGTTATCTGCAATTTGATTGTAACTTCATTGGGAATCGCGATAGTATGATAATTTTTTGTGATATTCTTGCTATCTTGCTGCAGATTATGTAAATGACATGGTTAGCTTTAATATGTTTTTAAATCGATGCTACCGGTTTCTAACGTCGTCATTTGTGGTAAAAGAGGTTTAGTTTAGGCCATCATTATGCCTATCCCATAAGTCTGCTTTTCTCCTAACGTGTGTTTATGTAACCTCCTTAATTAGTCCTTCCTTCATTGTTAGTGTTAAGTCGTTAATATTTTTTGGGTAGCGAAATCTGCTTCGGGTTTTTGCTTGGGAGAGTGCACTAGAACTTACAATTACAAACATCTGGATCTGGATTCACTATCTTTTTTGAGTGCCTTTATTATCTAGACATCAATCACTAGTTCTATATTAGTTATCAATGTATCTATACTAAAATTATAAAGAGGTAAAGTTTGTGTCATTGTAGGGAGTAATCTCAAGATCTACTGAACCGATTTTGAAAATTATTTTAACCAATAGAAAGCCACATTATTTGTGAGTATTTGTAGGCTATTATTTTATTTTAATCGACGTCAAAAAAAGGAGGAGGTTCTCAATTCGACTGTATGTTTTTTTGTATGTTTCTTACACAATTACTCCGATTTTCAAAATTCATTGTTTACTTTATAGGGTTACTACCAGGTTGGTATCAAAACTTATATCTGATGATGGGATCCTCGAGGAATTGAAGGAACTCTTCAAATAATATTCCGATTTTTAGCAATTTGTAAACCGATTTCAATAAATCTTTCAACTCTTTTTTTTTATTTATTAAGGACATAAAACAGTTACTTACATGCTATAGAAAATACAAAAATCCTTAAAAACTAAAGCTCACAAACATGTAACCCACACCAATATCCACGTCCTAACTCTTTGTAAGACTATTCTTTAGGACTACACACGAAGTAACCAAATATAGCAAAATAACTCTAGTTTCGGAAGTCTGTGGCTTTGGTGCCTATGGTTAATTCATTATTGGCCACCGACTTTCGGTTATTTTTCTAAACTAAGAACGGTTGGAGGATATATTAAAGTACGAAATTAACGCGGATTAAGTCCCTAGCAAAGTGCTAGTTTATTATAAATCCGAGATGAAGTTACTGGCATAATTTTACCGTAAAACCTTTATGGAAGTGTCTTTTTATTAAAAACGAATTAAGTCTTATATTTTTTCTTTCTTATTTTGATAAGTTATTATGTTGTTTTTTTTTTAAACAGTTCTCATCTTCAATTTCATTAAAAAAACCTCATTTAACTTACTTCTCATTCGCAATGTTAGCAAATCGTTGTTTTGTGTAAACTTGACCTTTTCTTTCTTTGACTCTACACGTGTTATCACATAAGTAGATAGATGTGGCTTGCAACACTGTCTACCCCCACGTGGGCCATTCACAGCCAAAGTATAGCACATATGGCTAGGTGGCTAAGTGGCTAGATGTGTGTGCAATACGACGCGAACATTGGATAAGCGTGACGCTCAAATTAGATTTAGTCTATTTTAGTCCATGACTGCTCAGTTGAATGTGCAAATATTGTCAATTCAAGTGTAGATATTTCATTATCAGTAACTACGCCACAAATTGCTGTTCGATCGTGGATTATTTTTAACCTTCTACGAAAAACAGACTACCTCGTTAGTCTAGTGGTCGCAAGGCGCTACTGTTAAGTACGAGATCTTGGGTTCGATCCCCGGGTCGAGTTAAATGTAATTGAGTTTTCCATCTAGAATTTCTTAGTGGCAGCCCGGAGACGCATCGTGCCTGTTTGAGGGCAATAGGTTCACCTTTTTTATATAAGAATTTAAAATATACCTAACTGAAAATGGTGTAGTGTACTATAGGTATAGAGGCGTCAAGCTTCCCCAATGTGTCAAATTACTTTGATAGTTTTTAACTTTATTTAAAAAAAATAATAGGGTTCATGCTCAATTGGGAAAATTTCACAGTGTGGGATAGCTTGGTGTGCTGGCGTCTGTAGCCTAACCTTTCGGAGATTACAGTCGTGATGTAATAAGTAATTAAAAGAACCTCCTCCTTTTTTGAAGTCGGTTAATAAACTATTTACCGTTGACTTTGACTTCAGGGAAGTGGGTACTACAATTTCGTCACGACTTGAGACATTATAATAGCAATCCAAAGTCTATACGTACCTACTCGTAATTATGATTCATACTAATAATTATTTAATTAGTGAATCATTTTATTGTTAGACAATTTAATAAGTACGGTAGTGCGTCTGCGTACTACGTCGGCGATTGTTTCTCGAGTCATTGAGCTCTTCAAGTTTTGAATTGGGTGTACATGATTACCGTCACATGTATACTGCAGGCCTAGCCAAATTACAAACTAGTAGACGTCGCGCGGTTTCACTCGCGTAGGTCCCGTTCCCGTGGGAATAAAGGGATAAAAAGTAGCCTATGTGTTAATCCAAGGTGTCAGCTAACTCCATACCAAATTTTATTAAAATCCATTCAGTAGTTTTTACGTGAAAGAAACAACCATCCATCCATCACAAACTTTCGCGTTTATAATATTAGTAGGATTTTATTTCTATTATATACTATAAATATATTGTAGAAAGAAAAAGGCGTATATGGAATCATCTGTTTGTCAACTGTCAAGTCTATTTCATTTTTAGCCAATTCAATATTACAATTTCTACTCGTTAACACTTGACAGTTGACAAACAGCTGATTCCATATACGCCATTTCCTTTCTATTGTCGCCTTATCGAATACAATAATAGAAATAGAATTTGTAATATGGCTAGGCCTGCTGACTAGACTGGCCCACTCATATCTATGTTGTTATATCCTCAAAAAACCACAACACCATCTCAAAACAATATTTTGGATGGTAGGTACCTACTACTCACAAAGATTATGTGATCAGTACCTACCATCCAAATTATTGTTTCACATCAATAAAATGTAGCCTAAAACATGTGAACAGAAATAAATATATGATTCAAATCCACCAAATATTTCATTTCAAGTATCCTGTTGAAAGTAATTTATCGACAAGCATTGTTTGCCAACGTTCGGGTTGACTTTAATGTCAAATCGGTATGTGGGTGATGTTTATATATAGCAATGCTTGTTTACAAGAAGGCAGGTGAACTAATAATATCAAAGGGATTCCCGAATTTAAAAGAACGTTCAATTTTTGAAGTTATACTTCTTTAGGCGAAAGTAAAATGAAGAGAGTCAATTTTTAGAAAGCGCGCGCACACCGTCACGAAATACCGACACCCTGAAGTTAGCTACTATAGTGAACATTTTTGTTTTTTTTATTATTATTACGCCAAAGAAGTATAACTTCTAACGCATGCACATAAGTACACACACACACACACACACTTTTTTACCTTAGCCTCTGTCAAAAAAATACTTCTAGTTACCCGAGATTTTGACAAATTTTTAAAATTTGATTGTTGCTGGCTGAGATAAGAATGCGACCACAGATCATAGAAACAACTGTCAAAACTAATTTATTCAATTGGGTTGAGGATCAGCACTTTTTGAACAATAATAATATAATAATATTCCACGATAATTCACACAACGCCATCTAGTCCCAAGCTAAGCAGAGCTTGTGTTATGGGTACTAAACGACTAATAAACATACTTATATATTTCTAAATACACACATCAAAAGTGTCTAGGGATCAACATATATTTTTGCAATAACTTTTCTCCTGATTGATATTAATTAAAATTTTCTTTAAGGATTCATCAAATAAAGTGTTTTCGTTTGTCACAGTAACGATAAACCAAGTCACCTTTGCATTAATAAAGAAATTTGCCATTTTCCTAATAAAGGGATTTTTGACATTTGAACCACTAACATTAAAGTTCGAAAAAAAGACTGAAATAACAGTTTTCTTTAAAATTTTATTGGGTAACTTAAACAATTAATAATCCGTGTTTCTACCGCGAACACTAACAACACAAGAACATCGGTTTGGCATACTCAAAATGAGTTCATCCAAATCACGCTGTGGAATGGCCGCCCACGTTCGTTGCAACAACAAAAAAAGGTCTTCTTGCGACTGGATACCCTCTATATTCGGCAGAGCTCTTCTCTGTAGCATATCCCATGCATGCTCAATCGGGTTCAAGTCTGGCGACTGAGCAGGCCAGGGCAGGACATTGATGTTAGCTGCGGCGAGAGTCTGTCTGACAAGACGAGCCAAGCGCAGCGCAAGGGCACTACCTACCTTTTCTCGAAGTGTTTCGTCGTTATTTTGAACCCTCATAGAGTTGGTTTCCGATGTACCAGAGGTGCATATTCTCAGGATATGATGTCATTAATAGACTAATTAATCATACTAAGTCTAAATTAAATAGCTCTAATACTTTAGATTTTATTGATATCTAAAATACACCGATTTCGTCATTTACACACTGACTCACTGACACACTGATGATCATCAAAATGTTTGGGTACTTCCTGAAGTGCTAGAAAGCTGAAATTTGGTATGTAATCTAAGTTTAGTATACAACCAACAAAAAAAATCATAAACTCATAACTTTCGCCCCCCATCCCCTAAAATAGGGGAGTGGAAGTTTGTATGAGAAGAGCGAAATATCGCCCTGATTTATCGCTAATGGTAATCAGTAAACCATCAAAGAGAAAAGACAGAGAATGGGCTATGGAAACCGGCACTACTGATGTGCAAGAAATACACCCCAAAAAAAATACTAAAAGCAACTTACAAAAAGAACTTTTTCATTTTTCATTTTCAAATATCTTTATTAAACAGTAAAACATACAAAATGCACTTACCCTAAGTTACATTAACACACTAATTTAAACACTTTATGAGGCTAGTGATTTACCTTTCAAAGCTTTCAAACATAATAATTTTAAGAACTTAAAACAAACACTAATTAATACACACAATAATATTAAGGGAACATGTTGACAATTTACTATGCAGATTATTTAGTTATAATCTACTTATTGCGAGGTATAACAAAAATATTTAAGTAATTAGTTGATCGCACGGTGTACGTATGCAAATACTAGCAACCGTGCGACCAGTCAAATGATCAACGGACGGAGCCTCCCTGCCGCCCGCGCTCCGTTAAATCTGCGGCCGCGGCCGGGGCATCAGCGAGCCTCTCAGGGGTCAAGACACTGGTCACTCGCGTCTCGGGTGGAGGGAACAGAAGGTAGTGATGCGGTAGACGGTAAGTGCCGTATCTATCGATATATGGTAATTTGTTTAGGGCTAATGAACACAGATTTGAGATTAACGGGTTAGCAGTATTAGTTTTGTTTTTATTATAAAATTTTGATGATAGTTTAATAACATGATCGAATAAAAAGGGGAGTTTAATTAGTTTATGTAATTTCTTAAGATTAGTTTTAAATTTAGTTTTGTATGATATTTTTATCGCTTTATTTTGGACCACTTGCAACAATTCATGGTTTGAAAAACATGTGCTACTCCAGATGGGGCAGGCGTAAGTTATGCACGGACGGACAAGCGTAGTATAAATTCTTATTTTAGTACTGCTACTTAGTTTGCTTTTGCGATTCATTATAGGGTTTAAAGCGCCAAGGGCTTGGGTGCCCTTCAAACGCAAGTCAGCAATATGCTTGGACCAGTTTAGATGACTATCCATTTTGATCCCAAGATAGCGCACACAAGTCTTCCAAGGTACTGTATGGCCTGCTATTTTTAAAGTTCTGGAGGGGGGCTGCCGAGCGCGGGAGAAAAATATTGCTTCCGTCTTATCCTCATTAATTTTGAGTTTCCATTTCTTGAAATAGTCAAGAAGTAAGTCAATAGACAATTGTAGGCGACCTATGATCAAATCGGTATCGTCCGAAGAGGTATAAGAGGCAGTATCGTCTGCAAAGCAAGCTAATTTGGTTCGAGGTTGGATAGGTATGTCATTTATGAACAGGAGGAATAAATAGGGTCCTACAATGGAGCCCTGGGGAATACCAGCTGGGACATTATGAGGTAATGAAGTATAATTTTCGACGTAAACCTGGAATTTACGATCCGCAAGGTACGATTGCATGAGTTTAATGAGACGCATAGGCACATCCAGGGTGAATAACTTATGTAGCAAACCCTCGTGCCACACGGTATCAAAGGCTTTTTCGATATCCAGTAGGAACATACCTGTGGACTGTTTGAGGTTGAGATGATGAGATATATGTTCAGTAACTCTGGCTAACTGGTGGGTAGTTGAATGGGTGGCACGAAAACCAAATTGCTCATGGATCAGAAGATGCTCAGTGGCGCGTAATAATCTAGTATAGATTACAGACTCGAAAAGTTTGCCAACAGAAGGTAGCAGACTAATAGGGCGATAATTTATGGGCAAAGTACTATCTTTTCCTGGTTTTTTAAGGGGAATTGTTTTGGCATTTTTCCAGATATTTGGAAAATAGCCCAGACCGAAACAGCCATTAAATATTTTAGCAAGGTAGACTATCGCTTTTTGTGGCAAGTTCTTTAAAAGCAAGTTATGGATCCCGTCATGGCTAACAGATTTACGGGATTTTAGCCTAATCAAAATTTTACGAATCTCAAAAGGTGTCACTGGCTTTATAAAATCAGTAGCGGGATTGCAACTATCAATGACAGAAATAGAGTTCGATATCTTATCCTTCAGTTCTGAGTCAACTTCCCAGTTAGTGGTAAGGTGCATATTGTCACTAAAGGCATTGGCCAAAGCGTTACATTGATCAATCGTGCCAACCGTCGAGGACCCATCCAAAAGTTTAAGGGGAGGGATGTTCGCGGATCTGGGTTTGAGAGATTTAGTTAGACGCCAAATATCTTGCCTGGGATTATCATATTTTACTAGTTTAGCATTCCAAACGTTATCAAGGTAGTTTCTTATATTTATGTTTATGTAAGTCTGTAAAAAATTTATCTTACTACGATTTAGCCTTCTATTATAGCCACTGGGCAGTTTCTGCTCAACACGACGCAAATGGTTTTTGTAGCGAATTATATTAATAATGAACCGAGGAAGTTTGGCTGGGATATCACTAAATATAGCAGTTGTGGATGGTATGGAGGAATCTCTAGCATCAATAATAGTTTGTTGCAAGTTAACAATGGCTGTATCAATTTCTTTTTTGGTTTTAAACGTCTTAGAACTAAGCATAATGTTCTTATTGAGGTGGGAGCGATATTCAGTCCAATTAGCGTAGTTAAATTTAAAGTACCGAGTTTTGGCCCTGCGACATAGTGAGCCTCCAATGGTAAAGTGTATCGGGTAATGGTTAGATGACAATGCTATTATCGTTTCGACATCACTAATGCACCTTACATTTAAGGACAGCACCAAGTCTGGGCTAGTAGGTTTGCGACTGGGACAATAATTTACTTGAGTGGGTAGGCTAGGACCATGTATGACGAAGTCGGATTCAAGCATATGTTTCAGAAGAGTTCTACCTCGTGTATTAGTGTAGCTACTGAACCAATAGGGGTGGTTGGCATTAAAGTCACCCATGATTACAACATGGGAGCCCAAGCCAAACAATAACTCAAGGTCACTACGAAGTATTGGTAAATTAGGCGACTGGTAAATGGATAAAATAATGTGATCGATTCCTGATATTTTAATAGTTATACCGACAACCTCAATGTTAGTAGTGTTAGGAACAGTTAGTATAGTATGGTCAAGGTCATTTCTCACAAGAATAGCAACTCCTTGACCACGGCCGGTATGATGTTTATCGTTGCGATAACAGGTAAACCCAGGTGTAACGAGAGAAATGTTTGAGGTTAGTCTTGTTTCACAAACACCGATAACATCAACAGACAAAACACTTACCGCCAAGTCAAATAGTTCATAGATCTTTAAACGGACTCCATCAGAGTTCCATGATAACAAGCGAAGTTCCGCGGAATCAAACATATTTACCAAGATGGGAGAGAACCAGCATTACCTTGTCCAACCAGGTCGTGCAAGCAGTAAATTGGGATTTTATGTCTCTTAAGGTTAATAAAATTTCGAACATCTCCTTTGAGGCCTCGTCGTTGGGGCCAAGCGTTGGTTGATCAGTAGGGGCCTGATTTTTCATAGATGGCATTGCGCGGGTTCCTATAGTAGGCCAAGGTCTGTAATTAGAAGTCGGTGTTGGTTGCGACGTGGAATGGATCAGATTTGGGGGAAACACTGAAGATGTTGATTTAGGAGGCATCATTGAAGGTACTGGCTTACGCTCTAAAGCCTTCTTTTTCTCGATAGATTCCAGATATGCCATTCTTACACTGCACTTGCTGTAATTCGCCGGATGAGCTTCATTGCAGTTACAACAATAAGCAGGCTCAGTGCGGTCTGACTTGGTGCACGCGGCAGTAGCATGGGGAGCTACACACTTCACACAGCGAGGTGGCTTGTTGCAATTATGGGAAACAAAAAGAACTGAAATCCTACCAAAACATTACATGTAAAATGTTGCCAAGACGACAACAAAAGGTTTGCCCTGTGAAAAAGATACCAGATCTCATGTAGAGCCAAGTTTTTGAATTTACACGGCCTAACCTACCGAACCTAACTTCACAAATTCCACATATCAGTATAAATGTATAGCTTGGCTGTTTCGTTACTTACTTCAGATACAGTGTGTTAAGAAGATGGCCATTAGCCCTGCTAGTGTTGCCTTCAACCAGCAAAAAAACCAATCTGCTGCTAAGGAATTCCAGATGTCAAGCTTTGAACGACCTGGTAATCGCACCCAAATCCTCATGCTTATAGACCAACGAGGATTTAGTTCTCATCGTAAATCCAAAACACGAGCCAGAAACCCTTCGCATTTGTGCTAAATCACAACTCTAGTTATAGAAGCTATAAACACCGTGGGCGGCTCGCCAGTAAACAAACAAGGCTCGGTCGCCAACGTGCCGATATTTGACAAACAAGATTGAAACGAACACGAATGTAGAGTCGAGGAATGCAAAGGTAAGCGAGTTGAGGTTATTTTTGTTCAGCTGTAGGTAACTCGCAATTTCGAGACATGGATGTTCTTCCTAGTTTAAATGTTTAGATTTCGTAATCTATATCAATGAGCTTGATTAATTTTTAGTTTTTATTCCCTCATCTAGATTACAAGAAAATATTCGACACATATTTTTACTTTTTTCACGTAGGAATTCAAAAAATAACGGGGATACATCGAGTCCAAATGTCGCATGTCGCCAGTACAATTTATACTAGATAATGTCGTTGCAGCCCCCTCTCCTCAACTTTAATTCGCTTAATGTAAGCAGTTTTCCATCAAATTGAAAAAGAAAAGAAAATACCGTGTATTTTTTTTTTAAATCTTACTGATGGACTAATTATATATTTTGATGTTCATGTTCTGTCAAACACCCCATTTCTTCTAAGTTCATTATCGGGTGACAATTTGACATTTGACAAGTCTTAACTTTATTAATTCTATATTGCTATATATTGACATAAGCTGGTTAAGCAAGGTATTGTTTCAAAATCTGGCTTGTCTCAGGCTTCTAGGCTTCCGACTACCTCTAACGACAGTCGTTCGTTGAGAATTTCTCCCTTGCACTCAGTCGTCTCGGTATGTTATGGTCTCCTACTATCCATCCACGGAGCGTCCTCGGCCAGCAAAGCTTAACCTTCAATCGATCCGTGCGGCTGTTATTATATATCCAAAAGACCCTCCCCTCCTTTAACGACATAATCAATTAACTTAAATGGCTATCTAAAGCCAATGTCAAACATTGGGGCCATGAAATCCAATACCGTGGTCAAATATGAAGCGTGGGCAGTACTAACAGCAAAACAAACATGGTACGACGGCTAACATGCAAATATTTGCTTCCAAAGCGAAATAATACATGTAGCTCAGAAGATACACTTACTTACTAAGTCATCCATGTAATAGTTTTATACAAACTTAATGTTTCTAAGACAAATGTACGTGGAAAAGCCTGGTGGGGACGCCCTAGAAGGACATGCATAGACCTTATTGGTGTGGTTTTTCGGAAAGGTCAGTTGCGTTTTACACGCAACCGGCGTGTGTGTGTATAACAACATGTATGAATGTAAACGAAGGATGAATCGTAGCAGATAGCACTCTGCAGTTTCTGCCTACCCCCGTAAGAAAAAGGCGTGAGTTTATGGGTGTATGTATGTTTCTTGGTGTATTTGAGGTTAGGTACCCGACCTGTCTTTCACCTTTGGGAATGTAAAATATATTCAAAATGTTAATAGTATGTAGTCGGAAGGATATAATGTCTTCTTCAAGATGCAAGTACTCGTGAGGATCTGGAGGGCAATCCCCGCAATTAAAATCTAGTTACAAACTTACGTCAATGACTATCAATGTCAAAACTTGTAGGGAAATTTTGACATATTGGGACCGATATCCTACTTCCTACTAATATTATAAACGCGAAAGTTTGTGAGTATAGATAGATGGATGTTTGTTACTCTTTCACGTAAAAACTACTGAATGAATTTAAATAAAATTTGGTATGGAGTTAGCTGTCATCCTGGATTAACACATATGCTACTTTTATCCCTGTATTCCTACGGGAACGGGACCTACGCGGGTGAAACCGCGGGAATTGACCCTAAGCTTTAAGTCATCATATGTCATTTATTCATTCTTTTGACAAAGGTAAAGTAATAAATAGAGCTCTATGTTTTACTAGAGCGCATACTAATGTTGAAATTCTTCGGGCGAAAACGCCATTCCAGATTTGAGTTAATCCATCGAAATGTTTATTAATAATAAGAGTACCTAATAATTATAAGAATGAAAATTATAAACCGTGAGAAAATGATACTTTCATTGAAATTGAATATATACAATTTAAATATTATTCTCTTGCCAGCAATAATACCGGCATTATAAACTTTGAAATATGGCTACATATTAATCATTCCTCATTGTCTTAACCTTGTTTGTTTGGTAAATGATTGTATTAAAACGAAATGTATACTGTGACTGTCGACTCGTTATTTTGTTTTGTCGTTTTGGCATATCGCGTGTAAACAGGATAATATTTTCTGTGACGTCATCTGTACGTATAGGGCGCTAGTCACATAGCGTCGACGGATGACGAGGACATGTCAAAGACAAGCCACGGACGTGAAATTAAACAGGTGTTCTTTTTTCATCACTATCCTAATTTTTACAAGATTATGTACCCATTGAAATAACCAATTTTCGCTAACTTCGAAATCCCATCAAAAGAATCAGCTATTTTATGCAAAATTTCAATTCCTGCTTGACCAAAATTAATGGATGAAATATTTGCAGTTTTTTTTCGTGATTCTTGAGTTGGTCTTTTAGTGGAAGTTGTTCATGTTTGCTATATTACCAAAAATGTCCAATATTTGGATGGTAAAAATAGAAGAAACGAGACGCGGGCACGACAACGCATTTGTCGCGACATTAGCAATGTCTGCTACAAGCCTACAGGTGGTATGCACCCGCAAGATGTCCGCACCCCCCCACTACGGTTCCCTGTCCTCGCCCCGTCTGCGCATCTTCGCCTCTGTGTATTAATTAACACCCGACGCAGGAAGAGGGAATGTTATAAGTTCGACGTGTATGTTTCTGTAACTAAGCTGCGTAGTTCCCAAAAGAAGGAACCAATTTCAATTCGTTTTTTTTTTTGAAAGGACAAAGCGCGCATCGCCTTTGTCCTTTCAAAAAATAAAACCGCGTTTGCACCCCGTGCTCTCTTTAAGTATTGCATTACGAGACATTTAACTACATTTTGTAAAAAAATTCATTGATAAGATACTACGTCTGCATCATGTCCACACCTTACGTTCGATCTCTGTGACTTGCGCATAGAGTATCGCTAGTCAACACGTAACACTAGCGCCTAGATTCGATTTTGTTTTTGCGAAAACCAACGTGCAAATGTGTAACACTTCAAAAAGGATTACTACTGAGCATGAGGTACTGATTTCGATGCCCGGGTCGGGACTGTTTTGCTAGGTTTTTCATACATACAAACATAAACTCAAGACTTTCTCTCATGGGGGTAGGCAGAAACTACTGAGTGCCATCTACTGTGATTCTCACATTGTATACTTTTTTTTTGCTTCATTTACTTTCAAACATGTTGTCATACACACACGCCGGTTGAAAATACTACGCACCTGACCTTTTTGAAAACCATCACCAATAAGGTCCATGTATGTTTTTCTAAGGCGGCCTATCCCGGCGTTTACACTGACATCTGCCATAAAAATACTTTCCGTTAATCGCCTTGAAAGTGTTAGGTTTTGTATGTGGAATTTACTACCTACACATTTTCAATTGGTTATTATTGGGTGGCAATGTAACTTGCGAATCAAAGAAAAATGTTTATAAATATAAACTAAAAATAGCCGAATATGACACTTAAACTGAGTTCTTAACTCGCCTCTTCTAACACTCAATAAGGAAATCGGTCTAGAATCAACTTAATTGAAACATTTTACCGCTGTGTTGAATAAAAAGCTAAAAATATCTAGAAAGTGACTCACGGGGAGCTAAATCTAGATAGCGAAGTCTCATAGCGCATGACGTCACGGCGGCGAACGACGTCACTCCTCGCCCGAGGGAATGTGTGCATTATTGATTAACAGGTGAGGTGTGCAGTTATGAAACTGTATTAGTAATTAGCTCCATGTAATTACTACGCTTGCTAATTGTGATCCCATAGGAGTTCTGCGAAGGTTGGTTACATAATTAGTCTTTTGTGATCCCTCTGATGGTAATCAGGCCTGCTCTCCTTAAAAGCATGAACAAAAAGCATTTAAGTGGAAAGTTACAGGCACACAGGAATATAAATATTTAAAAAAAAAACAAAAAAAAAAGAAATAATTTACAAAACTCCCAGGTCAAGACTTTGACCGGACTTGACAACTGATTTAGGTTTTTAATTTTTTTAAATAAAAAATAAAAACGAATTGTAAGAACGTTTCGAATTTCAAAATGGTATCCCTAGCTACACGGGCCCAATGCTGGTTCATGTCTTTATCATGTCCCATGGCGTCGGATTTTTGGTTCCAGAACAGTCCGGTTTGCTCACTATAATTTTATACACTGTTTATGGATAGTTCATGTTAAAAAATACATAATATAATATCCAAAATATCTAACAATGGTATAAAAAACAATGGCAGTGGGTAATCTCGCCAAGAATGGGCATTGCTTTCCCACAATTATTATACAGTAGTTACTTACTTAAACTGCATGAGAAGGTAAGTTTCTCTAAAGTATAACATCAATAGCATTATCTTACTATCCTTACGAAGATATCAATGTCTAGAGACATGTGAGACAATCCTCCCATCCATCTTAATTTCTTCTTTTAAATATCAATGTCCTTCGGTGTTCTAATTTCAATCGTTTGACTAGGATTGGTTACAATGATCAGATTTAGAACTGTCCATTCAGAAGTTGATAGTGTTGGGTGATGGCCCGCTAGTTAGACGCAGATACTTTCCGGGCACGGTTGCTTCGGAAAGTACCTGTGTCGCATAAACAGGGAGCCGGACGCCCGGTGTCACCACTGCGTCGACTGTCGGGAGGACACGGCGCGGCATACGCTGGCAGAGTGTGCCGCTTGGTAGGAGCCGCGCCGTGCCCTCGTCTCTGGAGTAGGCAGTGACTTGTCGCTGCCGGCCGTGGTCGAGAGGATGGTCGGCAGCGTCGAGTCCTGGGACGCGGCGGTGTCCTTCTGCGAAACGGTCATCTCGCAGAAGGAGGCTGTGGAAAGGGAGAGGGAGATAAAAAAATGGCCCGCTAGTTAGGTTCTCGCCTATGATTCATGAGGTTGCATGTTTAAATCCGGGCAAGGGCTCCTGAGATTTTTAACAATCGCAAATTGAATTCGCCAGCTTGAACAACCGTGGAGATTTATTCTTCTCTGTCTGATAATAAGAGGCCTTTGTCCTGAAAAAGGACAGTAACGGGCTTAATTGTATTAACATTAATTATTGACTGATTGAAATCTGAATTGGTGCTCAGAAAATGACCCCAAATTTAATACACATACATAAACTCACGCCTTTTTCCCATAAGGTTAGGCAGAGATTACAGAGCGCATCTGCTACGATTCTTACAAACTTCTTTTGCTTCGTTCACGAGCAAAACCATATCTCAAAATAAATATCGTTTTAAATGTGGAAATTAAGATCATAGACAACACTTATTTTGTGTAACCCTTTATTACAGTCGTAGGCATGACTACTTTTCCCGAATAGAAACTAAAACGTAACACTTTCTATTTAACTATTAACTTTTAACCGCCACTCTGACACGATTTCCGCGCAATTCTCAAAGATAACACCGTATTCTTAACTAACTTTACCGGTAAAGTAATACCTAATTAGTGGACAATTACCGGTGTTGTTGGAAACTAGCCAGACAATAGATATTCATTACAAATGAGGACACTTTCTAACAGTTAGAAAATGTCGTCATTATTGCTGTCACGAATATAAACAGCCGCAGTATTAATAAAATGCGATTCGATGTGGCCACGCTTGTTTGGATTTTTGGCGAAAACATAGCTTGGGCTGTGCACTGTGCGGTTGTTATAAGTTCTAGCACTGTTGTTTTATCGCCAATATCATAACATCAAGCCTGTATTTTCCTAAGGGTCAAGCAGAGATGTGTGTGTGCAAATAGCGTTTCAAATAAGAATAGGATCGGCTTTGCACCATCTTGTGACGTCATAGCTGTCAATTCAAATCAATTGGGCAAGATCAGCAAAACAAGGTATTTTCTAAATACAATTTATTTACGAATCATGAACGAATAATTTTCCAAATTGTGCTGTTTCTCGCTCTCAAAGTAATTGTCTACATTGGAGATAATCTCTCGAACCCTCCCATGCAAAACAGAGCGCCTCGTTTACTCATTTTCGAGCAGTCAGCGAGATAAAAACAAATAACAACAAACAACCGTGTAACAAACAGAATGAATAAATAAAACAAGACTAATTTATTTAATACGTTAACACGGTAAAACAAAAAGAAAACATTTTTGATACGCGAATAAGATTTCATTGCAGACCGTACTTACTTTTCAAGTGACATCTGACAGATAGGGGTCATTGACGTTCCTATTCTTATTTGTAACGCATAGTACATCTTTCGTCAGAGATGCGTTTGAGGCTCATGTTGTAGTTAGGGGCGAGCCTACAGATTCAGAATTCAGGCTTCTAATGAAAAATTTCAAAGCTTACTAGGTTGCACATTGCACATTACTATGAGTCTTGTTAACCTTTCCAACTAAGCTAAACATGCTTGTATCTGGAGTGGGCTCACGTGGATAGTGCAATGGGTGGCGATCGAACTGGTGGCGGCCAGACCGACGCCGACGCCTTAGCCATTGAGCTTTTGTCGCTTCAATGGTAACACCACAGATATAGATAGACCTAGATAACGCAAGTATCACGATCTGATCTAATACGAATGTTTTGTTTTTCTCAAATTTGGTATTACCAGGTTTTACTGAGGGTATAAGATTATAAATAATTGTTTTTTTTTTTAATTAATTACGCATACTATTAATCACAAAATGATATACCGATGGAAGGAAATGGAGCGCGAAAGTAGCCACTTACGATTTTTGTACGTAAGCTAGGCACGCAAAGTGGCACGCGAAGTAGTTGCTCTTGCGTTATCTAGGTCTATCTATATCTGTGGGTAACACTTTGTTCAACCTCAGCATAGTACCCAAAACGCCATCCTTATTAGTATTCTATTTAAATCAGCGTAGGTACTTATATGGAAATAGAGGAAAAGTGAAGTGATGTGAAAATGATAAAATGTTGATTGTGTAGCAGATTGATATACTGCGAGCCTTGTTGTTGTAACGTTTCGTAGAACTATTGAATGGCTAAGTGGTTAATTTACAGGAACATCTCTACCTAACCCTTCGAGGATTACAAGCGTGATGCTATGTATGCTATGTAATGTGATCAGTTGTTAATTTTATTTCGGTGAACTGAAATATAATTTGACCACAAATGAGAGCCCTTCTCGATCGTGTAAGGACACCGCGTTTTTAGAGTATATAAAAAAACGTTTTCTCTGTGGGATGGCAACCCTGATACCCTGATTTGACACTTCTTTTTCGCGCGTTTAATGGCACCGCACGGGAAAAATTGTTTCGGAAGAAAAGTTTTACAAAGAATAGGCAAATGCAGTTTAAAGTTAGTGTCATCGTAGTGTGCACACAATAGAATCATGCAACTCCAATTGGCGACCCCAAATTCACCGTGACAAACCTATTTGTGCGTCTTGACAGTGGCGAAGAAAAGTTAATTTGGTGTTTACGAAATCAAGAAATGCTACTGGTTACGATTGTTGAGCATAATATACCGTGGGGGTACGTGATACTTTCAACACGAAGATCAAATTTGTTACGAGATAACATTTTTGATAGTCTAACTAACTAATCAACTAATCAAGAACTAAATCAAGAAATGCTACTGGTTACGACTGTTGAGCATAATATACCGTGTGGGTACGTGATACTTTCAACACGAAGATCAAATTTGTTACGAGATAACATTTTTGATAGTCTAAACTAATAATACAGTGTCAACTGTTGTGCTTTGGCTTTGTTACAAACCAGCACGTACGTGTTTATGCATTAAGGTACGAGATACTGTTTATGCAATAAAATCCACGGAACGATTAAGCTCCTTGAGCAAATAACCTTGAGGGCCTAACACTACCTACGTAATACCGTAGAATACATTCAAAATGCTCCTGAACGTCTTTTATAAGTGTTAAAACCAGCACGAGATGCTGTGGATATATTAATGTGATCATGGATTCTCCTGAACAACAATATACACTCATGACGGTAAGTCAGTAATGTCATAAATTTGCTGCTGAACAACCTAATGTATTAAGAACAGTGCGAGACACTAGAACAGTGCGAGACACTGTGTCATGCAGCCAAATATTATGTCCCTGAACAAGCATATGTATTTCCATTGTATGCAATACTGTGAAATGCAATATAACATTGAAAACTTTAGTTTAAATGGTATCTTATGTGATCCAAATTGATTCTGAGAAACCTAAAAGGTATTTCTTAATGTTTGAAATGACATCATTGTCTCACTTGACTGTTGATTATAATTATCAGCAGGAGACCCAAATGATCAAACCCGCGAGGTAGACATTTGAGATATTTTACTACGATTTCTTTCTGATTTGTATTACAAGCACTGGGCCAAGAGTATGAATATATTAAAAAATATGAAAATCTAAATATTTATAAATATATTTACAAAATGCATCACATAGTTGAAAATTCACAACTTCTGAATGCCTAGTTTATTTCATATGGGCAGCGATCTCTGAAGCTGGGGAACTAGAGATGAGTACATTGTCCACCAAAATGTGCAAAGTACTATGTATGCAAAGACATGTCTAGCATGTATAATCAATGAAACAATAGATGTAATGACTATCCTAAATTCACTTAGTGATATATGTCATGAACAAACCTATTATTTTAAAAGTTTGTGTAGTGAATACAACTAGAAATAAGATTTAAAAATGTGCTAATTCTGTTATGGAAACGGCAACAAAAGCAATATTTGCTAAATACATAAATTATGTGAAAATACGAGCGGTCCACTCTGACAAGGGTATCAGAGTAAATCATCTAAGGTGATGACACATTGGTTCATACCATGGACTTGCTACAGTCCACCACCAGGTAACCTTTAATTTTCTGTGTTCCATGAGAACTCCAAGGTCCCTAGGTACATGCTGGGAATAACTATCTGGTTTATGTTGAAAGTTATTGACCCTACTATAATGTAGTTATCTAATGAAAATATAACATTTGATTTCATTTCTTTGTGAAATTAAGTACCTATGTATATATATGTATGTTACATTTCAAAGAAAATTGTTAGACACAGATCAGATGTCACATGTTTTGATTTAACAGTGAAGTTTCACTCATGCAAATGAGTATTACTAACATTTTTCAGTTGGTTACTAAAACACCATGCTGTCATTTATATAAGCTTTGACTGTTTGTACCTACTCTAGGTACATATTAATATTGTTGTATGCATTACATGCACCAAAATTAAAAAAAAAAAAAAAAAAAAAAAAAAAAAAAAAAAAAAAAAAGGTAATTCAGGATTCCTATCTAATAAAAATATTAATAATATTTTATGTATTGGCCATACATATAACAAGTGTTTACTGATCAACAAAACAACAATTAGTATGTATTACCTTGAAACACTTGGCTTCAGCAAAAGAGAAACACTATCTAATTTAACATTGCAAACTACTGGGAAAACTATTGTGTTTGTTGCTTTATAATTTCTAAAACTAAGTAAACTAAACACATGCTAAATTACGGTGTTTACAAAATCACACACATGTGGGACATGACATTAGTTGCACCATAGCCAACCATGCCACCAGTACCGCTACCTACATACAGAAGAAATGGAATGTATGAAGTACCTAGCATAACAAAAAGCAAAACTAAATGATGATGCTTCAATGACTTATAGGGTTACAGTAACATTTTATGGTAGCGAGGTAACATAACACAAGACAGGAAATATTTAAATTAAATAATATAAAATTTGATTTACAGATGCTTCTCTTCTTCAAAGGCAATAGGCTCGCCCCCTATTACGTGGGACTTAAACACAATGGCAAAATGTGGGTGTACTACAGGTACAACTCTGCCTGACCCCCCGGAAAATTACAGGGCGTCATGTTTGCTTGCTTCTCTTCCAGGCTGAATTTGAGAGGTTTGCAGGTCTATGGGTGACCATAGACTATATCTTATCTTGTTCTGATGTAATATCCTATAAACCATTAAGAACTAATGGAAGTTTTTTCCTTTCTGAATTAGTGAAGTGCCTTGCATAATTGAAAAGTAATTATGAAGTTCTTCGGACAAAACTACTGCCCTAGTATGCACTTGTTACTCAATTGTCACACCTCAATCAGATTAATTGAAGAATATGGGATTGGTATGCAAATACCTTTTAAAGTTGAGGCATGTTGCTTCAATCTATGGATAACTGGGCAGATGAGGATTCGAGAATAATAACATAGCTAGAGTGGGGATTATCAATAGAAATATTTAATTAAAGCATGCTGTTGGTTCATTCCCTCCCAGAATCAACACAAACTCCAAATTATATGTGGCTGGAATTAAAGGCTGTTATAATATATTTAGTACACTCATTATACTGTATCTTGTCAGTCATTGCTATTGACAAAAAGTTGATAGTAACCAACAATTTTTTACTCTAATAGTGAATTATTATCTTTTCAGTTCAGACTACCCACTGAGAAATTTTACCCTGGCAGCAATCATCTTCTGTAAGAAACATTCATATGCAGAGGTTTGCCAGAAAGCTCACTAAATGTTATTTTATCATCCACGAGGTATTGTGAAATAATTTAATATTATTTATAAAAACTGATGGTCATTCTGCCTAAACTCAGATAGACATCTACCCTCATTACTAGATGTAATGCTGTAGGTACTTCACTGAAACACTTAGAAGAAATGAAGGCTACAGCTTACTCAACACTGCTTCACTTTACCTTCTGCTGGAGAGAAGAAGTAGCAGTGACGATCACAGATCAGGATAAACCTTTAACGAAACGCTCAACGGAATATAATCGTTCTGCGCAAGTATCTTAATACTTGGGTTCTCCTTCGTTATTTCTTATTGCTATAGTGCAAGAGTACTGAATAATTAGTTGACAATTTGAATTTTGAACAAATAACTAGAACAAATTGGCTTAATATTAGTTATTGCTATTATGCAGAAGTTTCCTTACTTAACCATGAAATATTTATACATGTCTTAGTGGCAGAACATTATGTACAGTAATTAATATTGTTCAAAATACAAATACATAAATTTCATCTAAAATTGTAAATGACATCAGTTAAATCACCATCCTAGGACTATAATGCTGTGGTTGTTCTAACTAGAGATTTACGAACATATTATATCAATCGAAGTCGGCTATCGGGACTAGTGCAAAATATTTTTGCTAGTTACTATTAGACAACAAATATTTGCTAGTTACTAATATTATACGAGAACATACAGACAAGCAATTAAGATGGATTATGATGGTTAGTCATGAAGGAAAGTGGTAATAATACTAAAATATTGACTCCCAGTAGCAGACATACAAAACAAGACAAGCAAAAATATCATGATGCAATTAGCTAAGACAAGTCTCTTAAATGATTGCTAGGTTTTATGATGCATCAGCGAATGCTAATGTGCCGCAGGACAGATTTATTTATTTTTTGTCTTTGCTTCCAATTTGAGGACGTAATAAAGGGATTTTGATATATTATTATAAATATATTTATATAGGTACATTTAGTACTATAATGTGACTAAAAATCTAATTGGTTTAGTTAATATGACTAAAGAACATTTATTTGGTAATTATTGTATAGGTTAATACCTGAGCAATGTTCTCACTAAGTTTAAATACTAATACTACTAATAAGTGGTTAAAACACTTTGAGCAAGTTGATTTCATGTAAAAGTTGATTCTAAATGTCTGTTAAATCCTCTTTTATCTCAAGTGGCTTGCCCATAGCAAGCATGTGGCAATGGCCCATGTCGACTTGATACTCTAAACATCTCATTTGTGGTCAAATTATATTTCAGTTCACCGAAATAAAATTGAATAATCAGACGAACTTACCTTAAGTGAAGTCCGATTATAATTTTATGAAGGGTGAACTGAAATATAATTACCCGCCCAGCCCATTCTGTTTTTTGATAAAAAACAGTCCCTGGTCGAATGGGCCAACAATAAAATAATCTCTAAAAAAGTGTCAAATCAGGGTATCAGGGTTGCCATCCCACAGAGAAAACGTTTTTTTATATACTCTAAAAACGCGGTGTCCTTACACGATCGAGAAGGGCTCTCATTTGTGGTCAAATTATATTTCAGTTCACCCTTCATAAAATTATAATCGGACTTCACTTAAGGTAAGTTCGTCTGATTATTCAATTTTATCCCATCGTGAAACAATGCTTTTGCTGATGTACGGTTGTGATCAGGTAAAACAAAACTGAGCAAGTATATATCGGGGTAATGCGTATGCGTAATAAATAAAAATAATAATACCAGTCTGTTTCTGTCCCACGGTCATAAGAATCGGTCAAGCCGTTTCGGAGGAGTTTAGTCACAAACACGGTGACACGAGAACTTTATAAATTAGATATTCAACATACTTATAATAAGATGACAATAAATAGATCAAAATAATAATAACTACGATTACTTTTTATTTAGCGGTTCTCTAATGTGCTCTTATTGAAAGATTTCGTGTTCGATATAATTAGAATGACAACATATTTATACATGTAACCTAACCTAACTTACCATACTTATCCTATAGCTAACCTAACTACCTAACCTAACTACCTTACTGAAATGCATTGATTTTGAAAGATACAAAATACATAATTTTAAACTGAACTACTGCGCAGCGTGTCTCTATGTAACTTTAAAGTCCAGACAGAACCGTACCAACGACGCGAAGGGTCGAAAATCAAATGTTTGACTGATAGCAACAGATTGTAAGGGTACTTAAATTGTTATTTTGGGTACTTTTCTCACAATTTTTCGATTTTTTTTCACCTTAAAAACCTTTCTTAGACTTCCACGAATATAACAAGTTCTGAATTAGCCGAATCCGTCCAGCCATTTTCGAGTTTTAGTGTACCTAACTAACAAACGTCATTTCATTTAAATTATTCATACAAAAGAATTTATTGTACTTGCTCGGATTTGAACCACAACCTCATACATGAGTGGTAGGCTCCTGAACTGTGACAGTTTCGTACTTGCTATAAATCTCTACGGAACCCCCCAAAGTGGGCTTTAATTTAGTATTATTATAATTTTTATCATTCGTGGAGATCTAGGACCGTTGTATGAACTGCTTCCCAAGCACTAATGAAAAAGGGGTACAAAACATTTGATCTCTGAATAATGATGAAATATAAACCAAGTTTACTTCTCAGGATATTTCAGTTGCTTAGGTATTAATTATTGTTGTCACAGTTTCTGCACTCGTGTATTAATGATCTATTGTTTTACTGTTTACGAAACTTTACTGTGAAGTTTTATAAAGGCTGGTATTAGTTTTCTTTTATTTTTTGCAGTGTCTGTTCGTACTGTTTTTTTATTAATGACTCGGTTTCCCCGCGACCTCCTTTGTTTTGAAAATGAAATAAATTTATGACACTCGCAAATAATGTGGCTTTCTATTGGTAAAAGAATTTACAATATTGGTTTAGTAGATCCGGAGATTGCCTACCTCCTACAATATAACAAACTCACAAACCTCTCTCTTTATTAGTATTGGCTTTTGCCAACGACTTCCTTCGAATGAAGCTCCAATTCACCATGAAAGATGTCTCAAAGTTATCGTCGATATTGTAGCTTTTCATTAGTCAGAGATTTTTAAGAATTGTGTGAATAGTTTTGGAGGTTATCCAACCCAATTATTTCACTTAAAATCTCACTTGTGTCAATTGTCATCACGATTTTGTGCAGTTTCAAATAACATAAAGCATCTTACTATTATAATATTTATGTAATTTAATTCTTTGTTTGTTTCAGTCCCATACTAACCTAAGAAGACCTATACATTAAATTCAACTATATCAATTGAAGATTTAATTTTTTTTTTCATACGCACTTTCTGTTCAATCCACATTTGACATCAAGGCAGAATAGTCGATATCGGCTTTGTTTGCCATATAAAAAAAAAATAGAATAGTACAGACGCCAGCACGTCAAGTTACCCCAATGTGTCAAATTTCTTTGATCGTTTTTCAACTATAAGTCAAACCGCATAAGGTTCATATTCAATTGGGAAAATTTGACACATTGGGGTAACTTGATGTGCTGGCGTCTGTACATAAAACATCAAGTAAATCGTGGAAATATGGTAACGCCTAGATCGTATTTTTTCTACTATATTCTTTTATCCTACGTTGGCGCGCCGACGAAAAAATTCAATGCTGGGGAATCTAGGACAGGACAATGTAGCGAACTCATGGTTTGAGGATCAGGTTTGATGTCCATTGCATCCTGTATATCTCATCCTAAACCTGTCCACTATCCAGAATGTTCAAGAGGTCGTTCATAGAATATCATTACACCATAGATACTACACAGTTCTGTTTAAAAATCATGTGCTATCGTCAATGACTGTCGTACATGACTTAAGACACGTCTTTCTTATCATTTATGTATTACTACATAGTAACGGCATATACTCTGCATCTTTATGAGTATTGTAATCTTAAACCTTATCTAATGAAAACTTAGTCAGCTAGACATATTCTGTACATCTTTGTGAGTAATTACTAAATTAAACTTATCTAAATGAAGATTTAGACAGCCAGGCGTTGCATGATTGGAACCTTAAGAAAACCTGATGATTCTTTATCAGCTTTACTAACTTTATTAATCAACAAAAATAAATAAATAAAATATTCTACAACTTTTCACACAACGCTATCTAGTCCCAGGCTAGAGCTTATGTTATGGGTACTAAACAGCTGAAAAACATACTTTTGGGTGATTCTACGCTATTTGGATTCCAACGGCCTTTAGATTTTTTTTATGTTAAACTAATTACATTGCCGTTAATGTGTGCTTATGCAATAAAGTATAACTTCTTTCATTTGGACCACTTAGTCAATTCACGATAGTGGTTTAATTTTACACATTAACATTATAAAATAGTAACAAATGTATACTCCCCTGGCCTACCCCATTACTGCATTTTTTTCATTTTTATGGCCTAGTACTTTTAATATTTATGGTATTGTGTTTTATTTTAATATTGTGTTTTAGCTAATATAACTTTGAAACATATGTTATAACAATACATTGCAAAAGTGTTTATTATATAATTTAAAAAAATCTTATTTTCACGTCACTTGCTAAAAGCGTCACTTCACCTGGCGAAATTGAAAGACTGTGATTTTCACCTAAAAGTGCTAAAGTATATTTTTGACCATAAACGACGCGCGTGGGACAGTGTGAAGTTAAATGCAAGCTAACAGTGTTGAGCGCAACTAAAACAATGTGGCGTCAGTTTTCAATTCATTGTCTGAGAACGTGCTTGTGCCAGTAGTTCCAGTATTTCCCTTGGTAAGTATATCTTTTTATATTTCATCGTTAAATAATTGTGAATTTGCACAGTACAATGTTTAGTGTGTGTAGATGACATTTATTGTGTAAAATGTGGTCAGAAAAACATGCGGTATTACTTTTGGGAGATTATGTCCAATTTTGTCACTTCTCTGGCGTCACTTCTCTGCCAGTTTCTATGCCAGGGGAAAATAATACCATGCAGGGGCAGTGACAATTTTTTTTTTGTAAATATTTACTATTCAAAACGGTTTATTTCATTTGTTCTAGTTACGCAGATATCATGTCAAACATGATAAAGAAGCAAACAAGGGATGAGAGGCTAAAAAACCAGATCCAAGCAGAAAAAATACGCTACCAAAAAATTAAAAACAATCTGATTAAAAATACAGAAATACAAGCGAAAGAAAAGCAAAATTTTCAAAAAGGAGAAAAGGGATAAATTAAGTGTATTAAACACGACTGAAAGGGAATGGGCTGATTTTTTTCTGATTTTACTTGGAATTATCTTGAAACCGGACATGGTATCAGATGGGCATGTAGACAAACCTTGCTACAATGGACAACTTTACCAGAGATTTTTTTTTTTAAAGTTCTATCATTCATATGTTAGTGATACCTGTGATTTTATACTTGTGGAATACCAGATAAGTGATAAAAAATATAGTTATGCTGCCGTATGCAAGTCTGAATTTGATGACGATGAAGGAGAGATTATTATTTTACTTTACATAAAGAAATCTATTAAAGGTGCTACTCTTTTTTGCCAGTTTACTTATGATGAGTAATAGAGTATTCTACAATTTTTTAGAGCTGGTTGATGTGCTCAAAAAGTTAATTATTTATTGTTTAGTATATAAGTAGAAAACACTTAGTTTAACCGAAATTATTGATTCAGTTCTTTCTTAAAATGGAAGTTTACATTTATAATAATGATTTTTAAGTTTACTTGCTAAGATAACCTCTCATAGGTGTATCATTTTACTATTTAGGTAAGCCTTAAATGTGAAATTACACTTTTTCGAGTATTTAATTATTAAAAACTGTTGAACAGTAAGTGTTGTGATTATTTAATAGGAAAAATTACTAATTTTGTTCAATTCACAGACGAGAGTGATATGCATTAATATATATATTATATTATAATTAGATATTATTATTGTTTTATTATTATTTTCATATTTAAATTATTTGATGGTGATTGAAACTTAATTTTTTAAGAACTTAATATTGTGAATATGTTTCAACTGTTAAGGCTGATTGTATTCTATTCATTAAAAATATAACGATAAAGCTATTATTTATTAATTTTATACAGTATTATTAAAATTCCTTAGATAATACTTAGTAGCCTGTCACTTTCCTGCTATAATTTGTCACTACTCTGCCAATAGTGTCTCTCCCCTGATAACACATTTTCCCCTGGAGCCTATAAAATGAAAAAAAATGGAAATATCTTCTGGCCCTTGTAATTACTTAGGCAAAATAATGCCAAGTAGTTGAATTATTAATATTAAATTAAACAGATGATTTTTTCTTTGGGGACACAAAATACTCAAATACCGTAGAATCACCCTTTTATAGTTCTAAATACATACAAAATTATAGATAAATTACACCCAGACACAACAAATGATGGTGCTCATCACACAACATTTGTCCTGGGTGGGAATCGAACCCACGACCTCCGGCATAGCAGTCAGGGCCACTATCTACCAGACCAACAGGTCAGTCACAATATCACCATTACAGCAATCCAATGCGGTAAATGCGCCTTAGGGCTTTAATTTCTCAGTAGCGGCCTGTAGTCTGGATTTGTATCCAGTTAATGGCAACTCGCTCGCACCTATTGCACGGAACTTTAACATCAGCATCTGCCTAGTCTCTGCCCAAGTATGTTGGGGTCCACTTCCAGTGTTTTACATGAAGCGTCTGCAACCCAGGGACTGGGTAAAATGATACGAACAAAAATGGCGAAAATGGTGTGTCTCTCAAAGTCTGAGTGAATAGGAATGCACGTGCAACTCGTGCAAGTGACCGACCGCAGAACTAAGTTATATTTCACATACATACATACAATCACGCCTTTTTCCTATGGGGGTAGGCAGAAACTACAGAGCGCCATATGCTACGATTCTTACATACTTCTTTTGCTTCGTTTATTTCATAAATGTTGTCATACACACACGCCGAATGCGAGTACTACGCACCTGACCTTTCTGAAAAACCTTACCAATAAGGTCTATGCATGTCCTTCTAGGACGTCCCCTCCCGGCGTTCCCATTTACCGGCGGCCTTGTAAATACCTTATGTTAGTCGCCTTTCAACGTGACCAAACCATCTGAGCGTACTCTTTTCAATTTTTGTTACTACATCTTCTTTTAAACCACAACGTTGCTTTATCGTCTTTATTTCAAATCATTCTTACAAAAAAACTGTTATTGTAACTTTAAGAGACGCATATCTTACCAACGTATCATCTGTCTAGCCTTCTCCTATGTAAACGTTGGTTTCCGGTTTAACTAGAAGCACCTGAATACCAGTGTTTTACATGGAGCGACTGCCTGTCGGACCTCCACAACCCAGTTACTGGGTAGCACGATACCCCTGGGTTAAACTGGTTATCGGAATGTTAGGACGGGACTTAGACATATCTGGCCAACAGTGGTTGTACAAGTTGCACAGGTTGCACTATTGCTTTTCAATAAAACGTTGCCCACGCTAGGAATTTCTCCTGTGTCACAGGCATTTATGTTTGCTACTTTACAATAATTTATTCTGCTCTTTACACTCGCATTTATAATACCTAGCATTACAAAAAAGTCTCCTAGAAGCTCGATTGCAGATTTATTTTTTGTTTTATTTTAAATTTAGAAGACTCAAAGTGAATCGAAGAACATTCCATGTATTGTTCATTCATACCTGCTTCTTTTAGGTTTTTATCAGTGACACTGTAATTTCAACTAAAATAAAATTATTTAACTAAATGAATTCCACATCATTTCTTAAAATTAATTAATGAAATGGTTACAACTAAGTGTGACAGCTGCAGTGATTAATAGATTATAGTAAATTCGACGTCTATCGTAATTGTAACTTGCTCATTGTACTTTCGTTACAAAGTATGCTGTCTAATGCAAGGAGTAAATGTAAATGGAGCATAGTAATTGTAAGCGTTCCAGTCACCACAGCATACTTAAATTACCGGTTATTTTCAATTCTTTTGTATTGTCCGTTAACAAAGGACTCTTAGCGTATTTGTTCGTCTGTTATCATCATCTGAAGCTATTATATTACTCGTTACTCTGTGGTTAATCCTTCATTATGACACACACATGTTCATACTGTTGTGTTATGGATGTTGTTATTACTGACCACTTCAACTTAATGCCGGTTTTCATTCTATTGTGTCTTAGTAGGTACTTGTTTCAGAGCTCAGCAAGCTAGAAAAGTTGAGATCGAGTTAAGAAAAGTTGACGGGAGCCCAATTTTTATGAAAGTATCCCATAATATCTTTATTCCTCCCACAAAAACAATAAATAAATCTCAGTCAAGTGTATGTGCGGAGCTGGTGTCTATTTATAGGTGTAAACCTGTATTCTAGATCAGCAGGTCCTCACCCCACACAATCAAGTAAAATTGAATAGAATACTCTTTATTGTACACCATTAAAACTTATACGTTAAGGAAAGGCAATAAGGTAATAAGGAACTTAAAGGACACGTTTTTAAAAATTTTTAGGAGACAAGATATAATTCATTAATTTTAGGTCAGTTCAAGAAATTAAGACAAAGAAACTAGCCTGTGTTAGGTTGCGTTCATTGAAGCGGAGCATGGTGGAGTCGAGCGCAGTCGTGAAGAAATCGACTAAACTCAATGGTTTAATTCCTCATAGCATCATACATAAAATTAGCACTTTGATTTTCCCTTCGAACTTTAACATCCCCCTCCACCCCTCGTAATTTTGAAAATAAAGCATAGCCTATACTTCGTGTTACTCTGTGATTATGTAGCAATGTAAGTGTGAAATATTTCGGAGTCAAAACCTTAAAAACAAACAACAAAAAATCAAACGTATTCACTTAGTAGTATCACCCAGGATTTACCACATGGCACTGTATTTTAAGAGATAAGAGTTTTGTTTCTGCGAGGTAGACGTGTCCTAAAGTTTCGATCGTCATTGTACTAGTACGTGTATGTAAAGATGTTCTGCCCAGAGAAATCCTAGAAATATTATTGTTTATAATCAACCGTGCCGTAAACTTTAGACATGGCGATAACCCAGACCTTTGAGATATAAATTATACTCTTGCCGAGTAGGTACACACAAAACGTACGAACGCTAGAGAATCGAACCACAAACTCATTTGCGTTTGTTCGCATGCGTTCGTTTGCTTCGTCTACACCAGCATGTGACGTTTCGTATACGATTTTGTAGATACCCGAGTTATCTAATGTTTACACATTACACACTCATACAGCGTGATACGAGAATTCACATACACAACAATCAGTATACTGGAATGTTTGATGTGAACAACGACATTGAATTAATTATATTGACACGATAATGTCTCCGTACCGCTTAACGAGATTACATTGGAGACATAATTAATTTTCTAATGACCTGCACACTGCAGAAGGCTATTTTATGATGATTATGCAAAGGTTGTCCTAACGATTTGCACATGCATTATTTTCTTTTAAACTAAACTTGTTTTGTTGTTTGTTACAGGCGAGTGCAGTCACGCGGCAGTTCAGTATCGCCGCTCAAGATGTTGCGACCGGAATCGCCCCTCGCTGACCATCGCAGCCTCCTCCCGCGTCGGCTGCTGCCTGCTAAGGCTCAGATAGCGCCAGCGGACAAGCGGAAGAATCGAAGATCTCTCGAACTCAACCCACCCTCAAATGACCACGCTCCTTACGATTACTCAAAACTGCTCATATCGAAAACGACCGACTCTTTGAATACAGAATGTCCTCGCAAGCTGATAAGTAAACAAGATTCGACTGATAGCTTAAAACGTGCTTTGCTATCTAAAGACGATAAGAAATCTGCTAGCAAGGAGTCAGACAAGAAGGGTCAGATCTCAAAACAAGACTCGAGTGAAAGTTTGAAAAAGACTTTACTTTGTCGCCAAGATTCCAATGAGAGTGTCAAGCGGAAAGATGCTGACGCAAAGCGGGCACAGAAAGATGAAGCGAAAAGGGTTAATGAGATTAAAAGAGGGAGTGATAAGAAAGGGCTGTTGGAGACGGATATAGATGAACCGTTGAAGAGGATTTATGAAAGGCGGACGGGCTGTGCTCGTCCTACGTTGCCGCCGGTTGCTGAGAAGTCAGCGCCGTCTCCGACTTCCCCGAATGGCAGCCCGAGCACGCCGAGCGTGGCGGCCGTGGCCGAAGGGCTCGCCCGGTGGGGGAGTGGCCTGCTGTCTCCCAGAGACGAGCCCCGGCTAAAGGCCGCCAGGAGCTGGTACGGCTATGGAACACTCCCGACGGACAGCGAAAAGGTAAGAATCTTTATTGGAATTAATAGGCGTCACTAAACCGAAACATTGAAATTATGAACACAATTATTTAGCGGAAGGGCAGTCCTGCATTCTGCATCCAAGCTGACTGAACCAGTTTGGTATTAACACTATTGTCAGCGCATATTTTGTCGGCATGTACCAGTTTATACTAAGTTAAGTTGCATTGTTGTAGTGACCTACGACAACGCGTTGCGGAATGCAGTCGACAAACGCTTACTAATTGTAATTAGATCTTGTTAGTGTCGTTTTCCTTTTCATTTAGTTAGGTTTACTTTTGTGCATAGCTGCCATAATTAAGTCAGGCGTATTATTCATTGCACCAATTAAAGAAGAGGTTAATTTTTAATGGTCGTTGCGACTGCTTTATTGGTCTAGCTAGTGGTTGGAGACTCCCCGGTTCCCAAGTCGGGTACAGTGTTATTATTTTGGTTTTTGTTTCTTCATTTTAGCAGTATAAGTTTAGATTTCAGTCCGGTTGATAGCAGTAGGCTCGTTTCCTATTTATTTATTTATTTTAAAGAAAGCTTACATACTAATATCAATATAAATAATTTTAAGGAACATTTTTTTACAACAATGTACACACACATAATACACGCTAAACACAAATAAGAAAAGTTAATCAACATCGAAGAATTCGTTACTCATCTTTTTTATTTTTTTTTGAGTGTGGGTGCAAAATAGGTCGATCTCGATATACGTATGAGAATTTTTGTTCACAGTTTCCTTGCATATGCCCAAGATTTGATCAGTTTGGGGTATTCCAAATGTAACGTTAATAAGATGCACGATTCATCCTTATCAGGATGTAGTTTCCTCTTACCAGGGTTTTCCCCACGACCAGTATTAATAAAATATTAATTATGATATTTTTCCCACAATTCCATTCTTACAATTTATCTTTCTTTATTTTTTTTTAATTATCCTTTTAACCGAATCCAAAAAAAAGGATGAGTGGTCAGCTTTTGATCTAACCAGATGCAGCTGAATACGAATATTTTACATCGAGCTATTGCCTATCTGACCTCTATAATAATAATAATAATAACAACAACTCTGACTGTCATAAGACGCATTGGAAATTTTATTCAACAATATTTAATATAACTGTTTTATACACAAAACTACAGCAAAACTAACCAAAACTCCAGTTTACAAAACGAAATACTATTTAGAGAAAATATATTTAAAACTCCGCAATTTACAACGTAATCAAGATGAAAGAAAATAGAAAAACGAGAAGGACAGGTGACACATGTCACATATTACAGCAAATTTACAAAAAAATTATGTGATCTAAAATGATAACCAGAGCTGCTACACGACGTGCACGCCTTCCAACCCCGGACTCGTCGCTTAGCTCCGCCTCGCCGCCGCCGGACACCGAATCATCTGTGTCACCGGCGGTTGCAGCCGCGTCGAGCTCCAGCGACGAGTATTTTTCCCCGCCGACGTCGCCGCCACCTACACGTCGACGGAGAGGACACCGGCCGCCGGACGGTTTAGGACCTCGAGGCCCACCGGCCTCTGATAGGGTCCCAGCTCCCGGCGGAAGTGTGCAGCGCATGAGATGGACGCAATCTATTAATGAAAATGTCATGCGCTCATACTATGGGGCTACAGAGGGAGGAAGTAACCTGACCGCGTACCGTGCCCGGATGCACGCTCTGTTTCAGGTGCTTGAACCAGCTGTCAACGTATCGGCACAACGACTGTCGGATCAGGTGCGGGTCATACAGCGTAATCGTATGTTGGATGACGTTGCGCTTGATCGCCTCCGCACGGAAATGCAGGGTAACCGTGTCATTGCTCCTCCGACACAGACTGTGGTACTACCACAGTCCATTTTATCATCCAATTATGTTGACGAAGGATGTGATGACAGGGTTACAAATGTAAGTACGCAATGCAATGAGGAATTGAGGAGCGCTTTGGAAGGTGCGCTTCGGGAATATCGCTTCATGCGGCCCGACCTTAGACCACGCTTACCTCGTTTGCCCATGCATAATAAAAATAGGGCGTTGGTGGCTGCTCTGGATTCGCAGTTGTCAAACTACTTTGACGACTGTGAAGACCTTGCTGATGCCCATTCAATCTTGTACTGCGCGGCCGTAGCGGCATGTCGTGTAGCTCACGTCAAATTCTTTAATGACAGAACTACGCGACCAAAGCCAGCTGTAGCGGCTTGGCAGTGCAGGATTGAGCGTCGTATCGGTGAGGCCAGAGCGGTAATCGGCAAACTAATCTGCTTCAGAGAAGGTAACACTCGCCCAAGAGTGATGCGCTTTGTGAGACGGGCATTTTCGGGAACTAATGTCAGTCCCCAAGACTACATGTCCCGTGTCACAGAGCGCATCGACCTCCTGAAGCAGAAGGTGTATGCATGGGCAAGCCGTATTCGTAGGTATAAACGGCGAGTGGAGCGGTATACTCAGAATCGCACTTTCCAGAGCAATGAAAGGTGGGTTTATAGGGCTTGGGAGCAACCAGAGCAAAGTGTGACTGATACGCACCTACCGGATGACGACGTCATGTGTTCGTTCTGGCGCAACATCTGGTCGGTGCCTGTCAGTCACACTGAAGGTGATTGGACTCGGGAGGTCGAGCAAGCGTGTGATCCAATACCAGAAATGGGGGCAATTATCATCAGCCCCCAAGATGTGGCCCGTGCAGTTCGTCCGTTACCCAATTGGAAATCTCCAGGGCCGGACGGACTGCACAATTTTTGGATAAAATGGCTGCAAAGGTCCCACGCTTGTTTGGCATCTCGATTCCAGTCAGCCTTAGAGACAGGGTCGTTGCCCCAGTTTCTAACGACAGGAATAACCCACCTGCTCCACAAATCAGGTAGTACTGCGGAACCCAAAAACTATAGACCAATAACTTGTTTACCGACGGTCTATAAGGTTCTTACATCCATTCTGAGAGCTAAAATTAATCAACATATAGACACCAACTCTGTCATGTCTGCCTCTCAGAATGGATGTAGGAACGGGTCCCGTGGTACTAAGGAGCTGCTCCTCATTGATATGACCATTAGCCAACAGGTACGCCGTTCCCGAAGGGATATGTCGACATGTTGGATAGACTATAAGAAGGCCTATGACTCCGTGCCGCATACATGGCTCACGAGGGTGCTGGAATTGTATAAAGTTGATACAACTCTACGCACCTTCCTGAAAACGTGTATGGGGCAGTGGAGGACGGTTCTTCGCTATCCAGGATGTCGACAGATCCAGGGGAACAGCGAGCCGATTAGGATTGAGCGAGGCATATTCCAGGGTGACAGTTTGAGTCCACTTTGGTTCTGCCTAGCCTTGAATCCTCTAAGCACACTGCTGGAGAATTCAGGTCTAGGCTATCGATTGAAGAGAGGTGGTCAGGTTATATCCCACCTTCTTTACATGGATGACCTAAAGCTCTTTGCCCCCAACAATTTACAACTGATGGAGCTACTAAAGGTAACTGAAACCTTTAGTAGCGCCATCAGGATGGATTTCGGTGTGGACAAATGTGCGATCATGCATGTAAAGAAGGGGGAGATTGTGGAATCCGTGGGAACCCAACTCTCGGATTCCATAAACATTAGGGCCCTCTCTCCAATCGAAACCTATAAGTATTTGGGTATGTCGGAGGCGTTAGGCATTAACACTGCTGATGTGAAACAATCGTTGAGGGAGCGTTTCTTTGGCCGCCTGAAAAAAGTATTTAATAGTCTTTTATCGGGCGGAAACAAGGTGCGCGCCTTCAACGGTTGGGTCATGCCAGTCTTGATGTACTCCTTCGGCATACTCAAATGGACTCAAACAGAGCTTGACACCCTGGATAGGAGGGTCCGCACAATGCTGACCGCATATCGAATGCATCACCCACGATCGTCGGTTATGAGACTGTATATCCCGCGAAAATGTGGAGGTCGAGGCTTTTTAAACGCCAAAACTCTCCACAATCGCGAGATATACAGTCTCAGGGAATATTTCCTAAAAGCCGAAGTGGGGATGCATCGAGATGTGGTCACGGTAGACAAGGGCCTCACACCGCTCTCCTTGGCGAAAGAGAACTGGCGCAAACCTGTAGTGCTTGACACTAACGATCGCAAGGAAGTGTGGCAGAGCAAAGAGCTTCACGGACGCTTTTTCCGGGCCCTTCATGGGCCTGATGTAGACCAGTTAGCGTCCGTGTCCTGGCTACGTTTCGGTGACCTCTTTGGGGAAACCGAAGGTTTTGTCTGTGCAATTATGGATGAAGTTATTATGACGAGAAACTACCGGAGATTTATTGTGAAAGATGGCACGGTTGACATCTGTCGGACATGCCACCGTCCAGGAGAATCAATCCGACACATTATCTCTGGGTGTTCTCGCTTAGCTAACGAAGAGTACTTGCATAGACACAACCTTGTCGCCAGGATTATCCATCAGCAACTTGCTCTGAAATACAACCTCGTGGATTCGGAAGTGCCGTACTATAGGTATGTGCCCGACCCAGTTCTCGAAAATGGTCATATCACATTGTATTGGGATCGATCCATCATCACTGATAGGACTATCATGGCTAATAAGCCCGATATAGTGGTGATGGATCGAACCGAGAGGCGCGCAGTGCTTGTTGACATAACGGTCCCACGTGACGGGAACCTCGTGAAAGCCGAACAAGATAAGAAAATCAAGTATATTGACTTGGCTCGCGAGGTTGTCGACATGTGGGAAGTGGACTCAGCAATCATTGTGCCGATAGTCGTGTCTGCCAATGGCTTAATAGCAAAGAGCCTCGACCAATACCTGAAGAGGCTCTCGTTGGGCGGCTGGATCAAGCGTTTGATTCAGAAAGCAGTGCTTCTGGACACGGCTCGCATTGTTAGGCGATTCCTCTCCCTGGAGCCCTGACCGCCGGTAGCTTGGACCCTGTTCCCGATACCGGTGGGCTACTATTTTTTATATTTTTAAATGTTTTTTTTTTATATTTAAATATTTAAAAATGTATTTAATAAGAAACTAGATTGAATAAACGAAATAATAATAATAAAAAATCCTTTATTTACAGACTACATAGGCCCACATTGTGTTAGTGTCTAAATTATCTTATAAACAATGTTAGTAAAATACACAAAAAACAAGGTGATAATATATTGAACACATCATCAAGCTCCATGTAATACATGAAGCTTGATAAACCTACCCATGGAAGGCCCATCCAGTCTTTCAGCAAACACCCTCAAGATACTGTAACCCAGTAACTAGGGGTAACACGATACCCATTGGTTAAACTAGTTTCCATTCTGGGTACTGACTATTCGTAAGGACTGTCAAACAAAGTCAAAGTCAAATCATTTATTTCAATGCCATTTAGGGCCGGCGCAGACCTGGCGAAGCGCAGTGACGCGCATTGTCCCGTGATCGTCTCTATGATTTGTTTTTTTTTTTTTTTTTTAAATCGAAAACTAAACCGACCATTTCTATCGGCATTGATGCTTTTCGATTAATTGAAGTTTATTTATTTTCAACTTTATTTCAACCGGTACAACGTTGATGATGGTTTATCAGGCGAAACCGTGCTGCGCTGCGCCCCGACGTCCCCGACCGATGTGCGCTTAAAAGGCACTTTTGAACGTCAAACTTAAAGTTAAATATAATATTATAATGATTCTAGTTGCCCCTTTCAAAAGGTTGTTTCGTATAGAGTAGAATGGGCAAAAAACTCTATACTTACTCTTTTAAAATATTTTTTACAATATTTTGTATTTATATTAAAAAAAATACTTACATTATGTGAATATAATGTAAGTACCTACCTCAAATAAAAAAACTAAGATAAATTCAAAGTACTTACTTCAAAATAAGCAATGTAGGAGATAAGTATCATTATAATAAGGTGTATCATAGGCTTAACGTGCTTTACGAGGCACGGAGGGGTCTTGATAAATAAGGAATGGTCACCCATCCACAAAACGACCTCGACAGCTTTTGTAAATTAGCCACGTTACTAAATGACCTACAAGTCAAAATGGAATCATACCATAACCGTAAATCATTTCTGAATTTGTGTGAAATGTAAACTAAGTCATCGTTCATATGGTGTAGGTAGTGTTAGTGTTATCGTGTGTATAATGTTGGTACTCCATATTCACGGCGTCTGCGCAAACAATTAGTTACGGTATATTTTTTAACAGCTAGTTGCAATACGGTTTAGAAATTCGCAAAGCGTTATTATTCCTTTGAAAACGTTACTTTTCCACGTTTCATGGTTCTCAGGGTATTGTGTTGCCAACTTGATCCACATCTACCAGATTTTTAGATTGTCAAAATCATAGTAAAATTAAGATTCAACATGTATTCAAATTCGACTAAAATTTAAGTATTAGATGTTCAGGGTTATTGGCCACTTAATATCGGAATGTTTTCTTGCAAAACATCTCGATCCAAGGCACAATCTCGATTATTTTTGTCTGTATGGCAATTAGGATGAGATATTTCTAAGAATTGTCGAAAAAAAAACAGAATTTTGATTATACAAGATCGGCTAAAACAGGACTCCGATAGAATAGTCAGGCGTTTTTTATTCGAAGTAAACAACACATTAGCGCAAAAATATTCGTGTTAAGATACCTAACTATTACGTTACACATACCACGCGAATCGATGGCATTATAAAGTCGTTGTTCAACTTTCTACTTGCGGCAAAAACTCACTAGCATGGCGCCACGCTTGATCGCGCGCACTCATTCATCACATCTCAACGGAATCAGGAAACTTGCGGAATACGGATGCGGAACGTTACGTTTTTCAAGATTGGTACCATTAATTCCTTTTTTTTTGCGTGTGTAAGGAAGAGACAGGGTGCGCGTGCGCATCACGATGGCGCCTCGACGACACTCGCCACCGGGTTGTTGACGTGATCGGTCGCCGCTACTCGAATACTTTCTTATCGCCACTTGGGGATATTATTACGACGCAAAGTTGCGAACCAATAAAGTGCCCAATGTTTATCAGTGAAGTGAAAATGACGTAACTTATGGATGGTGTGTGTCAGTGGGATTGCAGATACTAGTGTGTGAGAACACGTGACACCAGGAATGTTATGTCGTTTATCTGACATTGATCGATTTTCACATATTACATCGACAATGCCGAATGAGGTATACCGTGCAAGGGTAAGGTTATATTTTAAGTGCATTGCTGTCGTGTCCGGTCTTATAATATAAGCTGAATAAAGGCGGTGCTTATAGAGAGTTGGCAACGCGAATCGCTTTTAATTAATTAAATGGCTCTAAAGTCCGCTAAAATCTTGATTATTCACTAGGTATTTCGTAATTAACTAGAGGGTAAGATCTCGACTTTTGGGTATGAGGTTGTTAGTGGGTCCAAATTCGGGGACGTATACCATAACCAATGTAACTTTCAATTAATTGTTTTAGAAAGTATTGTTAGGAAACCAGGAATACACACAAGTCTGAAACCACCAATCTATGATCGATCATGCCTTCTCTGTATGAGAAGAGACATTTATGGATAGTAACGGGGCTGGTATTAAAAAAGTACGTTTGGCTAATTAGCAACTGATTTACCTTATTGCGAAAATGGGTTAATTGCTGTGACAGATTTGAATTGACACACCTATGTCAGTTCTAATCTGGTAAGTAATTAGTTAACCGAGACCTCCATAGCTGTTTACTAACCTAATTTACACATGTTTTATATAAATAAAAACTTTCTTTCATACTCAAAATGCTCACTTAACCATATTCTTCTGTTGCCTACAGGAAAATTAGTTTATAAAACCCCGCTAAGCTCTTGGAAAGCAATAAAAAAGGAAATTGATACGAAACGCGTCATCGTCTCCGTAGAAATATATTATTAAACCTACCGTTTTCATTATATTTAGATTTTAAATATAACTGTTATGTACGCACAGAGGACAAGGTTAATATGACGCAGGGAATATAATTGTTGTTTTGCACCAAAATATTTGTAAGGAGAAAGATAGTGATTTCATCTTACGTTTTGGAGTCGCCAAATGGTTCTCATTGGTCATATTATTGCAATAAACAGACCTGATAAGCCGGTATCGGAGTAGGTAGACCATATTTACTTCAATTTTCCAAGAAGTTTATAATATAGAGTTGATAAAACCCCTTATGGATAAATGCCGTGATGGCCCAGAGCTTAAGACGCCTACATCTGTGCTGTAACGCTGTAACCCAATTGTAATTGAAATAAACATTTTTTTTTCTTTTTACATCTCATGCACTAGGTTGTGGTTCAAATCCGGGCAAGTACCAATGTGACTTTTTCAATTCATATGCATTTTCTAAGTTTATATTAGACATCATTGACATCGGTGAAGGAAAACATCGTGAGGAAACCTGGACTTATATTATAATATAAGTTTGAAATCGCCAATCCGCCTTGAGCAATCGTGGTGATTAATGCTCGAGCCTTCTCTGTGTGAGAAGAGGCCTTTGCCCTGCGGTGGGACAGTAACAGGCTGGTATTATTATTATTTATATAAAACCTCTTATGAAATACCAAAACAATCATGGGATTAGAAATACACACTTTTTGTTGGATGTTGAACACGTAGTGTAGGTAGGTGACGCATTATTGGTTTCATTTGCCTACGTAAAAACCTACTTAAATTAGTTTTATTTATAGAAGAAAATTTTAATTGGACGCCATTGAGTTATCTGTGGTTATTGACTAACTTGGTCAGAGGTTTTATGCCGTCCATGGGTTTCTGACTTGACTTCATATGATGTTGAGAACTATCGGTCAGGAATGCCGGTTTCCTCACGATGCAGATGTTTTCTTTAATAGTTTTTGAAGCAACGGAACGCATATGTAATCGAAAAGTTAGAGTTGGAGGCCTATGGTATACGGAGGCTCCTTAAGATATATAACTTGGCAGTCCCACCACTAACCTATAAATGCTTAGTAAACTAGTTCATAAAGTGTAAGTATCAACGACACGAAACTAAAAAGATTCTTGCCGGTCGATTCAGTAAAAGTCACGCGGTAAGAAATTGAGTGAAGTGAACTGTGAATGCCTAGCGTAATTACGGAATGACACCTCATTTCGCCATCACTTCACCATTACTTCACCTACATTTTCACGGTGATTTTTACAGAATAGCATTGCTGAAGCCCCTTATAGGGTACTAGCAGACGTCCCGCGGTTTCACCTGCGTAGGTCCCGTTCCCGTGGGAAAAAAAAGTAGCCTATGTCACCCGGGGATAGTATAGCTTCTCAACGGTGAAAGAATTTTTCAAATCGGTTCACTAGTTTCGGAGCCTATTCAATGCAAACAAACAATCAAACATTTCCTCTTTATAATATTTAGTATAGATATTCACGCGCGTAGAAGGAAAGTGCTCGACCTGTGCTTCTCAGTTCTTGTCCCGGAGTAATCGTGACTGTGAGATCGCTTTATGTAATATGTACTAGTGAAGTATTGATTCACACGATCCATATTCTGGTCAGATCAGGCGGTAGAACCAACCATAGATGGCTGTAATCACGACATCAACAGGGCAGTGAACTTGTACAGCATCGTGAAGGCCCTAGGCTAGACACAGAACGTTTAGTAAGCTCTGTTCAGGGACAGATTTATAGGTTTAAGGGGTTTTAAGACTGCAGCCCAAAGCACCATGGATATAAACGGTTCCCAGCCCCCAGGAATTAAAAAAAAACTTTAAACCTACGCCAAAAGCAAAAACCGTCGATGCCAAGCTCCGAATTAATTCTTAGTTTAAATTCGTCATGTAGTCGTGACGGGTGGCGTGCTAGGATTTTTTTAAATTATACTAGCAGTGTGTTTTCATTAATATAATCTTGTTAGTGTGTGTGTGGAGTGGGTGGGGATCGAACTCACGACCTCTCGATCGCTAGTCCAACGCCTTCGCCATTGGGGTTTCAACTCTGACCTCTCTGACTCGGACCATTTACGTTTGTCATTTATACATTGTATGTCTGCGGTGGTCTAAGGGTAATCGGTAAATAAGGTAGACCCCAAGTAGTTTTAGTCCAGGGCCCCACAAACACACGTCCGCCTCTGGGTCTCTTTCCCGCACTTTGAGCCGGAATCTTGACCGATTTAACAAGGACTTTGTCCAACCTTAGCGGCACCAACTATCTTGTAATAGACACCTACGATACAGGTTATTCTAGTGTAGAACTTTAATAGGAAAGCGTGTATTTAAATGATTATTTATTAAGTAAAACATCAAGTTTATCGCACTCCGGCTGTTTATAATTATCAGCTGGTTACAAGAGGTTAAGTTAACCGGGTCGCGGGTGAGTCAGGCGCCCTTGACGCGGATCGCTCTACATTCAATGTGATTTGTTCCTATAGCTGATTATCATGCTTTGAATAACGAATTGTTAATTATAAGTGTTTATTGTGGTTTCTTTACTAACGGCTTGATTTTGATCAAATGTATCTGTCCTTTTTCAATCAATCAGCACTACGCTGCTTTTTGAGGATAACATTTGGAGCAAGTGCTCCTGTTTTTAACGCAACGTTGCTGTCATTTGAAACTTTTTTGGAAGCCTGTATTTTTTCTTAAATGTTAATACTGCGCAATTTTGTTTAATCAAAATTGAAAATGGGATTAGTGGAGTTGTGGAGTAAAAACCAGACCTATGAAATTTAGTTCGCCAGAAAAAAAAAGACACTTAATCGCAATTTTAAAACGTGTCCATTTGTTATAATGTAATCTATTTCTAATGTATCTATTCCTAGTATATCTATTTTAGAATAGAATAGAATAGAATAGAACACTCTTTATTGTACACCATAAAAACTTACAAATTATAACTTGAAGGGCTACATAGGGTGTTACAATGGGCGGCCTTATTGCTAAAAGCGATCTCTTACAACTCTTTTAGTGGTCTGGTTAAACGTATTTTGCTAATTTGTTCTCTTTTTTTCGTTATCCGAAGGGTACACAAAATAAGCTGTTCAAGCGCTTGAAGCGGCCTTAAATTTTACGTATCTTGGTGCAACCGACCCTTAACTAGATTTACACTATGAGAGGGTCTTCCAAATTTAGTACACTTCTTTAAAAGGAGCCGTATCTCCTTGTCGAACGAAATAACAACAGCTAGTAGCCATAACAATAGTCTTCATAATATATTAACAATTCCACGTAATATGAAATTGCAGTAAAGTCACTGGCTTTAGCGTGACGCACGTGAAGAACTAAATTACAAAACAGTCGCAACTATTATTGTAGATTACAAGGCAAATACTTTAAACGTGAAACATTAATCATTGGTATGACTATTTTGTCTTGATTGTTGTAGTTCACTTGAAGATAGTAAACTCTTGGGGCCAATTAGATACACACCACAGATATACACCATTACCTATTGATTATTTTACTGCTTAAGCGGGCTTTCTTGTGGGTCCCTTAATATTAAGACCTTAAAAGATGGGCTCTAAATAAATCGAGAGAAGGACAAATTTTGTGAATACGATGTTTAGGGATGCAAGAGTCGAGGCTGATCAACGAAACCATGAATTGTGTGAAGGATGATATAGCTAGAAGGGACAGGAACTCATGGAGGTGACTACAGAAATGACGGTAAATAGTGATAGAATAGAATAGAATAGAATACTCTTTATTGTACACCATAAAAACTTACAAATAAAATGAAGATGATGAGTGATGAATGGAAATAAGACATGGAGCGCTGACATGATGGTACAGAATGTAACTCTTAGCTCAAACTCATTAAATGCAATCATAACATGACGCCTATAATCCCCGAAGCAGAGGCAGAGGTGTATTACACCCACATTTCGCCATTTATGTTTTAGCCCCATGTAGTAGGGGGCGATCCTGTTGTCATCATTGGAGACAAATTCACTCTTTGGGCAATAACTGAGAAATATTATGGAAAAACGCTTTACCACACCCGACAGATCCTCAAGCTCGGCAGTATAGCTTGGGACCAGTAGACATTTATCTAACTTAAGTTAACGAGTAATTTACCGTCACGTTTGAAGATATAAAGAAGCCACGTCATTCCGGATTACATGTCAGTCGGTTAACGGCAAGCGATATTATTGGTGAAGCCACATTAGCGCACAATCTAATAAAAAGTACTGTAGCTAAAAATAGACCTGATGAAAAAACGGTTTAGAATGACCTATTTGGTTTGTATACTTGAGTAGTTTTGGATGTTGCTTTTTGTAAGTTACTTACGTGTTTTTGGTTCATTAGGCACTCATTAACGAACTGGTATTCATACAGAGTGTAGTAAAATTGAAACTAACCATAGTTTGTTTCGTGCTGAAAGCAGAATCGATTTAACAAATTTTACTCGACTTTAAATCCCAAGGTAATGTGTATGCCTTCTGATTCACCACAAGTGAGGCCGACTGTACCTACTGCTGTTGTTTACAGGGTCGATGACATAATGAAAATCATAATTTTGTAGGCATCGGAGTAGAAATGACGACCGTGTTGGTATTGGCATATTCGGCTTAATGATAATTGAAACATTAAGTAACATAGTACCTACCTACAGATAGAATATTGCTGAGGCATATAAGGAAGAGCCAAACGACGAGACAGTAGATGTTGATCGTGCGATTTGTAATGCAAAGATTAATTTACCCGACTTCGGCGAAGCACAAAGGAGGGTTGTGGTTTTTTTCGATTTCTTTCTCGACTGCACTACCTACAGCAAATACAGAGTTAGGTATGTCATGTGTATTGGCCTCTCTGATCTTGGGGTGGTGGATACAACTGCACGAGTACACAATGCAGGTACACGCATTATAATTTTATAGAGGTGATTCTGAAAAAAAAAACTTTTCTGTTAATTATAATAAAATTATTGTTTTGCAAATAATACCAGGTACAGTTAGGGTTATAAGTTCTTTGGCAAATAAGTTATTATTAAATTAAATTGACCATACTTTCAACACACATCTGTAGTTCTTTAATTACTATGATCTAAATTTACGACTGCTTACAATTTTTATTAGTCTTAACCGCCGTGTTTAGAAGCATGATATTTTACACAACTGTTCCATAATATGTATAACGAAGGACGCAAAACCGCAAGTATATTTAGAAAACTAGTTTACAATTCTTAATTTAACACAAAACCGGTTTTCGTGTATTTTTGGTCTTCTGATTTTTTATAATAAATCATAATTATTTTAATTAAGTTAAAACGTCTTGTTAATCAGTTTATTTTTTTTCAAGCCTACCAGAACTTATTTTTAAGACGATGACTTCATGTCTAATGAAACCAAACATCCTTTTTCCTTTCAAATAACAAGGATTTTTACATCTTTTTAGGAAACGTTTTCATCAGTATTTACAACAACAATGTAACCAGTGACCACTTATAATGTCAGCAAAACAACTTGTTTGTTGTGTTAAACACAGCTGTCACTATAAACAAGATCATTGTTTTATTACATTTTTGTTTATATTGTGCTAGATGTCAATCCCAAACAAAATAGCTGTAGGTTTTGTTATTTGCCAGTTGACAAGGTGACAAAGAGCAAGATTTATAGATCGTAGGTACGTTTCAGTGAATCAGTTGGCTAACGAAATTACCTACGCAACATGCGAATTAGCGATCAAGCTCTCTCCTTAAGCGTGATTCACCGAAACTGAGACCGACTGTACTTTTGCTAGTAAGTTAACATTTCATACTAATTTAAATCTTATATAAATAAATCGTTCCCACCTATTTTTAACCCCCAACGCTTAAAGAGGGGTGTTATAAGTTTGACCGCTATGTGTGTGGGTGTGTGTGTCTGTCTGTCTGTGGCACCGTAGCGCTTAAACTGATGAATCGATTTATCTCATTCTTCTTTCTAAATATCTTTGCTTTTGAAGGATATTCTAATACCTAGTTCCCACTGTGCCTGCAGTGCCACTGGGCTTCAAGTACCCAGGTACTTGAGTCCCCAAATATCAGATCTTGAGCATGACGTTGCATCTTATTACCATAATAAGCATCTTAATTCTTTCGCTTCCGTGTTGGTTTTTAAACCTTTGACAAATTTTCTGCCATCGGCTTATTTTCGGTAACATTTTTCCACACGTCAGTGAATATAATTATTGCATGTCAACTTACCAGTTAATTTATTATAATAAGTATTTATAAAAGAACGTCCATATTTAGAAGTGCATATTGACGTGACCTAACCAATAACCATATACTATAAATAATGCATTTTAAACTGGTTAGGTAGTACAGTACTAACGTGACTTTTCAATTCATGTGCAGGTACAAGTTTACGTCCTACTCTCTATATCTCTGCTTATCCCTTTGGTTACAGACTTGATGTTATGTCATGTTATTTATAGATACATTCTGAGTAAAGTACAAAATAATTAAACGCTCTTGTGAAGATAAGATAAGATAAGATAAGTCTTTATTTGCTTTAAACATGGTATAAAGGTGTTACAGTCTTATAAAATGTCCACATGTTTAGCTAATACAGAATATTAATTGCATGCAAATTAATTATCATTTCAGAACACACTAAATATTAATTAAATCATTCAAATTATTAGATGGATATAATATTAAAAAATGTCAAAAAAATCCTTAATGTCATAGAAATTATGTTCAATCAACCACTTATACAGCTTATTTTTAAATGAGTTACAATTATTTACACATTTGAGTTCTTTCGGAATTTTGTTGAAAATACGTACACACATCACAAGGCAGCTTTTAGCATATTTGGCTGATTTAGGATTATCCTTCGTTACAAGCCTGTGTGGATCCCTTGTTGGACGGGAGATTACCTCATAAGCTTTTCTGAACAATCCCTTATTACTGTAGACAAAGTTACAAATTGCGTATATGTAAAGTGCAGGAAGTGGTAACAGACCAAGCTTTTTGAAAAATGGCTTACAAGATTCATCAGAACGAAGTCCGCAAATGGCCCTGATGCACCTTTTTTGTGCAATGAATGCTCTGTCTTTATCTGTACTGTTCCCCCACACGATAAGCCCGTAACTTAAAATAGATTCAATATATGCATGGTATGTAGTAATTGCCGTTTTAACGTTTGTTAAGTTCTTTACTTGTCTGAGGGCGTAAGTAAATTTATTAATCCTATTGCATAAATCATCTAAATGTCCTTTCCAATTTAAGTCTTGGTCTATGAGCACACCGAGAAATTTGGTTTGCGTTACTTCTTTTAGTCTGACAATATTAAGTTTAAAATTGTATTTGGCATGTTTCGACTTATTAAATTGAATATAATTTGATTTTTCTAAGTTAATTTTTAATTTATTAGTCTGTAGCCAATGTAAAATGTTGTTAATAGTATTATTAATGTCTATTTCATGATCAGAAGGTGATTTTTTGTCAGATGACACGATAATTGAAATGTCATCTGCGAATAATGTAAATTTATGATTAGTCACCAGTTGTATGTCATTTATATAAAGTAAGAATAATATGGGACCTAATACACTTCCTTGAGGGACGCCACATTTATTTACCCTAGAAACAGAACAGTAGGAAGTGAGTACGTTTTCGTTTACTTTCTCTATAACAACGTATTGATTTCGACCACTTAAATAAGACGAAATCCACTGCAGTGTAACTCCCCTTATTCCCAGTATTTCCAACTTTCTCAATAATACGTCATGCGCTACGAAGTCAAAAGCCTGTGATAGGTCAAAAAAAAGACCAGTTGTTAATTTATTATTGTTTAAGTTACTCAGGATATTGCTCACAAGAGTAAATATTGCTTGTGTTGTTGACTTTTGCTTTTGGAATCCAAACTGTTCCTTTGCAATAATATTAAATTTACCACAGAAGTCGACAAGTCTCATAAGCATACATTTCTCGAATACCTTTGACAAAATAGGAATCAGAGTAATCGGGCGATAGTTTTTAACATCCTTTTTATCGTGCTTTTTGTACAGTGGCTTCACGACTGATAATTTTAGGGCATCAGGAAAAGTACCTGACGAAAACGAGAGGTTAATTAAATATGCCAAAATAGGAGTTAATTCTGTACTGCACGCCTTAACTATCTTTGTGTTGATTCCATCATAACCTTCCGAGTTAGTATTATTTAACGCTATTATTTCTTTTTTAACTTCATCTTCAGTCATAGAGCTAAGAAACATGGAGTTCGGAATTGACTTAATATTATTGTCATTATAATAATGTCGATTATTGGATGTCAAGGTATTAGTCGAGTCAATAAAATAATTATTAAAAGCATTCGCTATGTCAGAGGGATTTGTCAGAACTTTCTTATCTAATTGTATTTCAGTAATATTATTAGTACATGATCTCGCGTTTCCAAATTCGTGATTAATAACTGACCACGTTGCTCTGCATTTGTTCCGGCTATTTTTTATAAAATTTATGTTAGAATTCATTTTCGATTTAACAATACACTTTTTCAATATATTTGAGTATTGTTTATATCTTATTTTGCGTGATAATGTTTTATTCTTGTAATAGTTGTATCGCAAGAATCGTTTAGTTTTGCAACTATTTCTAAGACCCTTACTTATCCATTTCTGTTTAAATGGATTAGAGTTTTTATTCTTAATTTTTATCTTTGGGAAGCACAAATTATATAACAAACACAACAAATCATGGAATGTATTGAAAGCTATATTTGTGTCAGATTCTAAGTATACATCCAACCACGAAATACTTGTGAGACATTCTTTAAATTTTTTTATGTTTTCGTTACAGTAATCTTTCTTATAAATAAAGTAAGATTTACACTTTGAAATTTGCTCTTTTACCGGAAACTCTAATAGTTGTGCTGTATCATGGTCAGATAAGTGAAGAGGCAAAACTTTAGATGAAGTCGTCTTGATGTTACTTACTATGTGGTCTATACAAGAGTCCTTACGGGTTGGGACGTTAATGTGAAGCTGCAGCTTGTACGTATAACATAGATCTGTTAAATGGGTAGTAACTTTCCCTGGCTTTAGAGTGTTTATATTGAAGTCACCAGCAATAACTACTTTTACACTTGGCCCATATTTTTTAAGTACTTCACCCAACAATAGGTCCCACTTATTCAGGAATACGTTAGGGTCTGATGTCGGTGTCCTATAAACACACACTATTAATAATTTATGCAATGGGATTTCAATACCACAAGCCTCGAAAGTCTTGAGCGTTGAATATTTTTTAACGCAAGTAAGCTCATTACAAGTAATGCCCTTTTTTGCAAGTATACAGGTGCCCCCTCTCTGCTGGTCTCTACTAAACGCACTTGCCAAGGTATAGTTGTTTATTTTGAGAAACTTTTCGGTTCCGGCACGCAAAAAAGTTTCAGAGAAACATAAAATATCAGGTTCATTATTTGCGTCTCGTAATTCTAGTAACGTTATTTCTAAAATTTCTTGTTTAGATAAAACGACGTTCTGATGGGCGTTGCGTGACACGAATTCTTATTGACGTTAATTGTAAGGCTTCCACGGACAAATTTGTCGGCGCTGTTGGCAGGGCGGATTTTATTATCAAGCCGAGATTACAGAAAGCCCGATTGGCTGAAAAAGTATTACGGTATTTCTTCTTGGTTCTACGGTTTTTCATTGAAGTGCACACGAGCGGGTATAATGTGCGTTGGATTATGTCAAATTGATGGGTAAGGAAAATGGGGAGCAATCACAGTGGCTTAGAAATCGCGTCAACACGATAAAATATGTTGAGAAATAGAACTACTAAACTGAATAAATAGGCACAATAGAGTAGGTACTAGATGTAAGTAAATTTAGTACCAGTAAAAAGCGTAAAGTGAGATAAAGTCTCAGAAGCTAGGCATCACTTAAGCTCAAGTAGGCTTTTATTATAACGACATAAGCAATGAATTCATTACACGAACTATCTTAGTTTTTAACCGACTTAAGGAGGAGGTTCTCAATTCGATCGGTATTTTTTTTTGTTCATCAAGTTACTCCAAAGTCTTGAGCATTGACGCCGTGTTGCTAGCCTGTAGGTTTTCTATCCTTGACATTTCAGGGACACACTAATTTTGCCAAGCCCTTTCCATCATCGGACCACTAGACGTACGGCGCTAAACGTTTTTGGAACACATTCATTATGCGTGCAGCTAAGGAGTGGAATTCCCTGCCGTAGTCGGTGTTTCCTGATAGCTACAACCAAGTCAAGGTTGAATAGGTTACTTATAGGCAAGCGTGCTTCATCCTCGACCACATCATCGCTTACCATCAGGTGAGATAGTGGTCAAACGCGAGCCTAATAATGAAAAAAATGTTTTTGATAATATTCATGACTCATGAATCAATAATTACAGTCATCTTTTCTTAAAACCATGTTTGAATGTACTTAGCTACCTTGCTGTTCCTTCCTCAGTATATTATTTGATTGTATATACCAGGAAAACAGGATTTATAACAAAGTGTTCAATAAAGAATCTGTTGCTTTGTTTATTTATATGTATACTATGTTCTAATAATGTATTTAAAGCCGATTTTCCTCAAGAGTTTGGTCAATCTTCTTTATTGTACGTGTAAAGTTCACGATGTTTTGTATAATCACTAAAGTAATACGTTTTAGTTGCAATTATATTTTATTTATAGTCATAACTTCTGCTTTTGTTTAAGTAGTTGTCATGCAACTTGTGGAGGAATAAGGATTGTGTTCGGAGGAAAGGTTTTAGTATGAATATAATGGGTTATAGGTGAAGGAAAATACCGAAGAAACAATGAATGGATTGTGTGAAGCTTAATATGGGTTGAAAGGAGGTGACTATTTATTAGATAAGTACTGAAAAGATCTATCTACAAAAAACTAATGTAATTTTATTTAATTTAGATATGGCGAAAATAGATGATTATAAAAATAGATGAAAATAGTGAACTTTGAACCTTTAAGACGTTAATTAAATCCTGGCACTAGTCTTGTTTAGCAATTTGTGTAAACTAAGGTGTTCATGAGTTTAGGAAATATGGATAATTATGTTTATGAGGCTGACTGTACAAGATACGCTGCGCCGAGTAGACCTCAAATAAATTGGGAAAAGCCCAGGATATACTACAGGTTCAGCTACAGATATATCTATTAGGGCATTATGTAGGCGGTATGCTATAGATTCCCAAGCTGACTTCGCAGACTCTTAATATCATTTGTAATTGTTATTCTTTCGGGCAGCTGTTAAGTCATAAGTCAGTAGTCATAATCAGCATATGCCGAGAAAATAACTCCTGAGATCTATTTTTACGAATTCTTTAACAAAATCTAACCTTTCCGACACAGGTGCTAATAAAACACAAACTTTATACCCTTGAGTGCAAGGCCTGGCAGCTGGTATTCCTTTCTGGTTCACATTGTTCTATGTCCATCCTATTATAGTCTACGCCATCCAAGGATCTAGTTATGTTTACAAATCTTGTATCGTTACGGCTGGCGCCTCGGCTTGAAGCGGCCTTGAAGCCTTGAAGCCTTGAAGCGGAGGCCTTGAATAACTTGGCAGAAGCCAAGTTATTCAAGGCCTCCGCTTCAAGGCCCCAAAATGTTTTCCGCTAGGACTAAAACTAATGTTAGGTAATCTGTGGTGTACTGGTACTGAGCAATCGTACTGCTTGCGTGAATCACGTTCCGATTTTTCTTATCTGTAGTAACCATCTTCATAGAGTTTCCTGCAAATACCGATTCACATTTGAAGTTTATTTTGCTCAATAAAAATTTAGCTAAATAGTAACATCAACAGAAATATTTTTTAAACGCTTTTTATCGTTCGAACGGGGTGTAATGTCATGGCGGCTCAAGTGACGTCATAAAATCCTTCCATTCTGTCAAATCTGACAGTTTTTTGTTACCTGTTCGCTTAATCTACACTAATATTATAAAGAGGAAAACTTTGTTTGTTTGGTTGTAATGAATAGGCTACGAAACTACTGGACCGATTTGGAAAATTCTTTCACTGTTGGGAAGCTACACTATCCCCGGGTGACATAGGCTACTTTTTATCCCTGTATTCCCACAGGAACGGGAACAACGCGGGTGAAACCGCGGGACGTTTGCGTGTGTATAACTGCAGTCGTAATATTATAATATTCGCCAGTCTTAACAATAAATTGTAGAATCAAAATAACAGAATCAAAAATGAGTTCCTGATTACGTAGATTTTTATATTCTTGGCAGACAACAATTTTGTGTTTTACTCACTATTAACATCTAGCATATTATAAAATTGTTGTTTTTTGTAAATAGAGGATGCTGTTTCCTATCCAGCGCCCAATATGACCTACGGATCGATATTATTAATTGCTTATAGTACAAGGTGCAGGGAATTGTTTACTTGCTTGATTGATAAATGCATTTAATTAGCTTTGACGTGCTGTTAGATGCTATCGACCTATCAATCATTACGCCCACGCACGTTGCTGTAATACGATACAGAGTAGGGACTTCGATAATATGAATTCAGCAGTTCTATTGTATCCTGTATGTATACTTGAATAATAAATGTTGTCTGTCGAAAGAGACTGGATCCTGCGACACAGGGTATCCAACTGCGGGATCCAGTGTCACATTTAACTTTGTAACACTGTTTAGTAAACAAATTAACTTTTAATTTACTTTGTACTTCATATTTTTTATTATGGCAAACAAAGCAGATGTCGACTATTCTGCCAATGTCTTAAGTAAATTGGAATTCAGCAGCAATTCTGTAGAACTCACTCCGAGAAAATGTTGGTGAAGTAACGGTGAAATGAGCTGCCATTCCATACTTATTTTTAAATCCTGACCAAATAGAGGGGTTAGTTAACTTGACGTGTGTATCTGCGTTTGTTTGTGATATCGTAGCTTCGAAACGCATGGGCCGATCTTGATGGGGTCTGTAAGCTGGCTAATTACGCTTTTTACTGGTACTAAATTTACTTACATCTAGTACCTACTCTATTGTGCCTATTTATTCAGTTTAGTAGTTCTATTTCTCAACATATTTTATCGTGTTGACGCGATTTCTAAGCCACTGTGATTGCTCCCCATTTTCCTTACCCATCAATTTGACATAATCCAACGCACATTATACCCGCTCGTGTGCACTTCAATGAAAAACCGTAGAACCAAGAAGAAATACCGTAATACTTTTTCAGCCAATCGGGCTTTCTGTAATCTCGGCTTGATAATAAAATCCGCCCTGCCAACAGCGCCGACAAATTTGTCCGTGGAAGCCTTACAATTAACGTCAATAAGAATTCGTGTCACGCAACGCCCATCAGAACGTCATTACTTAGCTTTGACAGATTAATGAAAATGGAAACAAACCATTGCTGTATTGTTGCATGACAGCATAGAATGTATCCAGAAATTAAGTACCCGAAAACTTACTGTGATTGCTGTTTTGTTTGCCAATTTTTATTTTATGACTTCTACTGTTTTTATTTTATACTAGGTATCTACCCGGCAAACTTCGTTCAACCTTAGAATTTTTTTAAACCAAAAACCAAGTTATTTTTTTTTGTTTTTTTTTTTTTTTTTTCTTCTTAGTTATAGATAGCCTAAGACTTGTCAAATTGTCATCTAATAATGAATAGGGAAGACATTTGTCATTTGTCATGATATCCAAGATGGCACTGTATAGAAAAATGTTGAAGAAAACGATTTTACTATGCCACCAACTTAAATAAATTTGAAAATTGGTCGTCCCAACTCAGAAACCTTATTTGGCTCGTGCACAACAACTTTGTTAAAGATCATCACAAGGATCAAATGCATAGTTTACGATTCTAAATAAGACATACAGACAAACATTCATTTGTGTACAGATAGATAAATGTCGAACGACATACTTTTAGGTATTAGTGAATTTATATTTGTGAGGTTATTCAATCTAATGTGTCTGACCTGTTATACAGAGGCCAGTATATCAAGCTACCCCAATTTGTCAGATTACAACTTTTTTGCAAACAAAATAAGGTTTACGTTCAATCGGGAAAATTTAACGTGAACCTTGACGAAGACAATTTGCGGCAGCTTGATGTGCTGGCGTCTGTACCATCCAATTTATAGTATTTATTTAAAGTAAAGTAAAGTAATTATTTCAAATTGTCTGTATGGGATATGCCTGAAATGCATTTATATACTTTTTTTAATGCTAGTGGACACTATTATACACATAGGAAACCGGGTTCTGTATTAGGTCGAGTTGAAAACGCTGAACATATTTCTTGTATTGGGGCACTATTTTTCCGCATTTTTTTGTAATAGCAACCACAATACAGACGCTCGCGCTCTGAGAACTGTCAGCTTACTGTCAACTTACGGGTCATCAGATGCAAAATAGACCGCGGACAGACGAACAGACAATACAGACAGTGGAGTCTTAGTACTAGGGTTCCGTTCTTATACCCTTGGGGTACAGCATCCAAAAAAATCGATACAAAGATTTCCATTCACGTATTAATTTATAGGTTTGTCATTTGATTCTGTATGCGTCATGTTGCGTTGGCGTAAACTGATTTTCATTCTTTCTTTGAAATTCAAATGAGAAAATTATCGGTCACGTTGTTTGGGTTTTGCAACGATAATAATACCGGGTTGTTTATTGTTTCACAGGGAATACGAAAACAAGCATTGGTGTCAAGCCAAAATACTTCAGCGATTTCAGAATATTCAGTCAAGGTCTCCTTAAGATGAAATGTTATTTATTTTATCCTTAGCATAGAGCAGAAGTAACGAAGAAGGGTTTGCTGATTTATGGTGATGCTTTATTGCAAACAATCGATAAAAATAAATAAGTTCCACAACTTTTTCACACAACGCTACCTAGTCCCAAGCTAAGCTAAGAGCTTGTGTTTTGGGTACTAAACAGCTGATAAACATACTTATATATTTCTAAATACATACTTACATATTAAGTATAGATAAATTACACCTAGACACAGAACAAATGATGGTGCTCATCACACAAACATTTGTCCTGGGTGGGAATCGAACCCACGACCTCCGGCATAGCAGTCAGTCGACCAGTCAAAAATAAATAATAATCAATTTAAATTATTTCCTACGTGTTAGCTGGCACACTCCAATATTCATATAATATCCTTAATTAAAATTATTGGCACATCTAAAACCAATTTAGGTTTTAACAGTACCTACTTCTGCATCTTTGTCATAAAAAACCGTTTCTATTTTGTTTCTTCGCTAAAATATCTAGCTCCAATCCTTTTTTACCCGGCCTTGCCCTTTATAAGTCCGCCATATTCGTGACTGGATGGGTGGTTACGATGTATTTTGAGCTCAGTGAAAGTGAAAAATTATCAGCCATGTGTGTTATGGCATGTTAAGGGATGCGGGGGATGAAATATGGGTTGTTTATCATTGCGTTCTTGACGTTTGAGGTCGAATTTGGACAGTATTTATAAGCAAGCGTAGACTTACAGATTTACTGTAGGAAATTATGCATAATCAGCCTGTAATGTTCTCACTGTTGGGAAATAGGCCTGGGGGTCGAGTCTGCTATTACAATCGTGTCTCAATGATCGATTTTTGACGTAGAACGTCAAACTTATAACACATTTCCCATACAAAAACTGTCAAAGTTGTCAAATATTCGATCAATGACCGGTCATTGAGACACAATTGCAATAGCAGACTCGAGCCCCTGGTCTCTGTAAAAAGGAGTTGGCCTTTTTTTATAATAATTATTGATGATGATTAATTGATGATGATGAATGTCGTGATGGCCCAGAGGTTAAGGCGCCTACCTCTTGTGCACGAGGTTGTGGTTCAAATCCGGGCAAGTACCAATGTGACTTTTTCAATTCATATGTACTTGCTTTCTAAGTTTATCAAATAACATTGACATCGGTGAAGGAAACCATCGTGAGGAAACCTGAACTTACCTATAGTTAATATAAGTTTAAAATCGCCAATCCGCCTTGAGCAAGCGTGGTGATCAATGCTCAAGCCTTCTCTATATGAGAAGAGGCCTTTGCCCTGCAGTGGGACAGTAACAGGCTGGTATGATTATGATTATGAATTAATGATATTCATTTCTGTAAATCGGTTTTCACCAACACTTTTAGGCAACAATCTACCTCGTGGGTGTGAGTTAGCAGATGTCATATATTATACATATCATTTTTGGTTCTAAAACGTTTTCTCTCAATGTTTTGTCAGATTTGTTGTGGTAAAGGCGATATTAAAAAATTGAAGTCTCTCATATTCTAAAAATCATAATCAAAAGTCTTTATTCAAACTAGGCTGAGAATCAGCACTTTTTGAACGTCAAAAAAAATACATAAAGACAGTCCCACAAAAACGGCCCACCCTTCGCCACTTCCTAGTGTTTTTGCTGGGAAGAAGAAGTGGCGGAACAAACTCCCCAGCAACACATCTGCGTCTGATTCGTTTGATGAACTATAGAATCTATACAATGAAATACTCAATAAATAGCACTAAAGTTTATACACTTTGTAAAATATTGCATTTCAGAACGATTGTCACGTGTTAACTAGCACACTCCACTATACCAACAACAAAAAAATGTAAATAAAAATATTCATATTAACATTGAAATCTAAACTCAAGCAAAACGAATACAAAACTGAAAAAAAAAGCCTCCAGGTATAAAAGGCGTACCCGCTTACATGTGCAATGCTGACTTATGTTCTTAAGGCTACTACTAGCTAGGCAGGCTAGGCTAGGTTTACTCTAAAACTGTGTATTTTAAGCCCTTGTCGTAGAAAGTACTTGACGTACCGCTGACTTTTTGGATTCATGTGTGCATTGTATCTTAAAAATGGTGCAGGAAATAATTGTGAGGAAAAGTTTGAAAGATATTTCTCAATGACATGTGAAGCAAATTCAGTGGCCCATGGGCGACTTAATCTGTAACACTAAATCACTCACTAACAAAGAGATTTAAAATACTATAGAGCGGGCATGTCAAGGAAATGTCATAGAAAAACTTTGATCCCATGTCTCAGTAACGCCATCTAGAATAATATATGAATATTGGAGCGGCAGCGGAGCGTACTACAAAAAACTCATAGACTTGTATCCGGCAGGACACACTTTTTCGGACGAAAATGTTGTTCGTGATGTCCGGTCTATAGGTATTGAATGTCTTTGCTCACTAATCACACGATAACAAGAAGACGACTATGTCAGATTTATTTCGCATGTGGCGAGATAGATGTCGCTGCAACTTCGAACGATTGTTAAAGAAAATGCGCATAACCGCAGTCATGTAGGCGCTTTGCACACGGAGCAACTTCAGTTGAGGCAAAGACATTCAATACCTATAGACCGGACATCATGAACAAAATTTTCTTCCCAAACTTGTGTCCTGTCTGTGAGTTTTTTTTAGTACGCTCGCTCCACTGCCGCTCCAATATTCATATTAATACTATTCTATAGATTGCGTTACTGAGACATGGGATCAAAGCTTTTATATGACATTTCCTCTATAGTACACTGTTGGTGTAGTAGTTAGTGACCCTGACTGCTATGCCGGAGGTCGTGGGCTCGATTCCCACACAGGACAAATGTTTGAGTGATGAGCACGATCATTTGTTCTATGTCTGGGTGTAAATTTATCTATAATATGTATGCATTTAGAAATATATAAGTATGTTTATCATCTGTTTCGTACCCATAACACAACCTGTCAAGCTTAACTTGTGACTAAATGGCGTAGTGTGAAAAGTTGTGGAATCACAAAAACTTTTCGAAAGGTTTCTTTACAAATTGCTAGTTGCTCGAGTTGCTATGTGTGCGCAATCCCATTTGATAATATGTAAAAAGCTAGTTGCTAGTTGCTGCAATAGTTGCTCCATGTGCAAAGCGCCTAAGTGACTGCGGCAAGTTTAAACTAAGAGCACCGAACGCACCAAGTATTATCATCCCACGTGTATGCTCTTTTATTGCAATTATAAAGTTGAACGTAAGAAATTATTATGTTGATCTTTGTTATCTATCACGACTATCATGTGCTTTCTTTGATTATGTCATTGTTTTAATACTGCAGACAAGGCGATAAAACTGTGTTGTTGATACTGCACCTACGACCTACGTGTAACATAAATAACGTTTTATGCTGGTGTCTAAGTGAGGTGGTGATTGTGGTGTTTTGCTTCCAGCCACTACCGCTTCTTGTTTTCGACTCCATGTAAAAAAAACCTGCCAAGTGCCAGTCGGACTCGTGCACGAAGGGTTCTGTACCATCCGTAGCAAAATAACGGCATAAAAATACGTTCATTGTATGAAAGCTCCTCTAAAATGTCTACTATTTGTTGTTATAGTGGCAGAAGAAATACATCGTCTCTTAAAATTACGACTGTGTAGCTATCACAGTTCATGAGATACAGCTTGGTGATAGACAGACAGAGAGTGGAGTTTTAGTAATACGGTTCCGTCTACCCTGTCTCTCGGGGTACTAACATTTAAATTTTGATACACAAACAGCCTACAGGATGCTACTCAGTAAATGAGTTGTGATGGTAAAATAATGCTTGTGACTCCGAAGGGTTAGAAAGAAAGAAAGAAAGAAAAAAGAAAACACATTGATTGGCAACAGCTGGTTACAAGCACTGCAAAAACACAATAACACAAAAAAGAGGCAAAAATGGCATGTCTCACGTCACCCGGTTAAGCACAGGTGTAGTTCCTGTAGTACACCCACATTTCTCCTGTTATGTTTAAGTCCTATTGCTAGGAGCAGCCCTATTGCTATCAATCGGGCCAGACTCTGGCTTCGAAATTCCAGATGAAAAAAATCTACAACGCTATGCCTGACCAGGGGACCGACCCCGTGGCCTTATGCTTAGCAGTTAGCTCTTGCCACCACTACTTGTTTTCCCCGTAAAAGCATTTTGTTTAATTTTGTCGTGGCATTCAAATTGCATAATAACGCGGTAATGTCATGTTAGGTGTCAATTAAATGCAGTTGTATCGATCGATATAATTTTCCCGACGTGAACTAGGTGACGGTCGATCAACCACAAAGTAATATGTAGTTATAATAAAACACGGCCATGTTGAATATAGGAAAAATAGACAAAAAAAATGTCATTGATTTTACTTTTACTAGTGGTCGCCTAGCACTTGGCTGAAATTCCACCGTTTTAATAAAATAAAATAAATATATGTATATTCCACAACTTACACGCTACGACATCTAGTCCCAAGCTAAGTAGTTTGTGCTATGAACACAAGACTATCTATTTATTATACCTATATTACACCCAGACAGAGAACAAATGTTCGTGCTCATCACACAATCATTTGTCCTGGGTGGAAATCGACCTCACAACGTCCAGCATAACATTCAGGGCCACTAACCACAATATCAATAGGCCAGTCAAAGGTTGACTGGCCTTGAATTGACTGTGTAAGGGGCGAACTGTGTAGGTACTCCGGATAAAGTTCTAGTACCTAAGGGCTCGTACATAAAATTGCGATGCGGATGCGATGCGAATTCGCAACGCAGAAAATTACGTTAAAAAGTTCTTGCGATGCGTAGAGGGAGCTCGCACATTTATGCGATGCGACGTCGCATCGCAGTTTCGTGTACGAGCCCTAACCCTTTGAGGATTATAGACATGATGATTTTAAGTGTCATTGCACTATTTCTGGTTTGACAAATCAAGTTCAATTGTTTTGAAATATTTTTCTTTGCTCGTTATTTATTTATTTATTTAATACTTCAGGCACACAAATGTACAAAGGAGGACTTAATGCTATAGGCATTTACATTTTAAAACTAGAAAAACCAAGGTTCATTAAGGTAAAACATGACTAAAACTTGCACCTTTCGAAGGGACTTTAGTTTGAAAGAATAGAATGTATGCTCTATTTACAAGCGTAAATATAGATGCACACTAATGGACGTTGTGAAATAAAAGCGTTCATGAAGTGTTTCATTCATTTAGGTCTAAAATAATTCGATCTGTAGGATTTTAAACATCTGTTTGGATCAGAAATATTCGGTTTTAATTTGTTGGACACATGCCAGACGGAAGACATCAGCTGTGAATTAAAAATAATCCGTTACAAAATCCTTGGCATTTAATGAGGAAGTGTTATTTTTAGTTTGGGATAACCTAGCTGTGTCTAGATTAAAAATAGCCGAGTAGTCTATAGGTCCTGTGGTAAAAAAAAATAGTCTACGAAATAGAGTGTTGGTGGACTAAAACCAGTGAAAATTACCCGTGCAGTGGGGTAATTCTCATGTTCTTGAGAATGTTTGTTTTGCTTTCCAGTCTTTTTCTCAATCTGTCAAAAATGCGTCTGAGATCCCGATATTTTTGACAAGATTTTGACATAGGTTATGAGGAAGTGTTATTTTTTAGTTTGGGATAACCTAGCTGTGTCTAGATTAAAAATAGCCCAGTTGTCTATAGGTCCTGTGGTAAAAAAAAAATAGCCTACGAAATAGTGTTGGTGGACTAAATAAAACCAGTGAAAATTACCCGTGCAGTGGGGTAATTCTCATGTTCTTGAGAACGTTTGTTTTGCTTTCCAGTCTTTTTCTCAATCTGTCAAAAATGCGTGTGATTATACCATAGCTTCTGTTATCCCATAAGGGCTAGGCAGAGGTTTACCTGTAGTATACCCATGTCACAACTACATTTTTAACGTTTTTATTTACGAGAAGTGGTCTTTAGATCGAAGCAAACGAAGAGATGGACAAAAACTGTACTTTATTGTAGGTAATAAAACTTAAAAAAGAATGGTAATGTATGCACCAAAAATCATAATCTTGAGGAAATTTTTCATTATCTTGCAAATCTTTTAATAGTCATATTTGTGCTGCGCAAATGTTTGTCATATTGGATTAATTTAATAATATCTAAGATATTGAATTGATTATTTTAGTCAGAAATAAAATTTACTAAGAAACTAGGTATTAAATAACACATCCTACCTAGTTTCTTGGTAAATTTTATTATTAGCCTCTTTTATTTCAGTACGATAGTGTTTTTCATGAAAAGTTATACCTACATTATACACATATAATATAATAAAAGGCATGAGTTTATGTTAAGGTAATAAAAGGTAGGTAAGGTTTATGGTAAGGTGTAAGTAAAGGGCCCAAATTTCCTATGTATAGAAAAAAAATGTGAAATGAGTCGTATAAAATTCTGCCACCTGGGAAACATTTTGGAGTGCGCTCCTAGACTGCAATGACCGGTCGATTCAGTAAACGTCACCCAGTAAAACCTTGAGTGAAGTGAACTATCAATGCCTAGTAACAGTATGGAATGACAGCTTCACTTCACCTACATTTTCACTGAGTGATTTTTGCAGAATAGCACTGCTGGAGTCGCCGTATGCCGTAAGAGTAAATCCGCGAGGCACAGCTAGTAGAAACATTAAAATAAGAAAGATTACGCATATTAGTTATTCTTATTTTCTCCCACACAAGAAGGAAACAGTTTGAGGAAGTGAAAAAGTGCAGAGACGGCACTATATTGACGTGGGTAGTGTATAATAATACAAGAGACATATGGTTCACATGGATAGTCCTTGATAACTCAAAGCGTTTATATTTATTTATTTATTGAATACTTCAAGTGCACCAATGTACAGAGGCGGACTTAATGCCATAGGCATTTTCTACCGGTCAAACTTTGGCTGATACAGGAGGAAGGCAGTGGTAGGTGCAATTCGAAATGAAAAAAAGAGAACAATTGAAAAACACAATAAAGTCTATGTATGTCCTTCTAGGAGGTACCCTCCCGACCTTTCGTTAGTCGTCTTTTATTCATCCTTTCAACGTGACCAAACCATAAATACTCTTTTCGGTATTTGTCACTTCTTTAAGGCGCCGTGCCTGAAATCGACTGATTTTGATCAACTTTAATCATTATTTGTGAGAAAGAGAAGAAGAATCTATACAATCCTATTTGTGATTTGAAAAGACGAGTTCCTTGTTTTGCATGTTGAGGAAAATTTTGGAAATAAATTACTTATTCATGGAAAATCACTAAAATTCACCCACATGTTTTCCAAAAAATGACGCGACATTGACGTTTGATCATTTAGTTACAAGAAACTGAAATAGATTTTGAAAATTAAAAAATCTTACCAATACCAGTAGTCAACTTGCACGTGAGGGAACCACTTTTTTTAATTTTTACTACAACATACGGAAAAAAAAGCAATGTCGTTACTTTCCGGAAATTTCAAGACTAATCAGTATTTTTTTTCTATTGTTTGAATCACTTTTAAGAAATTTTAAAAGTAACATATTAATCCTCAGTTTATTATATATTCGTACTATTTTTTAACTTGTGTACTTTAACATGTGTACCAACATAGTAAACAAATATGTATACACAAAAATTCCGGAGATTTATTTTTCAACCCTCTTAATTTACTTAGAAACTCAAAATATGATATAAAATATTAAAACAGATTAAGCGATCACTACGCTCGAGCTTTACGCGTGTGTTCGTGAACTGCACAAATATAGCATCGCATTTATGTTACCTAAACTCCAGCGAGCGAATTTTATGCACGGCCCCTTAACACTACACATATTTCGTAAGTAACGCATTTCTAGCATTTATTCTACCACTTACTCACTTTGACGATTATACGAGTAATATTATAATCTAACAGAAGACCAGAATCTCCGAATAAGAAACGTCAATTAACTAAAGTCAGACAATTTCTAATTAAATGTAAATATTTACTCGTCACTAATGTGCTTGAGTTGTTTATTTAATGGGTGTAGCTAGAAGGCGCTAAGTGTAGTGCGTAGTTCAGGGCGCGAAGCTTGCGGAATTAAGTCGTCATGTACAGTCAGAGAAATTTATTGTATAGCAGATGCAATTTCAAGGTAAAGGTCAAATAATTTGATTCAATAAGACCATTAGAAAGGTAATATTGACAGATAATCCATGGAAACCATGCCCACCCTGGACAGGAACTCACCAAAATCCTTCTGGTGGGACAGATTAAGACTCTCGGATGACCGGACCCCTTGTGGACTCACTGAGAAGTTTTGGAGGTTTCACCTGTTTCTGGAGAGAGGGGCCTAGTTGCAGTAAACCCAATAAAACGACCGCCATAGCTTACGCACAAAGGTCCCGTTCGGGACCAAACCCGATAGACAGATAGAAAGTACTTTTGAACGTAAAATTTAGGATTAAAATAAAGTACAAATAATATTTTTAGCCCGTCCCAAAAAGTAGTTCCGTATGGAGAAGAGTGGACAAGAAGTTCCACGCTTATCCTGTTATAACTTCGTGGGACCCAGACACATTTTGGGGTTCAGCCTAATTTAAACAAAATATGAATGATTTCGTAATATGTCCATTTAAACTGGTCGTCTTGCTGGCTTTGGTTTTGCTATTGTTTTAACTATTACCTGTTTATTTTTTATGTTTTGTTTAACTTCGACAGTTCTAGTTTATCATTTTGTTACATTGTCTTGCTTTAATCCAACTCTGCGCATGTAAGCTAACACATCCTTTTTACCTGGAGGATTCTTATTAGTCAGTTGCTTTTGCTTGTTAAGTTAGTTTTAATGTCGGTAGCTATATATTACTGGTATTCTGTATACTGGGTGGGCTAGCTAACATGTAGTGAATAACTTATTTTAATTATTTTGTAAGTATAACTAATTGTACTGTGTAAATTCAAGTTCTTCTAACTTATCAGACAGATGTGTTGCTGGGGAGTTTGTTCCGCCACTTCTTCTTCCCAGCAAAAACACTAGGAAGTGGCGAAGGGTGGGCTTTTTGGGGGACTGTCTTATGTAATTTCGTCGTTCAAAAAGTGCTGATCCTCAGCCTAATTTGAATGAATGACTTTTGATTTATGAAACGGCTAGTAGTCTTTAATACAAAACTCATCCTGTAAATACTTTGGTTTTGAGTCGCCATCTTTATTTTGGGTATTTAAAGGGCGCGTCGGCCTCTCGAGGATAATAGTTGTACTTATTGTGGGTTCTTTTCTATTATTGTTTATTACTTTTCTGGTTTTATACCGTAATCCCACTTAGATTAGGTAAGTTATTATTTTCTTCTGTTAAATGGAATCAGCGTCTTGCTCCTGTATGTTTTACCTGACCAGACAAACCCCACCAAAGCGACTTTATTTACAAATGACACATTTTTTTGCCTTCCTCGAATCAGTTCTAAACTGGCCAGTGGATACAGTAACTGTATAATGGGCCATGTGGCAATGTATTTTGTAATTGAATCCTTACATTCGAACTGTGACAGCTGGTGTGCGCGACCCAAAAAATATAAAGTTACTTAATATTTAAACGCTTTTGTGTTATTCAATTTATGTTTTTTATTCAGGGTTATTTTTTAATGACCGGCCAAATTTTCACTGGGTGTTCTACCCATGAATATGAACAACTTTCACTATGGGACCAACTCTGAAATCACGAAAAAAAATCACCTGTTTCATACAAAAGTTCAATACCTACTCGACTAAAATGTATGAAACAGCTGATTTTTTTAACCCTGTATAGGTGTCGTTGTATGTGTAAAAAACATAAAAGGTATTTAGAACCAGCTGTGTCCGTGACTTTCTCCGTATGAAATTTCAAGGATTGTTTTCACGGTACTCTTGTTTTGTTCCCTACAATAAAAGCTTAAGTAATTGTAAGTAACATCAGCTAGGACCAGTCGTTGTGGCGACACTTGGGGGAGCTTCTTTCGCCTAAATGATGATAACAAAATATCTAAACGATTGAGGAAACGAAATAGACCGTTTTGGGACAGCAAAATTTGAAGAGACGAGGAATTCCTAGTTCCGTAAAGTCTTTAAAAATGGCTGATTATTATTCAGTAATATACTTTACTGAATGATAAATAATGCATGTGTTGAACGCGATATTCATTAGTGATGTTACATGGACTTACACAGTTTTGCGTCACCACCCCATTGGGATTCAATGCCCAACGCGTGTCCCATATAAACTGTTGCAAACCAATCTCGGGTATTGGTGGGAATTCTAATGAGTTTATCGAGTGAGAAGATCCTGTAAATGGGGACATCAATGGGGTAATTAGATTTTATCCTATCGTCGTCGTTTGATTTAGTGCACTGCTAATTAAAAATACCCTTGTGAGAGACGTACGCAGGGTTATCTTATGAGTATAATTAAATAAGTTTCCGAATTTCTTGCACGGTTAGAACCATAAAGAATAAGTTTTATGGGTGGCGATTAATTACTGTTATAATATTTTTTTAATTATATGAGAATGAGGAACAGGGTGGCTAATCTTTCATTGAAGATGGAGAATTCTCCTGCCTTATGAGTGTTGTGTCCGGTGAGCTACTGATTAACGGTGTTGCTGTCGGCATTTTATACATATAAATGTGTTATATACATCGCACAGATAACTTTGATATCTCAATCTAAGATAAGTATCGCAGTTTAGTTCGTGTGTGGCGATATCAATGTCGCCACATATTCATTATCATTCGACAAATGTAATTTGAATTAAAATACTCACTCAATTCCTGCACAAAATGAAGTATTGTCTCAGAAATTCAACAAGTTTGTATGTACGTACATCCGAACAGTTCGTCGACGCCTGCGCAGAATCCAAACATGATGCGAATGTACCCTCGACAAAAGACTTCGTTTGTAATACTACGGTATTACAATACTTGCTATTTACAATGCAGACGGGCGACATGGCCGCAAAACAAATGAATACACAATTAGGACCCACGGACCACCTGTAAAGCTAGGAACACACGATCGGATGGGGTCTGTCTATGACAGATTTCTGTCAGACGTTTGATCACTAAAGACTGAAAGTCTAGACATGTTACGATGTTACTGACTAGGGGCCTGTACTATATTCATCCATTTGTAAATCAGTTTTTGAATAAATCGTAGTGGTAGTTAATAGTTTTGCCGCCATATTGTAAGGTACTGAGTCGCTTGAAACTTCTAACACAAGAGGCCCTATCAAAATAACAGCGCTATTTTTTTTTATTATTGTATTATTATTCCGAAATAAGAGCCCTTTTGCCTTGCAAAGGTTTACTTTGTTTTTATTGTTTGTATTTCTTCTGAGTGCCTATTCCAAATATTTTGATGTTCTAGTTTGTCCCAAGCCTAACGTTGCTTAGTGATGCTGATGAGCTGAGTTTTGATCTAGTTACTGTAAACACCGTGCTTTACATATCAAACACCAGAGAACTTACACATACATACACATAAGTACAGAAACTCACGCCTTTTTCTCATGGGGGTAGGCAGAAACTACAGAGCGCCATATGCTACGATTCTTACATACTTCTTTTGCTTCGTTTACATTCATACATGTTGTCATACGCACACACGCTGGTTGCGAGTACTACGCACCTGACCTTTCTGAAGAACCTCACCAATAAGGTCCATGTATGTCCTTCTAGGGCGTCCCCTCCCGGCTTCCCACTTACATCTGCCTTGTAAATATCTTTCGTTAGTCGCCTTTCATCCATCCTTTCAACGTGACCAAACCATCTAAGCATACTCTTTTCATTTTTGTTACTACATCTTCTTTTAAAACACAACGTTGCTTTATCACATCATTCCTCAATCTGTCATTCATTGAACCAGAGAACTTCTGTACTTATAATAAAATGACAAAGACGTCTTAATAGCAATGTTACTTTAATACAAACGTTTTGCTAACCATTCACACGGTTATCCGTCTATACAGGGGCGATCTTCCATACATGCATAAAGACATAAAGACATTGACTTTTATTACAGGTGTCACTACGTAGCTCAAATTATGTGTAAATTTATTATTTGTAGTGTTTATCTATATCTATACTAATAATAATCGGGTAATCTTCGGAACTAATGATCCAATTTTAAAAATTATTGTACTGGTGGAAAGCTACACTATTCCCGGTGGACATAGGCTACTTTTTATCCCCGTATTCCCACGGGAACGGAAACTACGCGGGTGAAACTGCGTGACGTCTGCTAGTCGTACAATAAAGAGTATTCTATTCCATTCTGTCTATCTGTCCGTTAGTGCTCTCATTACTTGAGAGCTAAGGAAATTTTAATTGCATTCCTGACATAATCTCTGACTGGGTTTTAAGATAAAATAAGTCGACAACCGTCTTCTTAAAAATAGCCTTTTTTATCAAGTTAATTAAAAATTCCTTTCATAAGAGGGTTTAAATAGGATGCGTTGAATGTTTGTAGGTAAAAAAGTCGAGCCATAAGTATGGCTTATTAAATAAACCAGTTTCTCTTGTTGATAAAGTGTTGTAGTGGCCTAAAGGTACTTCAAGGCTTCGCATCTCATACAAGGGTTTTTGGATTAAACTTTTAAGTTTATCCTAGACATCACTGTCATCGTTGAAAGAAAACGTCGGAAAGGAAAAATTGGTATAATTATAAAATCACCAACACGCCTCGCGCCTGGAGCAAGCTTGATAGCGATTATTCCTTATGCCTTCTCATGAGAAAAGGCCTTCGACTCGCAGATGGACAGTAATAGGCTGGTATTATTTGTTATTCTATGTTAAATGAGTACCGTTAGCCTGCCATTTAACGGTGACTTTGGTCGGGACGAAATACCTCTTAAATCCGTAACCTCCTTTTCGTTACGCCCACAAGAATTTCCTATTCTTTGTCACATAGCGAATGTGTAATCCGGAAAATGCTTTGCGCGATCCGCAAGGCTCGGATGATACAAAAACCGCATGGCATTGTTTGTAGACTTGTGGTATTAAGTAAGTGCCATTCATCTGACCCGGCAGAGCTTGCGCCTGTACCGTTACGATAGGCAGGGTTGCCAGCTTCCTCTCGCAGTTTAAACTTCGAATTTTAATGCTCGAACAATTAACTGGGCAAACGAAACGTTACTTACCCGCGTTTTGAAAAGAGAACATTGAATGTACAGTCGGGGAATGAAAGGGTTAAGCAGTTTTGGTACCTATATAAGACTTTATTAATTCGACGACTAACTGTCGTATCGTTTAACATGACAGTAAAAATAAAAAAATAAAGAACAAAATAATACATGTACTAAGTTGTTTGATGGAATTGAATAACATTGAGAAATAAGTGCAAATATTCATATTAGTAAGTCATGCACAAGTGTTTTGTGTTGATAAGGATGCACTGCATATAAATAAATATTAAATTTTCATTGAGTTATCATTATCATATGCGTGAAAGTAATCATTCATCAAGTTTATTATCTTGAATCCGATTACGATAACAATAAGAGATTGTTTGACTAAAGAATGTTCAGAACGTCCTACGAATCAACACATGAGAATTAAAAGAATTATTGTATGCTTCAGATATTAATAACTGCACGGACACTTCAAAATTTCGCAAACACTTTGAAAAGTGAAATTTTCTTCTGCCGTTTAGTAGAATTTTATTTCATTTTGAGTGCTTCTTTATGATTTGATTTAAGTTAGGTACTAAGAACCTACTTGGAAACTGCGAAGATCAGAAAACGTGCCCAGAAGACTGTAGCAGTTTGGGCAGTATTGTGCCTGATTGCGCCATGTTGAAAAGTAATGTTAATTATTCGACCAAAGAATAAGGTCCGTTATGCTTAATACTGGCTAGAAATATTAACTTGTTGATGACTGTTCTGTTGATGTACCGGTAACAACTGTCATGTTGATGTCGACTCCATGGTCACCACTTCACCAGACCATAGAGTCGAACGATGACAGTGACACTGACAGTTGACGTTTTGTTTAACAACTCGCTTGTTGACGTATTATTAGTGTTGTTGTTTTCTTTTTGCAATTTTATGAATGGGACTATTATTAATGACGCGTGATAGATAATTATAATACGCATGTAAAGTCTTGAGCGACTTAGTGCATTAAAAGTCTAAAATAAGTGTGATCTGAAAATCAGACATAAATTTGGATTTTAACCTGGTCAGGTTTGAGAAGAACAATACGGTAAGTGCAGTAGCTGAGCGAATGGTTGCAGTGCCAACAAATTTCTGAATTGTTATTGCTTCTGGCTGTTTGGGTTGAATGTTTGTAAACAAAGGAGAAATTCTTGAAGGACTTAAGAAGCAAGTAGCGTTTTGTCGCTTTTGCTTACCCTTGTTGCCAAAAGCCGTGAGTTTATGTTAGGTACGTGTAATACCTGCCAGCCCTAACCACGGCCTTCATGCAAACAAAGCAAGCAAAAACATCATAATTACGCCTTGGCATATGGAATTACTCTTTTTTTTAACGTATAACGGAACAGGAACTGACATCGTAACCTTAAAACGAGAGCCATGAATCCTTATACAATTAGCTCAGTACATTAGCGGCGGAGTGACGACACTTAGTACACTTTGAGTTAGTTTACACTACCGTGTTTATTTAAAATATTTTAATGAAAAACCCATGATACGGCGGGTTGGAACGTGAGCTAGATTTGAATGCGATGTTGACGTGTAACATCTTTCACGGAAATTTGTAACAGGGGTTGCCTGTTACAAATGGCTTATGTTTAACTTACCACCAGATATAGTAACAAATAGCAGACAAAAATAGTAAATGATCACCAAAATGAAACTCGCATTTTAATGTAAAACTATAACCAAAGTTTTAACACTTTGCTATCTTATTTAAGTAAAATGACTCCAAGTAAATCATGAGTAACCCAAAAATAGTAAATGATCACCAAAATTAAACCAGCATATTAATGTAAAATTTTAACCAAAGTTTTTACAAATTTAACAACGAAGAAATTTAAAAAGCGTATAGACGACGGAGCCCCGCTACGCGGGGCTCCTATTTCTGTCTGCAGGGTTTAAATGAACCTAACTAACCTAACGTCGGGATGCCCCAAGTCCTGATTATGGGAGCAAACTCTTTTTGCTCGCTAAGATTTGGTAATCATTTACTACATTTGGTGTTCGAATACAATTTAAAGTGCAGTCGTGACTAAAATAGCTAGTACGATTGTTATTTTAGACTTTATTTTTCTGGTGTCAAGATTATATTTTTGGTAAAAGAACTAAGGGTATCAAAGCATTTTATAGTGGTCATTTTATTTAATCCCGTTACAAATTTATCTAGGTAGGTCGCACTGCTTGATTTGACCAATGCGCGCTCGCGGTCGCAGCAGAGAGATGTCTGTGAGATGGCGTCAACCCATTTTGCGTGAGGTGGGTACCACGTCATACTACTATATACTACGATACTATTTACTACGATAACATGTCGATGTTACAATTATGCGATTACTGCTAAGTTCGCTCGTTTTTTTACTTCCTTCATGATATAAACCACGGCCGAATTATTCTACAGGTACCTGGCACGCAAATCTTATTACCCTATCCAAGGTCCCACTTGAAACACAAACAATTAATTAACATCGGTCCAGCCATTTAGGAGGAGTTCTGTAACATACACTAGTAGAGTAGAAATATGTTCTGTAAATAATAATATCAATTGGTTAAAATCATCTGAGGCACGGCAGTTTTCACGCGATGTTTTCCTTTGCCATATTGGGAGGTGGTGATTAAATACACATACATACATAAAGTCTCGCCTTCTGCTACGATTCTTACAAACGTTTTTTTGTCTTTGCTTAGGTTCATACCGCACGCACCTGATCTTTCTGATGGACATTATCAATAGACATATCTTTTAGGAAGGTCAGGTGTGTCTATGTCCTGTCAGGCATCTCCTTCGGCATTTCCACTTACCTTACTCCTTAGAATTTTGCCAAGGAAATTGCCAGCTTGGATCTAAACCCACACCTTTTTTTTAAGGATGGTAAATCATCCAATGACTCCTTCCGCTCTAGGTGCAGCAGAAGGGAGTGTCAGACTCTTACTGACTAAAACCCATCCGTGTTCCTCCTAGGCTCCTAATGCCTTTGCGTTCCAGGGCCGCGGTGACTCTTTTGAACAAATTCCGCAACCCAAACCCACAAACAAGTTCCACACCCTACAATCCATAAAATTGCTACCACCAGCTGACCATCACTTCTCTCAACAATCTCCTCACAAGTGCATTATGCATATTTGTAATTAATTGAACTCGTTATGCGCTAATGAAAGTGGCCTTTGTTTCCGTATAAGTCGGAAAATTAAAACGGGTTCAATTTATTAAGGTCGTCAAGGCCAAACAAGAATTGAAAAGTCAATACAGTTCGCTTGCCCTTCGTTGGCTCCGTGTTGTTAACCTTTTGTTTTTTTTTTTACTTTCGTCGACGTCATAAAAGGAGATCTATAAAAAAAAAACAAGTGTTATCGACATGAACGGTCTAAAGGTTTTCAAATTTACATGCTGTAGTAACTTGCTTGTGGTAACTAGCTTTACATTCTAGAAGACGAGAAAGATTTGTAGGTTGATGAATTGCGGGTTTTGTGGGAGACTGTCTTGCGTAATGTTGACGTTAATAAAAATTTCAGTTTTTTTTTATTTTATTTTTGTTCATAAATCAACACAAAACATCTCTACAAAAATTCTGCCAAACTGCTTAACAGTTTGTCGGCAGTTGTCCTGTTTTACAATATTTCAAAGATTTTACAAACATATGTATGCGTGTTACTAAACTATATCTAACTTAACTAAAAACTACCAACCTCTACCAAAGAAAAAGTTTATGGACACAATGACAGATAATGTTTCTTAAGTAATTTCTTAAGTTGGTTCTTGTGTTTTGCACCTGTTATCAACTCCGGAGGCAGCACATTCACTAACACAGCCTAATTTGAATAAATGATTTTTTTATGGATTGGTCTTATACGAGTGTCATACAAATTTTTAGATGTACGAAACTCCTAAAACTAGATTATGACCAATCTCAATAACATAATAATTAGCCTACAATGTTTCCACTGCTGGGATTCAGACCTTATTTCTGTGAGAAGGAGTGGGCCGTAATCTACCACGCGGGCCCAATGCGAGTTGGTAGATGTCAGATGTGTTTGAAATTTTGGGTTTAGGACATGCCGGTTTCCTCACGATGATTTCCTTCGCCGTTTTGAGAATAAGTAGTGGTGATAAAAATAATTTACACACAGATAAGCGCCTGTCTGGATTCGCGGACGTTACTATAGCACTAGACTAAGCTACTCTCAAATAAGTATACTGATATTTTAAACATCGAAGTTTAGTGACAGTATTTTATACAAGCCTATAGCTTTCCCAAGAATTGGGCAAACATATATTTTTCAAATGGAACTGGACAGTTCTGGAGATTAATGCGAACAATAGCCTAACGAACTCTAGCTTTAGTAACTTATTGTAAGTGTTTAATAAGTAAATAAATAACTTGTGTTTATTTGTCACCAGATGGGAGCAGGCGCGACTGGGCCAGGTGGGCGACGAGCCCTGGAACTGATACTGAGTGGGGGGCTCAAGTCCTTGGCAAGGCCCGCGAAGCCAGTCCGCAGGGCAGCTTCCAGGGATTCCGTGCTGTCACAACCACAGCCCTTATTAGAAGGTACGTACTAATATTATAAGAGAAAATAATAACAAAATAGTGTAAAAAAAGTTAGAAAGCGGAAAAGCAAATGGATGTAAGAATGTGCTGAGGAGGCATAAAACACATAATGGCAATAACACTAATAGTGATAAGTCAAGAGATAACGGAAGACCAAATGAGATGAAGATGATGGCTGATGGTGGAACGATGTAACTGAAAGATGGTTCGATAGAAGAATGGAAAAATCACTTTTTATTATTCTTCCATCGCACTCTGTGATTCAGTTCTGTGAATGATAGCATGACGGCAGATCCGGTAATACGGAAGAAGATAGGAACTGTGTTGCTTTGACCATACAAGTAATGGAGACAAAGGCTGGAATATCAATATAATGTTAACTAGTAATATCTAGATATTGGTGTACTTTGGGTCCGAGGCCGTTACCCAGGTGTCCGTAAATAGTATCTTATTCTACCTGCCCTTTAGCCAACGTTATTGTTGGCGTAGCATACTTAAAATCTTATTATTTTTGCCGGTCCTAACCGTTACGCCGATATTATTGGAATGCAATTGGATGAAAAAATCTTTGGGGGACTGCCGTATGTATTTGTCACTTTCAATAAGTACTGATTCTCAGCCTAATTTAAATACATTCGTTTTGATTTTGATTTTTCTGTTTTATGAAGATACACTTTCCCACAAAGTGCGGGAAAGCAAGCGAGTTACATACACTACATAGTTAATATGTGCAATGTGAGCCATTTTTCGAACTAGTGTGTTAAAGCGATCTTTTATTACCTCATCCACAAAATACCACTAAAAGTTTTCATGCGAATAGTCCCCTGATTAAACGTAATCAGAATGAACAACAGTTTTTTGCACGAGTTTTCACCACCCCGGGGAAATGGCGTCAATTACCATAAATACAAATAACCTCATTTGAATTAGGTCATCGTACTTACTTGTATGGCTTGTGTCAAGGGTCCTGACTCCTGTGATTGCTAATTAGCCACATATTGCCAAAACTAACAGGGCTTATGGCTAAATTAGACCGCTTACGTCGCGAGCGAAGGTTAATAAGCTACGCTTGTCGTTCTGTGGATGGTTGACCACTAATTACTTGCCAATAGATACTCTTCCGTGCTTCTAAGAGCACGTTAAGCCTATGGTCTCGGCTGTCGTTTGTAGATCTTTGACAGTAGATTCGCGTAGTCAGAAGCCAGCTGACAACCAGTTTAACCGAGGGGTATCGCGTTACCCAGTTACTGGGTTGTGGAGGTATTGAACTGCATTCGGTTCAACTGGAAACCGACCCCAACATGGTTGGGAAAAGGCCAGACAGGTGATGAATGATTCTTTAAAGTCGGTTTTAATTTTTTGTATAGAAAGCCACGGTCGGTAGTCGGTTTTATTTATACGCCACTCAACTTTTACCATTAAACTCTCATATACATTCACTAGCTGACGTCACGCAGTTTCACCCGCGTAGTTTCCGTTCCCGTGGGAATACGGGGATAAAAAGTAGCCTATGTCCACCGGGAATAGTGTAGGTTTCCACCAGTACAATAATTTTTAAAATTGGATCATTAGTTCCGAAGATTACCCCCTACATACAAACTTACAAACATACAAACTTACAAATTTTACCTCTTTATAATATTAGTATAGATAACATATTAGGAGAATATGTATTAGGATTATATTGTTAAGAAAATAAATTATGGAAGAGCGGAGCCTCCTATTACAGGCATTATATGCTTAAAAGGAGATTCCAATCATCAACTAATGTAAGAATTATTGTTTTACTGAAATAAATATATTTGTACTTTGTTTTTTTTTAAAGCTTTTTGTGCATTATTGTCTTTCAACTTGGACGTAACGTATCATAAAAAATAATAAAACAAGATGTTTTTACTCGGTAGTTTATTTATTTTTCACAGAAACAAGTTTATGTTATTGGAAAACATCGCTCGTTGTCGTCAATATTTGTGCTTGTTTGAACAAGTGTCGTATGTGTAATTGAATTTTATATTTTGCTCGTATATATTGCCTCTCGGCAGGTACTGTGTTTTGATACGAAGGATATTAGCTTTTCACAAACATTCCTGCCTTAGATAAGTAGATAGACATTTCTATGATTCGCTATTTTTAGGTGTTCTTATTTCCCTTCGTTTTGTATTTTTTTTATTATCCAGTCCATGTATAACACTGGTATTCAACTGCATCCAGTCAAACTGAAAATCGACCCGACCTTATTTGGGAAAAGGCTAGGCAGATATCTCATACTTTTCCGTGCGCGCAATATTTTTAAAAAGGGATAAATTTTGCCCTTAGCGTTTTAATATAAATAGACAGATACATGTAAACTGATTACAATGATATCAAAAAGAAAAATTCATGAACAAAAATGTTCATAAAATGAAAACTCCTAGGCCAAACTATGTTAATGGTTTATGAGACAAAAAGCAACTATTCCGCATCAAACTAAAAAGGAATCACGTAAATCGTTACATAAATCCCAGCGTAATCGGTGCACATACATACAAAAAAAAAAAACAAAAATTAATTAAATGTTCATAAAATGAAAACTACCACGTCAAATTATGTTAAGTTTTATTGGGACCAAATGGCACCGCATCGAGCTCAAAAACAATCACGTAAATCGGATCATTTATCTCGGAGAAATCGGTGAAAAAAAAAACGATCGAGTTGAGAACCTCCTCCTGCACGCGTAGCATGATCACCGAAGAAAAGGTCTTTGTCGTGTCTCGGAAGAAAATAAATTAAGTGTTCATGCTACGCAGGCAGGTTTATTGAAAGAAATTTGAAAGATTGAGGTTCCTGTCTATATAATCTGTCACTTTGCCGATTCGTCTGTAGACAAAGGCCGTTTCTTCGGTGTTCAATGTGTTCATGCTTCGCATGCTGAAGTCGGTTAAAATGTAAGTGGAAACTCCGGGAGGGGACTCTCTAGAAGTACATACATAGACCTTATTGGTGAGGTTCTTCAGAAAGGTCAGGTGCGTAGTACTCTCAACCGGCTTGTGTGTATGAAAACATGTATGAATGTAAACGAAGCAAAATAAGTATGTAAGAGTCGTAGCAGATGGCGCTCTGTAGTTTCTGCCTGTCCCATAGGATAAAGGAGTGAGTTTATGTAAGTATGTATGTAGATAGATAGGTACAGTCTCAAACTGAAGGCTTAAATACTTATTCTCCTCAACAGAATTTCACCTTATTTTGGCCGTTAGTATGTCACCTTTCACAAATTGGAAAGTCGAGTCCGAAAGAGTTAATGATCCTTAAATTGATACCATTTAGTAACAAGTTCATCCTGCTGCTACGATCTTACAAAGGATGCAACATTATGACTTGTATTTCTTTGCACTCCTAACCGTCTGCCTAAGGCAACTTGTGATTATTTTAATACTAAATTTCTTCATTTTCAACCGACTTACAAAAAACGAGGAGGTTCTCAATTCGGCTGTATTTTTTTAAATGTAACTCTAAACTCCGTCATTCATCTTTACTTCCCATGTGGCCCTAATTGAATTTCATCGAAATTGGTTGAGTAGTTTGATTGTGCAGCTTTACGCAGCATGTAATGTACTAACAGTACGCCAACTATTCATCCTAAGCATAGTATTACAACAGCACACTGAACTTCCATTTGAGTTAGTTCCTGCCGACAAGAGGAGAAAGGACCTGGTCTGCGCAAATCCACAAACTAGACATGCGTTTGCTAACCGATTTTATGTATTTTTGGGACCATTTCTGTATATCAGAATAAACAAGGTACTAAACATACATAGTATAAGTTTTAGAAAATGTAGTAAGTACGGTGTTGTCAGAATATTTATCTTTGTTCAATTACACAGACACAGAACAACTTCTAGAAGTTTTGTCATGATAATTTGTGTATTTCCTTCTTAAGTTACTTATTTTTGTATATTTTTATAAATTAGTTTTAGGTATTAATGTTCCAATAGGTTTTTTCTCGTAGTTGTAAATAGTCTATTAGTTTCATCAGATTTACTTATAATTTATTTGTAGTCCTATGTTCGTTACTGAAATGTAAAGTGATGGCCTGAAACACAGGTTTGAATAAACCTAGTTCAGGTGGGTCGCTAATTAACGTATAATCTGATCCCTCTTCTTCCACTTGTAGTAGAAATATTTTAGCTGTAGTTTATAATTAGAACTAAGTATAAATTCTGTAGGATAAATTAAATACTATTGTTTGGCTAAATGTAAACTTTTTGTAAACAATGTTTTCTTGAATAAATTAATATTATTATTATTAATATCAACAAATGGAAAATATTAAATCATCTTGTATCTTTAATATACATATAAACCATACTAGAAAGACATTTGTAATTTTTAAAAAGTGTGTTTAATGTTGTCAATAATAAGTAATAAATTACGTTTAAAATTGAGGGAACATTTGACTGTAGTTTAATAATAATAATAAACAAGATTTTAATTTAATTAAGTTTTAAATATTTTAAAGTAGGCACTATACAAGTACTGACTTCAAGCTTTCAAATATGGAATATTGAATGGATTTCGAGGGGATTTCATTCGAGATATTAGTTTTTTTAACAAAAGGCATGCCGAGTTCATATCTGAATAGATTTATACTTCAATAAGTTTCAATTGAAGCAGACATTTTAGTAAGCGTGGCAAAGTTATTGAAACTCGACGTAATTATCTTTGCTGGAAACTTTGGAAGTATTGAGAAGACGGTGGCGGCTACTAGTATAGTACTCCTATAATAAGGTTTCTGCATCAGAATTTATATCCTCGAATGAAGTATCTAACAAATATTTCATTTTAAGAATATTAACTTAAACGTCCCCCACATAGGGTTCAGTTTGTGTTATAACTAAATGACCTTTAAAAAAATAACTACCTCTACTCCATTTACTTTAGATAGCTTTAGACAAAAGTTAAAATAGGTTATTTTATAATATGCACACTTTGCAACAAAAGTACCTACTTACAATAAGCATGTTACAATTCGGATAGACGCCTAATTAATTATACTTAATCTATTTTCACTCCAGCTGTTACACTTGTAACCATTTCAACAATTTATTTTAAGAAGCATTTTATAATAATAAATAAATATAAATAATAAATATTCCACAACTTTTTTTACACAACGCCATTTAGTCCCAAGTTAAGCTTGAGAGCTTGTGTTATGGGTACTAAACAGCTGATAAACATACTTATATATTCGCCATCTGCTAAGATTCTTATACTTATATATTTCTAAATACATACATATTATAGATAAATTACACCCAGACACAGAACAAATGATCATGCTCATCACACAAACATTTGTCCTGGGTGGGAATCGAACCCACAACCTCTGGCATAGCAGTCAGGGTCACTAACTACTATACCAACAGGCCAGTCAAAACACAATTTTATATAGTTATATTATTTTATTTTAGTTGAAAATTACAGTGTCAGTGGTAAAAACCTAAAAGAAGTAAGGATCAACAATACATGGAACGTTCTTCGTTTCACATTTATTCTTTATTTTTTTTTTATATTTTATTGTTATAACTTATCTTAAAAATAAAAAAATCTGCATTCCTGCTTATACTAGCCTCTTTTTCTCATTCTATTTATAAATTGAGTCATAAGCATTAGTCATTATAAAATCAACTTAATTTACATCCAAAGTAAATTTGATATTTGTTTAAGTGGAAACTATGAATTTGAATGTGGATAAAGTAGTTTTTGTAATGAAATAATGTAATAATGTAATCTTTTAATAACTAAACCAAAAAATTGTAATGAAGCTACCAATCACATTTACAGATAAATAATTATCATAGTTTACTTCATTAAAATATAGTTTATAATTATAACTCTATCTACTAGAACTGCAAATTGTTTATTTTTAAAAGGTTTATAATTATATTTGATAACTTTTAGTTGTTGGCCAAAATTCAATTTAGAATATTGAATGCCAATAAATATATTATACTGAAATATTATGATAATATGATTATCTCCACACGAAATTAATTATATTATACGCCTGTTTTTTTGTTGTTATTTTGCGATTTTTAGTGTTTAAATTAAAAAGTAAACGTTTTTTATTTTTTTTATTTTATTATCAGTAGTAGGTTAGATACTCTTCGAAAGTGCATACCGTTACAATTCTAGCAAGCCCAAACACGGGTAGGATATATTGTCTTATTATGGAGTTCCAGTGTAATAAATACCAAAACCGCTGTACGTTTTCCTCTAAAATTTGAAGAGTTCCCTCGATTTCGCCAAGATTCCATCATCATTTTTTGCTTCGTTTACGTCATACATACCTCATATAGGTACCCATATTTTGTGATCTCCACAACCCAGTCACTGGGTAACACGATACCCTTTGCTAGACTGGTTGTCAGACTTTCGAGGTTTAGACTGGGCGTAACAACTGTGATCTACAAATGACGGCCGAGAGCCGGCTTAACGTGCTTTCCGAGCCACGGAATATAATAAAATGAGTCTAAAACATGTAGTTGCGAGTACTACGCACCTGACCTTTCTGAAGGACAGCTATAATTATAAGAAAAATTGTGAAAAACAATCTGCACAGTGCTTATAACCGTTCTTTCTCCTCAGGTCTTCGGAAATGCTCAACAGTCCTCGCGCTGACAGACCGCGAGAAGTCCTCCGAGCCGATCAGAGCTCACAATAGACTACGTGCGCCCTCCGTCTGCTCCCGTTGTTCGTCGCTTCTGTCCCTCGCCGGCGCCAGTGGCTCCAGGTACGTCACGTTGACGCAGACCACACACATTACTCAGTGTCCTTCCGTAAATTGTCATTGCTGTCTCCAGATACGTCACATTGACACCAACTTCTCAGCACAGGGGCTAAGAGTTCACAGGTTGCAACAGACCACACGCATAATAGAGATGCGAAATGTAGCTCAGTGAAAAGAAAAGAGAGATACGGCTCTTTTGATCAAAAGAACTATATCACTCTTTTAGCTCTTTAGCTCACCGAATAACTCTTTTAACTCTTCGGCTCAATTGATTCACTTGCGAAGTTGCGAGCTACAGATCAAATCGAGCCGCGTCACTTTACGCAAGTCAAATGAGACAAATAGCTCAATGGCTCTTTCAAATCTTTGAAGTTCTTTATTTCATTTCACTTAGTTGCGACTAGGGCTTGCAATATCCGTTCGTTTTTACTATCCGGATAATACGGATTTTAAAAAATTGCTATCCGGATTATCCGGATATTTCGGATAATACGGATATTTTTTTGTTTTTATTATAAATTAAATTAATAAGCTTTTGTAACACGTTCTAATTAGTCTCTCAGGCAAAATGACAAGAAATATTAAACTATACCAATATTTCAAGTAACAATTACAAAATTGTTAACTTTTTAAAATTTTGCTTTAAAACACCGATATCGCACTATACAATCGAATGTACTTTTCTCATACTAACAATTCTAATTAAACATGAGATCTTACATTTATTACAAATCATAACATCGCAATCCAATCGACCTGTATAAAACATTACAATGTGAGTGCTTTTTGTATTTTTTTCTATTTTTTTTCTGTTATTACCGTGCTTGTTAGTAATCCTAAGATTTCTGTAACATACTTTGTTTCTACCTGTAATTGGCTATGCGTTGCTTATTTAGTTGTTAACCATCTATTACAGCTGTTGCGTACACTTGGATTGTGGAATGAGCTCCCTGCCGAGGTTTTCTCAGAGGGCTACAGTATGGGGTTCTTCAAAAGGGGAGTAGATAGGTTTTTAAAGGGTCGGCAACGCGCCCCTGGTGTTGAAAGAAAGAAAGAAGAAAGATAATAATATGTTTTTAAATGATGCTAATGTTTGATCTTGTCTCCCTGACACAGGCAAAGCATTCCATAACCGTATAGCCTCAACTGAGAACAATTTTCCGTAGAAATTAGTGGTATGCATGGGCCTAAAGATTCAAGTTTTTTGATGACCTCAGATATATCATGTGTGTCATGAAGAAACTTGAACATGTTTTGATTGATACGTTTTCAGTTGAAGAAGAGCAACCTTCTTTATATCGTGTATTGTCCGTAGAAGTTATGACTGTTTGATTTGGTTGTTGTGTGTTAAACGTGGATATAATTTTAATAATCGCTAGTCTCACAGATTCGTTGGAAGTTTTTTTGTTCTTAATAAAAATGTGAGAGGTTTTGTAAATGCCACTATAGCGATTGATTTTAAAACTCTGGTCCAGTCTTCTTTTACCGTGCGTGCCGTAAAATACAACACAATCTTGAAAATGCGTGCAGTATGGATGTGTGTCATTTGTTTGATTTAATAAATGAATTGATTGATTGATAAAGTTGGCCAGTGGTCATTAATTTTAATAATAATGTTTGTTAAAAGGAAACTCAGGCATAATATTTGTACAAAGCTAAGTTAGGTCGGTCTAATTGGTGTGGAGTGTCCATCTGTAGCCAAGCAGAGCTAAGCAAAGCCTGTATTTTGGCTATGTATATAGAATGTTGGAATTAATTATAATCTCTGCCACTAAATTGACTCAATATTATGATGTGTATGACAGCATGTATGAATGTAAACGAAGCGAAAGAATTATGTCAGAATCGTAGCACATGGCACTCTGTACTTTCTCATGTCAACCTACCCTCATGAAAAAAGGCGAGCGTTTATGTATTTATGTATGATTTGGGAAGTAAAAAAACAAAAGCGAGAGTGATTAACTATATTGAAATAATAAATAACGTAATAACAGTAATGCTCATTACAGATGACAGCTTTTTATTTAATATTTCAAAGTGAAATAGAACTATCCGTAATATCCGATAAAACCGGATTGTCATGCAAGTAAAATCCGGATTTTAAAATCGGCGGATATCCGGATAATACGGATATCCGGATATCCGGATTGCAAGCCCTAGTTGCGACTGTTGCGAGCCATAAATAAAATTAGATTCTTTGGGTTGTTTTGTTCTTATTACAAATAAATAAAATTATGAAAGCCAATATGCAATAAAGCAGTTTTCTAAAACAATGACGATAAGAGTTATTTTAGAATGACGTATTGAGCCGAAGAGTCAGTCAGTGAACGACATGCGAAATCGTTCTCCTGTTCGTCGGGGAAGTTCGGGCCCCGTTCGGGCATTGTCGGATGTCGCTAATGTCGGCGTTTCGTATCACCCGTTGTAACTCGCAAAGCCACAGAGTGATGAGTAGTATAGAGTAGCTCAGAGACAAGTCAAAGAGCCATTGAGCTAAATGAACTACTGAGCTTTTCCGTGAACGACTGAGCTACTGAGAGCTAGATTAAAATTAAAGAGCTAGTTCAATTTTATCTCTCATTCGCGAGCTACCCATCTCTAACGCATAATCAGTTTCCTTCCGTTAATCGTAATTGCTGTCTCTTGCCGCTTGCACAAAATACGTCACATTGACACCAACTTCTCAGCACAGGGGCTAAAAGTCCAAAGAAATCTGGGCTCACAAGTTACAACAGACCACGTCCTTCCGTAAACTGTAATTGCTGTCTTCCGCCGGTTGCTCCAGATACGTCACATTGACACCAGAATCTTGTTCACACAGGCTAAGAGACCTTAGATATTTTAGCTCACAACAGACTGCACGCATTCTCAGTCTAATCCCCTTATTCATCATTGCTGTATAAACCCATGGGCGGCATTAAAATTCTGACACGGTTAGTCACTAACCCCAAGGCTCCCAAGTACGGTACATTGTCAGCAGTTCCTCATTACAAGTGCTACGTGTCCCTAGAGCAAAAGGCTCGTAACTGCTCTCTTTCTCTCACTCTCTCGCCGGAACTAGTAGCTCTTGGTACGCCCTGTTAGCGCCAGATCATTGGTACAAATTGAATAGTAGGGTCCGTTACGTCATCCGGCATCACATTAGTTTGCAGCATCCAGCCAAAAACTGAACGCATCCCCTCGTGTTACGCGCACCTGTAAGTTATCTGTCAAATAACTTCATTGGTTTTTATGTCACCTAATGGCATCATCTTTTTCCTATATTTTTTAATATTTTGTATTGTATTCTGAAAATACTGTTCCAAATAGCATAAAAATGGGAAATACATGAGGTTCTTCTTAGGGATCAGACCAACAACAGAACAGACTGAACTTCTAGCGTTCCTCTATTCCATAATGGCATAAAATGGTGTCTTCAATCTTATTCATACGTATAACCTACATACATGCAGCTTTATATTTTTTTAACTTTTAGTATTCAGCTCTACTACCAGCTCTTTACCCTTCCCTTCCATCCCTTCTTCTATAAGGGAACTGCTAAAGCCCCCATTGCGGGCTCAGTAATGACGTCACGATCGCGTATTTCTTAGGGTTTCGTAGTCAACAAGGAAGTTTATGGAACCCTTATACATAGTGTTACCATGTCCGTTAAGTATGTCTGTCCGCAGCTTAGCTCTGAGACATATTTATTTTTAGAACAGGTCAGTTTTGTTTTGCCATTTTAATTTAATATTTGTGTTCAGGTATTCCCTGGATGGCGCTGGTGGAGGGTTCGTCCCGGCTGCCCCCATCAACTGCAAGCTGTGCTTGGAGGATGCTACTGCTGACAAAGTTACACTCATCTCCGGCTGCGGGTGCTCCTTCTGTACCAAGGTTAGTAATGATAAACTAGCCGGTGCGCGCGGGTTTATTCGTTTACTTTCGGAACTACTTAAGTATCTAGAAAAGAAGTATCACATACCGTAATCCAGGTCTATCTGTTCAGCCGTTTGAAGCGTATTAGAGTAACAAACAACCAAACTTTTATTTAATACTCCTAAAGTCCTCATTTTGCCAAACGGTGTCCACTCCTGAACATAGAACCATTCCACAACGGTCAGTCCTCCGATGCCCTCATCCATCTTCTTCCTGTAATCTTCACCAAATCTCGACAAAATGGACCTTCGCCATTTACTAGTGTTTTAGCTTGGAAGAAGAATTGGCGGAACAAACTCCCCAGCAACACGATTGTCTGATAAGTCAGAAGAACTTGAATTTATTTAAGCATAATTATAAATCAAACAAATTAGCAATCATAACGTGAGCGACCACGTCTTTCAGCCCTACGTCATCTCTGGTAACACATCTGCCGCGCTAACGCAGTAAGGGCGATTTTTGGAAAATTGAGTTACTCATAGATTCGGATTTGTCGTAATGAGCTATGTGTAGTTATTTAATCCTTATCTTGATAGGATAGCTATCAAAATAAGGATAGCTATCTGTAACTATGAGTAACTCAAGTTTCCAAAAACCGTCCTTACTGCGTTTTTAATTAGTGTGGCAGACATACTTGTTGAAAACTTTTACGTTTATTCGCTGCCATATTTCGGATTATTTTATTACTTGGATTAGATTTGAAATTTAAATTGCATATTTCACAACCAGCCACGGTTGCTTGACCCTATAATATTTTTGTAACAATAAGCATTGCCTTGAGATGTGATGTAAAAAAGGAAATATTATTGTAATTAATTAAAATTGAATTATTCATGCTTCTTACAATAATGAGCCACACTTGTTTATTAGAATAATTCATGAATTATTTAAATATAAATAAAAGTAAAAATTGTGCTTTGTTTAAAACTCTTGGCTTTATACATATACGTAGGTAGGTAGGGGAGTATGTATACTGTAACCACTTGTTTCCTTTAGAGAAAAAACAGTTTAAGAAACAGCACCCCAAAAACGCCCACTCTTGTAATGGTTTTGCTGAAAATAAGTCGTGCAACAAACGCAAGCAACAAAAATCTTACTGAAAAGATAAAAAAAACTTGCAATCTGTACAATTTACAAAAAAAAATATTCGTATTATATTAAGTACGGTGTTTCCCTATTCAAAGTTAATAAATGATGTGTCTGCTGCTAGCACACTCCGATGTAGGTACAGACGCCAGCACATCAACCTTCCCAAATGTGTCAAATTTCTTTGAAAGGTTTTCAACTTTATTCTAAACACAATAAGGTTCATGTTCAATTGGGAAAATTTGACATATTGGGGTAACTTGATGCCTCTGTACACAGGGCTACCCTTGAAGCTGGTCTCGCAATGTGAGACCAGCGCGCGCGTGTGTGTGTGTGTGTGTGTGTGTGTGTGTGTGTGTGTGTGTGTGTGTGTGTGTGTGTGTGTGTGTGTGTGTGTTTGTGTGTGTTTGTGTGTGTGTGTGTGTGTTTGTGTGTGTGTGTGTGTGTGTGTGTGTGTGTGTGTGTGTGTGTGATAACCTTACAATGCGAGGTCAGAGTAAACTGGAAATGTACAGCTTGATGTGTGGCCGTATGTAGATCTATACCAAAAAGAAAAGTCACACATAGTAAATAGGCTTTAAGGCAATTTCTAATGGAGATACCCAATTACATAGCAAAAAAAACATATGTTTACAAGGGAAATTATCATGTTCTACATAATGTCAGGTGTGAACCGATGTCAATAACCTGTCTAGGAGTAGATAGAATAACCTAGAACAGGGTGAATGTTAGAAATTAGAATAATTTAAGCCATCAACTAGGTTGTTTGTTTTTCACAGCTTCACACATGCACCGTTATTACATATTTATTTGAATACAACTTTTGCCAGCCGCTTCGGTCGCGCTAATAAAGTATTTTGTCAATTTCTTCGGTTTGTTCGGACGCCAGCACATCAAGCTGAACCTCAACCTTATTTTGTATGTAATTAAGTTGATAAACCATCAAATAAATTTGGCACTTAGGGGTAGCTTGAGGTCCTGTACACATACACACCTTGCAACAATACAGGCTGTTGTATATTGACTTTTATTTCACGTGACAAGTTTTCACAGGGTGTTATTATACCCTTAAATAAGAACAGGTTTCATTATGGGACCAACTAGGAAAGCTCAAAAAAAAAACATCATTTTGGTACATGTGTGGAAAACCTGTATAAAAATGTCGTGATAAAGAAAAACCACTGTATAATTCAATTATTACTTTAACGGCACCTTTTGCCATTTAATTTACCATACTAACATTACTTTTGTTTACTTCGGGAACAGTTCTTTTAATCGGTATGAAAGGTATCCTATGTCCATTTCTATATACTTGACAACGTAGGTAAATAATGCAAAATTTGAGGATAATCGGTTCAGTAGTTTAGGCGTTAAATAACAAACAAACTGACTTTCGCATTGATAATATTATAGTAGCTGCCACCAATTTCCCTGACAGTACCTACACGACAGTGTTAAAGGTAAACAACATTTCACTTCGAATAATTATAATTATTTGAGTTGCTCTCGGCCCAAAATCTTTAGCCGTGAGTGAGAGATGGAAAACGAAGCAGTGAAGTGAAGTGAAGTGAAGTGTAAAACGGTTCTAAGATGACTTAGTAGACATGATAAGTGCACGTAGTATCACTTGTACTGTGTCAATTTACATAAGTGTGTGAGAACGGTAACGTTTAGTTAGTCAGTGCACTAGCACTCAATTGCTGCCGTCGACAGAACAATTTTGTTTTGTGGTATCAAGCTCTACTGCTTAACATGTGATCGAGTTCGATCCCAGGGTTGGGCAAAACATCACTGAGTTTTTAACCCGTGACAAACGTTACAGCTCGGAGCCTGGATTCGTGCTCGATTGATGGCAATAGGCTCGCCCCCTACCATTTTAACAACTAGCAAATGTAGGTGCACCTACTAAAGGTTCTCCTCTATCTAACTTTTAGGGAATTACAGGCCTGCCTGCGTAGCATGAACACCGAAGAAACGGTCTTTGTCGTATCTCGGAAGAAAAGAAATTAAGTGTTCATGCTACGCAGGCAAATGTATTGAAAGAAATTTGACAGATTGAGGTTCCTGTCTTTATAATCTGTCACTTTCCCGATTCGTCTATAGACAAAGGCCGTTTCTTCGGTGTTCAATGTGTTTATGCTACGCAGGCTGATGTTATGATAATGAGGATCAGCTTCCAGTTGAATTGAATGCAGCTAAATACCAGTGTTTTACATGGTGCTACTGCCTGTCTGACCTCTGAAATGGTTGTCTGACTTTCAGGGCTCTGACTACGCGTACTCAAAACTCTGACGATTCAAATATCCTACTAATATTATAAACGCGAAAGTTTGTGAGGATGTTTGTTACTCTTTGACGTAAAAACTACTGAATGGATTTTAATAAAATTTGGTATGGAGTTAGCCGAGACCCTGGATTAACACATAGGCTACTTTTTATCCCTGTATTCCCACGGGAACGGGACTTACGCGGGTGGAACCGCGGGACGTCTGCTAGTCTACAATATTTGGTCTGGTTTTAACAAAATGACATTGAAAGAAAGTCATTCACACTTTAACCGTACCGGTAATAGAACCAACAACCCCTTGGTTCACAAAACATTCAACTGAACTGATATTCGATCTAAAAATCTGTTCTTATTTGACACAGAGGCTTTTGACCTTCAGAAAGTACAATAAACCACAAACAGCTATGGGGTTTCTATCTATTCTTAGCCAAGCCCATTCAGGCAGTCTTATCATTCAGACTAATCACATTTCGTCGCCGGTTGTTATCTCTATCTGTTTTTAAATCCTACGGGCACTGACCCCAAGATGCCATACCTCCTAATTACGAAGCTATTTATATACAAGTGTCTCGAAAACAGATTTGGATTTACGAGTGAAACCGGATTTCGATTCTAAGTATATTTTTGGCGTGGAAAGGATATTGCTTGGTTTTACGGTTCTGTTGTTTGTTGTTCGGTACTAAAGGTTACGGACAGGACCTTATTGGTAAGGTCGTATCAAATTACACGCGCGAGTCAGATGCGTTTTGTAGTTCTTTGCTCTTCAGTAAGACAAAAAACAATGTAGGTACTCCTTATATAATATTATTAACTGTAATTATGGCCAAACTATTGAATTATTTCTTATTAAAGAAATGTAAGATACTATAATACCACAGTCTAAAAACATACAGTCGTCCGACGAAGCTGTCTAGACAGGGCAATCGTGCGGGGTGTGAGGGGCGAGACGCGGGAAAGCCGCTCCCGCACTGCGAACAAACCGATGTTCGTAGTGCGGGAGGTATTATTCAAGTCTAACGCGTGTATAAGTTGTCGGCATTTTTCCAGAGATCAAAGGCGTCGTCCTACTGTATTAATATTTATACTGTGATAATACTGACTAGTAATTAGTGACCGATACTTAAACACATGATTGTATTCATGATTAAAACTATAATAATATACAAAATATATTAAAACTATAACTATAATAATAATAATAACTTATAACACAATAAAATAACAAAAACTCTGTTTTATATTACCGCGCGCGCGCCTGTGATCGATCACAGTAGGCACGAATCGGCACGATCTTTTAGCTGTTAGTCTGACCTCGGGAAGAGCAAAATCTACTAGTAGTAGCGTCACACGCTCCCCCGCCACCCCCACCGCTCCCGTTGTGCAGTACTGACGTAATTGAATTAATTGAAAGTTAATGAATATCAAAAAGAGTTTCTTTGGGAAAGTTATTCGTATTCATGAGTACAATCACGTGTTTAATTATCGGTCACTAATTACCAGTCACCCTAGACAGGACATGCGAAAAAATGTCATCGAAAAACTGTCATCACATGTTTCAGTAACGCCATCTAGAATAATATACTTATATTGGAGCGGCAGCGGAAGGTACTAAATTAAAGTCATAGACTTTCGGACACAAGTATCGTTTATAGTAAGTATTGAATGAATTTTCCCCCCATTTTCCTTGGTTATGGCATCACGCGTGAACGGCACGACCAATGTTTTCGCAAATTCTTTTTTTGTTGTCAAGTGTTTGTTATGGTCAGGAGACGGTTCTAATGAAAGAAAAAAATAGGAAGTAGAGTATTTTTCAGGTTATTTTTAATATTTTTATTTCGTAAAACATTTTATTTTAAGCCACTATTTTAAGCTTTTTTTTCTAAGTAACAGTTTTTTTTAGTTATATTTTAATGTATTATTCGTGATGACGTCATGTCGTAGACTGAAAAGCTTTAAGTCTTTGCCACGTTTTCAGTACATAGGTACAAAAGACACTAATAGATAACTTCAAACTTGACATTGTCAACAATGGATACTTAACAGATACAATTTTTAGAGTAACAACAGTTTTTTTTTATTTATCTCGAAAAACACGAATGAAGTAGTCTGTTCAGGCTACATTATGACGTCATTTAGAGGTCAAATAAAAGTCAAATGGTTACATGTATTATTGTGAAAATAAACACAATCTTGTGATATTTAATAGAGACACAATATTGTATAGAGAGCTAAATATAGAAAAATAAGGCTTAAGACCCTAACATCTCCAAATGGTTTTGGAATCAGCGTTATAGGTTAATTTTTACTTTACATATCGAATTCAACATCAGCGCTATCTTTGATGACATGATAGATGACAAATGTCTTCCCCGTCAATTTTCAGGTGACAATTTGACATTTGAAAAAGTCTTAAGTTAAAACTAAGAAGGTAACACTACATAAATCAAATATATTTTTTATCTTTTCCTTTCTATTCATTATGTAGCATTGAACTTGAAAATCGCGTGCCAATTTGTAGCGAATTCGTTCCTTTTAGATCTGGTCTAAGCCTCCGCTATCCGTTCGTCTACCTGTCAGCTGTAGATATCTCATCAACCTCACCTAGTAGGAAAACACTTGAAATTAGTACTTACAAGACAGACAGAGGCATATCATGTGTAACAACTGACATGTAATGTAATCGTGCTAATTACGATGACAGTTCGACATGGTACCAACCTCACACAAGCCATTTCAATATAAGCGCGCGCTTCCTCGTTTTCTTGTAACACATTTCCGTCCCTTTTCATGAAACCAGGGGGTCGAGTCTGCTATTATTGCAATCGTGTCTCAGTGACCGGTCAATGATCGATTTTTGACGTATAACGTCAAATTTAAGACACATTTCCCATACAAAAACTGTCAAAGTTGTCAAATATTCGATCAATGACCGGTCATTGAGACACGATTGCAATAGCGGACTCGAGCCCCAGCAATAGAGGAAAGACCTAACATATCGAAAACAATAACAAACAAACATTTTGTCTCTTATCTAGTAAATTTCTTACAAATATAAGTCACTACGACTTATATTATATGTATACTATTATTTGTCATCTGCACACCGCACAATTTCAGGAATAGGTATTTTTATTTCAATGTTAACCGACTTCCTTACCACCATTCATGTTGCGGTCTGCTAAATTATGTTTTTACAGTTATTTAAAACAATAACTCAGCACCATAGTCATCGTTGTTGTTCTGTTTTGTTTCACTTTTTGCAAATAGATGGTTCACAAGACTACAATATCTAATGACTTCCCGCAACTGTGACTTCTGTGTTTTTCTAAGTACTATGTTTTCTTAAGTACATTTTGTCCTTGTTGGAATTTTAATGAGAATTCTATTGTTAATAATAACATAACATAACGCCTGTTATCCTCGTTGGGCTAGGCAAAGACTCCAGGCTGATACTGAGAAATTTCCGATCCGGAAAATCAAAATCGAAAATGTGGTTGAAGTCCTGCAAGTCAATACTCAATACTTTGTTTTTCTCAGTACTACTCTAAAGGATTTAGAGAGAGAGAGGGAGAGAAAGACAGACAGAGAAACATAAATTTATGCCATAGAAGTTTCAACGAAGGGAGGATTAAGACTGGGAGTCTTAATCCTCCCTCTGCCCCTCCCTCCCTCTCCCCTCCTTCTTTCCACCCTCCCCCTCTCACTTATAATAATAATAATAAAGCCTTTTTTATTGTTTCCACATCCAGATAATTTTACATGCTAATTTTAATTGTAATTGTATGTTAGTTTGGTTAGTACTTATTTACTTAATGGTCTATTGTTTAGTTATTAATTATTTTAATTTTCCTGGGATGTGGATCCCATTTCTTGGGTAAAGGCCTCCTCTTTCTCCTTCCAGAGGACTCTGTCCTTGCCTAGGGCAATCCAGTCCTGCCCAGCTTTCACTTACCTCCTCTCCATCTCCCCTCCCTCTTTCCCTCACCCTCCCCACCCTCTTCTCCTCCCACTCCATCTCCCTCTACTGCCCTCCCTACCCTATCCCTCCCCTCCCCTTTCCTGGGATTAGGTCCTTCGAGGAATAGCGTGATGTTGTTATGTTAATTTTTAGTACGATCTAGACTGATCGGTAGGGTGTTTGACAGAATATGAACATCAAAATATGATTAGTCCATCAGTTGATTATTTATTATAAAAAAATAATACAAAAGTCATTATTCATTTTTAAGAAAAAAAAATAGACATTATTTTTTTTTCTTTTTCATATTGATAAAAAACTGCTTAGATTAAGCGCATTAAAGTTGGGGAGAGGGGGCTTGTGACGTCATTATCTAGTATAAACTGTACTGGCTAACGACGTCATGCGAAATTTTGATTCGATGTATCGCCGTTTTTTTTTGGTTACTTACGTGAAAAAAGAAAAAATAATAATGTCGAATATTTTCTTGTAATCTAGATGAGGGACTCAAATTGAAACTAAAATTTTCGTCAAGTAGACCATTGTGTTAAGCAGATTGACACACTAGTTGTTAGAAATACTTTCAGTAACCGAAGTGAGTACAGACAAAGAAACGACACGACGGATGAATTATTGTTTGAAAGACAGTATTGCAAGAATTTTTTTGGACTGCCTCGTAGGTCTAGTTGTCGCAAGCGCCACTGCTAAGCACGAAGTCCCGGGCTCGATCTCTAGGTCGGACAATACGTTATTATTGACTTTTCCATGCGGAATTTCTCAGTAGGCGCCCGGAGCCTGCCCTACCAATGACCACAAGCTCCCCCTATTACATGCGACATGAACATAACTGGCGAAAAGTGTGTGTACCTACCACAGGTACTCGTCTGCCTAAACCTTTGGGGAATGCAGGCGTGATGTTATCTTATGTTGTTGTTTTTTTTTCTTTTTATTGTGATGACGGCAAACATACAGGGTGTAAGGGACAGCCCTCCTCAGACTGATGAGGTGAATTCAGTATCTATATTATACTAAGATGACCGGTACAAGAAATTATTTCAGGAACGTTATCGAAATCCAATAAACTTGATTTGTTTTATTACCTGATACGCAATGTATTTTAACCGTGGCAAAAGACACGCAGCGAGCCTTAGGGCGCCCGCCCCGTCAAGTCGTTCGTTAGAGTATTTCAACATCCATTGTTGGTTTTTTTTATTTTAGCCGTATTATTAACTGAAATGGAGTGCTATTTTCAGAGAATGTTATTATACATTGAAATGAAACTGAAAAACCTGAAAAAAAAACAATAAAAAAAAAATCCTGAGAAAAATTTCGGTGGATTATTATTCGAAATCAGGAGCTAAATGCACCCTATCAGTTTGAGGAGGGCTGTCCCTTACACACTGTATATTATGGAATGGTATGGAAGAATTAAATAAATAGGGATAAAGGCAAAGTCAAAGTCAAATCATTTATTTCAATTAGGCCTGAAAACAGGCACTTTTGAACGTTATACTTACAAATAAATTAAATTAATATAATTCTAGTTGCACATTCCAAAAGGTAGTTTTGTATGGAGAAGAATGTGCAAGAAACTCCATACTTACTCTTTTAAAATAGATTTTACAATATTTGTATACATAATCAGATTGTATGTGAGGACGATGTACCATGAGAAAAAAAAAACAGCTATCCTGAGATAGGTGATATAAAATAAGCAACGCGGCTGGTAATTGTATGAGCGTATTGAAAGATACATGGTGCTCACATATTTACATAATATTTAATCCAAAGTTGATAATTTAAAAAAAGTAATAATCATGAAGTTAATACTTAAAATAAAAATAAAAATGAAATAAAAAATCAAATTACAATGTGTGATGCAGAGAAAAAGCAAACATTTCTGTCCAGACATTAAGCTGTCCTATGGAGCAGGACCAGCATGTTTCCAAGCATTTTTATCTTCAATATAATCCATTAATGTATAATAAGCCTGTTTGCAAAGTGTTTTTTTAACATAAGTTAGTTAAGGTAGGCGAGAGGATGATTATAGTTCACACGCTACTTAAATTTATTTAGCGTGTTGCAGCTATTTCACACGTTTGTCAAAATAGTACGCGATGAGATTTGAAATTACGTATAATTTAAATTGATAGTCTGTTTGCTAAGCACATTGTGTAGTCAATTCATGGTTTAAGTATTGCCTTGAAATGATTAGATGTTCCATGTTTTGTTTAACATATCTAGTGTTAATTTTTTTCCACTTGTAATAGGTTTTTATGGTTAAAATTAGCAGTGTTAGTAGGTTGTACCTATAGTGGGTATGCTTTATCTATTTGTGTGGTTAGCACCTACCCTGTAGACAGTTTTTATATCGCCCTTTGGACCTCTGACGTGGCTTATCATGGCGACAAGAAACATCTCTCAGGCATGCCTAGGGTTAACAGGTCGCCAAACCTAATAGCCGGACAGACCAGCCAATTTGGCCGGACATTTGGGTAAAAAGGAGGAGCTTGTGGCTAAATTATAACAGCCGCATGGGTCGATCGAAGGTTAAGCTACGCTTGACGAGGTCGGTCCGTGGATGGGTGACCATTTATTACATACCAAGACTCCTCCGTGCCTCGGAAAGCACGTTAAGCCGTTGGTCCCGGCTGTCATTTGTAGATCTTTGACAGTCGTTACTTGTAGTCAGAAGCCCGAAAGTCTGACAACCAGTTTAACCAAGGGGTATCATGTTACCCAGTTACTGGGTTGTGGAGGTCAGACAGGCAGTCGCTCCAGGTAAAACACTGGTATTCAGCTGCATCCGGTTAAACTGGAAGCCGACCCCAACATAGTTGGGAAAAGGCTAGGCAGATGATTTGGGTAAAAAGGCCGGAAACCCTACATTATTGAGAATTTTGCATCTTAGTATTAAACCTTTTAACCGCATGTGTCGGATATATGCGACACATATTTCCGTGTCCTACCGCTCTTGTCGTATTTCTGCAACAGAGAACATGCATGATTTTTTCGTTTTATTTTCAAAATACTGACTGTGTGGTACAACTAAAACCATTATCGAATTGAGATATTATTTATGTAACAAAAACTAAAAATCGATACAATTGTTTCTCCTTATTTACTGTAGGTATTATTTGATTTGTACTTTGTAGCAATTTTGGCCCGGCGCTAGGAGCACGGCAACTGATATCTAACCAAGCGCTTAAAAGGTTAAGACACGACAGCAAAAAAATGCAATAAGAATCAAATTAAAAAACCTTGATTTTTATTAATCACCATTCATTACCGTCATTAACACCATGAAAAAAATTTACGTTTTCTTAAAAAGCCGGTCATTGTTTGTTTTGGCCCGACACGTTTTCAAAAATCCTAATTAGGCATGCCTGGCGATGTTTGCCTTATGATGTTTTCCATCACCGTTTTTGGAGCAAGTGATCAAAGTTCGAGGTGAGTGAATTGGGTTCGAACTCGGAGACTTATGACTTCATAGTCCAGTAACACCACTAGGCTTTTATATCACTGTATAGTCGGCTATTTTTACACCACACTACTACTTATTCTATCTACATCTAATTGGTCATTAAAATTCCTACTCTATTATCTATTACGTACAGCCGCCATAAGCCAAGAACATCGTACTTTTTATATTTTTACTAAAAATAAAATTATTATGTGTTGGTAAGTTATTCCTTGCACGAACGTTTCTTTTAAAATAATAAACCAAGCAGATGACCTTAATAACACAAAGTAATTAATATGTAATAACATAAGTTGATCAGTAACCTTCCGGCAAGGCATCCTCGTCAGACATCTTCGTCAGAAGTCGTGCTCTGACTACATAAAAAACACAATAAAGAATTTTCTATGCATTAAATTACTATTGGAATGTACTGAGGACAGCACATTAAGCAACCCCAATGTGTCAAACTTATTTGATATTTTTTTTCAAATTAAAAAAAAAAAATATTTCAACTTTATAACAAACTAGCAGACGTCCCGCGGTTATACCCGCGTAGGTCCCGTTCCCGTGGGAATACAGGGATAAAAAGTAGCCTATGTGTTAATCCAGGGTGTCAGCTAACTCCATACAAAATTTTATTTTAATCCATTCAGTAGTTTTTACGCGAAAGAGTAACAAACATCCATCCATCCATCCATCCTCACAAACTTTCGCGTTTATAATATTAGTAGGAAGTAGGATAGTAGGTTATTAGTAGGATGGAATAAGGTACACGTTCAATATGGAAAACTTAGTTTGGGGTAGCTTCATGTGCTGGAGTCTGTACTTACTCAAAACTGCTATTAATAAAAAAAACACAGGCAAAAATGCCTCTCATGTTCGAGGTTGTAAAATAAAATCCAGGCAAAGTAATTTTTTCAATTCATGTGTATTTTCTAAGTTTATCTTAGAAATTACTGACATCGGTAAAGGAAAACATCGTAGATTTAATGTTAACTAGCATTTCGCTCGCGACTTCGTCTGCGTTGAAGAAAGTAGAAAAAATTAATGAAAAGAAAATACATACACGTGTGTGTGCATTTCATAATTTAACGTCTCGTCCACCCCCCTCTTAGTTTTGAAAATAAAATAGCCTATAAATTACATTCAGAAAGCACGTGACTTTCTATTGGGGAAATAATTTTCAAAATCTGTTCAGTTTTCCCAGAGATTTCCCTACAACCCTACCTCTTTATAATATAGATTAGTAGGTATAGATAATTGTAAGTCTGTAATCGCCAATCCGCCTATAATAAGCGAGGTGCACTACTCGTACATTCTCTGCATGAGAAGACGCTTTTACCCCGCATTGGAACAATAAGAGGCGGGTATTATTATTACATTAGTATCGGAATGTATTCGAAATGACTAAGTATTAAGAGAAAACAGCAAAATCGATTGACGATATCTGAACGTGAAACTCAGATGGCTCCTAAAATAGCTACTGTATATTTTCGTACCTGGAGAAACAAAATTGGCACAATAAACACCTCCGCGCCGTTCTTAGATTCTTTAGTACTTTCTAAGTTAATTTTAGACAGTCGGTGAGGGAAAAAATCGCGAAATCGCCAATCGGCAGCAAGCGTAGTGATCAATGCTCGTGCCTTCTCTGGATGAGAAGAGGCCTTTGCTCTGCTGTGGTACAGTAACAGTTCCTTCACTCGTAAATTGCGGCCATTAACACTGGGCAACCACTGCTTAGTCGATTATCACACAGCCACGCATGTTTTTTGCGTGTCTTTGATCTGAATGAACGCGCGCGGATGCATTTTCTGTGTGTTGAACTTTACGCGTTTTCTATACAAACGGAGATACTTACAAGCAACGTTATAACACGCATTGCGTGGCAGTGTGTTAGTCGCCTTAATGTTACATACAAAGGATAAAACTTAGGCTGTCCCCAGCCATTCTTCAATTTCCTTATTCTTCAAAAACGCACGGTAAATGTAATCCACTCAACAACGACCGTGAATAATTGAAGGCGGCTTCTCGAGTGAATATTGTATGGGCTAGACGAGGTACGGTCTCAGAGCTCGTCGGCTATACGGATGCTGTTTCCTTATAAACGGAGCCTGTAGGTGCCGGTTTCTTGTTTACCTATCTAATAATTTTACACTGTTGTTTGTAAATGTTTTGCTGCATCGCTGCTGTGGCGCTTGTGGCAATCTGTGACGGTCAATTCCTGTAGGCTGTAACTGTATACATTCAAAACCTGGTCGCGAATTCGCGATCCCATCTCAGCGACAATCAATGCTTAAATTGAAGAGAAAATAAACGTTTCTCAGATAAATTGATCTGACCTGCCGTTATGTGCACACTCCGATCAGACTGGATGCCAAACTAAACTTGGTTGGTAAAAAGTCGAATCTCTACTTCACACGCAAGCGTCAGCCTCGTCTGACGCTGACCCACAATTACAAAAATTTGCATAATGTAATCGCATCAATCTTGTAAATCTTTAACTTGCACTCTACCTTTCAATGAATTTGCCAATGTGTAGGGACTACTAAATCTTCCTTCTGCCATCAAGTAGAATAAAAACTAAAAGTAAGAAAGAAAGAAGAAAGAAAGGTAAAGGGAATGTACAGACGCCAGCACATCAAGTTACCCCAATGTGTCAAATTGAATTGAATATAAACCTTATTTTGTTTGACATTAAGTTGAAAAACGATCAAAGATATTTGACACATTGGGGTAACTTGACGTGCTGGCGTCTGTTCTTTGACCGGTAAAGTTACCACCCCAGCACGCATAGCATGAACACCCTAGAAACGAATTTCGTCTACAGAAGAATCGTTGAATTGTTGAAACGTTTCTTTTATTTTGAACACGACAATGTCAAGAATCATGAAGAGAAGAAATGTGTAGATTCTTCAGTCGACAATAGTCTACAATATCGAGCATTATTTCTTCTACAATCGGCAAAAATCTACTATCAGGCAACAGAAACATCTACATCCTCACTCACTCACTACACAAAACCACACTCCACACTACACAAAACCACACTCCGCACTTTCCTTCACCTCCACACAATACTAACCTGCATACTAACACTATACAGGGTGTAACGGAAAGGGTATATACATCCGAAGGGCACGGGTTCTCTTGGTGATAAGAAACCACATGGCAACGTTTTTATACATATACATACATAATTGTAAAGTTGAGCCTGCCCGCGCCGTCGTGCCTTCGTCGGTTAGGCAGAGCCCGATAGGTCTGTATTAGGCGCGCAGAACCCGAGATAGATATACTTGAACCTTGCCGGACAGGATTATGACCCTCATAGTGCGGTGACACGTTTGTTATGATTTTGCATTTAATAAACTGTCGATATTAAATAATATCGTGAAGTTTCAAAGTTATTAGTTGGGAGCTGAAATTTTGAGGAAAGACTCGTTATTAAATACTCTATTCACCCTGTTTGTATGTATATACCCTTTCCGTTACACCCTGTATAGCTTTAGAATCATTTTAATAATTATTGTTAACTGACTCGCGACCACTGTCTGATTTGGAATATGATGTAACCTAAAGGGTGTCCTGAAATACAGGCCCCAAGCCTAGTTTAGGCACCATACATACATACATAAACTCACGCCTTTTTCCCATGGGGGTAGGCAGAAACTACAGAGCGCCATATGCTACGATTCTTACATACCTACTTCTTTTGCTTTGTTTACATTCATACATGTTGTCATACACACACGCCGGTTGCGAGTACTACGCACCTGACCTTTCTGAAGAACCTCACCAATAAGGTCTATGTGTGTCCTTCTAGGGCATCCCCTCCCGGCGTTCCCACTTACATCTGCCTTGTAAATACCTTTCGTTAGTCGCCTTTCATCCATCCTTTCAACGTGACCAAACCATCTAAGCATACTCTTTTCAAATTTTCTTTTACTTTTTTCTTTCTTTTCTTTTGGCACCAGTCTCCCGCAATAAACTTACTCTGTCCACCTGATCCCTAAAATATGTACTAAATGTGTATTGTGGCGAGAAAATAAATAAATAATTATTATTAATATTATCTGTCACTTGTCGATTTTTCCCGTGCTGTAACCCTTTACCAGTTTTGTGTTAATGGATGGTAACATCGGACGTATTATAAAAACATGCTGTGCCATGAATACAGGGCTTTAGACTTAGGTACACATCTCAAAGACAAGTATGTACATATTATGTGCCCTGGAAAAGCCTCCTTACCCCGTAAGGTGAGGTACAGTATGGCACAGATATACGGGTCGGACACATCTCTCCTGCATCTTTTATCCCCAGAACTAGGTCAGGCCGTTCAGGGCCGTGCTCCTGGTATGTGGCCTAGATTACTTTAGCTAGCTTCTGTTTTACCTTTTTTTGTGATACATCTACCGGTGACCGTATAAATGAGAAGTTTACAAAGTACCGATTTCTTTGAAAATCTTGAAATTCACCGCTATAAAGATTTTTTAAAACAGCTTTGCAAGTAAACTAAACATAGAATTTTGATGAAACAATATGTTACTGTTATAACGAGTGTAGCGATTAATATTACAGTCTGACACCTTATATGGTCTTTTAATTTTCTTCTTTTCTTGTAATTAGTTTACTAACCAAGTGTGATTATGTTTATTAATTACCAATGCTGTTTAAACTCATGTTCTTCTAACATACCAGAGAGACGTGTTGCTGGGAAGTTAGTTCCGCTTTTTCTTCTTCCCAGCAAAAAGACTAGAAAGTGGCGAAGGACGGCCGTTTTCGGGGACTGTCTTATGTAATTTGACGTTGAAAAAGTGCTGATCCTGAGCCTAATTTGCATAAATGACTTTTGATTTTGATTTGTCAGAGTTTATGCCGCCCATGGGCCTTTGACTTGGCTTCATATGCCGTTAAGAATTATCTCTCAGACAATGCCGGTTTCGTCACGTTTGTTTACCTTTACCATTACTCTAGGAAGTGATAATTAATGATACACACATGAATCCGAAAAGTCTAGACCTCTAGACTTTCGAGTTCGAACCCACCTGGGTTCGAACTCGAATCCTTTGACTTTGCAATCCGCTGGTCACACCACTAAGCTATTACTGCTTTCCACCTTGCTTTACTGGTTTATTGGTGATTTGTTAATGCCGTAATCTAATGGAAATCGCTTTTAACTTGACGCTTGGAGATACTGACTACTTGACTAGGGATGTGTCTCTGAAACAATATGAAATCTTATTGAATATCCACAGCTGGGAAAATTCATCAACAACACACACATACGCACGCACGCACGCACGCACACTCGCGCGCACACTGACACACACACACGCACAAACACACACACATTAATTCATCAATCGCGGTGCTGCTTTACCTCTTACCAATTCTTAACAATAAATATAATAGTGGTATTTTTAAGTACATTTATAGAACATTGAAACCGAGATAGAATGTAAGTAAACTTTCAAAAAAGAATACGTAAACTTATACAATTTGCATAACGTAGGTACCTACGCTACGGTTTGCCACACCTGTGCAATGTCTGAATATCAAATGTAAGTATGTTACCTTGACTACGATTCCGCTTGGCTAGCAACCAGCCTAGAATTGATGCCAAATTACCTGGATTTGATTCACCTTACTTCAAAAGGTAGTTCGTATTAGACTTTCGATGACATACGCGTGATACGACTTATGACTGCGCTGTAATTTCAATTTTACTTAAGAAAAATTTCAGAAACCGTTAGTAAGTAGGTAAGCATAATTATTACGCGTTTCAAATGAGAATAGGAATGACCTTGCGCCATGTTGTAACGTCATTGCTGTCAATTCGAATAAATTGGGTAAGATCAGCAAAACAAGAATCACGAACGAATAATTTTCTAAATTGTCCTGTCAAAGTATCTGTTTACATTGTAGATAATCTCTCGAGCCCTCCCATGCAAAACAGCGCCTAGTACACTCATTTTAGAGCAGTCAGGAAGAAAAAATAAAACAAAAACAAATAAGTATCAACAACCACAACAAACAACCGTGTAACAAACAGAATTAATAAATAACGTAAGCCCTCCACAAGATTAATTAATTTAAGACGTTTTTTTTTTCATTTTGAATAACTTCGACTCAGTTAAACAAAAAAAAAAAGAAACTAATTGATACGCGATTAAGGTTTTGTTGCAGGCCGTGCTTTTTAGGCGACATTTGACAGATAGAGGCCATTGACGTTCCTATTCTTATTTGAAACGCATAGTAATTTTGTCACAGATGTTTTTATAAAAATGTAGCCTTTAACACTCGGGCATAGAAAACCTATTGAAACCGTATTCATCAAAATCGAACGAGTACTTTCCGAGGACGTTTTGGGTACGATTGTTTTGACGTACGTGCATGCTGTAAGTCTGTAACACGAAGACATTCAAAACTTATAGACGGGACATTACGAACAAAATTTTCGTCCGATACTTGTGTTCTAATTTACACAATAGTACTGTCGAATTAGCTTAAAGATTGGACGTAATTCGTGTAGTTGTAATTTTTTGTGGAATCATTAGAAGACATGAATATAAGTTTTCTCTGAGTTTGCACCATTCCTGTTATGTACGGAACATCGTTTAATATTAGGTAAAAACTTCAAAGTCCCAAAATTTTGAAATTTCTTTAGGAACTAATTGTGCTAAGTATACATATAAGTAGATACCCCTTTGGTGTATAATTACTTGTCACGAAAAAAGTGTGGGGTGTATGAAACATTAATAAATTAATATTTTTGATTTGCGGCTTAAGGGAAATTTTGTCTGTTGGTGCAAACTTATAATAAGCTTTTTAAAGCATCATAAACAACCAGTTAAATTTGCACCCTTTTGCACCCCTTGGAAACCAGCATTTTACAATATTTATAAATTGTACTTCGGGGCAAATTGTTGTAGTCGTGGTTTTTTTTATACATGATGTATTCTAAATATACTATATTTGCACCTAATAAAAATAAGAAATATATGACTGGAAGTTTATGTAAAATAACGTGGATACATAACGCGCCTCGTGGCGTTCGCAGGGCGCGCGCGGGGTCGAAGCGGGACGCGGGGCGAGCGCGGCCGGCGGGGCGAGAACAAAAACGTGCATGCCATGATAATAGAAGATGCGTTTAGATCTTTGTTGTGGCAAGAAGCGACCCCGCGTTACACAAATTTACCTTTAGCTGAAAAAAATAAAAAAAAAATATCGGATTATACAGGGTGTTTTGGGGATGAGTGTAGGCATTTTGCAGATGGATAGGGTCGGTCCATACGATTATTTTATAGTATGGGAACTATGGTCCGATATCCTTTAGTTTTTAAGTTATGGGCAAAAATTGTTTTTTATGAATACTTTACACTTTTTGGGTTATGAAGCTAAAAATAAACACAATTTCATATTAAATACAGTTTTTTTATTATTTGTCGATTTAAACACATAACACACGATAAATTAACAGTCTTACAACTATTCCGGTAACAAAAACAATCAAATAGTGAAGAAAAGAAAATAAGCATAACTTAAAAACTAAAGGATATCGGACCATAGTTCCCATACTATAAAATAATCGTATGGACCGACCCTATCCATCTGCAAAATGCCTACACTCATCCCCAAAACACCCTGTATTTTATGCAAAGTGACAGTGTATTGTTAGAAATACACATTACAGTAATAAAAAAATAATCTATACATATAATAAAACAGTAACGCAAAAAAAACTGTACATTGAGAATTTTCTAAAAAAATAAGTGGGTTTGTTAGAAAAACGTAACTGATGACAAAAAAAGACTTTCTAGAATGTTTGTCTGTTTGTCTGTGTGTATGGTATGCTCTACGCGAAAAATACTGGATAAATTGAATTAAAATTTAGCAAAAATGTTCTATTTAAACCAAGGTAGGCTTTAGGCTACATATTATCACGCCTTATGTTATGGGAGGTAAGCAATATTGATTTTAAAAGGTTTTTTCCGTGATTGAATGCACAAATGACATGTTATCTATCTACACATATAATAAGACAGTAAAAAAACTGTGTCTGTACATTGAATATATTTAAAAAATAATAATTGAGGGGGGTTTAGAAACAGTAAAAGACCACGAATCCAAAAAAAAAGTCTGTCTGTTTGTCTGTTTGTTTGTACACGCTAATCTTCGGAACTACTGGACGGATTTGAATGTTTTTTTTTTTGTTGTATAGATATTAAGTCTGAGCAACATATAGGCTATAATTTATCTGGGAAACTGGAACACCTGATGCAGAACCGCAACAGACCAGCTTAACTATAGAAGATACAAAAATGGTACCATAGCAAAAATTATTCCACGTGATGAGCATTTTCTGCTGAGAGAATAAATTTGAAGATCCGGAACACCTGATGTGGAACTTCAAGAGCCCAGCTACACTATAACATATATTGGAATGACGTCTTAGCAAGAGTTGTTCACCCTTATGAGCACTCGCTGTTGACGTATAAAAATCGAAGATCTGGAACATCTGTTGTGGAACTCTAAGAGCCCAGCTACACCATAACTCACATAGGAATGACGTCTTAGCAAAAGTTTTTCAGTCTGATAGGCATTTCCTGTTGACTAATAAAAATCGAAGATCAGAAACATTTGATATAGAAATTAAAGCTATCACTAATTTCATTGCATAATTATAAAATAACATAAGTACCTCAACGCGGTGAAGGCGGGAACAGTTCAGGACTGATTTTCGATGACGATGGTATATTATTGAAAATTAGATTCTACTGGCCAAAACTCCCATTTTTTTTATTTTATCGAATAAATATGCATTCGGGCTTATGTTATTTGAGTGTTTAATTTCCTTTTCGATGTATCTTCGTGACACGGTAGTCTACCCGGTAACGCAGGGGAGCAGCCACTTAGATTTTAATTGATCAGGTATCATCACAATAAAACTATAACCATGCCTAGAAAGAGGTCAAATCTTTCCCAATGTTCCAAAGGTGCTAAATGATTAAAGACCATAAGATCCCAACAATCTACCGAAGAGCGTTAGGAGAGACTTGATGCTGTTCGAGAACATGAGGCTGCAACTCGCTCCGTGGAAATTTCGTGGGTTCGCGAAGCACGCCTGCATTCTCAGCGTATTTACGCATCTACATCAAGGTCTCTAGACACCAGTGAAGAATATGTGCGCGACTGACCGCTGATCGTGAACATCATGCACTGTCTCGCGAGGTGGAGACGTTCACGGAAAAAGCATGACGCTTGAGTTTTCAGCGTATATACGCATCGACTCTAGAGATAAGTGGGGGAAGGAGATGCGCGACTGACCCCTGATCGTGAACGTCACGCAACATATAGCGTATAATTTATTTTGGAAAATGGAACACCTATAGTAAAAGAGATATAAAAATGGTGCCATTGCAAAATCTATTCCACGTGAAGAGTTTTTTCTGCTGTGAGACTAAATTTGAAGATCTGGAGCACCTGTAGTGGAACTCTAAAGCCCAGCGTCAATATAACATAGACACCAATGAAGAATATGTGCGCGACTGACCGCTGATCGTGAACATGATGCACTGTCTCGCGAGGTGGAGACGTTCACGGAAAAAGCATGACGCTTGAGTTTTCAGCGTATATACGCATCGACTCTAGAGATAAGTGGGGGAAGGAGATGCGCGACTGACCCCTGATCGTGAACGTCACGCAACATATAGCGTATAATTTATTTTGGAAAATGGAACACCTATAGTAAAAGAGATATAAAAATGGTGCAATTGCAAAAACTATTCCACGTGAAAAGTTTTTTCTGCTGTGAGACTAAATTTGAAGATCTAGAGCACCTGTAGTGGAACTCTAAAGCCCAGCGTCAATATAACAGGTATATTTATAAATGGCGTCTTAGCAAAAGTTGTTAAGTCTGATGGCATTTCCTGTTGATCAATAAAAATAAAAAATCTGGAACGTCTTGAATCGTCTTTCGCATCTCATTGTTTTCCCGTCCCCGGGCTTTTAGAATTCGACATCAGACGTTTCAGATCTTCAATTTTGACGACCTCGTTGTCGCTGGCATAAGCAACAGGATCCGCGTACGAAGTCGCGGGCAGAAGCTAGTTCAGAATATTTGCTCTGAAACTGCTCGATCCCTCGAGAACAATCAGGAACGCGATACATTTTGAAAATCATCCTTTAAGGGGGTAAAACGTGGGTGCAAAGTAAGTATGTACTTGTATAAAACTTTGTCGTTTTTGAAATTGTTCCAATGAAATTCAGTATGAAGGTTTTTCATTGAAAGTCATGAAATACCTAACAAATATTTTTTCGTAAATCATTTTTTAGGGGGTAAATGGGGAGCGCAAAGTTAGTGTGAAAGTTCTCTGATTTTCAAAATTATTTCGATAAAATGAAGTATTAGGGTTTTTAAACTTTTGTGAATTCAATCCTTTAGGGGGCAAAAAAAAAATTAGAGGCATTTTAGTATACATATATACATATAACCTTACCATCCTCATGGATGTCCCCCGCCCCAGGGAGGGCGGAGAGGTCTGTCAGACTCTTACTGACTAAAAACCATCCCGTGTTCCTTCTCACACCTGCGCCGAGGGTCACGGGAACAGAAGATACTTCCGCGACCCCCGACTGGTGCCGGCCCCGCGGGCCTCGCCAAGTCAGCGACTGGAGTGAGGTGTTAGACTCCCCTCGCGACGTCTAAGAGGAGCGCGAGTGAACACGACGCGCCGCCACCTCGGGTCCATGTACGTGGGGGGCTGGAAGAGGGCGTGGTCCGCCCTCCGCCTGCGCCCGGTGCGCCTGCTGCGGGCAGGGTAAGTGGAGGTAATCTCCCTCTCCCTTTCCCAGCCATCTTTTGCGAGATAACTGTTTCGAAGGATACCACCGCGTCCCAGGACTCGACGCTGCCGATTATCCTCCCGACCACGGCCGGCAGCGACAAGTCACTGCCTACTCCAAAGACGAGGGTACGGCGCACCTATCCTATAGCTAACCTAACTACCTTACTGCAATGCATTGATTTTGAAAAAAAAAATACATAATTTTAAACTGAACTACTGCGCTGAGTGTCTCTATGTTGCTCCTAACACAAGCATTATTTTCTTAAAAGGAGGCTCCAAACATTAAACCTAAACAATGTAAACTGAAGCATTAATAAACTTATTATTATTATTATTATACAATACTAGAGAAGGTTGTAAGTACCTACTATTTAAAGTAGTAGTAGTAGGAGGTAATAATTTAACTCGATTGGTATCATCCATTGCATACATAAATATTACTTTGACTGGTTGATCGAGTGGATCCGCACTTGCGTCGTGGTCGTCTGTCTGTCTGTTCGCAATGAACTCAAACATGACTACGCCAATGCTGTTTTTACCTGTAGATAGTGTTTTTCTCAAGGAAATTATTAGTATGTAATTTGTCAAGTTTTGTATGCATTGGCAAAAATATAATTGTATTTGTTGGAGGTTAAAAATAAACCTTCCAAAACCTTTAAAAATAAATCCATGCGGGCGAAGCCGCAGGCATCAGCTAGTTCAATAACAAATGAGTATATTTGGAATAAAAATGGGTTACGTGACTAACAATATTCTATGGAAGTGACAAGCGCATGTCGCTTGTCACTTCCATGGCGTAATAGCTCTTTGGCAATTACTGTGATACAAGAAAATTATATGTTCCCTTAAGAAATGCCAATTTTTTATAGGGTGCAAATATAAAGGAAACCAAATTAATATGACTGTATTAATTTCAAAACAACCAAAATTTCCCCCGAAGTACAGCGGCAGAAAATCGTAAAAAGCTAATTTCCATGTGTCACACTAGGGTGCAAAATCAATAATGTATTTAGGTCAAAATTTATAACCCTTTCCTCAATTTACACAACTACACACTTTTCCCCAAAGCTGCAGTGACCAAAAAAGAAAAAAAAAATGTTTTTATTTTTTTTCTCACGCTGCGTTAGTCAGAATAAAATAAATAAAATGTAATAATATAGATTAAGGTGTAATACAGCATACAAAAAATTACGCAGAGTACATCTGTATTATCTAGTTAGTTATGGCCAATAAACAATTTTCACCCCCTTCCGTAGGGGTAGTAAATGTTTTTTTGTTTTCATACTCGATTTTCCACTCATACAAAACCATCGGAACCGTTTTTGTCTCTCCAGAGAATTTATTCCAATCTTTATCAAAAAATGACCTAATTTGACTGTACTACAAGTCCATGAGTCTAGTTTAGTACGCTGCGCTGCCGCTCCAATATTGCAATATTATGCTCGATTTCATTACTAAGGGCGAGACTTCACCAAAGCGGAGACGAGAAGAGATGTGTCTTACAACCAATTAGCTTACGTCATTTGGACCGCTTAGTGCTTACTTGCTTAGCTTAAAACTAAGCTTCAGCACAAAACAATATCCTATTGGTTAATTACGAGACATCTCCTCTCGTCTCCGCTTTGGTGGAGTCCCGCCCTAAGACATAGGATCATAATTTTTCTACGACATTAAATTTCCCCCCATGTCTTCTCTATAGATTCTTAAATCTTTTTTCTGTAACATGATAACAACATTACTTTTGTTTTTTGATTTCTACGTAGTCGAAGTAAAGCGGTTTGCTGGAATGTGCACAGTAATGTTTAAAAATATTGTTTGATGTTCATTTTACAAATACAGCCGCTCACCCAATGAGTGACCGTCAATTTTCTCAAGGTGCATCAACATTCAACAATCACTTGAGCATCAAATAAAAATTACGAAACGGACAAAAGCGGTGTTTTGATGGTGTTATTGAAATTTTTCTACTAACTTATATTAATGTAAAGAGAACAATTTTCACATATATCAATTGTAGATTGCGCAATGGGTGGATAAAGCAGTGTCTTGTGCCACAGGCGCCATATTAAATCTTAAACGTAACGAAGGATTCTAGATTGTTCTAGAAGAAATAATTTCGAGTTAGTTTATGTCTCTAATCGAAACGAATATGCTTAGGAGGATTAATGAAAGGCGAGGTAAGGCAGATGTAAGTGGAAACGCCGGGAACATAGATCTTATTGGTGAGGTTCTTTAGAAAGGTCAGGTGCGTGCGTGTACACATGTGTATTAAACGTAAACGAACCCAAAGTATGTAAGAATCGTAGCAGATGGCGCTTTGTAGTGTCAGCCTATATTCCCATGGGAAAAAGGCGTCAGAAATACACTGATGCCCATGAATTTGGATTGTGGTTGATTTCATCGGTACTTACATTACTAACCTTTTAACCGCCTGATTTTATACCAATTGTCATGCCCCCAGCGCCCTTACTTATAAATCGCCAATTCATTTATCATGCTGCCAGAATTAGCATATTTTGGGAAGAACGTAAAGAACCAAGAAATTAAATTAAACATTATTTTTTCAGTCACATACGACTCACGCAGAATGGGCCCGAAAATTGTTACTTAATTCTTCAATAGGGATATAGTTTAATATTTTGTGTGAAATTTGTATGGATATAATTTGTCATTATTTTATAACCGGTGCTTTGTGTGTAAAAATATTATACTCGTAGTATCAGACGCTTCAGAAAATTTCCATTTTCATGTAAACATATTTGCGACTATAATAAATACAGATGAAACATAAATCATCGCAGCCTGTTACGATTAATTAGCGAATATCACGCGATGATCGAGAGGAGCTAATTATCACTGGCATGCTAATCTGTGCATAGAGATTTATATTGATACATATCACTTAGTATATATCTAGAGTCAGGGTAAATGACTGCCTATAAAATTGAGTATTACCAACGTATATTGCTTGTGAATTCAAATCTAAACTGGCATTTTTGTGACAGTCATATGGAATGTCTGCAAATTGACGTATTTTATTAATCTGCTTAACTTTAAAGTTCCCCTGACTGTATAAACATTGCTCGTGAAGTCGTGACCCATGTATTTAGAACCACAGGTTTCTGCGATGGATCCTTATTTGGTTTTGATGATTTTTTTAGTACCTACTTTCATTCTATTGATATTAATTCGATTTTACTAATTACAGTTTAATTAAGTGTAAAAATTGACATTGTATACTTTGTGTCTTACTTGACATCTGAAGATAAATTGTGTTATGTTTGTTTATGAATATTTTTTCTAATGTGCCTAATATATTTGTACTTTATGAACATTTTGTAACATCCTCTGAACCTGTGTTATGCAATAAATGATTTGATTTGATCTAATTACTACTTATTAGAAAAAAAATCTCTCATCTACTACGGCTACATCGATTTCAACAGAAATGCCAGAAAGCTGATAGAGTAACTTAGGGTAATTTTATTTATGAATTGTAACTTACTTACATTACCTACATATTTACTTACTTTTCAACGTTTAGAATGCAGTTTTTGTACTTTACAAATGCAAGCTGCGTTTTGTAATGACAGCCTTAATTAAACGTGGTTAAATGCAGTAAACGGGAATAACGAGATGAACCAGTGGTCTCTGAGACCGTGAAGGACATTTCTGACGTACACAACATTATAAACTACCCGTTAATAATGTGACTACTGCTTCAGAACTATTTAAAGAATTTAATCAAGAACTCTGAACCGATTTAACAGTTTGAATCAAGCGGAAAAGTGGAGGTATTCCTCGAAGCGCTACTATTTTGAGGCGCTCCTATTTTATTCCTCGGAGCGCTCCTAATAAAAATATTTGTTTTATTTTCCTAGAAAAAAAAAAATATTTTTTTAATTTCTAAAGGGAACGCTCCTAAAAGGTGCGCTCCGAGGAATAAAATAGGAGCGCCTCATTAGGAGCGCCTCAAAATAGTAGCGCTTCGAGGAATATCTCGAAAAGTGGACACCGATTTTAATGGTATTTAAGTCTAAAGTGAAAAGGTTACTTCTAGGCAAACGTGCTTCATCGTCGACCACATCACTCATCATCACTTACCATCAGGTGAGATGTGATAAAATGCGAGCCTATGTAAATTAATAATCAAAAAACGTTTTATTTATTCTGCAAACAGTTTGAGTTTTTCCATCTGATATTTCTCAGTACGAGCCCATAGTCTATAGTATAGTATGTTATAGGGGGCGCACCCCCTATTGCATGGGATTTAAATATAACTGGCCAAAATTTGGGTGTGCCCACTTTGTAAACGTGATTTTATGTTATTTTATTCAACATTTTTTTTTTCACACTTAACGTGCGTTCAGAGATTTGCACAGAATTCATAATTATGTTAATATAAGACGCCGAAAGTTTCCTGCTTGATTCAAAACATAGTAGGAAACTTTGAATGCAGATGCAAATTGCATGAGAGAAACTCTAGAACTAGCATCGGCTATGTAAATTGTAAATGTACATAAATTTTACTGCGTGTTTAGTTAAATTATAATAACTTTAGTCACGTTTTTTGCAAAAATCTTCTCTCTGACCAAAATCTTTCTTATAACAGTCCTGTGTAAAAGGGGGCGAGCCTATTGCCCTACTGGAAATTTTAGATGGAAAATCTCAAGGACAAAAAAAGGGGGACTGCCAACTCACGCACCTCTGACTTTTTGGATTCATGTGCATATAGTATAATTTTCACTTGCTTCAAAAACGGTGAAGACAAACGTCTTGAGGTAACCGGCATGCCTGAAGGATATTGCTCAACGGCATGACAAGACAGAGGCCCATGGGCGGCATAAAAACACTGACACTAGGTTAGTCAATCATCATCATCATCATCAGCCCACAGTTTTTTAGTCTACTGCTGAACATAGCCAATAATGGCGCTCAATAAGAATACCTCACTTTTATCAGTAGCGCTTACGACCAATAGGGTACATATGCATGTATTTTTTTTATATTTTTAATTCACTGTTTACAACGCTTAAACGCCGCCATTTTCGCGCGCCATTTCGATTACGTCATTTAATATGATATAGTACTATTACTTAGGGTGTTTTCGTTCTTCTAACCATTTCACCATGAAAAAAGCTCAAAAACAGTTTGCTTGTACCCGAATGCAATAAACATTATCAGAGTTGTTGTCGTAATTTGACGACACTTTTCGTTATAACCAATGGTGATGCGTTTCACAAATTTGAATTTCCCGCGCTTAATTCGCACTTTTATTTTTAATTTTAAATAATTATGACGCTAATAAAAAGTAAAATAATGATTTAATTCATATTTTCTGCTATTAAAGATTTGGAAAAAAAATATTAGAACCATTTTCAAATTACAGGCATATTCCCTATTAGACCAGCGTGGTAATAATCACAACTGACTTTGAAGAAGTTAATATTGCTTGTGGAAAAGCAAGACCGCTAGCCCCCACGTCACGGCAACGCTTTCACTACTATTACGTCAATAAATGCCTATAATGTCTCGAAGGCACTAGATTCATGGTCACACCAGCATTCGTGCGTAACCTTGAACAGAGTATTGTATTGTGAATTGTTAGAATTTTGCAACATCGTTGCCGTAACATTCCATTATATTCGTGAGTCGGGTAACGTTTTTCACTAGCAACGATGCTTATTATGTGTCTAATTTATTGGGCGATCTGTTTCAAGAAAGAAAGAAAAGGAAAAAAGGAGAGGAGCTTGTGGATAAATACCGAATAACAGCTGCACGAGTCGATCCAAAGTTAAGCTACGCTTGACGAGGTCGATCCGTGGAATAGGTGTTCATTACATTTCAAGATTCCTCTGTGCCTCAGAAAGCACGTTAAGCCGTTGGTCCTGGCTGCCTATTGTAGGTCTTTGAGAGTCGTTACGGGTAGTCAGAAGCTCGAAAGTTTGGCAACCTTGCAGTTAGTCAGTAACTGGGTCGTGCAGGTCAATAAGGCAGTCGCTCCATGTGAAACGCAGATTTTTATTTGTATTTGAGTGAATTACGTACCCTACGGATCTTTGCACTATTAGTATCAGCTAATGTGGGTCTGACCATAAATAAATAAATAAATATTCCACAACTTTTCACACAACGCCATTTAGTCCCAAGTTAAGCTTGAGAGCTTGTGTTGTGGGTACTAAAATAGCTGATAAACATACTTATATATTTCTAAATACATAGGTACATATTATAGATAAATTACACCCAGACACAGAACAAATGATCGTGCCCATCACACAAACATTTGTCCTGGGAGGGAATCGAACCCACGATCTCCGGCATAGCAGTCAGGGTCACAAACTACTAGACCAACATGTCAGTCAAATATTGAACTGGCACAAAATTGTTATCCTTTTTATGCCGTTGTCATGGTAAATACAAAATCTAAATATAACCACAATCATTTAGTTTCCTTCACGTGGAACGTTTATTTACAATTTAATCGGATACAATCATCCTATTACGTTACGATTGACATGCAATTGACGTCAGAAACAAACAGCTATTAGCATACCTGTAATCATGGTATCATTTTAAACGCCATAGTTTATTGATTAAGGTAAAAAGAAAAGCAATGGAACTGCCTGACCACTCGTCATCCTCCTTCCACATGGTGCACCAGCGTCACAAAGCTCAAGTCAAAGGAAAAATTGCCCGATCTGACAACCCAGGACAGAATATTTGCGCCCCAAAATTTGAAGACCCCACAAAAAGAGTTAATGGATTGGATTAATCGTTTTCTTTTTCCTCAAAGAAATAGGAAAGATTACATGGATGACACACGATACACTATTCGGTATGAGTATATTGCCATTTGGTCTAACAAACAAAGAAGTGATGGCCTATTTGTAGGACCGGTGTACATCCAATTATAGGTCTCCCAACCTAAGGAATCCAAGGTACAGACTTTTCCGATTCTTGTGCGTAAGTATCGTATTAACATCACTTGCTTTAAAAACTGTGACGGAAAACATAGCGATGCCTGAGAGATATTTCTCAACAGCATGTGACCCCAAGTTAGGGGCCCATGAGCCGCATTAAAATACTGACATCAGGTTATTCACTTGCTGAAAGTAATGAGAGATATAAATAGGCTGCTTCTAATTGCACCAGCATTGATAGTTTTCTTTGCCTTGATTTGGCAATCATTCATTTTAAGGAGTATGTATTATAAAAAAAAAACGTCTGGAATCACATGCGCATATATCAAAAATATAATTTGATGCTAAACCGTAAAATAAATTGTGATAAAGTTGTTTTGACATCGATGTCAAGTAATTTATTGATTTAAATGCACCTTCTGACTGTGATAAACTGACAATAATAAAATTAGGAGCCTAGGTATTAACTAGGTATGAATTAATGATGCAATTTTTTAACGTCCGACTGCAGGGTCAGGGCTAGAACAAGCTACCGTCTGTTGATTCTATCAGTCAGTCTAAAAAAGAATGACAGATCCACCAAGCGTGTTAATTTCTTAAATCATTGGCACTTAGGTATTTTATATGTGAGAAACTGAGAATGTAGTTGAAGAACGTGTATTACACTGTAACACCTCAGACATTACTTCCATTATTATCTTATTAACACATTGACATCAGCACTATGACTAATGTTGCTAAAACGATAAAAAGTATGAAATCACGTTTCATTTTTGCTTGCCATCACCCCTGCTTTACGCAGTCGCCGGTACCAGGAGCACACGAAATCGCAGAGGTTTCTGCAGCCGCCTCGCTAACTCGCTGCACACTTGCACAACCGGTCCGCGTGCCGCACACAGCATTGAAAATTACGTCATGTATTTTATTTAGCCTTATGTAGAGCTTGGTATACCTATCTATATGCACGACCGGCAAGTAAGTCACGACGCACCTCCTACGCGTTCTAACAGCCTGGTACTTCAGAAGCCAGAAAGGATTCAAAAGGACCTTTATTGTGAGCCTTTTTGCGTTTCCAAGGAGATCGTAATAAAGAGGGAAATGGGTTGAAAACTATACTGCGTTTATTGAACTTGTTTTTTTTTTGCGACGTTTGGTGCCTTTGTGACGTAGGCGCTTCACGTTTCCTGTAAGTAGGCCTACTTGATTACATATCAACTGTAGTTATCATATTACCTTTATTTGCATTTATTTTCAAAGGCGTTGTGTACGATTGACTCAAAAGTTTTGGTTGATTTGTGATTCGTTTTTTTCTCTGATTCTCAAGGTCCTCCATTCGACACGTCTGCTCTTTTTATGTTGTATTTTGTTTTCGTCAGGTTTGATGGTGTTTTAAGTTCAAAAGTCAGAATATTTCTCAAGTGTTTGTCAAGCTCTTGTAGCGTATATCTCACAAAACTATTGACTTACCGAAGTAAAAAAAGTAAGTTACAAACTTGAATAACATGTAATGTCAATCCTAATTATTTTTTTTGTAATTTGCACAGCACCCGTGTTAGAGTGTTAATAGTAGGTATAATAGATATATAGTGTTTAATTAAATATTTTTTTTAACTGCAACAAATGTACAGCCTAAAACTGCCCCACTGCAGCGCAAATCAGAGAAGGAGACAGAGAAGGCACGAGCATTGATCACCACGCTTGCTCAAGGCGTGTTGACGATTTCAAACTCACACTACTTAAAGTGTCCTGGGGCACATTTAATAAACAGAGTGCCGACAATCCAACAATTCTATAACTTGTCACATTAATTTGAATTATTACATTATTATATTATTATTATTATTATATTATTAACAAGAATTATTATAGGTAAACAAAAAATGTACTCTATCGCAATAGGTAAATTCCCTGTAATGATAGATGTAAGCGTGGAAATAAATAAATAAATAAATTTCCTGCTTAAACAACAGCAAAAACCTGTCAGAAAAAAGTGATTTGTTTGTGTAATTTTAATGTCGTTTGGTCAATTCCATTCACACTGTTTTCAAATACAACAAAAAAAAAAACGATAAAAAATACTTCTAGAAGGTAGAAAAACTTATGGTTTATGTTAAACTAATATCGGAGAAAACCTTGACATCTAGCCATTAGCTGCATAATAAAGATGAATCTAATAAAATAAATTATCAATGGAACCCTGACATCAAATTGAAGAAACACAGTAGGTAGGTAGCACATGCATGACACGGCAGCTTAGCAGATAACGATTATTATTTATTAGATTAAAGGTGATTTTTCAATGTCATCTTATTAATAATTTTCATTCTTGCAAATTCTACGTGGCTGTACAAAAACTATTCTGTACGACTAATCACCTGATAGCCAGCGAAAACACTAGAAAATAGCGAAGGACTGGATTTTTGGGGGCTGTCTATTGTTATTTTGACGTTTAAAAAGTGCTGATCCTCAGCATAATTTGATTAAATGACTAAAGATTTAGATTCGAACCCAAGACACGTACCCTGACTTTTAAAATTAAAAACTAAACTCAAGCTAAAGCCTACAAAACTGAATAACTAAGAGCTTCCAGTTGTAAAGGGCGTGCCCTGTTACATATGCATGATATGCAACACTGACTTAGATCCATCAGGCCGTAATTCCTAATTTTAATAAATGGCTTTAGGTTTAGATTTTGTCACCGGTGAAATACCCCGTCATAGATCTCGAGTTCAAACTCAAGACATGTACCCTGACTTTTAACATTGAAAACTAAACTAAAGCTAAATCCTACAAAACTGAATTAACAAAAGCTCCAGGTGTAAAGGGCGTGCCCTCTTACATATGCAACACTGACTTAGATCCATAAGGCCGTGATTCGAATTCAAAAATGAGAAACTAGGACCATCGAAGTTAAACCAATAGACAGTTAATTGTTAAAACAATGATAATGTTAACTTTGAGAGCTATTTATAGTGTAGTGTTACAATGAACGGTACGCAGGTAGGTAAAATATACCTAGATTTCGTCAGTTAGGTTATGTTAATTTTAATTTATTAGGGATTAGTGGAAAACCCTGTTATCATGACATGTATTGTTAACGAATAAGAATGTAAAATAAATTCATGGCAAATATTTTTATGGCAACAACTAAAAATGGAAAAATAAAAAACTTTTTTGCAAAAAATAAAACCGACTTCAAAAAAAACACCAAACGGTGAAAAATAACTCTAAATTCGGAAGTCGGTGGCCCATCTTGAGTAAGACAAACCCACCAAAGCCACAGAATTCCGAATTTAGAGTTATTTTACACCGTTTAGTGTTTTTTTGAAGTCGGTTTTATTTTTTGCAAAAAAGTTTTTTTAATTAAGTACGTGTATTGTTCTGACTGGCCTGTTGGTCTAGTAGTTAGTGACCCTGACTGCTATGCCGGAGGTCGTGGGTTCGATTCCCACCCAGGACAAATGTTTGTGTGATGAGCACGATCATTTGTTCTGTGTCTGGGTGTAATTTATCTATAATATGTATGTATTTAGAAATATATAAGTATGTTTATCAGCTGTTTAGTACCCATAACACAAGCTCTCAAGCTTAACTTGGGTCTAAATGGTGTTGTGTGAAAAGTTGTGGAATATTTATTTATTTATTTATATATTTATTGTTCTGATTAAGTTCTAAGGCTATTTCATTGTTACCTGATGGTGAATCAAAGATACCATAGTAAAGCTTTTGCTATCTATACTTTACAACGTCTGTTGATGTGGAAGAATTAGTATTTAACTTTAGGTTGGCCTTTCCGCCACATAGCTATCGTTGGGAGGAAGGTCAAACCGAACTGGCCTTTCATCGATCTCCCATTTAAGAAACATCAAGGTAAACCTAGGTAATAAAAACCGAAAAAGAAATCTGAAAGTAAATCGAAAGCTATTTAAGTACTGATTTTCATATAGGTAGACAAATTGTCGTCACATACGGCGTCGACTGTTTGCAAATCAATACTTTTGTTTCCATTAGCAATGCCAAAGAATTACACAAAACCTCAAAAGCACAAAAGTAGCTTTAATTAAAGAACGGTGCCGGTGGTCGAATCCTCTTTAACTCAAATTTCTACTCAAATCGGCTGCGCCGGCAAATTTAGCCTTTACAAAATAAACAGTTTACGACCTATTCTCAGACCTAATGAATACACACAATATTTCATACGAATCGGTTTAGCCTTTTAGAAGGAAACGGTGGCAAAGACTGTGCTGTGACACGGGAATTTTATATATTAGAGATATGCATACTTTTAATAAGATAAACAAATAGATCCAAAACAATATTAACTACTCCTAACCTTTTGCGATAAATAGATTTAGAATGACCACATAATATATATACATATAACCTAACCTAACTTGCCATACCTATTCTATAGCTAACCTAACTACCTAACCTAAGTACCTTACTGAATTGCATTGATTTCGAAAGATAAAAAAATACATAATTTCTAACTGAACTACTGCACTGCGTGTCTCTATTTTACATACGATACTAGAGTAGGTAGTAGAATTTGAAGTAGTAATAGTAGGAGATAATAATTTAACTCGATCGGTATATCATCCATACATTAAGTACTACTTTGACTGGCCTGTTGATCTAGTAGTTAGTGGCACTGACTGCTATGCCGGAGGTTTTGGGCTCGATTCCCACCCAAGACAAATGTTTTTGTGATGAGCACGATCATTTTGTTTTGTCTGACCTTAGTTAGGGCTGTGGGCATGCCCACAGTTCCCACAACGGTGAATTCTAACTTGACGGCGCGTTTTTGTAATCGCTATTTTATATTATGACGACTCATACAATCTGCGACGACAGACATATAAAATAAATACATTTTGTAAACATAGATTAGGTACAATATCTTATGAAAATTACATAGTAGTAAAATTATGCGGGGCGTCACAATAGGAATTCTTATCGTAAGGAGTGATCTTTCTCGTTTTATTTACATTGAAGAACGTTATGAGTACACATAAGGAAAGAGCAATATTCCAGATGTTTGCTGACTTTCTCAGAGCTTTAATATCAGTCCTTAAAATTTTACTATTGATATTTAAACAGCCAGTATGGCACTGGCTGTTTAAATATCAATAGTAAAATTTCAATCAGGCGAAAAAGTAATAAACACGTGCTTCATCGTCGACCACATCATCGCTTACATCGGTGAGATAGTGATCACACTATCTCACCTGATGGTAAGCGATGCCCTGCAGCCTTTGCCCTGCAGTAGGTATTTACTGATAGATTGATATCTATCAGTCATTTTAATACTGCAGGGCTAAGGCCTCATCTTAAACATAGAAGGCACGAGCACTTATGACCGTGATTGCTCAAGGCTGATTGGCGATTTCAGAGTAATAGAACTAAGTACTAAATTATTCGTAGGTTTTTCAACAGGATTCGCGCCTTTCTCAGGATAAAAGCACTTGGGCGATATCAAGCCAGTGATTTTTTCTTTTTAATGTGATCATTTTTTTCGGAGATATAGAAACTTAGATTCAAACAAATACCTCTTTTTAATATGTACAAGTAAACATGAATTTAGGTCTACTTACGACGTTTTCCTTCACGGATGTCAATGATGTCTAAGATAAATCTTCAGGCAAGTACATGGATGTTTTTCAATTGTTACAGTGTATGAAGGCGTACGTGGAGTTCGAGGTTTGCAACGGTGCGTACGAGGTGTCGTGTCCAGACGCGAGATGCAGGGTCGGGGCAGCGCTCAATCTCGAGGAGATATCCGAACTGGTGGAGCCTTCAGTCATGGAGAAACATCTCAAGTTTCGCCTCAATCATGGTGAGTATTCATTATGTTAATGGCATTTTCCTAAACCCACCACCTCTCACCAAATACATTGGTTTTTTTTGTTGTTCGGGTATGGGACCCGAACCACAAAAACAAAACAAATGTTTTCTTCTTCCTCCATGCATTTTTTAGCGGTCATATCAGTAGTTTTTGACAGCATGGTTTGCGCAGTAGTGGACTGATTGGCTGCTGCGCTACGTGTCACGGGGTCAATTTCCGCAGGGATCATTGTATGGCCAACAGAATGTTCAAGGTATCGCTGTGATTTTATAATGTTTGTAAACGCGCCCACGATACAGGATGAATTTTAAGTGTAGGGCAACTTGTGAAAAAAAACGTTTGTTTTCTGTACAGGTCAAGTTATCATTCTAGCTGTCGACTGGCGATCGATCTTGAAGTCGTAATATTGAAAAAAAAAATGGTCTCTACCTTGTTAGCCACATCATTTGTTTCTCTAATCTTCTTCCATTTTTTAATTGTTTGAAACTAACTGGTTGGTCTAGTGGTCGGAAGCTCTACTGCTGAGCATGAGGTTCTAGATTCGATTCCCTTGTCATTTGTTATTGAGTTTTCCATCTGGAATTTCTCAGAAGCAGCCCAGACTCGGGTAATAGGATGCTCGTCCGCTATTACTTGGGACATTTCTCACGAATATTTATTTAACACTTCGGGGATTCAAATCTTTTTTATTATTTTTGATACGCTCGCGTTTAGCGTTTGACCACTATCACACCAGCCTGCGTAGCATGAACACCGAAGAAACGGCCTTTGTCTACAGACGAATCGGCAAATTGACAGCTTATATAGACATTTCTTTCGTCTCGAGCATGACAATGAGACCTTGACAAGCAATCTATACACTTCTAGCAACTTGACAGTTGCTATAGACAGCATGTAAATTTCTTTCTCTACGTACAAACGCTTGTCGACGAGTCGCCTCATGCTCGGATAGAAGAAATGTCAAGTTGGACAGAAAGAAAATTTTAGTGTCTCGGAAGAAAAGAAATTAAATGTTAATGCTACGCGGGCTGATAGTAGGCGATGATGTGGTCGACAACGAAGCACGCTTGCCTAAAGATTTTTGTTTTTAAATGTTTTCAGGGATAAAACATATTGTGTCAATGAGCTAAGATAGTTCCATGATCCCATCATGCTCTGATTGTGTACTTGGTCGGTTCGAGTAGGCTCGATCACCGCTGATGCGTGTGCGCTCGTCTGCCGCTGACGTTCAGCTCGTCTCGCTCTGTTTCACAGCGATTACTTGCTCCGTGGCTGCACATGATGGAACCATTTGCTCTACGACAGTACAATCGTTAAAAGTTATGTTATTTAATGCTTTGGTTAGTTATTGTTTAAAAATTACACTGGACTAAAGAAGGGGATTTACATTTGCGCCTGAAAGCTTGCATTGTTCGATCAAAGGTAATTCTACGCGTAAAGAGGTCCGTGCGTGGATGGATGCTCCATGCATCGCAAAGCCTGTCAAGCTGTTGTCAGAAGCTCAAAAATCTGACAACAAATCTAACCAAGACGTGGTATCCGACTATCTGTTTCACATTAAGTGGTCTACGGAGGTCAGAAAGTCAGTAAGTCGCTCCATGGAGAACACTGGAATTGGTCAGACTGGAAGCCGACCCTAACATAGTTAGGAAAAGGCGGGGGAGTCATCTGCCTAGCCTTTTATTTATGAAATAATTTGGTCTTACAAGCTAACAGACATACATCCAAAGCGCTTACAAGATTAATTTAGCATCTAATTGATTTGTAAACATTAATGATTAACAAAATACAAGCAAAATACACGGTCTATAGTTACAAAGTCACACATGTTTACATGGAACTACTGTCTGGCGGACCTCCACAACCCAGTTACAGTTACTGGGTAACACGATACCCCTTGGGTAAACTGGTTGTCAGACTTTCGAGCTTGTGACTATCTGTTACGTGTTTACGTGCTTTCCGAGGCACAGAGTAGTCTTGATATGTATAAATGGTTACCTACCCACGGACCAATCTCGTCAATTGTAGCTTAACCCGTGGGGCTGTTATTATTTAGCCACAAGCTCCTCAGGAAAATGCGAGGGAGTATATAATGACTTTTAATTCAAGCAACATTCTTCGAACGATGCAGGAAATTGCATTTGTTTACATTACACAAAAGGGGTCAACCAAAATTTTATTGATAGCCGCATTAAAAGTAATATGTACTAAGGAAAGTAAAGGACATTGTTGTGACCTCACAATGGTTCCGGATTCTGATTGAGTATGTCGTTAATCCGTAATGTCTTGATCAAGTGTTTCGATAAGTTTTTATACTTGGGCACGCAAAACTTGAACCCTCCATGCAAGGATATTGGTTTTATGACTCCATCTACCTACATCTGCAGACTTTAAATATTATATTTATAACATAACATATGTCGTGACGGCCCAGAGGTTAAGGCCTCTCATAGGTACTCGAGGTTGCAGTTCAATAGGAATCCAGGAAAATAGCAATGTTACTTTTTCAATTCCTAGGTACTTTCTAAGTTTATCTTGGACATCATTGATAGCGTTGAAGGAAAACATCGTGAGGAAACCTGGACATAAAGTTAATAACCTTTTAACCTTTCAATCGTGTCAATTGAGACAATGGAAACACAATAACAGCGCGGACACCGGTCTCCTCTTGGGGTTTAATGAATTAATAAGTTTAAAATCGCCAAGGATTTAGGGTGAAATCGGCAAACCACATTGAGCATGCGTGGTAATAAATAGGTACTCGTGTCTTCTCTGTATGAGAAGAGGCATTTGCCCTGAATAGGGGCAGTAACAGGCTAGTATTATTATTAACATAACAGAACATGATTCTTTGTATTATATTATCTGCCTAGCCTTTTCCTAACTCACATGGTATTCAAAAGTTATTCAAAAGGGAAGTAAATAGGTTTTTAAAGGGTCGGCAACGCGCGTGTGGCGCCTCTGGTGTTGCAAGTGTCCATAGGCTACGGTAACCGCTTACCATCAGGCGGGCCGTAAGCTTGTTTGCCACCGTCGTGGTATAAAAAAAAAAAAAAAACATGGTATTCCCACAATCATGTAGATGTACCGATCTCATTGTACACACGGCTACACATCAAGCTATAAATTTCCAGTTTACGCTGACCTCGCATGCTACGGAAATCCAATACAATTCTACATCAGCGTATACTGGTAATGTATAGCTTGATATTGTGTGCCGTATGTACCAGATCGTGTGTCGTTGGCTACCATTGTCTCTTCTAATTCGTGTACACATTATTTAAATTGTTTGTTTTGTTGCAGAGGTGGCGATGGACTCGGGGCGAGCGTTTTGTCCTCGCGTGGGATGCGACACGGTGGTGCACGTTCGCGCTGCCAGCCCCGCACACTGCCCGACCTGCCGGCATGACTTCTGTTCGCAGTGCAACCAGGAGGTCAGATATTTACTTGTTTCCTCTATTAGTTACCAGGCGAAGAATTGAAGGTGGCTGGACATGATATCAGTCACAGAAACCGCGCATTTTTTTGCATATTATCTAAACATTGTGGTTTAAAACAAGATGTAGTGACAAACATCAAAAAGCGTATGCTGGTTTGGTCACATTGAGAGTATGAATGAAAGGCGACTTACGAAAGGTATTTAAAAGGCAGATTTAAATGGAAACACCGGGATGGTTTGCCCTAGAAGGACATATTATAGGACCTTATTAGTGAGGTCCTTCAGAAAAGTCAGATGCGTAGTACTCGCAACCGGCGTGTGTGTATGACAACATGCATTTATGAATGTGAACAACTTCCAATTGATGCAGATCTAGGTCTTTGTAGAAATAGGCCAGGATGGAATGCCTGTTGTACAAGGACTTTTCGGCCAGTAGAATTTTCTAAAGCTGAAGCCGACTTACCCACTGCAGTAGGTTGTTCTTCCGAAGAAGATAAAGATATATTTAGTATTTCATTTGATTGTTCACTCATTTTTGTTCCCACGAGAAGGGTCGATATATAAGGTCGCAGGTGAGGTTACGCCCATTCTCACCTGAAGGCGATACTCATGATGTTTGCCATGTCCATCATGGTTGGCGCTAGCGGCTGGGATGCCCCCCAGTCATTCATCCCCTCGGCGCGGTCCACACCTTGGGATTAGGGGTGATTTATTATTGAGGCTTTCTTCCTCTAGTCCCGGGCGGTGAAGCCAAGGACCCCGGCCTCACGGAACAAGTCCGCAAGGTAACGGGTGTTAAAAGGCATTTCCTCCTTCCAACTTGACGAACTGGTTAGGCCCATCTGGTCAGGATTTTTAACCGCCGCCCAAGGCTCGGCGTTGTTGCTCGTTTAGCACCACCCGGGGGAGACGTGTAGGGTGGGTCTAGGAAAAGATGGTAAGTCCTACGGACGCGAGCAACTTCCCTCCCCCAAAAGATGCACCTTTGACACCTATAGATTCACCGCATCCTCCTCCGTGGCAGAAAGTGCCCTGTAATAGGAATAAGAAAAGAAAGTTGTCTACCAGCCCCCCTGTAGATACGACCAACATAACAAATCGCTATGCTGGACTACCCGTTGATATAACTGATGAAACGAATAAATTAACAAAACAAGTTAAACCACCACCAATAATTCTCTATGGAATTGAAGACCTTAAAGAGTTAACAAACCTCTTAGAAACAGCAGCCAACAAAGATCAGTTTACATATAAAATTGTTAACAAAACTCAACTTCGGATCAGTACTGCAGATACAGACATCTACAAAAAACTTATCTCCCTGGTTAGAGAGAAGGGCCTGATAGGACACACCTTTAACAGGAAAGATACTAGATGCTTCCGAGTTGTAATAAAAAACTTACATCCATCTACACCACTTAATATAATAAAAGAAGACATAGAGGCAACGGGAAACATGGTATCTGGCGAGATAATAAATGCAAGGTATGGACCAAACAAGAATCCGACATCTACTTTCTTTGTTAATCTGGTTAGTGGTCCCAACAATAAGGCTATTAAAAATATGAAATATATCTACCACCAAAGTGTCACCATAGAAGAACCAAGAAAAAGGAAAACAATAGTCCAATGTCAGAGATGCCAACAGTATGGTCATACCAAGAATTATTGCATGCGACCATACAGATGTGTAAAATGTGGGCAATCACACAAGACTTCCGAATGTCAAAAACTAGACCGTACCAGTCCTGCCATATGTGCCCTGTGTAATGGACCACATCCAGCTAATTACAAGGGATGTGAAGTCTATAAAGAAATCCAAGCTAGGAAACAAAAAAATCATATCCCTCCGATAGGAAACAAAACAGCATCAAGAACAACGATGAAGAATGAGATAAATACTAGTACGGAGCCAAAGAATCGAGGACAGAGTTTGTCCTACGCAGAAACAGTAAAATCAGCCAAAATAAACACCGCTTCCCAGAACAGTTTTGATAATGCTCACATCTCAGGCCAAATAAACGTGACCCTAGAACAATTAATCACAGAACAAACTAAAAAGTTTGATATCATCCTTCAACAAATGAGCACTCTTATGAGTCTTATAGCAAAACTTGTTGACAAACTGACAAAATGACTTCACTACGGATCGCGACCTGGAACATCAATGGTCTTGCTGCGAATAACCATGAAGTTAAACTGTTCATGTCTCAACATAGACTGGACATACTGCTTATCTCTGAGGCCCACTGTAAAGTAAATTCCATAGTAAGGTTTCCAGACTGCCACTGCTACATCACAAACCACCCAGATGGTACAAGCCATGCGGGATCGGCCATCATTATAAAAAAGTCAATCAAACATCACCAAATGCCTAACTATGAAACTGAGGAAATCCAGGCAACTACGATAACTGTGCATGACAAAACAGGAGACATCAATGTGGCGGCAGTGTACTGCCCACCTAAACACAACATGACAGAGTCAACATACACCAATTTCTTTGCAACTCTAGGACATCGCTATATTGTGGGCGGAGATTGGAATGCCAAACATACCTCCTGGGGCTCCAGATTAACGAATACCAGAGGCAAACAGCTAAAACTGAGTGTAGAGGCAAACAAACTTAGCACCATATCCACAGGAGAACCTACTAATTGGCCAACTGACACCAAGAAGGTGCCGGATCTTATAGATTTCTTCATAGCCAAAGGTCTAACGAAGTTGTATATGAAACCTGAGTCTTGCTATGACAGTGCTTCCGACCACACTCCCGTACTCTTGACTATAAGTACCAACCTTATAGAGGTGTCAAGACCAATAAGGCTGAGTAATAAACTTACAGACTGGGATACATTTCAAGAGCACATTAATGAATCGATAAACATGAAAATGGCCCTTAAAACACCTGATGATATAGATGAAGCCGCTAAATATATAACGATGCTCATACAGGAGGCATGCTGGATAAGTACTCCTGAAATCCAAAGCCGTAATGGTAGTGGAATAAGTAACTATCCTCTAGAAATAAAAAAGGCTGTGCTAGAAAAGAGACGACTTAGAAGAGTCTGGCATTCAAGTAGGCTTAGTGTAGATAAAACAAATCTTAACAGAGCTGTAGAAAATCTGAAGACACTATTGGAAAACTGGCATGATAACTCATTCCAAGAAAAGCTAGAAAACCTTACTGCTACAGAGGCTACAAACTATTCGCTCTGGAAAATAACCAAATGTTTTGACAGACCGCAAGCTGCTAAACCACCATTGAAGCATGATGGAGGATGGGTGAGAAAACCACAACAAAAAGCAGACATATTTGCTGCACATCTAGCAAAAGTATTTCTCCCAAATGATTCTGTGAATGATGAGTTTGATGACCAAGTGGACGCAACTCTAAATCAAGACCTCCAAATGGACCTACCGCCAAGACCTGTATCGGTACGGGAAGTGTGGAGAGTAATACAACAGCTAAAGGATAAAAAAGCACCGGGCTTTGACCTAATAACTAAAGAAATTGTTAGGAAATTGCCCCGAAAAGCTATTATCTACATCACTACAGTATGTAATGGGATATTAAGAGTCCAGCATTTCCCTACAATATGGAAAGTATCTCAAATAATCATGATCTATAAAGATGGAAAACCACCAAGTGACGTCACGTCCTATAGACCAATAAGTTTGCTCCCGATACTCTCCAAAATTTTTGAAAAGCTCCTCCTACGGCGAATCCTACCAATTCTTACAGAAAGTGGCATCATACCCAGCCATCAATTTGGCTTTAGGCAGCAGCACTCCACTGTGGAACAAGTCCATAGAGTCTGCGATAAGATTAGAAAGACACTTGAAGAAAAAGAATACTGCTCTGCAGCCTTCTTAGATATACAGCAGGCTTTTGATAGAGTCTGGCACAAGGGCCTGCTTTGCAAAATTAAAAGCTGTCTTCCACATAGCTACTTTCAAATATTTAATTCCTACCTCTCAGGACGACTATTCCAGGTCAAAGAAGGAGAAACTACATCAAAATTCTTTGAAATACAAGCTGGGGTACCCCAGGGGTCAGTGTTGGGCCCTGTACTCTACACTATCTTCACAGCTGACCTCCCTTGCTCGAATGCCATAACCACTGCTACGTTCGCAGATGATACCGCTATCCTGGCGAGTCATAAGCACCCAGAAATAGCCTCCAAAATCCTACAGGAAGGCCTAAACGAAACAACTAAATGGCTTCGAAACTGGCGGATTAAAGCTAGTTCTTCAAAATCAGTGCAGGTTACTTATACCCTACGCAAAGGCAATTGCCCCCCTGTAAAACTAGAAAACGTCACCCTTCCTCATCTGAACTCTGTCAGATACCTTGGCCTCCATCTCGATAGGCGCATGACATGGAATGAGCACATCAAGAAGAAAAGGGATGAACTTAACATCAAATACAAAAGCCTCCTGTGGCTGCTAGGCCGAAACAGCAAACTGTCAGTGGACAATAAACTGTTAATTTACAAATCAATCCTAAAACCTGTATGGATGTATGGCCTTCAGCTGTGGGGTAGTGCTTGTAACTCCTCCATCATAAAGATACAAAGAATGCAGAACATAATCCTCAGAACAATCAGTAATGTCCCCTGGTATGTGACTAATGCTGAGATCCATGAACACCTGGAAATGCTCACAGTGAGAGAAGAAACAACCAACCTCAACATTAAATACAGGGAACGGCTAGAAGCCCACCCTAATACCCTTGCACGACAGCTCACAATTCGCAGCTATGCTAAACGCCTTAAAAGAAAAGACATACTAGGAAATTATGAGTAGATGTTCTTGCTGGAGGACACACTCAGAACGAGAAAATCCAACAACACATTTGCTAAAAGTGAATGCACTGATTGCAGATGAAAGAGGAAAAGAAAAAAAAAAAAAAATGAATGTGAACGAAGCAAACGAAGTATGTTAGGATCGTAGCAAACGGCACTCTGGGGTTTCTGCCTACCCCCATGTGATAAAGGCGTAAGTTTATGAATGTATTATTTTATGTACCTTATCGTATCTAATGTTGCCTATTAGGACCAGCAGAGAGAGATTAATTTTACAAATAATCGTGCAAGGTCCGATGTAGGATTCTTAGACTTTCGATTCGCGCATGTTATATTCACTAGCCTCAAACGGCGATGTCGATGAGACATAAATGCGAATGCCACTTTGTTACGCTTCTACGCAAGAACCGCTGAACAGATTTGAATACAATATTTGATCGAATATTTGACAACTTTGACAGTTTTTGTATGGGAAATGTGTCATAAGTTTGACGTTATACGTCAAAAATCGATTATTGACCGGTCATTGAGACACGTTTGCAATAGCAGACTCGACCCCCAGGATATAGGATAGGTACCTTCTTACCCTGTACTTCGTTCCCGAGGCAAAGCCGCGCACTAAAACTGGTTTATTTCATGAATTCGTCATCAACATGAAACTCGTAATACTTCCAGTAATGCGGCGGAACGCGCCTTTTCAACGTACGCTCCCATTGTCAAAACAAAGAGGCCTCCGTTGCGCTTTCCCTCCTAAAACCTTTGTTCATTATACGCTGCGGCTCCGTGAGCGAGCTCGTAGACCGCGAGGAATGGAAACCTGAGAATTTTCTGGTGACACTGAATAATAACCTTAAGGTGAATGCACCAAGGCAGCCTGCGGAAACAGTGTTTTCTTACGGATCTTGCTATTTACAGCTCAAGCTAAGTTTGTATGTTATCAAAAAGACACTCGCGAACGTTTTAAACATGTATTTACCCAGGTTTCATTATTAAATTATCGATACACTCTCAAGTACAAATTACCCGACTGTCATGTGACGAAACCTACGCCGATTCTTATTAAATGAGTTGTATTTGAACTGAAATGATGATACTTCAGTTACATATTCGCAAATAACTTTTTTCTCTAACTAATACCTTAATTTAAAAGACTATAGAGCGGGCATGTCAAGAAAATGTCATAGAAAAACTTTGATACCATGTCTCAGTAACGCCATCTAGAATAATATATGAATATTGGAGCGGCAGCGGAGCGTACTAAAAAAAACTCATAGACTTGTGTCCGGCAGGACTCACTTTTTCGGACGAAAATTTTGTTTGTTTTGTGATGTCCGGTCTATAGGTATTGAATGTCTTTGACTAATACTGAGTTACTAATTGCAAAAACATTTTTAAAAAATACCGCGCACTACTTAGACGCTTTTGCTTTATGTGATTGGTTACTTTAAAATTTAAATTCTTAGCCGATTTGATTTACGTTTAATTTGTACTTACCGAACTTCTTTTACGTTGCGGGTGTCAATATCGTATTTATGTCTTCTGCAATATGCAATGGTTATCTAAGAACGAAGATCAACAGAAAGTAATGCCCTGCCGTTTTTAGAATAATAAAAAGGGCACTCTTATTTGAACGAGTGCTTGAATTTTTTGCCAACCTTTCATGGAAAATGTTGCAGTTTATTCGGCGAGTTCTATTTCCCGACATCTCAAGAACCACTCAGCGCGGCATGAGAGGAACACTTTTAAATACTACATACTTATGTATAGACACATATTGCTATGTCCCATACATTTTATGAGAAGAAGTATCGTTTTCTGCTGTTTTTTAAGCTGTTATGAAAAAGTTTTGACGAGGTTTACTAACACAAAGTGTCTAAAATAAGTACCTACCTGAAGCAAATTTTTAATAGTCAGATTTACTTTTATATATAGAATAAATATGGCAGTTTGACATATTGTTTAGGTATACAATAGCTGTCAAACCGCCACATTTAGTCCTTAGTTAAAACCAGCTAAAACCTAATAATAACATGATGGTGCTTTGAACTGCAAATAATGTATTAAAACAAACAAAGCCACAGGCATTCGAAACTACAAAAAAATACACTATTCCTCGCCATTAGGTGTCATTCATTACACGACATGAAATGGTTGCCTTCTTTTGCATAAAAGCACTATCCTGCATCTCCAGTGCCCCCTTTTACGGCGCGGCGTCTCTCAGGAAGTGGGTCGAGATGACACGGACAAAGCCCCTTGTGCTAGTAAGGCCAGCTGACTAACTGCTGTACCTTGTGGCAAGCTGCTCACACTTACGGAACCTTAGTACTTTTCTACATAGGTACTTGATACACGCTTTACAATCTTATTTTTAATTTACAGTCTTATGACCATACTCATAGTATTATCACAGTATAAATATTAATACAGTAGGACGACGCCTTTGATCTCTGGAAAAATGCCGACAACTTCTACACGCGTTAGACTTGAATAATACCTCCCGCACTACGAACATCGTTATGTTCGCAGTGCGGGAGCGGCTTTCTCGCGTCTCGCCCCTCACACCCCGAACGATTGCCCTGTTCTGACAGCTTTGTCGGACGACTGTTTGTTTTTAGACTGTGGTATTATGTTTTATTTTTGTTTGAGAAAGAAATACAAACGGTGTGTAATTGTGTAGAAGTGTGTAAGTGTTTGTGAATGAGGAAGATTGGCCTACCGTGATACCGTTTTCACTAGTACGGAGGTCAGTTTGAATCAAAATCAAACAACCACTAAACGTAGACAGGTATTTATAACCGCCGCAATTCTGTATGATTATGTAGAAACAAATCAAAGGACTGTTGATGGGATCTGTAGGTATTTAAGGATGTATTTATATTCTGTCAATAAACTTTTTTTACTTTTACTTTTCATACAACTGACAGTTTAAATGTAGTTTTTACCATTCAAGTTATTTGATTGCTCAATATTCTTTGCCATGGCACTAAGGTTAAGATTTCTACAAGTTGCGTCTACATCGGTGTATAAAGCGATTCTATACGCACGAGTACAAATTTTTCATTCGCAAGCATATTGGCGCCCGAATGGGTTCCAAGGATCACAGTCGCATTTGACCACAATAAACAACTAGGGGAAAAACGGCATCTAATCAAGTTAACAATAATGTTTACCTTACACAAACCAAACAAAAAAAAAACTAACTTAAGTAAAATAAAACTGCCATTAAACATAACGAATCAACCTTTTCCACGAGAAGTAATTTTGTATTCAAAGCGTGGCGTTTTATCCTTTCATTTGAGCGGCCCGGTTATCCTCTCTTTGATGTAGGAATTTGTCGTCTGAACCAAGATTTGCCCTTTAAAAGGCTTATGAGAAAAGATTTACATTGTCTCTATTTTTAGATTGTTTGTTGATCTAATGTTCCGTAGTTACATGCATGTAGACAACAATGTATCGTACATATTAAACACTAGTTTCTGCTCGCGACTTAGTACACGTGGAGGTCTAAAAATAGCACTTTGCATCACCTCACCCATTATAATAATAATAATAATTTATTTCAGTTTTCAAAACCATAATTTTGTTAGTGACACAAAAATACTTAAGAGCTAATGTTAGCCAACAAAACACAATATAAAATAAAAATAAAACAACATTTTGGGACACTCCGACTCCAGAAATATCTGCTACTTTACTGCATGCAGTCGTATCCAGCGTTCAAGCATCGGAGAGTCCCACCGGTCCGTTAATACGTTCAAGATGCTGTTGAAACTAGCACGCATGCAAGTTAGTGTCGAGGTACAACGCTTACGCATTATCGTCGCAAAATTGTCGACGTTGGCCTCGGCAAACATAGCCGGCCGGTAGCACTTCAATACCGCGGCATCCCCATCAGCGTCCTGAACGCATTGTTGTACTGCACTCGCATGACATGAAGTTAGAATTCACGTAATTTATGTTAAGTATAGGTACAATACAATTTGTCCTAGAAATCAACGTCAAGCCGAAAACGGATAATAGTGTGACAACACAGAGAAATTACTGTTTATGAGGAAGCCTATAACCGGCACCGGTGACCGAGAAGTTGTGTGGATATCGGTTGAATGGGATGCAGAGGAATAGGGTTTATGTGTCCAGAAAAATACAAATGAATCTCCCCCAGCAAGCAGGTTCCCTTAGTACTTAGAAAGTCGGGATTTTTGTAATTTGCTTTCAGACACAGCGTAATTGTTAATGAATAAATGAAATGATATGAATGAAATGAAATGGTCCGTAAATGTTAGAACAAGTTTTGATTCGTACCAAAACGAGTCAAAAGCGCGGCCAGCATATCGTTGACAAAAGTCAGGTGCGTTGTACTTGCAACTGACCTGCGTGTGTGCCCAGCAGTGCTTTCTTGTAAAAATCACCGCGTGAAAATATAAGAAAAGTGATAGTAATTTGAGCTGTCATTCCATACTACTATGCTAGTGCATTGACACTTGACACGTTCACTGCACTCAAGTCTTCTCGGGGTGACTTGTACACAATCGACTGGCAAGTGTTAAAGTTAACGAAGCAAAAGAGGTATGGGAGAATCGCAACAGGTGGCGTTCAGCAGGGTTTGGACTGGCAATCTTTTCATTGCCAGCTACTTTGCTGACGACTGAGAATTTACAAAAAAATGTTATTGCACTTTAAGTGGACTTCAAGTTACGGTGACTATCGAAACGGGGTACGGTGCGCTTCATCACAACTCGGCGAGTGCGCATGACGTCATACACACTGATCATAGCCAAAACGAAACTAGCTGTTTGACAGTTAATCGTTAAACACTTCATCATCACTATGAACTGTCAACAGAGATAGGTACGCAATATAGCCCTGCCTGCGTAGCATGAACTCTTAATGTCTTTTCTTCCGAGACACGACAAATTTCTTTCTGTCCAACTTGACATTTCTTCTACCCGAGCATGAGGCGACTCGTCGACAAGCGTTTGTACGTAGAGAAAGAAATTTACATGCTGTCTATAGCAACTGTCAACTTGTCTAGGTCTCATTTGATGTAGACGGTTTGACACTTGTTGACAGGAAAAGTTTCGAAAAGAACTGTCAAAAGTGGAGAAAAAACATGCTCGCGTTGTTGATTCTTGTCTACTGACGAATCGACATATAACTTCTCATCTTTCTTGACATTGTCATGCTCGAGACGAAAGAAATGTCTGTATAATCTGTCACTTTGCCGATTCGTCTGTAGACAAAGGCCGTTTGTTCGGTGTGCAACAATAATATGCAGTCGGGTAAACAATGTACTAAATACGCATGTTTGTATGTTTTTAGTGGCATGGTGGTCTATCCTGTGAAGCTGCAGCAGCGTCATCGTCCATGGGCGGTGCGGGCGCGCCGCTCTTACCAGATTCCGAGCTGATCAAGCTCTGCCCCATGTGCCGCGTACCCATAGAGAAGGACGAAGGCTGTGCACAGATGATGTGCAAACGTTGCAAGCATGTCTTCTGTTGGTACTGTTTGGCTTCCCTCGATGTGAGTACCTATTAATATTTTTAAAATATGAATGTCGATGAATGAGCGCAGCGCAGGACTGATCGTTGCAGAAATCTTTGGGGGAGGTCTCTGTCCAGCTGCGGACGTCTTTTGGCTGAAATGATGATGGTGATGAGAATAGTCACGATAAATCGTTTAAAATAAATGAGTATCATCATAGGCTTACCTGCTATCAGTCTGGCCGGATGCAGCTGAACATTAGTTGTCATGTTTTTACATAGATCGGCTACCTATTTGACCTTCACAACCTAGTTACTGGGTAGCTGGATACTCCTTAGTTAGACTGGTGTAAAAAAAAATATGTTTATATTATTAAGGAGAAATTTCGCATCGTATTCTAAATCCTTTCATGATTACCTGGTTCTTGTCCATAGAAAACGACACATTTTAAGAAGAATACGTTAATTTGCCTTACGTGTATTCGGGCCGGGGACGAGACGTTTGTTTTCTATAAGCAAGTTGTGTAAAAACTTGCGTTCCCTTGACACCTATTGTGCAGAGGCTTGATGTTATTTATGTCTGTTTAATTGTAGGTACCTACATAAGACAATGAAATTGAAAGCCGTATCATGCTTGGTGGTTTTCATTGATTGTTTAATCATCGTTTCTTAAAATGTAGGTAGTTTATTACCCTATTTCTTTTGCTGCTGTGACCACAGCATACAGATTTCAATATTTAAGTAAATTTGTTAATTCTAAATCACCCAAATCAGAGAATCTTCGAAGCCATGGTGGTTTTTGTAACACGTCCACTTTGTTTAAAATTGCTTGTCTTTATTTTCTAGGTAAGTATAGAAGTAAATGAAATCACTACGATTAATAATAATTTTATGGGACTTGTGGGAGCACCCAAAAAAAAACAGCCTAGAAATAGGAAAACATGTGTTCTGAAGGAATAAAAAACTAAAGTGTAGCCTTTAAAATTCTGTGATGTTTTTACCCAGGACGATTTTCTGCTGCGTCACTACGACAAAGGACCGTGCAAGAATAAATTGGGACACTCACGCGCATCTGTATTATGGCATCGTGCACAGGTAAGTCAAGCACGAAATCTGATATAGATTAAAAAAATGACCATTTAGTAAATTAAAAATATTTGACAAGTGATCATTTTGGTACATAATAATGTGTGTGTATGCGTCTAGTGTGCCCGTACGGACGGACAGATTTATCCTGTTCAGAATATACTAGAATACTCTTCATTGTGTACCATACAAATTATAAATAGTACCCTTGAGAGCTACACAGAGTCATACAATGTAGCCTTATCGTTTTAAGCAATTTCTTACAGACAACCTTTGGATAGAGGTGATAGAGAAGGAGCAAAGACTTTGTAGGTAGTCTGTATGGCAGGGGTTCAAAGTTTTTGCCGCGGTGCACCCTATAGGGTACAGACGGGCGTCCGTCAGCCGCTCCTTTTTATCATTCTCCGGAAAATAAACTTAGGCATTCGTGGTTATAAAACCTGAGCCTCATATTATGAATGTTTTATTTTTTTCTACTTAGTATCATTGTACCCTATTTCAACTACCCAGGATGCCGAGACGAAATACTAAGACTTTGTCCAGAAGGAGCGAATTCGCTACGAATCGACACGCGATTTTAAGTTCAAGGATATGAATGTTCGATCCCTTACTTACAGAGGTTGTTACTAAAGAGCGATGTATTACAAAACGCGTGAGATTTGCGCGTGTTTCTAGATAGGGCCTAAATCTCTAAGTGCACCGCGAAGTATAAAAAGTTTAGGAACCTCTGCCAAGGGTACATAATATTTACACACACAATATAATATTATATTTAAGTAACTAACTTTTTTTTATCTGTTGCCAATAAATGTTTTTTTCTTTCTTTCCTGATATGATTTTGTACTGTTCAAAATGATCTCTTGATACTCCTAATCTTAATAATCATGTTTTTTTTTCTGGTTTCCAGGTGGTTGGTATATTCGCAGGCTTCGGTTTGCTACTGTTAGTAGCCAGTCCGCTTCTCTTGTTAGCCGCGCCGTGCATCGTCTGTTGCAAGTGCAGGTATGTTTTAATACGGTATTTTTACAGTAATATTTTTTCATTAAATATAATGATAGCTAATAGTAAAAAGTAGTGGTAGACAGAGATAGCGGTACCGACAACTGACGTCATACGACGTTCCGCTTAATATAAATAGGCCCCAAAAGAAACACCAAATATAACCTGCTGCTACCAATTTTAAAAATAATATTTAAAATACTTACTTTTTTTACACTGGGTTTTTTTCTGTTAATCTTTGAAATAAGATTACTTTTTCGTAAATTTGTAATGAATAGATGGCAAACCAATAAAACCCCCAAAACAGTATAGTACCATTTTTTAAAAATTTTAAGTAAGCATTATTTATTACACTGGGTTTATTTATTTATTTATTTATTTTATTTTTAGGAAGGCTTACAGACTAACAATCCAGTGTATTAAGAACATAATATTATACAAAATAGCTAATAACAAGCCTCCACATATAGTAAATTGAAATTGTAATTGTTTGATTGAATTAGAAGAACATTTTCGTAAACGTAAAATAAATTGTTGGCAAACCAGCCGGTAGTGAACCGAATTTCACCCTACCTATGCAACATTAATACGGTAGTTTCTCACAATGTTTATTTACTATTTTGAGACAATAACAACATTTATTTGTATGGTTTCAGACTTTGCAACCCCAGCACGAAGAATCTCGAGGAAGTTGACGAGATCGACAGCATCAGCCCGACGCGAGACGACTCCGACGACGCGCCGCGCGAGCGCTACCTGTCCGACTGACGCGCTGCCGGCGCCGCGCCGGGCACTAGCGGCACTAAGGGCAAAAGTGCCAATAGCCGCACTAAGGCCACTAAAGGCAAAAGTGGTACTAGTGGCTCTAAAGGCAAAAGTGGCACAAAAGGCAAAAGTGACTCTAAGGGTAAAAGTGACACTAAGGGCGAAAGTGGCACTAAGGGCACTGGCGGCTTTTGGCGCACCAAGGGCACTAGAAAAACTAGTGACACCAGTGACACTAGGTACTAGAAGCATTAGTGGAACTTAGGACATTATAGGCACTAGTAAGTCTTGGGCACTAAAGCTTAAGTGATACTACGTGCATTAAAAGTACTAGCCGTACTTAGTGCACTAAGAGAACTAGTGTTACTTAGTGCACTAAGAGAACTAGTGTTACTTAGTGCACTAAGAGAACTAGTGTTACTCAGTGCACTAAGAGAACTAGTGTTACTTAGTGCACTAAGAGAACTAGTGTTACTTAGTGCACTAAGAGAACTAGTGTTACTTAGTGCACTAAGAGAACTAGTGTTACTTAGTGCACTAAGAGCACTTGTGATACTTCTTGCACTAAGGTTATGTGAAACTTGGGGCACAAAGGTCACTAGCGGCTTTTAGGGGGACACTAAGGGCAGTAATGAACTATGATTCGTTAAGGGCACTATTTAACTTGGGTCACGGAAGCCTTTAAGTTCTCGCGGAACACTACATCACGCTAAACTAGCTACACTAAGTCCTATAGTGAACGGAACACATGTCTTCTTTAATATTATAGATGGATGTATAATAAAATGATACGTTTTTTCCAGAGATTTTCTCCCAATAATTATAATACATACATATCCTTCCATATTACAAAATGTTAGCATAAATGTCCATAGTGCAGTCCGTAGTGGATCCGTTCCGTGTTTTATTAAAGAGCAACTATTTATTAATAAGTTTCTTATTGTATTGGATGTCTGTACTTCCATTTTTTGTGCCACATAGCTGATGTGACATAAATTGACTAAGGTTAGGAAAGGAGAAAAGACTTCAAATCTTAACCCGGTGTTCAGTGATTGCTTCACAATTTGAGACGGTGATGAACAGTGAATGTTTGCTAGAAACTATATTAGATCATAATCTAAAACTGGATCATTATAAGCCGCATAAACAGCTAATGATAGAGTAATAAATTATTGTCTGTAATTATTATTGATGTGTAAATAACACAATACATACTTGTTAGTTAAATGGTATTGTTTTAGTAAAAAAAACCTTACTTGTTGTGAAAAATGTTTCTCTGTATGTCTGTCTGCTATAACTCGAGAACTAGGTACTTCTCCATTTGGGATAGAAACACTTTGTAAATAATAGAACAGAGTTTTAAATCAAAGTTAGCAACTATTTTTCATAACACAATTGACTCGCAAATAATTCATGATAAAATTAAATTATACTGAAAATTATATGAAAATAAAAATAGACAAGAGCCTGTCTGGCCGACGTTTGACAAAAATATTTCACACGAATTAATAATTATGGTATTTGTAATGAGATATAAAAAATGCAGTCTGTTGTATCTTGACACAAATTTACAAGCCAGAATTCTTAGCAATATATTTTAGAAACAATCCATTTGTCTTCTGTTAAACTTGTGGGCAAATATTTACAAGAAATATACTAGGTCAAATTAAATTAGCTAGCGAAGATTCACTGGCAATTAATATCCAATTATTTTAAAACAAAGGGTTTTTTCCACAGTTATAATTTCAAGTACAGTCAGTGAGCTGTGTTACCTGATCCATCATAGAATAGAATACAAGGGGATGGTGGGTCATGCAATGTAGCTAACTGACTGTACCTTGAATAAGATAGAAGTGAAGTGAATTCGATTTGGCCCTGTATAATAAAATTGATTTAATATGTACAAAAAAAAAATACTTAGATTTATGTATAATACCTTCTTGTTTTTTGGGGTTAACTGAGACTTAATATAAGTAAGCAATAGACTGATGAATGAACGTGAATTTGAGAAAAAAAATGATATTTATTTCGATTATAAAGGCTAGGACATTAATGTCATAAATTCATAATTATTATTTAGTTTGTGAATGTAATGTGGAGAGCGCAATGAAAACTTTGTCTTAAAAGAAAATGTTACAGATTAATGCTGGCATAAAATAATTATCGCAGGCTTTTGCGGGTGACAGATGTAGGATCTTAAGGAACGCATTAAAAAAATTAAATTATAATGAGAAAATGTGGCCGGTCACATTGTTGGCAAACAATATTTTAAACATACAAGGGTAAACAGTACTTATTTCAGTTACTGAGTGTAGATAGCTCTATCTTAAGACTTTAGTACCTAAAACTGCGTAAATCAAAACCCTTCGTTTAACCGACTTCCGTAAAAGAAAGATGATTACTTACAGTGTTTTGTTACTACAATATGTTCAGATTTTACGTAGATACTTAAAATCGACTTCAAGTTCTCGTACAAAACCATTTCTCAGTAAATTCGATATTTAAAATATGGATACCTACATATAATATAGTGTGAGTTTTTATTAGTTGATGTTTTTTAATATATTTGAAAACCTCGTAGATTTCCTATTAACATTATCTTGATACTTTTGACGAATGATTGGCAAACTAGCCAAAGTGAACCATGTTTAAAAACTCACTCTGTATTTTTAAATCACACATTTTTAAATAGTTAATAAAAAAAATATTATGTGATTATAAAATACAATACCTACTGTTAGCGTAGATTAATATTACAATACAAATCTTAATCAATGAAAATTGAGGAAATGTTGGAAGTAAGTGTAACTGCAATGCAGTGTGTCAATGCATGAAAAGCTTATAATTGTTATTTTGTTATCATCTGTGATGGCCGGTAACGAATAGCTCTACTAAACAGTTTGCGCTTCTTAAAGAAATATGGCGTTTCTTAGCAAATGTAAGGGCATGTGCACAACACGTTTTTTAAACGCGCCGTTGACGGGCGTTTTAGAAAGTTGCGTCGACGGCGCGCTTTTATTCTACAGAGCTAGAGTAAGTCTAGTATCGCGTCTGTTTCACTACAAACGCGCGTCAACGGCGCGTTTAAAATACGTGGTGTGCACTGGCCCTAACTAAGAGAAATATGAGTCAGTCCACTTCAAAGGTATCTTATGTCCGGCATGAAGTTATACCTAAACATTAAAGATCAACCCCCACAATGTTTAGTTATGAAAATATTTATAATAATAAAGAGTATAAATTAAATGGTCTTCCACGAAATAATCTATGTAATGTAAGTTTCGTAGGTAACACAAAATACTAGTCGACATCGGCTCCACTGCCAAAGAACAAATAAACTGTAGTACTCTAATATAAAAGAAAAATAAAGTCTTTTTTTTTTGCGTGTTTTCACAAGACATACAATATTTTTGAAACTGAAAACATTCGTACAGTGCAGTAAGCGTCAAACTTTATGGCGGCTGTGAGTGAAGTGCGATTGCGCATACCCCACCACTCGGTCATGTTCTTAAAGTTACTGCGCAGCGACTTGCCCGCTGTTCACAACTTCACACCGTCATGAAGTCTGCATCAAACTGCACCCTTTTTAGTGGACTGACTGACTTTTAGATTGATTAAAAATGCTTAATTACGTTGGCTGTCATCTTTCCATGATCGGAAGCCTAAGCCATTGCCTACTGGAGCCTCAATAATATGCACACTGCTTCCCGTGTCACATACTGTACACGGGCTCTTAACATTAACTTATTATAGTACATTAAATATTTATGACTTTATTGTAAATAAGAAATAATATTGTACTTAATTTTATAGTTCAAGGATCGATGATGTTGTTTCTTCCATCTAAATTGTATATTTATCTATTTACACATTGTAATGACTTCAACGGTATGTAGTCTTTATATAAAAAAGGAGGTTGAATACGCCTTGTGTCCTTGGTGTAAATAAAATAAAAACTCTGTAGTGAAGTCATATTTGTACTGTGACTAGATGTATGTATTTTTTTAACTGATATTAAGACACCATCGGTCCTTTGTAGCTTGTTGTAGCAAGCTAGTAAAAGCATTTGTAGAATTAATCAGAAATTGTCAGTAGGTGAATAGATGTGAAAAGCGACCAGGCTGTTTGGCACTTGCAATATGATTACTGTCGTGTTTGTTGTTAAAAGTAACTCCAATTTCAATTAAGAAGGCGAAAGATGAAAAAAGGAGTGAATTCTTTTAAAGTCCACTTCCATTGTTTCGAAGCTAGCCTACAAGCAGTTCACGCGTGTGTTTTAGTGATGTTGTCAGACCAGCATTTATAGTGAATGATATCAAATCTATATTTTCATAAAACTTGAAGCTATGTATACACTGCGACGCTTACGCAGGTGCCATGCACTGCAATGGAACAGCGGCTTAATCATTATTGATTTTTTGTATAATGATTAGTTGTTGGCTGATCAAAATACGAATTTTGTTTATGCTTTTAAAATGGTTGTATGAATGTATGTTGCCAGACTTACTACAGTCTCAACTGTACCGAAAACACTAACTACTTGTTAATATACTTGATGTCTAAAACAGTTATGTTGCAAGTGTTTATTAAGTTGATTGTTAAATGACTTGTCTATGGTATTGAAAGACTTTCATTTTGAATCATTACTATTTTATTGTTTATGGTAGGTGCAAATATAGGTTTTAGGATTTTGGTAGTGATATTGGCTGGTCAAAAGATTGAATACACAAATACAGTATACAATATTTGCATTTACCATTTAAAGATAAAATTGGCATATTGTAAATATAAAAAAAAAGATTTTTATTTTTTGTTATCGATTGTACTTCTTTATTTTTGTGTTGAGATGAGACGACGTATTTCCGTTACTATAATTATAAACAAATAATAAAGATTTTTCTGATAAATCTTAACAGGGAGTTTTATTTTATAACATCACTTTGTTGGTAGAAGTCTTAGGCACTAACCACACTTGCGTATGCGCAGATGCGTACGCGTCCGTTCAGCCGAGGAGCGCGTACTTATTTCATACAAAAGTGATGTTTCTTAGGGCTGAATCGAACTGAATAAAACTGAATAATTAATGTGGTTTGACTAAAATTAGTTGTCATGTCATTGTAATAATAATAATAATTTATTTATACAGACTACATTGGCCCAATTGTTACGACGACATACGACATTAAGTGGCCTGGATTTGTAGTATATGAGCTGGTGGATGTTATGTATAGCAGTGGATGTTTTGAGTGCAATTACCTGATTTGTTACTAGTCTGGCACGCCGGTCAGACCAAACAACTACAAAAGCCTGAAAAGTAAATTCGACTTTCTGAGGGTAGACTAATAAAAATAATTTGATTTCGTGTTTATCACACGAATTCAAATTTTATTAGAAAACAGCTGTAGCCAAGGGGCAAGTTAAGTAACAGAACTAAGACTGAGTACCTATACATATAGTTTAAAAATAAATTTCAGTGCAAATTCTCTCTACAGTCGATTAGGTTCTAACTTCTAATAAAAAAAAACGGACCATTTGCAAATCGGACTTGATCGAGGGTTCCGTACGTAAATGCAGGTATGTGAAAAAAGGTGTTTATATAGTTTTGTTTCCCTGTACATCTTGTAGTACAAGACAATATTACTTGCAAAATTTCATAGTTCTGTAAAACTACCCTACCCTATAAATTTTGATTCCCTTGAGTGTCGAAAATACGATTGTGGCATAAAACAGGCATATCTTTATTGATGATAACTTAGAAGTTTGTGTTTTATATAAAAGGGCTTTGATGGAAGCCTTATTTTGCCATTGTATTGCCATGTATTGCCATCCATATACCAGGCCCTGTATTAAATAATTAGAATTTATGGTCATATTTGATGGATATTTTGTATGCCCAAGTGGCTGATCATGGAATTACCATTATCAAGTATTTAATTATGTAAAGAACATCTGACTTAATCCATGTATCACAAATAAATGATTTGATTTTATTTGATTTGATTTAGACAGACTGGACTACAAAGTTTTTTCCTTTAGAGTTTAGGAACCATAAAAACAGGTAAATAAAAACGAGAAAAACTTAAACAGTGTATACTAAAACTATTTATTTACAATTAATATAAAAGCATTTTAAATACATAGGCAATCCAACATCATCACCACTTCCTCATTAATCCAGCAGTACTGTCAAACAACAGTGGGTTTTTGAACTCTCCCCGCATATCCAACATATAGTGCATCCATCTGTTTTTTATTTTCAGAGGTAGTTGGACTCTGGCTATATTCCTCGCTTCCTTACAACAGACAAATTCCATGGGTACCGTCATCATGCGGTTCTTACCTAAAGGGGTGTATGTGACAAAAGTTAATTGCTTCCCGCCCTTGTTAAGAATCAGGTATCGGACTGAGCGTAGAGTGTACATCCAGATTACAGCAAGGGAGCCACCTCCTGTGGAAAGAATGTTTATTAACCGACACAGCCATGGATAGAGAGCAAACCAAAATGTGCCCAGCATGCAGTGTTTTTATTTTCTTTCATAGCTTGGTGCTGAGAATTTCGCCTTTTTGATGTAGCAATTAAGAGTTTAATAAAACAAGGTACGATTTTCTGGTGAATATTTTGCTGTAGTATTTTTTAAGGAAGTAGCGGTATTTCTTGGCAATGCAATAAACAAATATGAACTTATCGCCTATGGTTGATAGTTTTAATTTAGAATTATAGTCAAACCCAGTAGATTGGTTTTGGGAGTTATAATGCCATAAATTGAACAAGCTAAACTTATTTCACCCTGTTTGTTACCTTGGGGTTTTAAAAATAGAAAACATGACTGAAAAATAACATTTATACTCACCCACTACTACAGAAACGATTCCTAGAGTGTTCCTGTATTTATTCTCTCCGAGGTTGATTTTCCTGAACCAAGGGGTGTCATCGGTAACTGTTGATTTGTCAACCGGCGCGTCTCTCAATGTAGTGAACGCAAATAAACCCAGATAAGTCCAGAACATGTATTGAACTATTGCAAATACATTCATGTACATAAAAAACTTTGGGTTCTCGTATTTGAACAGTATTACATCTTTAATTACGTTTGTATTCACATCATGAATTGTTTTCGTTGTAACAGTGGCATATGATTTTGCTTTTATATTATTAAGACAGATCCTATAGTTAGAGCTAAGTCTTGACACCGCCGCTCGCTTAAGAACCGTCGACGCGTACGACAATAGCGACATTTTTCTTCTTATTTCTATTATTTTTTAATTTTAACTAATATAACCTAAATTTAGAACTGTCATCATGGTGTATTTGACACTGACATTGTCTGACATAGAGTTTTAAGTTAACCGGCTGACCGCAGCACAGGTTAAAAATTTTCTTCGAATCCGTAGATTCAACGACTTGTATTTGGGTACCATCCTGACGCGCGGCGGTGGCGGCGTAACATAAAAAAAAGATGTATGGAAGAGCGCCGCATACCGAAGTTCTTCTCTTCTATAAAACTTTGTCAAAATACATTTATCGTTTCTTGGCCTTCCTCCACTCCTGTAACTCTCCGTCCACGTTCATACTCGGTCAAAACGTTTTCCAACATCATCCTTATTCCTTCCCTTCACATGCCCAGTGCTCAACGATTCCACTAAATTTCTTGGTCACAATAATTGCTTATTAAAATAAAGACATATTATAATCTATATATAAATAATATTAACATAATTATTTAATTACTATGCTCAGGGAAAGGGACAAGGCCGGGCGGCGCGCGGCGCGGTATCGGCAGGGTGGTGCCGCGTTGTTCCTTATTTTGGACTTTGACCGGTTTGCTGCTAAAAAAGAGTTGTTATTTTATTCTTTTGTTCTATTCCGGAGTAGGGATTTGCATGTTCCACAGCCACAACGTAAGGGTTTTTGTAAGGGTGCAAAAAATATTATAAAAAATAAAAAAAATAGAAGAATATGGATCAGTTCTATTTTTAAATAGGGTAACAATGAAACAATCTTCCACCAACATTCATAGACAATATTTCAAACTAATTTTTGTTTAAAAAATAAAACACTTTGTTTATTGGTAATCTTGGCGTCTTCGTTGTTTCATTACGGTTGTAAAATTGCTAAGTAAAACTTAGTTGAAAATGTTATTTTCTAGCGGCGGACATTATTAGTGTGCTTTTAGTTCTGGTTACCAGACAATCGCTATTACGCGTTGATCGCACGCGTTATATTAGCACCCATAACAAGATGGCTGATATAAAGGTAAGGGAAGCATTTGGCGGCATTTTGATTGGTAACGGCCAAATTTTTATTAAGATTTGAGGCTGTTCGGTTTCTGGGGCTTTTTTATTGTAATTACATAAAAATGTCATTGCGTTAAATACTAATTTTCCCCTTTTTGTGGCCCGTAAAAGCCTTAGGTAGGTACATGCGAAAAGTTCATTTCATGGTTGTACAAATTCAACATGTTTGGGTTCAGTTTTCTAATAACATTTGCTACAATTCATATCTTCACTTCTTGGTCAGTTAAATATGGGTGATGTTTCATCAAAAGTGTTCGAACTCGCTGATTTAGTTATAATTACTATATTTAATGCCCTGATTTAGTACTACCCTCATTAACTCAGCAATGAATCCATCTTCTCACCAAAATAGCGTGTTTGCCTGATGAATACTTCCATTTTAAATAAATACTGGCTGTAATTTATGTACTGGTGCTCTCAATGTGCTGTATTGGTGTGACATTTATTTACCTCTATTGGCATTATGACATGTATCCACTTAACAAATAGATCATATTTTTCTGCTCAATCTCCAAGTAGCTTGACTGAAAATTTTAAACCTTTAATGATAGACACAGTAATTTCAGATTTGTAAAATTTCTGTTGCAAATCAATATTATACAGATACCGTTAGGTGTTGTGAATAGAAACTCCCGGGTGTGTAGAATTAAAACTGAAGAGGATTTAACCATTCAATTGTGTCAATTATAGACACAACAGTAAGACAATGACAGCGCGGACACCGGTGTCCTCTCGGGTTTAATTAATTAATGTGGCAGGCTTTTCTTTATCATTTGAATTTTGTTGTGATATTTTTTCAGGCCATGTTCAATAAAATGAACACTGCTGGACAGAATGGTTCGGCGGAGGCTGCGCCTCCTGCCAAAGGACCAAAGGGCACAATTGAGAAAATTTATCAGAAGAAAACACAGTTGGAACATATCCTGCTGCGTCCTGACACATATATTGGGTCCGTGGAGCGGGCTACTGAGCTAATGTGGGTCTTTGACAAGTCCAAGGAATGCATGGTCCAAAGGGAATTAAATTATGTGCCAGGTCTGTATCTACTGCTTTAAAATAAAAGTAAGTGGTTACCTTTCCATCAAAATTTGGAGTTAAATTATCAAAATTTTCAATATTACTTTACAGGTTTATACAAAATATATGACGAAATCTTAGTTAATGCGGCTGACAATAAGCAAAGAGATCCCAAAATGGATGTAATGAAAATTGACATAAATCAAGAAACAAATACAATATCTGTGTACAATAACGGCTGCGGTATTCCCGTGGTGATGCATAAAGAGGAGAAAATGTATGTTCCAACTATGATCTTTGGTCATCTACTGACGTCATCAAACTATAATGATGAAGAAGAAAAAGTGACAGGAGGCAGAAACGGCTATGGTGCCAAACTTTGTAACATTTTTTCTACTAAATTTACAGTAGAAACTGCATCAAAACAATATAAGAAACATTTTAAACAGACATGGGGCTCCAACATGACTAAAGCTTCTGACCCGAAAATCAAGGAAGCTGGTAAAGATGACGATTTTACTAAAGTGATATTCAGCCCTGATTTGTCTAAATTCAAGATGGAAAAGTTAGAAGACGACATAGTAGCTCTTATGTCCCGTCGAGCTTACGACATCGCCATGACGACTCAAGGCGTCAAGGTGTACCTAAATGGAGAAAGACTAAAAATAAATAAATTTAAAGACTATGTAGATTTATACATAAAAGGCAAAGAAGACGAAAATGGACAACCATTGAAAGTTGTATATGAGAAAGTGAATGATCGCTGGGAAATTGCACTTACACTCTCCGACAGAGGTTATCAACAGGTGTCATTTGTAAACTCTATAGCTACCACAAAAGGTGGGAAACACGTTGACACTGTTTCTGACAGCATAGTTAAGAATGTTCTAGAAATTATTAAGAAGAAAAACAAAGGTGGAGTTAATATAAAGCCTGTGCAGGTCAAGAATCACATGTGGGTGTTCATCAATTGTTTGATTGTAAACCCAACCTTTGACTCACAAACGAAAGAATACATGACTCTTCAAGCAAAGAGTTTTGGTTCAAAATGTAATTATTCTGAAAAGTTCATAGCGGCTGTGTCAAAATCTGGCCTAGTGGAGTCTGTACTGACATGGGCTAAGTTCAAAGCTCAGACCGAATTGGTAAAGGCATCTGGCAAGAAACAGAGTAAACTGAAAGGTATACCGAAGCTAGAGGATGCCAACGATGCAGGCACTAAAAATGCACACTTGTGTACACTGATCCTCACTGAGGGAGACTCGGCTAAGTCATTGGCTGTGTCTGGACTTGGTGTGGTAGGACGGGATCACTATGGTGTGTTTCCATTGAAGGGTAAACCACTCAATGTTCGGGATGCCTCTCATAAACAGGTCTTGGAAAATGTTGAAATCAACAATATGATCAAAATTGTTGGACTCCAGTACAAAAAGAAATACAATACTGTGGATGATCTAAAATCATTGAGATACGGTAAAGTGATGATCATGGCTGATCAGGATCAAGATGGATCTCATATCAAAGGATTGATTATCAACTTCATACATCACAATTGGCCGGAATTATTGAAACTACCGTTTTTAGAGGAGTTTATTACTCCTATTGTGAAAGCTACGAAAAAGGACAAGGAAATGTCATTTTATTCATTACCTGAATTTGAAGAATGGAAGAACAATACGGAGAACCATCACACGTTCAACATCAAATACTACAAAGGTTTGGGTACCTCCACATCTAAGGAGGCTAAAGAATACTTTCAGAATATGGAGAGGCACAGGATAAGGTTCAAGTACGCGGGACCCACAGACGATCATCACATTGAATTGGCATTTTCTAAGAAAGGTGCCGACCAGCGTAAAGAGTGGCTTACTAGTCATATGGACGAAGTGAAACGACGGAAAGAAATTGGTCTTCCCGAGAGATATTTATATACAAAAGATACTAAAGCTGTCTCATATTCGGATTTCGTCAACTTGGAGCTGGTTCTCTTCTCTAATGGCGATAACGTAAGGTAAGAAACCTACTGTTATCCTACTTGGTCACTCATTAACCTATTTACCGCCAGGTCAAAAAAACATAAACTGGCCCTTGGCACCAAGCAACAAAATTAACACTTCAAATTCGTCTTATAGTTGTGACGTGTGGCGTGTTGGGCCTATTTTGCTTAGTCTAGTTAGCTATATATGACTGTGGCTTTCAATATCATAACTCATATTCGCAATTATTAATTTTCCAGGTCAATACCGTCCATGATCGATGGATTGAAACCTGGCCAGCGTAAAGTGATCTTCACGTGCATAAAACGTAACGACAAGCGAGAGGTCAAAGTGGCGCAGTTGGCTGGTTCAGTTGCAGAACATTCAGCATATCATCACGGTTAGTATGCCATACATATAACTAACCCAGAAGGAACAACACTTGTGACGTATTTTGCTGGAGTATTTCCGGATATCTGTCACTAGAATCAGCATTTTGTGACATATCCACTGCATAAGTATACTAACATGGCCTGGAATGACTTTGCTTTGCACTTGTCACTTGAACGACGCCTCCTAACCTTGACGCGACCATAGGCGATCATTGACGATCATTGACGACTAATGGACTGTGAGTGTTTCGTTGGTATAACTATAACTTGTGAGTGTGTAGTGACGTAACGTGATCTAAATTGAGTTATTCTTATTTCACATATTATTGTAGCGATATTTATATCGCCACATGCATCACAACTGCCGCTTGATTCAGTATTAGTCACTCTGTGAAGTGAACCGTCAATTCCTAGCATTACTATAGAATGCTCGATTCGCCTTCACTTGACGGGTGATTTTACAGAATAACACTGCTGTTGTAATAATATTATCCTGCAACGCGATGTTCAAGTTGTACGTGCGATTGAACATATCAATACAAGAACCCAACGACCACGACCGTCGTGGCAGTAGCCTATCAGACACAACACCTGTCTGGGGGACGTTAAATAAACAAATTTATTTATGTAAAGCTCCTCATCACCCATTCAGACAGATCCCACGACCAGGGGCTTGAGTCTGCTATTGCAATCGTGTCTCAATGACCGGTGAATGATTGATTTTTAACGTATAATGTCAAACTTATGACACAATTCCCATACAAAAACTGTCAAATATTTGATCAATGACCGGTCATTGAGACACGATTGCAATAGCAGACTCAAGCCCCTGGTCGTAGGATCTGTCTGAATGGGTGATGAGGAGCTTTACATAAATAAATTTGTTTATTAATTTTATTTCAAAGAAGGCTTACAGGCTAACAATCCAATGAAATAAAGAAAGCTATATTTAAAAAATAGCTAATAACAAGCCTCCACATAATATAGTATATGAAAAAAGAAGTTAATAAAAAGAATGTACAAGTATATATCTATACTTGTACATTCTTTTATTCTTTAATTAGACCCAGACACAGAACAAATGATCGTGCACAACACACAAACATTTGTCCTGGGTGAGAATCGAACTCACGACCTCCGGCATAGCAGTCAGGGTCACTAACTTCTAGACCAACAGGCCCGTCACATCAACCTACCCCAATGTGTCAAATTTATTTGAAAGGTATTCAACTTAATTCTAAACACTATATGGTTCATGTTCAATTGGGAAAGGGTTAAGGTCAATACACGGGTGCAAAATAAGTCTACATTAAGGTCCCAAGGAAGCCAATTGAAACAAGTGCACTTCTTATATGTAGAGAAAACAATGAAAGTTAATAAAAAAAAAAGTGTTGTCAGGTCAATATAATCATGATTATTGTTGTTTACAGGTGAGCAGTCCCTAGCGATGACGATAGTGAACCTCGCACAAAACTATGTCGGCTCCAACAACATCAACTTGCTGGAGCCGCGCGGTCAGTTCGGAACAAGATTGTGCGGCGGTAAAGACTCTGCCAGCCCGCGTTACATCTTCACGCTCATGTCGCCGCTCACAAGACTGGTGTTCCATCCTCACGATGACCCGTTACTTGTTGTAAGTATTTTATATCTCACTAGCAGACGGCACGCGGATTCACCCCCGTAGTTCCTGTTCCTGTGGGAATACAGGGATAAAAAAGTAGCCTATGTCACCTGGGGATAGACTAGCTTCTCAACGGTGAAAGATTTTTTTAAATCGGTCCAGTAGTTTTGGAGCCTATTCAATGCTAACAAATAGAAAATCAAATTTTTCCTCTTTATAATTTTACGGCACTATTAGAGTTCTGCGACTCGTAACTAATAGCGTCAATCTAAACTGGGGGGTACAGTTTAGATTGACGCTTTAGTTTCCAGTCTATATGTGTGTGACACATTGCAGGGTGTGGATCTCTAGCTGCCAATTCAATTTCAACCTCAACTTATTATATACTCAACGATTAAAGCACAACGGCTGATTGCAGATAAAATAAAGAAAAAAAAAATTACGGCCTGGTCACAATATTGCCGCTGTAAGCGGGGAATAAGCGCGGGAGCGGCGAACGGTAAAATCAAAACTATTAAAATGCCACGAGTCGCGGCAAGGTCGTGAACGGGCCGTAGTATTAAGTAGACTAGCAGAAATATTTCAGCAGACACACAGATCAAGGATTGATGAACCTGGAATCTGGTCATCCCGATTTTTATTGGCTATTTTGATGGCTTATTATTTTAGAAGTATTAATGTTTTTGTTTGGTATTTATTTTGTTATGCATATTTTTTAGCATGATTTCGAAGATAATCAGAAAATTGAGCCAATACAATACATCCCAATCATTCCCATGGTCCTGGTGAATGGCGCAGAAGGTATTGGCACAGGCTGGTCCACCAAGATACCCAACTACAACCCCAGAGATATTGCTGTGAATATTCAGTAAGTGTAATTATTTGACAGTTGTAACAAAAACCAACACACACCAGGAACAGTAATACACCCTCATTTCTCTGGTTATATCTTAAGTCCCGTGTAACAGCCATCAGTCGGGCACAAATCCTGATTCTGGGCTAATACTAAGAAATTCCAGATGAAAGTACTCAATAAAGCTTTGCCTGGCCCGGGGATCGAACCTGGGACCTCATACTTAACTGTAGCTCTTGCGAACACTCGACCAGCGACGTTGTCAGTTGTATGAAATGGATATAACATTGTAAATTGACATAGTTTATCAATTTGCTATACAATACACTTCCCTGACTGCATACTATGTAAATTCTACTTTTCAGACGAATGTTAGACGGCGAAGAACCGAAACCTATGCACCCATGGTACAAAAACTTCCGTGGCACTATTGAGGGCTTCGGCGACAAATACGTCATATCCGGCGAAGCGGCCATTTTGCCTGGTGAGAAGATCGAAATTACGGAACTTCCCGTCGGGATGTGGACTCAGAATTATAAGGAGAATGTGCTGGAGCCTATGTTGGGGACGGACAAAGTGAAGCCACTTATATCTGAATATAGGGTAAGCAGAGCAACTTGGACTGTCTTAGTCTTAATTAATAATACAGGTTAGAAGAGATATTGTTGCACATGTGATCACCATAAGTTCTTGGTCTCCCCAGCATTAAAATTTTTCGTCGGCTTTCCCTAATTTCCAAGTATTATCTCATTTTTTATTTACTTAAAAAAACTTAAACTGTTTAAAATTGTGACAAACCAATGAAAGAAGTGACTTATTTTCTTTTTAAGTCAAAACTTTCATGAGAAATGAAGATTTTTGTCATGGTTTTTTAAGCAAAAATAACAATCGTGTACAGAACTGTAATCATCAATCAAGGAGGAGCTTGTGGCTAAATTATAACAGCCGCATGGGTCGATCGAAGGTTAAGCTACGCTTGACGAGGTCGGTCCGTGGATGGGTGACCATTTATTACATACCAAGACTCCTCCGTGCCTCGGAAAGCACGTTAAGCCGTTGGTCCCGGCTGTCATTTGTAGATCTTTGACAGTCGTTACTTGTAGTCAGAAGCCCGAAAGTCTGACAACCAGTTTAACCAAGAGGTATCATGTTACCCAGTTACTGGGTTGTGGAGGTCAGACAGGCAGTCGCTCCATGTAAAACACTGGTATTCAGCTGCATCCGGTTAAACTGGAAGCCGACCCCAACATAGTTGGGAAAAGGCTAGGCAGATGATGAACTGTAATCAGTATGCGCGACGATGTTCCTTTTATCATGTATATCCAAGATTTTAAACTCAAGTTTAGCAATGCTGAAGGCTGTGTTGTCCATTTTACATACATACATAAACTCACTCCTTCCCTTGGGGTTTCGCGGAAATTATAGAGCGCCATCTGCTACGCTGTATACATTCTACTTTACACACGCCGGTTGCGAGTACTATGCACCTGACCTTTCTGAAGAACCTTACCAGTGGTTGTGTATGTTCTCCATTTCGTTACAGGAATACAACACAGACACAACAGTGCGATTCGTAGTGAGCCTCCTACCGGGTAAGCTGGCTGAGGTGGAGGCGGAGGGTGTACACAAAGTGTTCAAGCTGCAGACCACCATATCCCTCACGTGCATGAACGCCTTCGACCACAACTGCTGTCTCAAGAAGTAAGTGATGGTTTCGACGGTTCGATCAACAATTACACCCGTAGCATGATCACTGCCCTCCGGCCGTGATGGCAACTGAGTTTGGCAACCAGTTGCTTAAAAATATTGGATATTCTTTTTACTCAACCAGTTGCCAAAGACGAATGTCGATTCTTGATACGCACCTAGTTGCCAACTAAGATTTTCTCAAAAGGTGTGGTTACTTAAGAAGAATTACCATTACTATTATTATTACCATTATTATTATTATTATTTATTATCGTAACCAACATCAGTTGTGGAAATCAAAATAAGGACTAAGGTCTGTATTATATTAATTTAGGATGTTTTCAATCAGATGCATATAAAATTTGGTTTCTATTGAATTTGTTTGATTAAATTTCTTAAGAGTTGCGTCATCGAAAGGGAACAAGGGTAGGTACATTATGTTTCAAATAATAATATCGTGAAAACAACATAATATAGGTGTCTATGCCTTTATTCCATGTAATTACCTAACTACAGCTTAAAGTTACTGAAAATTAACAACTAGGTTCCCCATTTGCAACAAAATTGAAATTATAAGTACACTTCGAATTTAGTAGGTAGTTAATATGTCTTTAGAATGGGATAACAAATGGACTGATAATTTCGAGACAGTGTCCGACACTAATTTTGTTTTCATTTAAAGTTTTTATCGCTAACCCAATTTCCTCATCGATCTCCTCGTACTCCTTCTTTTTTTTAGGTGTAATTTTTTTCAAATCATAGTATGTCGCTTCAGATTCTAAAACATCGAGTAGATGTGCCAACGTTGGATTTTTCTTACCAATAAAACTGTTGATCTTTCTATGCCATCCCTCTATATTGTTATTAGTTCTAAATTTTTCAGTTTCACAACAACAAGATTCAGCAAAAAAATCTTTATTAACCCACTGCTTTTGGAAATATTTATTAAACATATTGATTTCCTCACCAACAGGTCTTTTTGCCATTACATAATCATATCCTTCTCTTAAGTATTTTTTTGGTAACCGTGCAATTCCAATACATCTCGCCACATGCCTTATTTTACTCTAGTTTTTATTTGTAAGGCCTTCGCCTTTTTCCATAACGCATGGTTGAAGTGATAGTAACATCCCTTAAAAAGTATACCAGGAAATATGTCTTTAAATGCATTAATTGCTGCAATTTCGAAATCCAATGTAATTTTTTTTGGATTCCAGGTAGGAATTTGAGATTTAATTATACTGAACAAAATTTTATATGTGTTATTTCTTTTATCGGGAAGAAGTGCGAAAAATAATGGAGTTATGATATTGTTAATTTCATCATAGCCATGAATGGTATACAACTGTTTAAAGGCTTTTGGGCAACTTCTGAAAGTGCCATCAGCAAAGAAATGATTGAAATTACTCATTTTTGTTGTCACATCACGAATACAAAATACAATGATTCTAAAATCTCCATCTTCATATTCACAAAGATAAAAATGTTGGTACTTCATGGGTATTTCAACGTCCGTAGCATTTGAGGAACGCATTTTTGTGGTACCAACTACTTTGTTTCGCCCATTGTAAAGGTCACTTTTCACACTGCTGAACTTTGGTATATCGCCGACGAAATTATATCCATCGTTTTTTAAATCACGAACCATATTGTCGTATTGTTTGGGGATTGATTCAAAATTGCAACTACTCACTCTCTTGAGATCATCCAATTTTTTCAAAAATGTGGTTTTCGCAAAATTACGTCTGCAATCGGTTTCGTGTGCTCTTTGCATTATTATCTCATTACGAGTATTTAAAGTAATATTACCTCTGCATCCTTTTGTAAGGCTACATTTCCAAAATGAGTTTTTATTTACATATATTTTTTTACGGCTGTAACGCCTACCATCGTACAACGCAGAAACACCTCCTCTTCTTGAACTAATGAATTCAATGTTAGATGTATTTGGGTATACATTTAAAGTAGACATGTTGATGTCTCCGGAACAGACTATTATACTGGTCTTAAATCGTACACATACTCGTGCAGTAAATACAGTAATCTAATGTGTATTACACATATATTGCAATTAATCGATAACCTCAAGAGGCAAATAAAATGATAGATGTCAACTACGTCAGTAACAAAAGAAAATATATTCTGAACATCTGAAAAAAGTTTGAATTCTTAAGTCTGAAAAAAGTTTGAATTCTTAGCAGATTTGGTTGAGTAACAAGAAAGTTTTTACTCCTTCGGCAACTGGTTGCGAAACTGCAAAGGTAAAATATTATAGGTGCGTATCAAGAATCGACATTCGTCTTTGGCAACTGCTTGAGTAAAAAGAATATCCAATATTTTTAAGCAACTGGTTGCCAAACTCAGTTGCCATCACGGCCGGAGGGGATCACTGTAGAAATGCATATTGTCTGCGGAACAATTTGACAAAGTGCTAAATTATAGTAACATATTTTATTCCATCTTGAGCACGGCGATGTCAAGGTCTGTCGCGATGAAAGTGTCTCGATTCTTCAGTCGACGATTGTTGTCGAATGTTTCTACAAAATATCACTTCGTAGATTTTCCGTCGACCGCCCCAGCCCGTTTCTAGGTGATCATGATACGCGCGTTGTTCTAAAAAAAAGATAAAGATACCGGGCTGGTATCCGCAACTCCACGTCTAAGCGCGTATTTTGCGTATGGGTCATAATCTACCACGCGGGCCCAGTGCGAATTGGTAGATGTCACATGTCTTCGAACTTTTTTTTTTTTTTTTTTTTTGGTTCTAGGACATGCCGGTTTCCTCACGATGTTTTCCTTCACCGTTTTGGAGAGCAGTGGTGATGAAATAAATTACACAAAGTAATGCGCCTGCTTGGGTTTGAACCCACGACTTACTGTTCGTAAGTCGGGGCCGCCACCACTGGGCCACCGCTGCTCTCGCGCGTTGTTCTAGATTTTCGATGAGCATATCAAAAGCGGTCGAAAAAATAAAAACACAAATAGAGACGTCGTTCTTCGCAACAGGGTTCTTCAATTTTTTATTTGTTTTCCAACAATATTTTTGTTCTTATTTTTAAATACGATTACTTTTCAGGCATAATGGGCTATTTGACAAAATTTTAGTTTTTAGTCCCTTATCTAGATTACAAGAAAATATTCGACTCTTGAATTAGCTTAAAAACTGAGAAGGTTGAAAAAAATCAGCTGCTATGTTTGCATAACTCATGGGAGAGTACAATTTCTTTCGCGTTTTCAATATGTACCGTTATTGGTAAAAGTTATAATGCCTCCTTTTCAGTACTTCTATATATTCAATTACAAGACGTGTTGTAATTCACAAAATAAATAGCTCAATTTATCGGTGTCTGTTTAAAGATTACATGACAAGTGTTTACTTTACTACTACTAAATAATTCAATAAACAAAGTTCAGAGCTTTTAACCCGTATCCATTAAAATGTATCTTATGTAAAAAACTTACTTCACCAGATACGACAAGGTGGATGAAATCTTGCGCGACTTCTATGACCTGAGATTGAAGTACTACGCGCGGCGCAAAGAGTACCGCGAGGGTCAACTGCAAGCCGAGGCTGACAAACTGTCCAATCAAGCGAGGTTCATTCTTGAGAAGTGCGACAAGGGACTAGTAGTTGAAAACAAGAAGCGGAAGGTGATGGTTGAAGAACTCATTAAAAGAGGTAATTGAAATGGATTTTGCTTATTGTAGAATTTTCACTTGCTTCAAACACGCATGAGAGATATTTCTCGAGGGCATGTGAATCCAAGTCAGAAGCATGAGCTTCTTGATGGGGCATTGAAACTGACACCAGATTTGTCACAGGCCAGCACATCGTGTTACCCCAATATGTCAAATTACGTCGATAATTTTTCAACTTTATTGCAAATAGAATAAGGTCCATATTACTTTGGGAAAATTTGACAGATTGGGTAGGTTGATGTGTTGGGCTCTGTACAATAATTAAGCCAATTTGATTGTTCCCGCGCCCTAGTGGTAGCCCACTGGTTAAAAATCGTGTTAGCTTTCTTCATCATATAAAAATAGTTATAAGTCAAATCTGACATTCCTCTGTGTGTGCAATATTCTTTAGCAGGGATCCGAAGTTTTCACTCAACGGGTTAATATATTATTTCAATATATTGGCGGGTGGTTTGTTGTTAACAGTTGCACAAATCGGTTTCTGTATGTATGCCCATCCATTACATAAATCAAGACCCTGCTTTGGAAAGCACACAGTAGCAGCATTCTGTTACATTGATTGATATGACTTATGAAGTTAAAACTTTTAACTTTTATGCCTGTCCGTCCCCTGTCCTAATCTAGAACAGGCACAGTTGCATTGTTACATTGCGCGCTTCAGTAAAGGCTATTTTTCAAAGAAAAAGTAAGAAGTGTAGATTTCCAATCAAAATATTATTTAAATACAGAATAACAAGCAGTCTTAACTAATGTATTGTAATAACCCATAGATTACGCTCCTGACCCGATCGCGGAGTGGAAGAAACGCGCTAGTAAGATGCAGGGACTAACTGCAGTAGAAGATGAGGCGCAGGAGTCTGAAGAAGAACCGGAACCCGAGGCTGAAAAGGGAAAACCCGTGGATCCAGGTGGGTTTGTAATCTGCTTTAACCGCTTGAGCGGCCTTGGCTTGTATGAGATGCGTACGCGTCCGTTCAGTTCAAAATGCGCATACACATCTCATGCAACACTTTAAAGAGATCGTTTTTATCGATAAGGCCGCCCATTGTAATATCCTATGTAGCCCTCAAAAGTTATCATTTGTAAGCTTATGGTACACCATAAGCTTACAAATGAACAGAATCACCTGATTCTGTTCCATTCCTGGTTCGTTTTTCCTGATTCTGTTCTATTCTATATTCTATTCTATTCTATATTCTATTCTATTCTACAATCACATTCTGGAATCATCAAACCTAATCAAATGCTTTAGCTATATGATTCATGATATGTTACAGAAAAGGCATTCCAGAACTTGAAAGAGGTGAAGAAGTTCAACTACCTTTTGGGCATGTCCATGTGGATGTTGACCAAGGAGAAGAAAGATGAACTGCTCAAACAGAGGGACCAGAAATTGTCGGAACTTAACGCACTCAAGTATGTTATTACGCTGTTTTCTTACGTCTAAGTTTCATACGTCATATACTTGTGGCTATTTCCCATGGGGGTAGGCAGAAATTAAAGCAACCTGCAAAGATCCATACATCATCATTTGCCTAACCTTTCCCGACTATGTTGGGGCCGGCTTCCAGTTCAACCGGATGCTGGATGCTGCTGAATACCAGTGTTTTTAACCCCCGACGCAAAAAGAGGGGTGTTATAAGTTTCACCGCTATGTGTGTGTGTCTGTCTGTCTGTCTGTCTGTCTGTCTGTCTGTCTGTCTGTCTGTCTGTGGCACCGTAGCGCCCAAACGGGTGAACCGATTTGGATGCGGTTTTTTTTATTTGAAAGCAGAGTTTCTTGCGATGGTTCTTAGACATAATTCATCAAAATCGGTTCAGCCGTTTCAAGGTGATCAGCTCTTTTGTGTTAGCTACCGTTGCTATTTTATACGTCTACGGCTATTAACTTTACTTAAAAACATAAGTGTGTCTTAAAATTTAAAACACCCATGTGTGTAATATTAATAAGCAACATTATGGTGTATTTGGTCTGATGCAGCCAGGATATCTAGCAGACTAATACACTCTTGGGAAAATAACAGCAGATATGTCGTGTTTGGATTCATTTTAACCAGCATTTAATTCTGCACACAATGCACTGATGGCAACAGGAAGAGCTGATGCTGCAGCCAGGCTATCCAGCACACCAGTAGGTAGACTCTTGACAAAATAATAGCAGATATGTCGTGTTTGGATTCATTTTAACCAGCATTTGATACTGCACACAATGCCCTGATGGCATCAAGATGAGCTGATGCTGCAGCCAGGCTATCCAGCACACCAGTAGGTAGACTCTTGACAAAATAATAGCAGATATGTCGTGTTTGGATTCATTTCAACCAGCATTTGATTCTAAACACAATGCACTGATGGCAACAGGATGAGCTGATGCTGCAGCTAGGCTATCCAGCACACCAGTAGGAAGACTCTTGACAAAATAATAGCAGATATGTCGTGTTTGGATTCGTTTTAACCAGCATTTGACTCTACAAATAATGCTCTGAAAAATTCTCATAACTGTATACTCTACAAAACAAAATTAATGCGTTTAAAAATTTTAAAATAAAAATTAAATTAAAAATTTAAAAAACCCCCACCGCTAAAAACGTAAAACATTTAAAAAGGTAAAAATAACACTTTAGCCATGAAATTTTACGTAACGTCGGGGTACCGTTAAAATAAGTACCTTCATACCTACAAGTACTAGGAACATTCCTTACTAGGTACCCCGACGTGAAGTAAAATTTCATGGCTAAAGTGTTATTTTTACCTTTTTAAATGTTTTACGTTTTTAGCGGTGGGGGTTTTTTAAATTTTACATGGAGCGTCTGTCGTTCTAACCTCCACAACCCTACAACTGGGTAACACAATACCCCTTGGTTAAACCGGTTGGTTTTCCAACTGGATGGCACTGAATTCCATTTTTTTGTTTTTTTTTTTATGTGTAATTGACACATTAGTAAGTCTTAGGAGATGCGTTTATCGAACATTACACTTTATTGACTTAGGTTGTCACAAAATTCACCTAATTCGACATGTTGTCCATAAATAAAGTGTGTGTCAAGGACTTGTATATTTAATGCCAGATCACAATTTCACAATGTTATCAGGAAAAATGTGGGAGTCTGAATTTGTAGACGATTGATGGCAATAAGCTCGCCCGCTAATCTTGAGTGAGACTTAAATATAACTGACGAAATGTGGGTGCACTAGACCTAGAGGTACACCTCTGCCTAACTCTTCGGGGATTACTTGATGTTGTCTATTTATTTTCAAACATTGTATTATTTTATCTTTATTATGATTTACTGAGCATGCTGTATTAAAATTACCGCACTTATGAGTGAAGAGATTTAGGCATAAATAAACTAGATTAACTTGAGTTAACTTGGATTTAATTGTATAGAAAATTAGGAATGAATCTAGTACATATTGTAGAGGTGACAGCGAAATACAGAGAGACTGTCACACGAGACGTTTACTTTTTAAACGTTCAAATATGAATACCATAGATAACTAATGGTTTATCTTCAACACTGGCCCTTAAACCAATAGCATCTAAGTTTACAATACTAAAACACAATAGCTGGCCCTTAAGCTAAAACAATGGTATAATTAAACATATTATAACAAGTACATACTATTATATTTAAATACAACTACATTATCTGCAAATTAGTAAACATAAAAAGTATACACTAAATAGGAACAAATCCACACATTTGAACTTCAAGTTACAATTAACAATTTACTTGTAAAGCCCAAATGTTTTTCCTTAGTCAAAGGTTTTGTCAACAAATCTGCAATCATTGCATCAGTTCTCAAATAGTTGACATAAACTGTTCCTTTAAGAACATTTTCTCTGATAAAATGATGTCTTATATCAATATGTTTGGTTCTAGGATGAAACATATGATTTTTAGCAAGTTTCTGAGCAGACTGGTTGTCATTATATATAATAACCTTAGGAATGATACAAACAATTTCATGCAAAAACTTACGAAGAAATAAAGCCTCTTTACATGAGTCCGATAAGGCCATGTATTCTGCCTCCGTACTTGAAAGAGCCACAGTACGTTGCTTTCTGCTCTCCCAAGAAACCACAGACGAACCTACCATAAATACAAAGCCTGTATAAGACCTTCTGTCTTCAGCATTCCTGCCCCAATCCGCATCAGCATATGCAGTGATGTCGAGTCCTCCCTTTTTGAAACTTAAGGAATAGTTTACAGTACCTTTTAGATAACGAAGTACTCTCTTAGCAGTCTTCCAGTGTACATCAGAATAACAGTCATTGAATTGACTTAAGTAGCTTACCGCATGGGCGATATCTGGGCGCGAACCAACTGCAATATACATTAGAGAGCCAATTAAACCTCTGTAATCATATTTACACACATTGTTAATACTATCTTGAGATTTTTCAAGTACAACTCCTGTTTGCAAGGGAGTAAGACTACTCTTACAGTCTTCCATTTTAAATTTATGCAATACCTTTTCTATGTAGGTACTTTGGTCAAGATTTATAATCCCATCTTGTCTTTGTATCCTCATCCCCAGCACGCTGTGAGCTGGCCCCAAATTTACAATTTCAAACTCCTTACTCAATTCTTCTTTAAGGGTGACTATTTTCGTACAATTTGGAGTACTAAACAGAATTATGTCATCGACATATAAAGCTATAATTATTAAATCTTTATCTGTCGACTTAACATACACACATGGTTCAGAAAGTGTTTTCTTAAAGTTAAGTTTATCACACAATGTATTATTAATTTTATCATTCCATGCCTTTGATGCCTGCTTTAAGCCATAGATTGCTTTCTTGAGCTTACATACTTTGTGTTCGTTACCTTTCTGAATAAACGACTCCGGTTGCTCCATGTATACTGTTTCCTGAAGGTCTCCATTTAGAAAAGCAGTTTTCACGTCGAGATGCTCAATATCCATGTCATAGTTAGCAGCGACAGCTAACAGAGCACGAATACTAGAGTACCTGACTACTGGAGAAAAGGTCTCTGTGTAATCAACACCAGCCCTTTGAGTATACCCCTTTGCAACCAGCCGAGCCTTATATTTCATTAACTGACCATCAGCTCCATACTTCTTTTTTAACACCCACTTACATTTGACCGGCTTCTGTGTTGTAGGCCGTTCAACAAGTTCGAAGCAATCATTAACAATAAATGAATTGTACTCGTCCTTCATGGCTTGTTCCCAGTAGCTAGCTTCCTGTCCTGACAATGCCTCCTGCACCGTCTGAGGTTCATCATTACTGCTCACCATATCCATCATAAGACAGATCAGCATGGAGCTTTCATCACTTGATTCCTCTTCTTCATCTGGAATGTAGGTTTCATCGGAACGATTTGTTCTAAAGCTCTCGTCAGACTCATCCTGTGATATAAACGACTCTCTATTATTCCCCGTTTCCACAACTGATGTGTCATCAGACGCATGGGATTCATCAGTAGATGATTCTGATTCTGGAGGACACAACTTATCAGTTAGTTCGATACTTAATTGTGTTTTGTCCTTTAAATTATCATCATGTGACATTTTTTTCAGGTCTTTCATAAATTTGTCTTCTAAGAATGTGACATTACGAGCTTTTACACAATCTTTTGGATTATCAATATCCATCAACCTATAACCCTTTGTCTGCTCACAATAGCCTATGAATATATATTTCTTGGTTTTTGGATCTAATTTCGTCCGAATATTATTATGAACATAAGCCACGCATCCAAAAATTCTTAAATGGGACAGATTTACCTTTCTGTTTGTCCATTTTTCTTCTGGTGTACATCCTTTCACAGCTACTGTTGGAGATCGGTTCTTAAGGTACACCGCTGTATTCACAGCTTCTGCCCAGTACTTCTTATCGAGACCAGCTTCCAGAAGCATGCACCGGGCCTTGTCCATGATGCTTCTGTTGGCCCGTTCTGCCACACCATTCTGTTGTGGTGAGTGAGGTACTGTCGTCTGGTGACGAACACCATGCTCCTTCAAGTAGTCCTGGAAATTACAAGAAATGTATTCTCCACCATTGTCTGAACGAATAGATTTTATTTTCTTATTCGTTTGGTTCTCTACCAACACTTTGAATTCTTTGAATTTTACAAACACTTCGTTCTTATTTTTCAGAAAATAAATAAATGTTTTACGTGTAAAATCGTCAATGAAAGTTAAGAAGTACCTTGTTCCACCCACAGATGCCACCGACATAGGCCCACACACATCTGTGTGCACCAATTCCAACACTTCACTGGCCCTCCATTCAGACCTCTTTGGAAATGGTAACCGGCTCTGTTTACCTTGTATACATGAAACACAACTTTCATAATCACTATCAACAAAAGATATTCCTTTAGCCATACCTTTTTTAAGAAGATTCATGCTCTGGCGGTTGAGATGTCCAAGCCTGCGATGCCACACTTCCTGTATACCTGACTGTGCAGCAGTCATCACACACTCCTCCTTTGAGTTGCAAGGTATCTGTAAGTCGTCTGTTGTTCCCTGGGAAGAGACTTTTTCTGCAAACTTACAGTGTAAAACACGTTTGATATCCAGTTGATATACACCATTGGTTAGTGTGGCCGATGCCAACACTTTACTATTGGAATATATTTTACACATCTTAGAATCAAACATAACTTTTAAGTTTTTACTAATTATTGCGCTAACAGACAACAAATTGGTAGCTAACTTAGGCACATAATGAACATCACTTATAGTCAGTATAGTATTGTCCATCAATTCGACTCGCACCTCACCTTTACCTGCCGTAAATAACGTATCACCATTCGCTATTTTCACTTCTTTTACCTTATTTTGCACAAAATTGCCCATGACACTTTTGTCACAACACATGTGCCCCGTGGCACCACTATCTATCAGCCACTGATCACTGCTGATATTCGCTGATAGCGCAGACAGCAACATCTTGTCCGTCTCTACTGCCGAATTCCCACGTTCAGCCATCTTTGAATCTTTGAGCGGACAGTTCTTTATAAAGTGCCCCGTTTTCTTACACTTGAAACACTTGGGCTGTTTCCTCGCAACCAATGCCGAAGAGCTCTCTTCCTTGGTACCTTTGCGTGTGTATTCTTGCAGGAGTTTCGCTTTTACAAGTTCACTCGACAATTTAGTGTAGGAGTTTTCGATGGCCATGATGAACGGCTCATACTCTGCAGTGAGACCGCTCAACATAATCACCCCCACAAAATCATCTTCGAGTTCCGAGCCCATTTCGGAGAGTTGTTGAGCATGTTCAGTAATATAGTTTACATACAACTCCATGCTTTGATGCTCAGCGAGCTTGGTGCTGAACATCTCCCTAAGCAACGTAAGTCTCCGACTCAGCCCCTTGTGTTCGTACGCTTTTTGTAGACTGTACCAGGCCTCCCTCGCCGTTTTAGCTCCTCTAATGTGTGGAATCGCCTCCGAGTGCACGGCCAACGCGATTTTCGCCAGCGCTTTGCCATCCTTCTTGACATCAACTGCCTCGCTGGTCGCAGCCGCCGCCGCGGTGCCAGCAGCAGAACCAAGCGCGATGCTAACCGCCGCGCCTCCGTGTGGCTCCACGCACTCCCAAAGGTCCTCGTGAATGAGAACCATTCTCATCATAAATTTCCATGATGAGTAATTTTCTAATCCTCGTAATCTTTCGAACGACGTAAACGACTTTTCAGCCATTTTTCCTACTCGTGACGAAAAGAAGTTAAATAGTTGTTTTATGCCAAAAATACGCAATGTTTATTTTTGATAAAACTCTGGGCCCATAACCTGAAGAGATTTAGGCATAAATAAACTAGATTAACTTGAGTTAACTTGGATTTAATTGTATAGAAAATTAGGAATGAATCTAGTACATATTGTAGAGGTGACAGCGAAATACAGAGAGACTGTCACACGAGACGTTTACTTTTTAAACGTTCAAATATGAATACCATAGATAACTAATGGTTTATCTTCAACAATGAGTCCCCTCCTGGTATTATATAAATTTTAACATAATGTTACTGTCTTCAGAGCGAAAACAGCGGCAACGTTATGGCGTGAAGATCTGGACGAGTTCTTAATAAAATTGGAAGATATTGAGGAGAAGGAGAGACAAGAAGAACTTTCTGTTAACAAGAAGACCACCAAAGCTGCCGTAAGTGATATTTCACTTTGTATTATTGTTGCATTATTATGATAAACAATAGTAGATTGCTATTAAAATGTATATATCAAGGATTTCAAGAGCTAATATGTTTATTTTGTTATTGGGCTTACCAGTTGGAAAGAGTAAAGGTATGTTTATTATAAAAATGGCCTAATGACCATATTGTCATCGTACCATGTTGTCACTGTACCGTCATAAAATATCTTATGAACATAATTATTGCCATAAGATTATTTTCGACGGTACGCTTACCGCAGTAGCTGAGCGATTGGCTGCTATGTTGCGTGCTGCAGGTTCGATTCCCTTACAGAACAAATAAAGAGTATAATATAATAATTTTATTGATGCTAATAAATAATACAAGGATATTTGTAGTACATGGATGAGCTTATACATTATAAAAGAAATACAGAACTACAGAAAAAAAAACATGTTGTACTAACAAATAAATGGGTGAAGCCCTGTTCTCCTAGCTAGATTACGAAGTAATCTGTGTTAAGGAGAAGCAGAAAACCACTCCCTAGTGGAGTAACAAATAATTCTATGGTCTAGCTGATAGTGGCTGCATGTGAGTTTTCCCTAGTGTGTGGTAAAACAAAACAAAACAAAATATATACGAAGAAAAACTTCGTGTTTTTATGGCAGTATGATGATAAATAAAATAATCCTTAGAACATTTATATGTACCTACCTTTCAAGAATATGAAGAGCTTAACTAACCATTTTTACTATGTGTTTGTGCTAACCAGGAAAGAGCAAAGGTAATTATATTTACAAGTAGTCACCTGGTAGTCTAAATTCAGCCGTTTATTACATTCTCACATTGTATATGGCTAAGATTGTCAAGAGCCCATAGGGCGGACGAATGTCATCATAAGTGACCGCTTCGTCCCCGCTGGTTGAAAAGATTTTGCGCTCTTCTATAATTATATAAACTACAATACTTTAGTATATATCGCGCACGAAGGAGTATCATCGCGCGCTCAATGTTTTTAATAAGGGATCCAAAGTTGTCACTTAGCGTAAACATTATAATGATTGCAAAAAAGCTGAAACCATTTGAAATAATCTTGTAATAAAGGCAGCCTAGGTGGCCTAATTTTGAATAATCTGTAAATCTAATGGTGTAAATTTACATCAGACAGTCCCCTAGAAAGCCCGCCCATTTTAATAAGTATGAGATTAAGAGGTAAAGATTATGTCAATTTGCAGAATGCCAGTAAGAAGAATCGGAAGTCGTTGATGGACATCCTGCCGTCGGACAGTGGAAGACGAGTGGAGCCCAAGATATCTGAGGATCTGATTAAGAGGATCCAGGCCGCTGAGAAGGCGAAAACTAGGAAAGAAATCAAGAAGGAATATGATCCGGTAAGTGGTACATTCAAACTAAATAAAACTGCCATTACTGCTACTAAATTAGGTCACCGTCAAAGTCAAACTTTTGTAATAGCCATGGTACCCTCAATACCTCACCAGCGTAAATATCTTACCGCAAAATTCACATACGGGATTCTCGATTATCAACCCCCTGCTTTTAAATTTTCGGTTTTGTCTACAATTTTAAGTTTCATAACCCTTACCTAACAAATGCGATGATAAATTAAAAAATGGAACTCTTTTCTTTTAATGAATCATCTCATTGGGTTAGATTTTCCTTTTGACTAAATGACTGTCCTTTAGCTCCATTAAAGGTGAATTATGTTCATATTAATATTTTTTTAATTTATCAAATTATAAAAGCCAAATCAACTAAGGTTTTTTTTCCACAGGACGATCCAACCGGTATCAGTCCAATAAGTGCTGAAAAGAAAGTAGTCAAGTCGCGTGTGAAAAAGGAAAAAGTTGAAAAACCCGAGAAGGTAGAGAAAGCAGCTGGCGATGGACTAAAACAAACTAAAATTGCCTTCAAGAAAGAACCCAAGAAGGTAAACACTTTTTACAATCAATTAACGCATTCTACTTAGCACAGTGTAACATGAAGTAAACAGACAATTTTACTTTATGGAATACTAGCAGACGTCACGCAGTTTCACCCGCGTAGTTTCCGTTCCTGTGGGAATACGGGGATAAAAAGTAGCCTATGTCCACCGGGAATAGTGTAGCTTTCCACCAGTACAATAATTTTTGAAATTGGATCATTAGTTCCGAAGATTACCCCCTACATACAAATTTACAAACTTACAAATTTTACCTCTTTATAATATTAGTATAGACTACACTTAGGGCCAGCACACATTTGTCGAGGCGCAGCCCAGCGAGATTTTCACAAAACAATTAATCAACCTTATTGTGGTTGAAATAGAGTTGATAATAAATAAACCACCATTAATCCGAGAGCATCAATACTGATAGAAGTACGCGGTATATTTTCAGCTTTGTTTTGAGAGACGCAACGGTGCAATAGCAAGGTGCCACCATGCGATTATTATTACATGTCTTAGTGACAGATGTAATAATAATCAGAACTCATGCCCAAAATGTAAATATTTTAATTTGATTGTATTCGCAGAAGCGCATGACGTTCAGCGGCAGTAGTTCGGAAGGTTCGGGCTCCGACAGCGAGCTGGCGCCCGCGGCCGCCGCGCCGCGCGAGCGAGCCAACGCGCGACGAGCTGCTACTAAGGTAACACATACAGGTTCGGGCTCCGACAGCGAGCTCGCGCCCGCGCCCGCCGCGCCGCGCGAGCGAGCCAACGCGCGACGAGCTGCTACTAAGGTAACACATACAGGTTCGGGCTCCGACAGCGAGCTGGCGCCCGCGCCCGCCGCGCCGCGCGAGCGAGCCAACGCGCGACGAGCTGCTACTAAGGTAACACATACAGGTTCGGGCTCCGACAGCGAGCTGGCGCCCGCGCCCGCCGCGCCGCGCGAGCGAGCCAACGCGCGACGAGCTGCTACTAAGGTAACACATACAGGTTCGGGCTCCGACAGCGAGCTGGCGCCCGCGCCCGCCGCGCCGCGCGAGCGAGCCAACGCGCGACGAGCTGCTACTAAGGTAACACATACAGGTTCGGGCTCCGACAGCGAGCTGGCGCCCGCGCCCGCCGCGCCGCGCGAGCGAGCCAACGCGCGACGAGCTGCTACTAAGGTAACACATACAGGTTCGGGCTCCGACAGCGAGCTGGCGCCCGCGCCCGCCGCGCCGCGCGAGCGAGCCAACGCGCGACGAGCTGCTACTAAGGTAACACATACAGGTTCGGGCTCCGACAGCGAGCTGGCGCCCGCGCCCGCCGCGCCGCGCGAGCGAGCCAACGCGCGACGAGCTGCTACTAAGGTAACACATACAGGTTCGGGCTCCGACAGCGAGCTGGCGCCCGCGCCCGCCGCGCCGCGCGAGCGAGCCAACGCGCGACGAGCTGCTACTAAGGTAACACATACAGGTTCGGGCTCCGACAGCGAGCTGGCGCCCGCGCCCGCCGCGCCGCGCGAGCGAGCCAACGCGCGACGAGCTGCTACAGCTGAATGCAGTCTGCTGTTGTATAGATTCATTAGTACACGTATTTACTGCATGTTTACCTTCAAATAGACTTTTCTTTACTACATACTTACATGTTTTGTTTGTTTGGAAATAACTGTCAATTTGAATTATGGTGAACTTTTTTGAGAGCTCTAAAAGCTTCAAGCTTTTGTTAGTAAAGGATACACAATTATTACAACTACATGTTAACATCATGTGCACATACTTAAACTGATACATAGGATGTTACAATGTGTTAGCAAATCACTGAACTTTAGTTTATTTGTTAATTTATTAATACTGCTACCAGATGAATAATTAATAACATACAATTTTCATCAAGGTCCAAAAATACAAAGATGGCGAGGACTCAGACTCGGGCTCTGACATGGAGTTGTTGGACAACAAGATGGAATCCGACGGTGACGTTCCGACGCGCGCGTTGTCTGTCAGTGAAGACGACGATGATTTTAACGTAAAGAACAACAAACCAGCTAAGAAACCCGCTGACATGGACTCAGGTTAGTATTCTAACAATTTAATAAGAATTTTGAAATGTTAAAGTATAGGTATAAGCTTTCCAGTATGGAAAGCCTCGATTAGGCTCTAGACAAACAGACTGCGTTTCAACTGCACTCCGACTACAAATTTGCTGTTTTAATGCAGTTTAGTAGAAACAGCAGTTTCAAGTTTTATTGCAGTTGTACTAACTGCATCTAAACTGCAAATTTGCATTTAAAATGCAATCAGTCTGTCTAGAGCCAGCTTTGATACGTCTAAGAGAATTTGCACTCCATTTATCACACGGTTACAGTTACACTCATAGTGTAAACGAGTCGAGGTGAGTGCTAAAAGTCGCCTGCGCAATCGCATTCTGGCTTTCACACACATACACATAAAGAAGCTGGATACGTCCAGGGTGAAAAATTTAAATCGGGCCAAGAGTTTGTGTATAATTTACGGATTTATTCCTTTACTTGTAGATGCATAATACTTTTTCTCAAGCTCAATTTCTATTAAACATTTCAGACTGCCTATTCGACTCTTTAATCGAAGACACAAAGAAAGAAGAAAAAGATAAAGCAAAGAACAATGGCGCGGCGCACGCCACAGTTATATCAAGTGACGAGGAAGTTGTACACGATACACCGCCTAAAAAGAAACCGGGCCCGAAGCGGAAGTTACTCAATGACGACAAGAAACCCAAGAAAAGACCAGCCAAGGAGATGCTCAGTGACGATGATGATGACAGCATATTTGACAGTAAAAAGGTTAGTTTTATTAATTATTTATTTGGTATTTAAATACTTGAAGCACATTAATGTACAGAGGCGGAATTAATGCACAGAATACACACACACACTTAGAATTTAACTACAAGCTCCTCTCCCTTTATTGTTTCACTCATATAGACCTCTTATTATAATACAGCTACACGAATGTTATTCGTGTAATGTATTGTTATAGTTGTCTGAGCAAAATAAATAACTATAAATCTGCGCTGTTAATAACCACACTTTACTTTCAGGACCAAAAAAAGAAAGCAGCGCCGAAAAAGAAGCTGAAAAAGAAGGTATCGAGTGATTCCGAGTCGGAGTCAGGCGGAGAGTCGCTCGCCGCCGTCAAGAGCTCGCGAGCGCGTGCGCAGCAGAAGTACGCCTTCAGCGAGTCGGATTCGGACTAGACGTAAGTTACCTTTATTAGAAGTACCATCGCTAGACTACTAGCCTCCATTCGGGTAAATTTCGGGGTCTGTCTGCCATTCTTCCGTCTGTCTGGCTGGCTAATGTCTTAACGAGTTTGCCATCGAGGCGCGATCGAGGCGTGTCGATAGTCGCCATCGAGGCACCGCCGAGCGCAATTTGTTATATGGCCTTCTCTGCTGTGATACTGCGTGAATAAAAATAAACAATAATTAAAAAAAAAGTACACGACTGCCCTGTCAAAAAAAAATGAACTAAAAAGCAAAAAACAAGATTTCATTTATTTATTACACACATACATACAGCTATAAAAACAGAATTGAATCCAATGCGATAGATGTAGACAAAAATAACATCAATTTACAATAACTTTCGAGCGAGTTTGCAACCGCAAACTCGCTCGGTGAACATGAGAACAAATCTATTTTATCCGCAATTAGGTTTAGTGTGCGCAGTGTTCTCGAGAGTGGGGCATAATTGCCACCAGCTTGGTGCGACCGCGCGGTAGTGCGAACAAAATATCAGGTCGCCTACGACGTTGCACGTAACCATCGGGCGCACACAAACCTATCTTTTGCAACACACTCGGATTGTTTTTGTTACCCCTGAACACTCCAAGAACATACGATGCCAGAGCTAGATCTCGTCGTTTCCAACCTGTTGTATCCCACCATGCCTAAAACAAACAAGGTTGGATACATCTAGGGTAGAGAGGGTATACCCCATACAGCTTTAAGTACAGGTATCGCGTATATTTATTTTGTATGCGCTCCAACATAAGAGTGTATTTCGCCTCATGTGGAGCCCACACAGCTGCATTACTCTCTAACTGGCTTCTAATCTCGAAAACAACTTGATAAACGATACATTTTTTTTTAAAGTGTTCAACAGATTGTTCCCCCGACCGCGATAAAAAATTTTGTTTTATTTATCAAGTTTTTAAATTATTTTTTATTTTTATTTATTACCTTTTAGTGAATATATTCGTATAAAAATATGTCGGAATCCACTTCGTTTATTTATTGTACCCACCGCATTGCATTTCTATATTTTTAATAGCCTATGTTACTCGGGGCAATGCAAGGGTTCTAACGATTACCCCATACATATGAAATAATTCAGTAATTTAGAAGCAATGGTGGAATAAAGAAACATACATACATGAACCCTGAAAACATAACACTTCTTTTTTGGGGCAGTCGTGTAATAAAAGTCAAATTAACATCGCGCATTAATACTAATAATAGTAATTTATATTCATTATTTTGTTACAGATCCAGTATTGTGACACCGTGTTTTGAAGCTTTACGATGTAAAGTGTTTAAAGATATTTTGTTATTATTTGTATTGACTACGTGTACACGTTATTTTTATACATTCTGGCCTTCAGTCTGTGACTGATCTGATGATATATATTTATCACTTACCCTGATCGCGTTACACTCGTAATATCGAAGTAAAAACATAGACATTACCAGTGTGATAATGCAATTAGGTTGTAATACTTTTAAAAACATACAATTATTTATAATTTAGATCTAATTAGTTAGTAATTAGGTATAAAATCGTCTGGTACACTATGCTCAAATACAACATTATAATTTGGAGTTTTTTAAAATAAGTGTTTGAGCAAATTCTGATAAATATAAAGTTTTTTATGACTAATTGTAAATAGAGTTAATGTAACAAGATACATTTCAGTTTCTATTGTACTTTCAGTTGTATTTCTTTCTTTGTCTATCTTTTAGTCTAACGTATTTTGCTACTCGTGTCTATGTTTTGTCAGGTTACATTATTAATATTATTACAAAATCTGTAAGTCAATTACAAATTACTATTGATATTATTTTGTCATTTAAAATAATTTGGTTCATTTTCAACAAATACATAGTACCTACTTTTTATTCAAGTGAGTGAATATTATTTTTCATTGATTATTTCAATATTATGGGCAACACAATGAAATTGAATTATATTGTTACTTTCTTATTTCAATGTTACAAATGTAATTTCTCAATATTATTTGTTAATTTTAACAATGTGTAAATAAATGAACAATTTCACCATATTTTTTGTTTTTCTATTTCACCATACCGACCAGTACGACTGGTATTTAGTCCCCGCCCTCGAACGGTCTCTAGGCGTATCTAACGTTAAATTTATGCCCAACATCCATTGTATTTTAGAAGAAAAAGAAAATAATGGGAATCTAATCTGACATTCAAATAAATAAACAGTACAAAGTATACCCACAGCAGCACAGAAGACTAAATTTAATTACCTACCTACACTAAAATGTCATTAAGCACGCGTTTCAAATGATAATAGGAACGTCAATGACCTCTATCTGTCAGATGTCGCTTGAAAACTTGGTAACAATAAATTAATAATATCGAGGGTAATGTCAAATAAATAAATGGAATTTTAATAAACCCCAAATATTTGAGAATACTTAATTTGTTCATGGTCTTAATATTTGAATAATTCTTCTATTACAATGTGAAGTGTGTGGGTTGCGGGAAGGTAAACGAAACACGTCTTTACGATACGAGTGGTTTAATACGACTAATGCTTAGAACTAACACATGAATAAAGGTTATGAAATATATATGACAATACACATGTACTTACACACTACACCACGGGGGTACGAGAGAAAAAAAAAAAATGTTTACAAAATTACATTTTTTTTTTTTTTTTTTTTTTTTTATTCTAACAAAATCAGTTACATAATATGTACTTAAAACTACACTACACTATTTAAAATTACACTATTTTCTAAACAATTTTGTTCGGTTTTTGTGTACAATTTCTGATTTATTGTTTTTCACTATTTTTACATTTGGTTCCATGTCTTCAATTACAATGTATGGGCCATTAAACAAAGTATCCAATTTATTTGCAGTTTCATTTTTTAACAATATTAAATCACCTTTCTCATATCGCACTTGATTTACGTTTTTGTCGTACAAAGTTTTTCGCATCTGTTTGCTTTTAATCAAATTATTTCGCGCATCTCTGTGTGCTACTTGTAAACGATATCTTAATTCTAAACTATAATTATCTGGGTTATATAAAGGTTCTATGCTAGTACTTAATCTACTCGGAATGTTACTGGGTTTTCCAAAAACTAATTCATACGGGGCATATTTTGTAGAAGAATGTATAGTGTTATTATAAGTAAAACACCAAAAGGGTAGCCAATGGCTCCATGTATCAGGGAAATTATCGCATTGTATTCTTAAGAATGAACCCAAATGTTTATGCGCGTTTTCGAGCGATCCGATTGACTCGTGATGATATGAAGTTGAGTTCAATTTTTCAATTCCTAAAAGTGAACATACCTCCGTCATAGTTGATGACATAAATTCAGAGCCTCTATCTGTGGCTATAGTTTTTGGGATTCCGAATCTTAATATAAATTGATTAACTAATGTTCTAGCAACGGTGACCGTTTCCTTATTTTGAAGAGGATATGCCTCTACGAATTTACTTAATTCACACTGTAATGTAAGTATATAATTATTACCATCTATATCTTTATCCAAAGGTCCTACTAAATCTAGAAACACTTTCTCGAAAGCATATGAAGCTGTGGTGGTTATCACCATCGGTTCCTTTGTTTTTAGAGAATGTTTTGATTTTTGACATTTTTCGCATTTATTTACAAAGTTTTTGACGTCTGCTTCCATCTCTGGCCAGTAATATTTCCTTTTAATATTGTTTAACATCCTACGCACGCCTGCGTGACCACTGGTGGGTAGTAGGTGATAGTCATTAATAATAAATTTCTTATCATTGTGTTTGTTTATTCTTTCAACTCCTCGTAAAATACATATCCGTGGGCCGGTCCACATTTCCTTATTTTTTATCTCTTCTATTAGTTCTTTAATGAATAACGCGTTATTTTCTCTTTTTATTATACATATTTCGTCGACGTTTATATTTTTAATTAATTGCTCTAATTTCTCCACAAAAACGGCTCGCGTGTATTGTGCTTTGAAATCTAGATTAAAGTATATTATTTTCTTATTTTGGGAATATGCAAAACACTCGGTTTCTACATCTATGCTTCCTTGTTTTCTAATCCTTTTTAACTCTTGTTCTTCTATTAAAATTATTTCTACTGCATCACCTGGCATCCGCAATAATTCCACGATTCTCGGTTGATCAGGCCGATCGTCTGTGTTATTATTGGTGATTGGGGTGTCGTTGTCATCGTTTAAATCTTCTAATTTCTTTTTCTGTGCTCTAGTCATTACATTAAGTATTTTATCATTAATACATTTTAATTCTTCGGAATTAATTGAAATTCTAGACAACGCGTCTGCTACGGCGTTTTCTTTTCCTTTTATGTATACTACGTTAAAATCGTATTCTTCTAATGTTAACCGAACTTTAATAATCTGCTTGATGGATCTTTCATTCCAAATAAATATAGCAATGGTTTATGGTCTGTCATGATTGTAAACTTTTTTCCAAAAAGATATGGCCTAAAATACTTTACTCCCCACACTATCGCAAGTAACTCCTTCTGTATAGTTGGGTAATTTTTTTCAGCTTTGTTTAAAGGTCGACTTGCATATGCGACTGGTCGCATATCTTTATTACAAAGTACTGCACCTACAGCTATACCAGAAGCATCAGTTTGTAAAATGAACTCGTTTTCGTCTGAAAAATCTGGGTACTGTAAAACGGGGGGTGATATTAATGCTTTTTTCATTATTTTAAACGAATTTTCGCATTGGTCAGACCATATAAAAGGGACATCTTTACGACATAAAGCATTTAAAGGGACAGTTATTTCTGCGAAATTCTTTATAAACTTTCTGTAGTAATTACAAAATGCGACAAAACGTTTTACTTCTTCTGTACTCCTTGGTGTTGGGTAGTTTTCTACTACTTTTATTTTTGCTTTATCTGGACTAATTCCTTTTGCGGAGACTGTGTGTCCTAAATATAATAATTCCTTTTTCATGAAATTACATTTGTTGGGATTTAATTTTAGGTTTACTTTTCTAAGTCTCTCAAAAACATATATTAAATTTTTATTGTGTCCTTCTAAATTTCGTCCAAAAATTACAAGGTCATCGAGGTATACAAAACACTTCTCATATGTTAAACCTGACATTGCAATAGTCATTGCCCTTGAAAAAGAACTTGGGCTAGTTTTAAGACCCATCGGCATCCGTTTCATCTGGTATTGTCCAGTATTAGTTGTAAAAGCAGTAAGTTTTCGTGACTCTGGGTTTAAGGTCACTTGGTAATATGATTGACTAAGGTCTAAATGGGTAAAATAAACGGCACCTGAAAGTGACTCTAAAATATCAACGATGTTTGGTAAGGGAAATTTGTCATCCTGTATGACATCATTCAATTTACGGTAGTCTATTACTAATCTCCATTTTTTGTTATCATCATTTGTCTTTTTTGGCACGAGTAAAATAGGGCTAGACCACTCACTTTGAGCTTGTTCTATAATATCATCCTGTAACATTTGTTTTATTTGCTTATTTATTTCTGGTTTTTGACTATGTGGCAACCTATATGGTTTTGTATATACGGGACTAGCATTCGGTTTTAAATAAATATCATGTTTATATGATTTAGTAGTTGTGAGCTTGTCACCCGGTAGGTGAAAGATATCATTGTATTTAGTACATATTGCTTCTATCGTTTCACGCTCAGCAGAATGTAGGTGATCTAATTTTAGTAATGTTAGCAAAGTATCTGCTCTCTCTGAGTTTGACTTACTTTTATTAAACTGACAAATTTGGTAATCGTTTAATGAATGTATCTCTGGTTGGAAGGTAGGTATAGTAATTGATTCTTCTTTAGTATTTAATATTTTAATTGGGATAACGTTATTTACTGGCTTTACTATTAACGCTGCTAAAAATAACTCTTCTTGTAATTGTTTCGGTAAAACAACACAATCATTATTTTCCTTATTATTTATTAGTGGTATGTAATGTATAGACTCACTTCGGGCAGGAATAGTCAAGTAACTATGTGATATAGTTGGTGTCGCATAAAGTGGTATTATATTTTCGAATTCGTTATATAGAATTAATGTATCATTTTCCAAGTTAATATGTGAATTAAATTTCGATAAAAAATCTAATCCGAGAATTCCATCAGATTTACACGGTAAATCATTGAACAAATAAAATTTGTGATTAAAACTACCATTTTGAGTACGTAATGTAAGGTAAACATAGCCTTCTGAATAAGTTTTACCACCAATACCATTTATTACAATGTTATCCTCATACAAAGGAATGCGTTCCGATAACACCTTCTTAGTAACAGCGGAAATGGACGCGCCGGTGTCAAGTAACCATGAACGCTTGGTATTGTTAATGTTAAGATGTACGTACCTAACATTTTTGTTACACGTTAAAATGTTACCTTTAGGAACGAAAAAACTGATTTTTGTTTTCTTGTTTTTCGTTCTCTGCTCTTTCGTTCTCCGTTTGGGGGTCTCCACTCACTTGGGCTGGATACATTTTCCGTTGACTATTTCTATCCCGGTTACCTCTACCACGGTAATATCTAGAAGGATTATGGTTATTTCCTGAATTTGAATAATGATTTCCTCTACCGCGTGTATAATATCCACCGCGGGGATTGCCATTAAACCTTTGCCGATAATGACTGTTGTTATTATAATTTTGACCTGTACTATAATTTCCACGATAACGAGAACCTTGATTATTATAGTTATTTCGGCCTCCTCTATTGAAATGATTATTATTAAACCTGTTGTAATTGTTAGACTTACCCCTCGCGCTGAATATACCGTTGGACGTTGAGGGCTGACCCAGCTCCTCGTCTTCAGCTGCACGCACCGCATCTTTCAGCTCAGAATAATTCCGTGCTGAAATGATAGTGCTTAAACGTTTATGTCTTAATCCGTCTGAGAATCTTTTAATTGCGAGTTTCTCATTTATTGGTCTCAGTATCTCGCTTGCTTTTTCGTTACCGTCAGATTGCGCAATAGTGAGGTCTATAAATAATTCCGATAATTTGTTTCCATACTCGTTGATGGACATATTATTTTGACTCAAATTATTTAATTGACAAAGTATAGAGTTGGCTGATTTTTTCGTGAGTAAATAAGTTTTCATATCCTGTATAAGGCTCGCGACGTTGTCATATTCACTCTTTAATTTTAACTTGGCTGTTTTAGTTAGTCTTGTTTTTAATACAAAAGAAATAAGCATTTCTGTTTGATCTGCGTCCTTTAAACAGCTGTTATATAACTCTACTGCATCTATGATTTTTTCAGTTGTACTTTCTGAACCATCCATAACGGGTATTAAGGACGTCGCAGTTTTTATGTCAAACTTCTCCATGTTTGATAAGTTTGTTTTTGTTTCACCTTGAAAATTATATGACAAAATCTTATTGTAAATTAAATCTATTCTCTCTTTTAGTACTTCGTAAATATATTCTGCTAATTCTAACGAGGTTTTTTGCTCAGAAATCCTAATAATAGTTTTAGACAATGAATATAACTCTTTAGCTTTTCTTATTTTTTCTTCAACCTTGTCTTTATATTGTAACCGTTTACTTGGTCCTAACTTCCTTAAATTGACTTGGATGTCTGTTAATGTACTTAAAATACTTTCTAAATCCCTTTCCATAGAATGTGTAATTAAAATATACTTACATGTAAATATCCATTTTTAAAAATTTTACACATGATACTTGTAGGTTGATCCTTACGAATAGTTTATGGTTTTAACCCAATATTTGTCCATGAGACATTCTGATAATAATCAGGCTGTTGGTTGCTGTAAGTAACACAGAATTATAACAAACGTAACAATATAGTAGGTACATATTATACTTAATTGTTCATTAACGGTTTTGAGTCGGAGCCACTAAAGTTTCTATGTATAATCCGTATTGGATGCTGCAACACAAATGTTTTTTTTTTTTTTTTTTTTTTTTTTTTTTTTTTTTTTTTTTTTTTTTTTTTGTACACTTGTTTATTTTACGAAACTTGTAAATCACGAGACATGACGTTGTACACTGTTTCCACTATTCACTACTCACTGATGTTATGTTTACACATTTCCATTTTCTTCTTCACGTTCTCGCCTTCCCGACAGCCGCAACCGCATTTTTCTTATAAACTCTGATTCTATCTGTCTTCCGATCCACTTCTTCTGTTTGTTCTTCAGCTTCTTCCATGTATATATGATCACTGCAACGGCGATAATTGTCAAGGCAGACGCTATTAATATGTTATTCATCTGGATGTGAGATTCAACAGCAGTGTTACTTCCTCCCGACGCATTCTGTGATATTATCACCTCCTTATCCTCGGTTTTGGAATATGACTTTCCCATTTTTGAGTCGGTATACGAGTCTTGCAGTGCTCAGTGTTTCCGTAGTTATAATCATTTTATATGTCGTCGATATTCAAACGTTCTTGTTCTGTGCATCGAGGCACACAGGAATTCGCTGACATCGCTCAATTCGCCCGTTACGCGATACCCAGCGACGTAGGTAGCAACTCTACACCGCGGCGCTCGCGCATGGCAGGGTCGCCATGAAGTGTGTGGGTTGCGGGAAGGTAAACGAAACACGTCTTTACGATACGAGTGGTTTAATACGACTAATGCTTAGAACTAACACATGAATAAAGGTTATGAAATATATATGACAATACACATGTACTTACACACTACAAATGAAATGATCACGTTAAGCAAGGCTTCCTCTCTCCTACCATTTTTGCTGTGCCCTACAGGGTCCATAATGATCTCATTTATATCCCTACCACCTAAGAATACAATGGAAAGCAATAAAAATATTGAGTATTGAGAAAAGTACGGTCTGCAACGAAACCATAGTGTATCAATAATATATATATTTTTTGTTTTACCGAATCTCAGTTATTCAAAATGAAAAAAAAAACGTCTTAATTAGTCATAATTATTACAAATAAACAATACCGTTTTCTTTAATAGTTTCATTATTGGCAACAATTCACGACGACATCTACACAGACTGTGATGCCGAGATAAGTGGAATTGAATGGCTAGATTCTGATAAAATTATGTGGCTCAGGTTGGCTGGACAAATTTTTAAAAAAGCTCTCATTTAACTAAGTCAATAGGGCACTTTATGTGACGGCTAAACACCCTTATTTCAGAATTTGTGACGCTACTGAATCTTAGATAATCGATCGAAGTGTCCAGCCATCTTGAAAACTCACTTTTTGCTGGTCTCTCAATCTTGGTAACGGAAGTGATTTTGACGACTTTTTGCATATCAACGGGCGTCACCTAAATTTGTGACAGGCATCGAGCTAAAAGTTTTGTGATACGTACAGTGGTTTAGTAGAAAAATGCAAAAATCTGATGTGGCTCAGGTTGGCTGGACAAATTTTCAAAATAGATCGCATTTAACTAGGTCAATAGGGCACTTTATGTGACGGCTAAACACCCTTATTTCAGAATTTGTGACGCTACTGAATCTTAGATAATCGATCGAAAACGTGTCCAGCCATCTTGAAAAGTCACTTTTTGCTGGTCTCTCAATCTTGGTAACAAAAGTGATTTTGACGACTTTTTGCATATCAACGGGCGTCACCTAAATTTGTGACAGGCATCGAGCTAAAAGTTTTGTGATACGTACAGTGGTTTAGTAGAAAAATGCAAACATCTGTGTCCAGCCATCTTGAATTTACGTAGAAAACTTTTGGCTGGCACTTCCGAATCTCAATAACGGGAGCGTTTTCGGATATGGTTCTTTTACCAATATTTAGTGACGCAATTTGTGACAGTAATAACGTTTGATTTATGGCGTCACATGTAAGGGTTTACGAGAAATCAATAAAAACATAGTGTCCAGCCAACCTGAGTTCAAGCTGGCTGGACACGTGTATCTCCGCTGCCTGATGATCTACGACCTTCTAAATGGGTTCAAATTTTTGTGACGGGGACGACAATGATAACCTGAATTTGTGACGGAGAAACTTTGCGTAGTTTCAAAGATATTTATCATTTCATTTTTCCATACAAACATTCATTAATAGTGTGAGGAGACCATAATTATTAAATCAATAACGAGGATTTCTTTTTAATCGACTAATCGGCCGTTAGCAGCCACGCCTGCTATGTATTTGATTTCTTCGTGGGAATAAAAAAATCTCCTGCAGTAAAAAGCGTAAGTTCAGCTCTAGCCATGACATGGATGTGGTCAGGGTGGAATATTTGGAGGACGATTTACTAAATTAAAATATGGAATAAAGAATTAGGTCAAACAGTATGATGTTTTATTTTTATAATTCCTAAACAATGTTGTAAAGTCAGGAGAATTTACCCAAATATTTATTTTTAGGTCAGTAATCAGTTGCGTGTCGAGAACACGTCCTTGTTCAATGAAACTACTCCTAATTACTTACTGATTTAAAAAAAAATACTTATACAGGTTACGAATATATTGTTTCTTTGTCTAAAAAAAAAGTTGCTAAATATCAAGATTATGTCAGTACGCTATTCGGTTGCAACGGGTTGCCATACGAACAGCACAGTGGCGCCTCCATTATTTTCTACTCTTTTTTGCCAAGCTGTATGTGTTAACTCAAAATAATAATTGATTACGAGCGCTGCAAAAGAGAGCCCACTCGTCTTCCGCGTTTAGTTCATTTTCTTAGGTAACTGAAAATGAGAACTAAACTCTACAGTCGGAAGTGTATGTAGGGTAGACCGGGGACAATTAAAACAGGTCATGATTGCAACAACTTCAATTTCTCGTAAACTATGGTACCTACGCGTGTGATGCGTCGTTCGTTGCATCTTCGGCCATGTTCGGTTTTTTGTTGAGCACGGCTCGAGCGAGCGAGTGACACAGTCGTGCACAGGACGCTTCGAAGAATTTCGCGTCAAAAAGTAAGTATTTCATATCTTTAACTTTTGTGGTTCACCCATTTAAATCTTGATTTTTGGCAGTCTTCCTTATTTTGAAGTATTGTTTGTCTATTTAAGATTGTTTTTATTACTGTTAATTAATGTTTAAGTTACTAGATATCAAAATATTGAGTATTGAAATAGAGAATGTGACATGGGTACGTTTGAAACGACCTATCTGTGGACGTTTGAAACGTTTCAAACGTCCCCGTATATTCCGCGTTTTTATCCGACTGCACAGAAAAAGGTTGTGTTTTCTAAAGTGTCAATAACTAGATAATAAAAATTAAAAATAACCAACTTTTAAAAATTACGGTACCTATTACGATGAAAAAAATAATTACCATATAAACCACAAAAGTGGTTTGGTTATTTTTTGTTTGCTTATCAGATAAAATCACATTTGGTAGGCAACCCAATTATTCTGACGACCCTAAAATTGAGCCCACGACATTAAGTTTGATCTATTTTTTTCTTTTTTTTTTCTTGAGATGCTCAGAAAACGAAAACACGTTACAGACAGAAGTTCCTAGAACATAATATTTGCGTATCAGCAAGCATATTAGTTTTTTAAACATAAGTACCTATGTTTGCCTAGTTTTAGGGTATTAATTCCCAAAAAACTATTTTAAGTGTTAAATGCTTAATATTAGCTACTTAAGTTGATTGATCTCCTCTGAAATTTAATTTCACAAGAAGACAAACCTATACGGGTACCCGGGCAACCTATACGATTGTTATGATTGAAACATTGTTGTACTTGAAACATTGTCATGATTGGAACATTGTTAAGATTGAAACAAGCTGTTTTGTATGAGACTGGATTACCTTTTTTTCTCCGCCATGTAAGTGCTATTATAGCATAATAGGATATTAAGTCTTGTAAACAATGTGAAATAGTATACAATAGTACGAATAAGAGCACTCAAATGATTTAAATATGAGGTATTTTGAGTTGTTTATATTGAAGATCTTTTTGCATTTATAATTTTTGAAATATGAATGTTACGATGACGGTCTTGTTACGATCCCAATAAATAATTTAGTGCTATGTTATCTTATTAGGATTGATTAAAAAGCTCCAGTAGTTCCTAAAATATTTTCAGTGTTTCAATTACCCCTACATACTGTTTCAACCGTCCTTGGGGTGGGGTCAATAGAACCACTGCGCCCGGTCTTCTTTAATAGCTGATTGTTGGTTAACTATTTGAAATAGAGATATAGATCATGTTTAATTTAGGAACTAGATAACGACCCCTTCAACGATACAAATATAAGGGATGTAGGTACCATAGAAAATTAACTACACACGGTTTAAGTAAAATTGTTTCAATTGTCCCCGGTCTCCCCTACATGTACATACATACATTTCGAAGTGTTATCACTAATCAGAGTAAGACTATTAATTCATCTGCGCAAGACAACCTAAATAAGAGTTAAGATTCGACCAGTTGCCTAGTAGAGCTTAATTTAAGCAATAGATGGCGACACCAACATTAGCTATCTATCATAGAAGTTTTACATTCCGTTCACAGTTATTTTGACCTCCGACGCCGACGTTTAACTTTTTACGCAATTTATTGATTTCAAATTTTGAAATCGATATTGAAACTTGCTAAAAAACCAAATGTGATTGTATCTTATCACATGAATCAATAAAGAATACTTTACCAAATACTCAATAAAAAAATTAAATTAAAAATTTAAAAAACCCCCATCGCAAAAAAGTAAAACATTTGAAAAGTTAAAAATAACACTTTAGCCATGAAATTTTACTTCACGTCGGGGTGCAGCATCAGCTCATCCAGTTGCCATCAGTGCATTGTGTGCAAAATCAAATGCAGGTTAAAATGAATCCAAACACGACATATCTGCTGTTATTTTTCCAAGACTGTATTAGTCTGCTAGATATCCTGGCTGCATCAGACCAAATACACCATAATGTTGCTTATTAATATTACACACATAGGTGTTTGAAATTTTAAGACACACATACGTTTCTAAGTAAAGTTAATACGCATAGATGTCTAAAATAGCAACAGTAGCTAACACATAAGAGCTGATAACCTTGAAACGGCTGAACCGATTTTGATAAATTATGTCTAAGAACCATCGCAAGAAACCCTGCTTTCAAATAAAAAAAACCGCATCTAAATCGGTTCACCCGTTTGGGCCCTACGGTGCCACAGACAGACAGACAGACAGACAGACAGACAGACAGACAGACAGACAGACAGACAGACAGACAGACAGACAGACAGACAGACAGACACACACACATAGCGGTGAAACTTATAACACCCCTCTTTTTGCGTCGGGGGTTAAAAAATAAGACTGATGCTGTGATTTAGTTAATGTAATAGTTCTTTTTCATAAATAGGTATTGAAGAATATTTTAGTATATTCAGCTATTTATATGATTAAAATGACGACCACTGACTTGACTTCATTTGCGCTTCAAACACTGGTAAAAACAACGGTTTGGTACAAGGCGGGGGTAACTGAAGTGGAAATGGAGTTGATCGTCGTCATTTTCGTCATTTGAAACGCTCCCTAAGCACAAATAAATAAGTGTGATTTTATTTACTTTTTATTTCATTTAAATACCTTAGAGCATTTCTTATCCTGACACATTAACTACCTATGTACCTACTTACCATGAAAAACACCAATACTCATCTACTAAAAAGAGTGGATATCTGCACGTAAATGATCAATAACATAAAAATAATTCCCACCCCCCTTCTTCACTTTTGTCTTCTATTCATTTAAATATCTACAGTTGTTCGTATTAGTATCACCAATACGTGGATTTTCGTCCATTAAAGAACCTTAAAATATACTTAGTCCTACATAAACCTACAATATTGGTAACCCTACTGCAGGGTTTGTACGGGAAAATTTAAATGATCAATATCTTTGAAACTACGCAAAGTTTCTCCGTCACAAATTCAGGTTATCATTGTCGTCCCCGTCACAAAAATTTGAACCCATTTAGAAGGTCGTAGATCATCAGGCAGCGGAGATACACGTGTCCAGCCAGCTTGAACTCAGGTTGGCTGGACACTATGTTTTTATTGATTTCTCGTAAACCCTTACATGTGACGCCATAAATCAAACGTTACTACTGTCACAAATTGCGTCACTAAATATTGGTAAAAGAACCATATCCGAAAACGCTCCCGTTATTGAGATTCGGAAGTGCCAGCCAAAAGTTTTCTACGTAAATTCAAGATGGCTGGACACAGATGTTTGCATTTTTCTACTAAACCACTGTACGTATCACAAAACTTTTACTCGATGCCTGTCACAAATTTAGGTGACGCCCGTTGATATGCAAAAAGTCGTCAAAATCACTTGTGTTACCAAGATTGAGAGACCAGCAAAAATTGTGTTTTCAAGATGGCTGGACACGTTTTCGATCGATTATCTAAGATTCAGTAGCGTCACAAATTCTGAAATAAGGGTGTTTATCCGTCACATAAAGTGCCCTATTGACCTAGTTAAATGCGAGCTATTTTGAAGATTTGTCCAGCCAACCTGAGCCACATTTAACCTTTCATTCGTGTCACTTAGAGAGAAACACAATAGAAATACAATGACAGCGCGGACCGCGACCGCTTGGGGTTTAATGAATTAAAGAAATACACATCTAAAACACTAATTCAATTGGTTCAATCAATCTGTAAAGTAAAAAAGGAAACTATATTTAGAAAACTTAAATTTTCACGAAATAAGCTTTCCCTGAGATACCGCTTTAGCGAGTACAGCGGTACATACCTATGCTTGCAATGATATTATAAGTAAAAACGTGTAGATAGGTTACCTAAACAACATTCGATCTTCAAAAACGCCACACTAAAGCTCATGGCACATTATACTGGCACGGCATTGGCACCACTCCAAACCAGCAATTGACTTGTCATTCAAATTAGAGCCTTAAGTCGTGGGAAGTATAATATATTTCACAATGTCAAAGTGAAAAAGCAAACGGCGAGCAGTCAGCGCGCTTGCCACTAGCATACAACTCGACTCGCAGCCCGCGTGCTGATAGCGACCGCACGCTTACATACAGCACGCCGACTCGTCGTCGCCAGCAAAACGTCATCGCACCGTCGTAAACCGAGACATTATGAAAAGGAAAACGTGCAAGTCATAGGCGTGTTTAATTATAAATGCCATATAACAATAAAATTGTGTTCGCGGTGACAGATAGCTTGCACCTCGCGGCCAGCGCGCGGGCTGCGAGCTTGCGCCCCGCAGGCGGCGAGCTTGCACCTCGCAGGCGGCGTGCGGACTGCAAGCTGGTACCTACCTGACCGACGATGCGTAGTTAACGCACTGGCAGCTATACAGGGTGGCAGGGACATCGACGCACATCCGCTTACCATGGATTCAGTACATGATTCTGGACCCCCCTGCGTTGAAATTTTTCTTCGGCTTTTTCTTAAATTTTACGTTTTTTTCTGCATTTTTTTTTACTGTAAACTGTATTAAATCATTATTTTTACCTAACCCAATGAGACTTTCAATTAAGAAATAGTAAATTCACTTGTTTCACTTAAAACAACAATAAAAATAAAACTCGAAAGGGCTACCTGATCAGCTGTTTTTCTAAAGTTCAAATACGAGGTCAACACTACAATGTAGGTAGGTCGCTATTCTCTTTTAAAAGCCGACAAAGATACCGAAGCGCTGCGCGGTGGTGGCGCCGTCTCTTTGTCGGTAAAACACGCTAGACGGCTCGCCGCTGCGGTGCGTTTGGCGGCATTTTAAAGAGGCTATACGAGATATCCCAATCAATCTAACAGACGCGTCACTTGAAACATTTTTATCATCTACATAAAGGAATGACCCCATTTACTACTTTTATTTTAGATTCATTACGGAGGATAATTATTTTTTTAGAGCTTCGCCGATTTACGTAAAGAAGATAAAAAAAAAACCGTGTAGACGCGTATTGATAGTCACGTAATTTTCGTCAATTTTTTGTTTTCAACATTAATTTTAGTTTTGAATGCAATTCAACAATGTAATTTACTGTTTAAAAAACTGAATTCATCCATTATCGCAATTAGTTTCGTGAGAAGTTAACTAGGTACCACTAAATGTGTTTGTACACTCTATCATTTTGTTGGACTGTGCCGGTGTCCTCATTGTAGGTACAGAATAAATAATAAAGTGCGGCAAATTGAAAGAAGATTAGTAAACCTACATTTCTTTTGCATTTCTCCGAATTTTGTCAGTTCCTAGATTTCGTTGATCGCAAGCAGGCGTGTTGTTTGTCGCGAATTTGTGATCATAACGTAGTAGATTTTAAAATCAAAAGTAATTTTCTCTTTGCGCGTGTGTGTGTGTGTTTGAGAGCGTCAATTGGAAGATTCGGTCCGCAACCATTGGCCAGCTCGCTCACAGGACTTGACCCCATTAGATTTTTTTATGTGGGGTTACGTCAAGTATAAGGTGTCTGTGACCGAGTGTAATACCGCAGCAGAAATGAGAGATCGCGTTGTGAAATGTGAATGTGTTTGCGACGCTGTCTGAGGAGTGTGTCCAGGATCCCACTATTTTACCCCGTGTCCACGCAGAAACTCTGCGCCGCTCAGTGGGTCGAAACTACGATTTTAGTGACATAGGGGTCAACTTCGTTTTTTTTGCATTTTCAGTATGCGGATGGATAGAACTCGTCAGCCTCAATAATAAATATCCCTTGACGTTTTTCTCTAAACTTAATAGTTTGGGCAGAAAAATGGGTTTTGTGTTTTCTTTGTATGGAACGGATCAAATAAAATCAAATTCCTGCTAAGTAGTGTTAGATCCCGCTTTGCAACGTTATTTTTCTTATATCTTGTGTCATTCACTATCATTTGATGCTATAAACATTTGCATAAAGTTGCAACTCTGCCTAAAAATGACGATTGAAAAAATGATAAAATTACATAGAATAAAATGCTTCATTATTATTTCCGTACGTTCTTTTTAGGTTAGGTAGCACACGCGCGCGCGCCTTCCGCAGAGCGTTTTGATCGCGTTGTTTGCAATACATTGCGCACTCAAAAATGTCAATTTTTTTAACCAGCCATTTCCGAGAGGAATGACCTTCGTAATTTCATTTATGGCATCAGGTGCAACCTTTTCACGACGTTTGCGCGTCGATGTCCCTGCCACCCTGTATAGCCGTAGTCTTAATTAGAGGCGACGCCGCCGCCGCGCCGTGCGGCTGCTGTGCAGTTGCGGTGCCATTATAATGTGCCATGACCTTAACGCACGAAGCGTCCGTTGACGGCGCGACGCGACACTGAGGTCAAGTGTGGCTAGTTAGCCACATTTTAACGTGTCGCTTGCTGAGCGCTGATAACCTATCTACAGCTTTTTACTTATAATATCATTGTATGTTTGCATAAATTTACCCACAATTTAAACTTCAACCTGCTAAGTGTGAGAAAGAAATAAGACAGAGGGTAGTGAGATAGTAAGTATCTGAAATAAAATGTAAACCAAAAATAAAATGAATTAAAGACGAAAAGGGGTTTATTAAATTATTTTTAACTCAATTATTATAGGGAATAATTGATTCAATATTTCATATGTCGTCGATAATCTACCAATAAAATGGAAAAACAACGAAGTTGATATTGCACAACAGTTGAGGGTAGTAGATTATGTAATTACGCATCCAACTTTTTTTTCTTTGTATTAATAAGATTATCTGGCCAAGTAATTAAATACAACAAAAAGTTAACTAGTAGAAATAACCTAGGTACCTACTTACTGCGATTTCATAATGCATGCAGTTTAGGTGTAGGTAAGTACTATTATAATTATGCCCACCATGGTCTACATAGGGTTATCTAAATGACGTTGCTTACAAGGACAATTTTAGTATTCGCGTTATTAGGCAATTGGAAAATAAAACAAAAAATAACTAAAATACTTACCAAGTTTGACGGTAAAATTCAAATTATTAGTACGTTTGGATGACAGCTGGTGCTAGTTTCTTGATATTTATTTCAATCTCGCAGCAAAACACTCACAAACACATATTTTTATTATCTAAAACGAAATTCATTGAATTTATATACTAGGACTTACATTACATGACAAAATTTAATTTTACAATTTTTTTCTAACACGCCTTTTTTTCGGCGACCGACTGCCAGTGCTGCCAGCAAAAAATGAAGAACACAGTGTTCCACTCTCAAAAATATTCATCCCCAAAACTAAAGTCAAAAACCTTGCAAAAACACCTTAAATCGCCATTAAATAAGTAATCCTCCTTAAAAATACTATGTTTTAACATTTAATTAATAAGTTTAAGCACGACTTCTCAAGAGTTTGTCGTGAGCCAGCTCGGCTCAAGACTAGTCTATGGAGGTGTTCGAAATACGAATATGGCGCGAGAGTCAAAATAAAAATTCCTTGCTCAGCCTTTTTTTATAGGTAGGTAGGTACCTATTTCATGTTAAATAATTTATGCCACACTGTAATTAAAACCATCGACTTTTTTACAATAAAAATATTTAGTAAACTCTTTCTTAGTGAATTACATAAGAAGTCATCAATGTAGGTATTGTAGTTCTCTTCGGGAGATTCAGTTTTTTTTTTAATTTTAGGTACCTACATGTCGATATTGTTGACCATGGAATAAACAACATTTTAGGATATGTTCCAATTTCAAACGCGTAAGAGACTTTTACGTACGAAATTAGAACTGAACAAAATAATGCTAGTCTAACTTCATTATATTATTATCATAAGCGGAAGTAGAAGTATTCGTCGCATTCCTAAATTATTATGAACAAGAAAAACATTATTAGGGATTTGTTGGATTGGATTTTTGAAGGGGTAATCCCTCCTATTTAACTCCTAAATTTGGAGCAAACCCCTAAGTTGGGAACCCTGGAAGATCGCCCAAAAAACCCGCCTCATATTTGTATTAACAAATACAGGAGTAGCAGCTTCGCCCGTGCGTGATGGAAACAATTCATAATTTATCGCAATTTATTAATCATTTTGTGAATCGTGACATTTGTGGTCAGCTGTCGGCTGTATTGGTAAAGAATGATATGAAGATTCGAATGACGTTATTGCGACGCACACTATTCCGAAAATAACTATTTTGCATAAAATAAAACCCACTTCAAAAAAAAAAACTAACCGGTGTAAAATAACTCTGTGAGAAGTCTGTGGCTTTGGTGGTTTTGTTTTACTCATGATGGGCCACCGACTTGACCGACTTCCGACTTCTTTTTCCATTTTTGTTGTTCCCATACACATATTTGCAATGAATATATTTTAAATTGTTATTTGTTAACAAAACATATCATGGTAATAGGTTATCCACTTATCCCTAATAAGTGAAACTTAACATACCTAAATGTCGAAATCTAGATATATTGTACACATCTGCGTACCCCTCAGAGCATACAGGCGTGATGATACGATGATGGCGTCATGATGTAGTATAAACAATAAACATCCAAGCGATTCCAGCAACCACGACAGATTTGCCGTTTATTTTTGAAGAGTTCCGTTGTATATCTCCGAAGATCAGGACCAGATCTTCACCAAATTAAAATGGGACCACCTCAGGAGTATACTCTTTCAAATACAAAAACAATTTTGAGAATCGGTCCACAAATGGGGGAGAAATCAGGTAACATACACAAAAAAAAAAACATACACACAAATATAGAACCTCCTCCTTTTTTGAAGTCGGTTAAAAATTAAAAGAGGTACGCCAGTTCAAAAACACGATGAGTTCGATTTCAATGCCAAGACTTTCGTACTGGCGTACCATTAAAACAGTTTTTTGTATCAGCGTATTCGCGACAACTTCATTCGATATAGTGTTTTTCGACTTAATGTGTTTTCGAACTGGCGTACCTACCAATCCTTTTTTACGAAATAGCGTGCGTCGCAATAAATTCATTCGAATCTTCATAATTATCACTCCCTTGGTAAATAGAGTCCTGCACTTGGCTATTAGCCACTCCTCCATCCCCCCCACCATGAATATGGTTCTTAAATAAAATCTAACGTACCTATGCCTAAAGTACCTACCTACTTAGTAAAAGTTTCCCCCTGATGCAAGATTCTGAAACGTGTGGTTGTAATAAAAACAAACGTTTTGTTACAATTTATACAATATATTCATTGAAATAATATTTTAATTTCAACTCACTTTACGTATCTACTATTCTAAACATGTCTGTACACTGCACAAATATAGGTATTGCGTCTTAAGGTGCGTCTAACTATAAAAAAAAACGTAGTACGTTCGCATTAAGAATGCAGTTAAGTCATCAATTCATCATATTATCCGTCGGCCTAGCCCCGCCCCCTAACCAATCAAATCTTTTCAAATTCATTTTTATAAATTCATTAAACTCAATCTTTTAAAATATTTTTTTTTTAATTTAACACCACTGTGGAATACACCTTTATCTTGCAGTTGCACTGCATTCTTAACGCGAACGAACTAAGTATAGAGATTTCAATAGTGAGCGATTTTTTGCATGTTTTTTTTTGCGAAGTTTCCATAATAATTTGGTGACGGGATTGTACTGGTAGAATGGCAAGCGTTTGAATTGTTTAACAATACAAAATCATCTTAACAACAAAAAACTGTGAGCACATGTCTCAGTAACGTCATCTAGCATAATATAGCAATATTGGAGCGGAAGCGAAGCGTACTAAACTAGACTCATCGACTTGTCTCCACTAGGACACAAATATCGGATGAAAATTTTGTTCTAGATGTCCATAGTAAACATTGAATATCTTTGATTGGTGGTTTTGTTAGAGCAACCACAGTGCAAACGAAAGCTAGGAATGTGTATTTCGCTGTCCGCGTTAAATTCAAGACATTGGTGCATGAAACCACGTTGGTACCTCGCTTTGTAGCACGATACGTGCTACAAGAAATGTATTAAAATTTCGATTTCAGGCAAGACACGCAAGAACAGCATCGAAATAGAATTCTTAATGTGTAGTCGCACCCTAAGATTATATACCTACATTTTAAAGTATCTTGACAAAGCAGACCGTGAAATTCTTGATTTGGTTACATTTTTAGAACAATACTTATATTATGATTTCGTGCCTAAAACATTAACATAAGTAAGTCGAAATTATATCTACAACATTATTTTTAGTAACATTATCTAAACCCGAAATGGGTTTAATGTACTCATAATTACAACAACTTTTACTATAGGATGATACCTGAAGCCTTCAAATCGCACAACCGGGTTTTGTATAATTATGTATAACCTACTAAAAATAATGTTGTACTGAAATAGTCTCACATATTTCTTGTAAATATTTCTAGTAGATACAAATAAACACACAGTGCTGCTCGCCCGTTCTTTTTTCGTGAACTTGGCTTGACACGCCACCGAGTGTCTAGATTTCGAGAGCTTGATTGTTGATTGGTCAAGTTTGTTAAGAATAATTAGATTTAGAATTGACGGTACGTAATTGGAGGTACATTATTGATTACCTTATTAATTTAGGTATTAAATAACATCGTGTTATTCACAAAATAGTATATTCTGTTCCGTGTTCCCTGACTTATTTCTAAACACTAACAATAACGGGTAAATTAATATGGCATTTAATTCTGAGTGTACCTATGCTTAATCGATATTATTTACATTTAGTTAAATTCTTTTATATTATTATGTGTTTAGATAAGTACAAAATACAAATTGTTACTACAAAATTTAATTAACTAACTAAATATGAATACAATAAGAAGTAAGGGATTATTCTAACCTAGATTTAATATTTATTTATTGGTTTAAATTGACATCCGTTAGTATTTTTAAGTTTGAGAATAGCGCAAAGATATTCAAAATATAGTTACAAGCAGTATGACCTACTGGATTGTTTTTTGGATCAACGTGGACAGAGCATTTGATAACAGTCATATTTTTAATAAAATCATTAATTAATGATTAATTAATGAATTCTTTTCATCATCTATTGCACACCTTTGTGTTTTATTTTAGATTTGATAATTACCAATGACACAACTCTCCAAGTCTCCAGCATTTTGCTACTGTCTATATTGACTAATTTACCAATTAACTAAATTGAACGTAAGCCAATAAGAATGAATAGGTAAGTAACAAAGCAGAGTAAGCAGTCTTTTCTGGCAAACTTATACCGCATTTATATCTTTGACAGATAAAAGCATTAAAGTGGTATACCTACGCCAGGTTGACATCTCAGATGACTGATACTTTCTAAAACGCTGTTTACACTATGAACGCTGGCCAAACATTTTTCTAAGTTTGAATCGGGTATAAACACGCACTACAGGCCAGGCCAGGCTAGGCCATGCTTTTGTTTAGGTATTCTTTGGAATAACCTAAACAAAAGCCTGAGTTGGGCCTGTATTTTTAGTTAACAAATTAATTTCACCTTTAATTAGAGTTTTTTGTTTTCTTTTGTTTTTAGTCTGTTGGTTTATGGTACGCACATCATCTGTGGTAAATAAGCTTTTTTTTTTATTTAATTTTCTAAGTGTCTGAGTTCGTTTTTTTTTATCCTAACCAGTCGTTATTCCCATAGTGTAAACAACGCATAACGTCAAACGTTACGTTTAAAAACCATTTATTTTTAACGTTCACGTTTCTCAATACCTACTAAGTTTGCTGTCTCTGTCTGAATAACCTTTCGCGCTTTCTCTGTCGGAATATTTGCCATTATATTTGTTGAATCTGTCACTGTGGCCGTTTTTAACGTATTGTTTTTCACTGGCGCTGTAGTGGATCTCTGAAGGTCCGATGGTCTTCGACCAATGGTGGGTCCAGTAGAAATCGTCTGGGTAACGCGGGTACGGGTTCTCTCGACATAGTACGACGCAGTATATCAGGCTCCCGAGTAACGTGATGAAGCCGAAGATTAGGAAGACTATGCCCAGGATCCTGAAACAGAAAAAGTAAGTTCTTAATTCAAACCACCTTGTTGTAACCTTTGGGATGGCTCAGCCAAATACCAACTAGCTACACTCGACTCAGTAGAGCGCAGTGCCAAGAGGCTCATTGGTGACGAAAAGCTGGTGGGTACCAAGCTTCATATCCTGGCCCACCGACGCAAAGTTGTATGTCTGTCGGTCTTTTACAGACTGTATTTCGGTGAGTGTACTCTAGAGCTCCACGAGCTCATTCCACCATCTCCTTTCTTCGATCGGGAATCCAGACGTACTGCACTTTATCATCCATTCCTTGTAGATTTTTCACACATTCGCACGAAGCGCTTTGCCTGTTCCTTCATTATACGCACACCCAACGAGTGGAATTCCCTGCCTGCATCAGTGTTACCAAGTTCATATGACCCCAATCTGTTTAAGTCGCGAGTTAATAGGCTTTTTTTGGGTAAGCTCGTTCCATCGTCGACCTCATCTCTGACCGCAAGACAAGATTGAGGTCAAGAGTAGACCCATTACATATTAAAAAAAAAAGAAAAAAACACCAACATTGACCCAGTCTCCTACTAATGAGGAGTTAATACTCTTTGTTTATTACCGATTATGACTAGTAGATGGGGGTCTAGATTATGGATACTAACTAATTAAGTACTAGGTATACAGCCCGGGACGGACTTACAAAAGGAAAGAAAGAAAGAAAGAAAGAAGAAAGAAATAACATTTATTGGCACAGACACAGGGCATACCACAACAACAACAAACATACAAAAAAATAAAATGAACAAAGGCCCGCTGTCTCATGCATGACTCATGACAAGATTGTGGATTCAAATCCGGCCAAGTACCAACCAATTTTTGAATACATATGTAAGTAAGTACTTCCTAACTCTTAAGAAAAGCCAAGACAAGATTGTGGATCCAAAGAACACCGGCGAACTCCCAAACAAATTTTTGTTGACTTTTTTTTTTGCGTCTGCCTATGAAAAATATCTAAAAGTATAGAGTTTGAATTTTTGAACAGTTTTTTCTTTGGTTATACTTTTATAGGAAGTCAGGAATTAAAGATATTTTATTTTTAAGTTTTAGAGGTTATGACTATATAATAGGTTATGTCCGCTATAATCTTAGCATAAACAATCGTGTTTATTTTAACATTTGTATTCTGATGCAGACATGTATTTCCTAAGTATATTAATGCATTATATGTAAAGCCAATCATTTTAAGCAACTTGACTAAGATTTATATTACATGGCAACATTCAAAATAGCTAATCCAAAAGCCATGAAGTCAAGCCAGAAAGAAAAAAACACAAAGCTATGATTATTTATTTCATCAATAATCTAGTCAATTAGACTCTCAATTATGAAGATTTTTTTCCAGACTTTGATAGGCCTTATGATTGATTTGATAAAACTCAGTAAATTATTTCGTTGGTATTATTACGGTGACATACGTAGACGCTTAATAATTTCATCAACAATTCCCTCGCCGGTGTTCTTTGGCCAAGTACCTACTTACCAAATTTTGAATTCATATGTAGGTAAGTACTTCTTAAGTTTATCTTAAATATCAGTGAAATTGACTAAATAAAACATCGTGAGGAAACCTAGACTTATAGTTATGTAGATACGTCTGAAACATCGATCACTAATAAAGCAACCCGCCTTGAGCACGCTTGGTAATCAATGCTCGAGCTTCTCTGTATGAGAAGGGGTCTTTGCTCTGCAGTGGGAGTGTAACAGGCTGGTATTGTAAAAACGTGGACTAATACAACGCTTTTTGCTTATTGCCCACTCAAGCGTCCCCGTTTACTACAATCCCCAAAAAAACACTTGCCTAAACCGTCCATGGTACTTCCATCACCGAACGACATTGTTCAGTTTAAACGCGTACAGCGCTAAAGCCAGGTGATAGTCGTACAGTCGAACGTAACTAGATGGCGCTCTATTAAATTTGTCGTCCGTGAGAGTGAATTAAATCTGTGCAATGACAACACAAAATTTAGAAAAAAAAAAAGAAAGTGACAGTTCGTCTTTCTGGTTGTGCTAACTGTTATTGTGTGTGGAGCTCCAAGCAAAATGTGGTAAATTTTCTGTTTTTATACCTTATTTCTATTGTTATTGTACATCAAATTAAACGTGAAGATATTTTCTTTACGAAAAATGCATTATTACGACAATTTCAAAACGTTTACATAGAATAATTTGGCTGGAAAAGTTAAATGATCACTACGCGATCATCGTTTGATGATTCTTATTGGAAAATGTATTCTAGTTGGTTGTTTGTGTTAAATGAATGCTAATTATAAGGTAATTATTCATTAATAGCACGTTAATTGCCTTTTACAAACAAAATACGTTGAGATGGGGTCTAGAAATGATTAAAATGTAACACGTTAATCAAGTACTTGGCTGAAGTACTTGGCTTTGTTTATTTTTTCATGACAGAAAACTAAATATTTATGTTGAGATATTGGTGTCATTTTAAAGGGTATATTGTGTACTATTATAATAAAAAATATTTGTTGATAGTAACTATTATACTTTTCTTGTAAACTCGAAATAAAAAAATCAATACGATATTTTTTTAGCTTTTCCCAACTTTAAACTATATTTTCATCCTTTACTATTACTTATAGTAATTTACTTGTAATTAAACTAAATTCTGCACTCTTTGAGCTTTCCGTGAGTATTTTTTATTTGAATGTAGCTATAGCAGTTGTTCAGTAGTAATAGTTTTTGTAAGAGGGTCTCGCGCGGTTGTAAAAATGAAAGTGACATTTCATGCGTGGACAGGTGGGGTGAGTGTCGCCGCGCATCTCGGACGCTTGAGTGGATAAATAATGGCCAATCGACCTTAATTTGGGTTCTGGGTATCCCTACAGCGGTGGATTCATGCTTGCTTCGTCCCGCCTCTAAAAAAAAGTTTACCTACGACCTATTCTCAGACCTACTGAATATACACTCAAAATTTTATACAAATCGGTCAAGCCCCTTGGGTGAAGTTTGGTAACAAACACTGAGAATTTTGACGCTTTTTTAAAGTAATGGTTAACTACCTATCCATTGACCTACTGTCCCTACTGAGTATACACACGAAATTTTATCACAGTCGGTCAATCGGTTTCGGAGGAGTTTGGTAACAAACACAATGACAAAAGAATTTAGTATACATATAGTAGAAAAATACATATTTTGAATAAGATGATGACATCGAATAAATCCAAACAATCATTACTACCACTACTTTTTATTTTGTGAGCCTAATTAAATGTGCCCTTTAAACCTTTTGTGTTAGGACTTGTAATTGGCTTTCTGGTGACTATGGTTTATTTTTTTTGTTTTGATGTTTTTATTAGCTGTAAGTCCTCCATGTACTAAATAAATAAATAAATAAATAAATAAGTAGAATTAGAATGACAACATACATACATATAACCTAACCTAACTTACCATATCCATCCTATAGCTAACCTAACTACCGAACCTAACTACCTTACTGAAATGCATTGATTTTGAAAGATACAAAATACATAATTTTGTACTAAACTACTGCGCTGCGTGTCGCTATGTTACATACGATACTAGAGCATTTGAAGTAGACTACTTCTTGGCCATACATAGAACTTACCATACAAACAGTGGTTCAAAGAACTGGAGTACGATGACGAATCCCAGGGTGACGAGGATCAGCCCGAGGTTCAGCAACAGCATCAGACAACACATGCCTTTCACGTTAGGACAGAAGGGGTTAGGGGCAGCCATCGCATCCACCTTCACTCCTGCCTGTAATTGAAGAAGTTAAAGGTTTGAAAAAGGGAGTTTAGTAAGTAACCTATACAATCTTGACTTAAAGGCCCCTAGGTTGTAGCTATCAGGAAACACCGACTCCGGCAGGGAATTTCACACCTTGTAGTCGGGTTTTCTAAATAGTTTAGGAAAGTACATCCTTACCTTTCTAGAGACTTTGGATCTGTGTGTAGACGCGATAGATGGCGCCACTGCGCTTCTGTACGAGTAAACACTTCGAGGTGCCCTCGACTGTCGGCTGTAATGGATAAATAATAATTTTGTTAGAAACGAAAGAAAGATTCATTTAGGACTCACACAGAAAATAATACCACGCAACAATTGTTTTGCTTTCTTTCTTTTCATTTAAAATTGCATCTACTATTACTTTTCTCTGCATCACTGACTGGTTGATTGGTAAAAAATGGCGTTAATTCCGCCTCTGTAAACTATTATGTGTGCTTGAAGTATTTAAAAGAAAACAAAATACCTGTGCGAGGTCAACAAGGCTCGAAGGGGGTTACTGGGTAACGGTAAAAATGGAGATTTATTTTGACAACGTAATACCCGTTTCATTATGAGCGGGTTGCATGGCCATTACCTACAGTGTATGGCTACTGTGGCCGGTGCGAGTGCTGGTGCGAATATTTTGTGTATTTTTTTTATCACAGAGATAAAAATATTAACGAAATTATGAAATGTGTTTTTTACTACAACCTAAAATACCACACCCTAAAATACCACACCCTAAAAATTATAAGGCCTATAATATTCAATATAGCTTGCATACTTAATTTCATAATGCTATCTCTAAGCAACGTATGATGTTTTTTTTCTATTGAGACAAATTTTTACATCACATCGTTTAATTTAGCTGTAGAAATGTTAAATTATTATGATTTTAAAAATTATCGAAATGTATGAAGGCCTAAAAAGCTAAAAATACCTACAATCTGGTTTTAGGCCGCGTCCACATTTCAACGAACGACATTGCCACTCAAATAAATATTTTTTTTTTTTTATCTATAGCAATCCATATTAAAAAACTATCATATTGAGTTTAGTGATTTAGATTCACACAAGCATAAATACAGCCTCAGATATCTAGTGATGTCAAAGATTTAGCTCAATCCGTGACAGCGGCATTCGTTCCAGAGTGCTGTGTGTAGCCGAAGTGCTCACGCGCATCGTCGCGTTCCTAATCTGAGCGCACGTATGTCACGAGCACGACACTTGTCGACCTATTCAGTTAGATAATATTTTAATAGCAAAGGTTTTATACAAAGTGTATTTTTTTATCCTGGGGCAATTTTCGCAGTCAAAATCGGAACTCCACTCTTACTATGCACCAACTCAAAAATCGCGAAAAAAAATCTGCTGTTTCATACAAAAGTTTGATACCTACTCGACCAAAATGTATGAAACAGCTTATTTCTTTTTTTGCCATTTCCGAGATGTTCCCATATAGTGATAAATCAAATCTTTTCACCTGGACCAAACATTCTGTACAAATATTACAGCCACCAAACTGCGTAATTGGCGGTGGGATAAGCGCTCCTTCATATTTTAACCTTGTTCCAAAAGTTGACTCCCAAAATAAAATTAGGCTTCATGTTATCCAAGTCTCCTTCAATTATTTTGGGAGTCGACTTTTGCATGGTTAGAACAGCCAATGCCAAATTTGTCCTGTGGTCAAAAATACACTCTGTATAGAACACATGCCATTAAATTATTGATTATGAGGTCTAAAAACTTTCCTTTGATATAAACAACAATCAATATATTTTCCTATTTAGTTAATCGTCATACTCTTAAAAAAGCTCCTAACGTCTATTGAGTTAAAAATTCAACAAAAAATAATTGGACATTCCTATTTTAGTTTTTTGTTAATTCATTGACAGTTTAGAAAGTCCCGAATCGAATGGACTAAAAAAAACTAACAATGTGAGAATCCCTTAGTCACTGTGAGATGTTCAAATATTTACATAAATAAGATGTCAAATACTATAAAAAGTTTGAGTGGTTAGGAAGAAAGGTTTAAAAAAGCCTTTTGAGAAAGTTGTTAGGGAATCTATGCGTGTTATTTATAACCGACTTAAAAAAAAGGAGGAGGTTCTCAATTCGACGGTATGTTTTTTTTTGTGTTTGTTACGCGATTATCAAAATTATTTTTTTATTTGTTAGGGTATACTACCAGGTTAGTCCCATTAGTATTAAACCTCAGATCTAATGAGGAATCCTCGAGGAATTGAGGGAACTCCTCAAATAAATAGGTACACACGCCCCGATTTTTACAATTTTGGTAACAAAACAAGCATTTTCATTTAGCAAGTATTTTGTGAAGAAAAACTAATGAAGAAGACAGGCGACGGAACTCTTCAACGCATAACAGCAAATTACTCGCAATTGCTACAGTCACATGTCTGTGCATGGTTTATGTATTTCCATAACATAATTAACATTAGGTACACATTCTTAACTTTGTGAGGTTTTAGCATACTAATTTAGATTTAAATTACTTATAAGTTACAGTTACATCATAATGAAATAAAAAAAAAATATCGTGGTTAGTGGCTAACCTAGTTTCAGAGATTTAATGCCGTCCGTGGGTTTCAGACTTGGGATCACATGCCCTTGAGAAATATTGCTCAGGTATCGGAAGTAAGTGAAGTTAGGGTCTAAATATTGTTGTTCCTATGGAAGCTGAAATGAAGTCTTGTCGGCGACAATCAAAGGAGTGTGTTGTCATGCAATTGAATTATTGAAAGAGGGCATTTGCTTCTATTGCTCTAGAGAAGAATAGGGCTGACAACAAAAATGTTGTGCGACAGTAAAAAAAAAGAAAATATTTTAATAAATTTTTTGACTACGGTCTATGAGTATTCTAACCCATCTAGTAAGCAGCTTGTACCTTCTGACTTTCGACTGAATGGGCTAAAAGACCACCTTGGACGCTATCTGCATTGTCCTCATACTAATAAAACTATATGTTTGAAACGTATTAAGTACATTTTACTCGTGGCAAACCTAATGTGCATGCATTAGATTTACCTGTTAAGAGAGATGTAACTTGGATTGTAAGTAAATGATGATCTGATCAAGATAATATTTGGACTTTAAAAATACTTTTAAGTTACTTACGGTGTTTCTACTCTCAGATAGTAAAAAAAACCAAGCTCACCGCATTGTAAAAACCAATTTACAGAAATAAAACATTTAACATGTTAATAAGGCATTTAATTATTGAGTACCTACATTAGACCCTTTTATGTTCATGTAACATCCATCAACAAAAGTGTTTTCTGCCGACAACTATCTACTTATGACCATTTAAATAAATAAATAAATTTACGTTGAACTGATTATGTCTAATACGCAATGATTGTGCATGTACCTATTTATATTGAATTGTTTAATGATGTTAAAGTCTACTTTATAATACCTACTAGAACCTATATTATGTAAATTATAAATTGGAGTTTCTTGCCCATTCTTCTCCATACAAATCTACTTTTTGGAAGGGGAAACTAGAATCATTTTTAAAGTAAATTTTTTTTCGACGTGTAAAAGTGCCTTATAGGGGCCTAATTGAAATAAATGGTTTGACTTTGACTTTGAAATATTTGTGCGCCTCTGGGCAAAATATAGAGGAACTACCAAACTTTAAGACCTCACACTCTGTTGTAATCGGACCTATGTTTACAATAAATTATTCTGATTCTGATTCTGATTTATTTTTATAATTTACACAAATAATCAAGATCTCAATAAACTACACTAGTACTAACATTAGTTTGTAAACCGTGTGTATAATCCAAATGGACTGTGTGGTCGAAATAAAAGATTTTATTTAAATTTATTATAAACTAACTCACACTCACTCTCTCTCTCTCTCTCTCTCTTTTATAACTTAACTTAATTCATAATTTATTTTAATACTATTTTTTCATTTAATATCTATTTTTTTGTACTATGGGTGTGAGTGGACTGCCTGAATTAAATGAATTTAATTTTATTTATTTATAAAGCCATTCGAATTAGAGTCTTCTGTAGATTTTTCGACAACCCTGATCTATTCCTGTGTCGTCACTACCTAAGGAAACGGTAGAGAAAGTAAAATAAATTAGTTTCGCCCTGACACCGTCCGCCGTCGCGTCGTTACGGCCGACATCAGTCTATCGTGCTTTTTATATTTGATGGCTTTTTTACGTTGACTGTACCGAATTAGGTGTTTTTTTTCTTGTTGTTACGGACGCTACTGTTGATTTAAAAATTTAAAATGAATGAATTCGGGATGTTTCACACGGTCCCTTTGAGTTGATGTGGGTACTGTAGCTGAGGAGTTGGGATAAATTCAAATAAATTCAAGACTTACAAATAGTAATTTATAAGTCTTGAATTTATTATTAAAAGTCTTAAGCTCTCGACCTAAAAGCCAGTGTTCCCAAGTGTACTACAATAAACTGAGTCGAAGAGAGATCAATGTAAATTTGGACACCACTTTTTCTTATCGTGTGGTTAGGATCACCTGGTGTTAGAGTTTTAATGCCGACCATGCATGGGCCTCTAACTTGGCATCACATGCCGTCGAAAAACATCTCTTAGGCATTTCACGATGTTTTTCTTTGCATTGTTAAAGTTGTAGTGCCAATTGATACCACTTACAGGAAGAGCGAGACAGCTCCAACACAAGTACTATTGTAACTTACTGGGGCTGCCTCAGTTTATGTATGACACAATGTTTGAGCAGTAATAAATATTTTGGTATTTTTTTTTTTTAATTGAAATTCGTTTGTCGGCGTTAAAGCTATTTTTACAAAAGCAAATGTTTGTTTACATTTTTGGAAGCTGAATTTCTAAGACAGTATAGGTTTGTATATGTATACACCACAAAATTTTAATTAGTACACATATTTAAAGGGCTTATTCTTAGGCTATAGTTTCTCTTATTTACGGCAGCTATGTGGTTGAATTTTTCAATGCTTTGTTGTTAAATAATTAATTATTGTTAAGTTTAGTTAAGTATAAAATAGTAAAGGTATATATAATATAGATTGGAAAAAACATAGTAAAGAACATAAAATGCAAAAAAAAAACAGACTTTTCTTGAACAAATAGTCTTAATAGCCTAATATTTGAAATAAGACATTTCAAATGTCAGACTCTTAATTATTTTAGGATCATTATAAAAAACATCAGAAATGAATTATTCTGCCGATGAATTATTCTGCCTTGAAACTAATGTAGGTAGTGAATGCTTCTATGTCCATTCCACCCTGTGCACTCTATAAGGCACGGCACTAACGAACATTAGTCATCACTCTTTTAGGTAAGAGGGGCTTCCACTGACCCATTGTACCCACACACCAATATTTTCTATTTTTAACCGACTTTCAAAAAAGGAGGAGGTTCTATGTTCGTGTGTATGTATTTTTTTTTGTTTTTTTTTATGTATGTTACCTGATTTCTCCCCCAGTTGTGGACCGATTCACAAAATTCTTTTTTTATTTGAAAGAGTATACTCCTGAGATGGTCCCATTTTAATTTGGTTAAGATCTGGTGCTGAACTTCGGAGATATACAACGGAACTCTTCAAAAATAAACGGCAAATCTGTCGTGATTGCTGGAATCGCTTGGATTTTTATTGTTTATACAACATAATGACGTATCATCACGCCTGTATGCTCTGAGGGGTACGCAGGTGGGTACAATATACCTAGATTTCGTCAGTTAGGTATGTTAATTTTAATTTATTAGGGATTAGTGGAAAACCCTATTATGATGACATGTATTGTTAACAATTAACAATATAAAATAAATTCATGGCAAATATTTTTATGGTAACAACTAAAAATGGAAAAATAAAAAACTTTTTTGCAAAAAATAAAACCGACTTCAAAAAAAACACTAAACGGTATAAAATAACTCTAAATTCGGAAGTCGGTGGCCCATCATGAGTAAGACAAACCCACCAAAGCCACAGACTTCCGAATTTAGAGTTATTTTATACCGTTTAGTGTTTTTTTTAAGTCGGTTTTATTTTTTAAAATCACAATTGTATCGGTTCGTCTATGTTCCCAAAAAGACACGGATGTATGCACTCACCGAGTCTCAGACCTAAATAAAACACCCGATTGAACTCAGAGGTACGTAGGAGCTAATAAATCGTGCCCCAGATGCTTGGGTTCGATTCCCGTGTCGCGTCATCATTGCGCTGTCGGCAGAAAATTATACGAGCAATGATTTATAACGTAACTGTACATTTGTTTGGTTTATGCGAGCATTTTGTATCGATGTAGCTACCATTGCTGTTGCTTAAATTGTATTGTAGGTTAACTTATTACCTACATAAAGAGAAAATAAGGCGATTATGGTTTTAGGATGCAGGTCATGTATTCTTTTAAAAAAGTTTAATGGTTGTATTTTTTAAGGTACCTAAGTAAAAACTTCTTTCTAGGCGCTTTGGGCGTTTTTGAAAAGGGAAGAAACCAATTGGGCTCGCGATACTGATGCCGTTACCGTTACCGACACCTCTGGGTGAAATTACTCTTTATATTTATTTATTTATTTATTTTATTAATTTTAAGAAGGCTTACACATTATTAGGTAACAACATTGAACATTCAGATTGCTAATAACAAGCCTCCACAGATATTAAAAAAAAAAAAAAAAAATTATTATTTCAAATCAAAGAATAGTTTAATTAAAATAATAATTTTGGAGATTATTGATAAAGAAATTCTTTTTCTTTGAAGTTTTTAAAGTAAATAACTCAACTTTGATTTACAAGACCAATATTTTAAAATAAACTATAAAAACAAATGATAATTTTAAATATATGAATTATTTTTATTTTAAGCAATAGATGCATTTTTTTCACTGTCAGCACTCACGAAGTGCCACTTTTTGGAACCTAAGATAGAAACACGCTTGTTCGATATGACTACCACAGTCTAAAAACCTACAGTCGTCCAACGAAGCCGTCTAGAAAGGGCAATCGTGCGGGGTGTGAGGGGCGAGAAGCGGGAAAGCCGCTCCCGAACTGCTAACAAAACGATGTTTGTAGTTCGGGAGGTATTATTCAAGTCTAACGCGTGTAGACGTTGTCGGCATTTTTCCAGAGATATAAGAAGTCGTTCTACTGTATTAATATTTCTACTGTGAGACTACATACAGAAAGCACAGATTACAGAAATCTCTATTCTTAGACAGCACGTTTTGCAGAAAAGTGTGTTGATAGAAAACATTGTCTGTAGACCTCTCGGTACAAAGGACACTATTGACAAAGATCTCTATTCAAAGATCTTCTTGCCGTAAACTTTGTTCATAGAAATCACTGGTTTGAGATACCTACCTTGATTCACAGAAAGCGCCTCTCTAGAAGAAACTATACTTACATAATACATTTTTTACATTACTATATTCATTTTTGACTGGCCTGCTGGTCTAGTAGTTAGTGGCCCTGACTGCTATGCCAGAGGTCGTGGGTTCGATTTCCACTTAGAACAAATGTTTGTGTGATGAGCGCAGTCATTTGTTCTGTGTCTGGGTGTAATTTATCTATAATAATATGTATGTATATAAGTATGTTTATCAGTAGTTTAGTATCCATATAACAAGCTCTGCTTATCTTGGGTCAGATGGCGTTGTGTGAAAATTACAATTACAGTTTTTAATAGTGTACAAAATTGCATAATATTGTCCCTTTCGTAGTTATAAAAAGAACTGCAGTCACACACTCACACATGCATATAACAAAGTTTTATTTGAATGTGTATAAAGCTTTTAATCTTCACTTTTAGCTTATTTCATTTAATTGCGTATGGCACTATGCTGAGCTAAGGCCCTTTTGGCATTATAATCTCTGTATTTTATAGTTTTAAGGTCTATCTTTGTTGTAATGCTAATATACTCATTTTTCTTTCTTTCTTTCTTTCAAAATAGTGGGTTTTTTTTAATAACTAAATTTCGCTTTTCTGGCTCCGTCGCTCCATGTAAACACTGGTATTGGCTGCATCCTGTAAAACTGGAAGCCGACCCCAAAATAGTTGGGAAAAGGCTAGGCTGATGATGAATGTAGCGTGAGAAGCTATCGGTTGTAATTAAATAAATAAATAATAAATATTCCACACACTTTACACAACGCCATCTAGTCCCAAGCTAAGCTAAGAGCTTGTGTTATGGGTACTAAACAGCTGATAAACATACTTATATACTTCTAAATACATACATATTATAGATAAATTACACCCATACACAGAACAAATGATCGTGCTCATCACACAAACATTTGTCCTGGGTGGGAATCGAACCCACGACCTCCGGCATAGCAGTCAGGGTCACTAAATACTAGACCAACAGGCCAGTCCAACCAACAAAAATTACTCTATTTAAATGTGAAAAAGAGAATTTGAAAAACGATTTTGAAATTAGTAAACAAATATCCAGTTATATAGAACCGCTAGGTTTTGCATAGCTCTTCGATGTACATATCTCAAGAATGTTTCAAGTTCTATGTGTCTATGATTCATGCATGCGCCGTAAAATTGCCTTTTGAGCAATTTCCCATCAATCCAAGCGTTTAATGTAAAATGTTTTGTAAGGTCAGAGAGTTGAGTAGACGGGCGGTCTAAACGCGGCGGTTTTTTAACCTTAGGCTTTTTCTATATTAAAGTGTTAATTTAATTAAACCTTTCTACCTAGTTGGTCTAGTGACTGCAAGCGATACTGTTGAGCATGTGGCCCCGAGTCGGATCAAAGTGTAATTGAGTTTTCCTATCTGGAATTTCTCAATGTCTGGAGTCTGGATTAGTGCTCGATTCATTAATGGCAGTAAGCTCACCCTCTATTACATGGTACTTAGACATAACTGACAAAATGTGTATGTAGGTATCACAGGTTGGTACGGCTATGCATAACCCTTGTTACCGTGTTCCCGGCTGTCATTTGTCAATATTTGACAGTCGTAACAATAGATACTGGTAGTCAACTCCCGAAAGTATGACAACCAGCTAAACCAAGGAATATTGTGCTACAGTAGCTGAGTTACAGAGGTCAGATAGGCAGTTTCTCCATGTAAAACTTTGAGAACAACTGAGGATTTATAAAAAAAAAATACTGCATTTAAGTGGACTTTCAAGTTACGGTGGCTATCAGACACGATACTGTGCGCTTCGTCACATCTCTGCGAGTGCGCATGACGTCATCCAAGTTACCTGTTTGACAGTTAATCGTTGAACACATTGCTTAGTGTTCGTTACCATGAACTGTCAACGGATTTACGCAATAACTCTGCTGATGATGAATATATGAGGGCCCAAAAGCAGTCCAGCCGCTCGTCTAGCCCATTTCGGGGACGCTAGGCGCCGCCCGCGCACGTATTCCACTCCGTTGGACTAAATTAGTACGATTTAAGGACTTAGCGGGACCGATACAGGGTAACGGTGTATTTACATGAGTCAGTGAACCTCACAATAACACCATGAGCTCAGATTAAGGCCATGTAACAGTTTAAGATGGGAGTTTATCATGCAAAAGGTTTAAGTGTAATTACCAAGTCTCCGAAGTCTGATAGTTAATCACGCGACATATTTTTTACAGCAGGCCTAGTCATGTTACAATTTCTATTTCTATTCTATTGCGACAATAGAAAGAAAATGGCGTATATGGAATCAGCTGTTTGCCAACTGTCAGGTCGTGTTAACGAGTAGATATTGTAATATAGCTCAAAATGAAATACACTTGACAGTTGACAAACAGCTGATACCATATAGGCCATTTCCTTTCTATTGTCGCCTTATCGATTACGATAATAGAAATAGAATTTGTAATATGGCTAGGCCTGCAGGTTCTTCTATTTAACATGAACAACTTCCACTATATGGGATAATCGAACTATCTCAGAAATTTCAAAGAAAACAGCTGTTGCACTTAGAAGTTTGGTACCCACTTGACCAGGATGTATGAAACAGCTGATTGTTTTAGAAATGTAAATGTAATGTGGTTGTTGTTGCTGGCAAGTTATTATTAGTAGGTAAATAATATTCAAATTATTATTATTCACATGATACGATTCATCCATCTAGTCTGGATGGATGCAATAAAGTGTTGATGGATGGACCACTGATGGAACACGGCATGGGTGGCGAAGTGGCTGCGCTATTGGCTGCAGCGCTGTGAATTGCGAGTTCGATTTAAACAAAAGCTACTTTAAATGCACTAAGTAAACTCAGACCAATAAAACATTTATTGGTCTGAGTAAGTAAATTAAACTTGTATGCCCTAATAACAGGTGGGTTTAACAACCACGATACAGAAGAAATTCCTAGTGTGAGGCTTCAGACTTGGAATTTTTATGTATTGAGAGTTAAAAATAACCCTTCAAAGACAGCTGGTGGGACTTAATGCGTATGACGACGCCTATGTCCAACAGTGGACTTCAATATACCGATATTGCTAGCCTGCATCATTCCACTGCAGAGCAAAGGCGTCTCCCCACGACTTGAGTTTTTCGATCCAGGACTAAAGTGAGCCACTGGTCGTTTAATTTGTCCAGCTCGTCCCGCCATCTTCTTGCTTCTTAGCTAATTATTTGGCTATGATTTACCTGCTACTTTTTTAGTTTTAGTGGCACATAGCACGGAGGACTGATGACCGATGGGGTCGAAAGGTTCTCGAGTGGTGGCCACGTTTGGCAAGCGCAGCGTAGGACGTCCACCCACAAGGTGGACAGACGACCTCATTAGGGCCGCGGGAACGCGCTGGATGCGAGCCGCTTCTAACCGGTCTTATTGGAGATCTATAGGGGAGGCCTATGTCCAGCAGTGGACTTCCTATGGTTGAAATGTGATGTGATGTGATTTACCTGATTTCTGAAGGCGGTCTGTAAGCAGCACTGGTAACGTACACATCAGACCCGGAGTCAGCTCTCGGCGAGCCGGTGGTGTGCTGCTGCCGCCTTCCATTCCTGTGCTCGCCTGACGGAGACCTGGTCCTCTCTTCCATGGTCTGGAAAATGCAGATCAGCTTTTTTAATAACGGCCGGCGGTATGTGTGGATACGCCATAAGGTATTTCACAATGTTTTTCGTTGCATTACTAAAGTTGTAGTGCAAATTGATAAATTATTTATTTTAATTTCAAACCTTTTAGTGACAGTTTCGTATAAAAATATGTCAGAATCCACTCGTCAAATCCTAAACGATAATCACATGCTATTACAGATTTAAAAGAAAATCTTTTATCTTCAAAAAAAAATCTCGGGGCAATGCAAGGATTCTAACGATACGTCGATACTCCCTGCATGTAGGTAAATCAGGTCAGTAATTTAGAAGTTATGGTGGAATAAAGAAACTCACATACATATACATGAACCCTGAAAATATAACATTCCTTTTTTGGGGCACTCGTGTGATCTTCTACTTCGATCACATAGCAAGGAAAGACGGTGGTAATCTCGAAAGGCTCATCGTGACCGGCAAAGTGAATGGGAAAAGGCCCCGTGGACGCAGCCCAATACGTTGGTCCGACCAGATCCGCACCACTCTTGACTCTTCGGTATACGATGCCCTTCACACCGCCAAAGACAGAAGCAGATTGACAGAGAAGCAGAGAAAGAAAAAGGTGATGAAGCAGGGAGGTCACGACCCTCAGCATTGAGGAGTACGACGCAAGGAGGGGGACGTGTGATAAGGTTGTATGCATTGATATTTAATAAAATACATGCCATTGAGGATGAGCTTACCCTTACCGTGTATTCCGACAGCGTCCTCTCAGACGGCGCCCGATGACTATCATTTTCTTCCCTCGACGAAGCCCTATGCATGTAGCCCCCAGACGAAGGTGAGTCTACACCAGACCGGTGCGTCGCAACATAGTGGTTGTTCTTCACTTTATGCGCCATTTTGAGTCCTCAGAATCACTCTCACTCGCACATACTGAGGTTACAGTCACGCACTGTCCGATGATTGTAGGCAAGCGCGCATTTTTGCTCGGTGTTTTGAGCGCATGCGATTTTTGAATCTTGTTACGGGTTTAGTTCATCGTTTTCTGTAGTTTTCTGCGCTCTGAAACAAACGAAAAATGGTTATGTTATTTTTTTAAGATACGGTAGATAAGGTACTTATCAGTTTTTTTAATTATTTTTGTTATACCACGACGCGGCGACGGTGGCAAACAAGCTTACGGCCCGCCTTTTGGTAAGCGGTTTCCGTAGCCTATGGACACTTGCGACACCAGGGGCGCCATACGCGCGTTGTCGACCCTTTAAAAACCTATTTACTCCCCTTTTGAAGAACCCCATACGTAGCCCTCTGAGAAAACCTCGGCAGGGAGTTCCACCATCCAAGTGTACGCGGGAGGAAATTCCTCTGAAACCGCACTGTATTATACGGGACCATTTCGGCTCCTTTTTTTAATTACGGGACAGTTTCCGTTTTTTTTAATGTTTGCATTCCAATTAATCTCACTCTCAATCTGTCAAAATTACGTTACATTTACCTACAACTTGAGTGAAGTGAACTTTCAATGCCTAGCATTAATTAGTACCTACCTACTAATGGAATGACAGCTTTATTTGCCTTCACTCCATCTACATTCGATCCTACTAATATCATAAACGCGCAAGTTTGGAGGATGGATGGATGAAAGGATGGATGTTTGTTACTCTTTCATGTAAAAACTACTGAATGGATTTTAATAAAATTTGGTATGGAGTTAGCTGACACCCTGGATTAACGCATAGGCTACTTTTTATCCATGTATTCCAACGGGAACGGGACCTACGCAGGTGAAACCGCGGGACGTCTGCTAGTCAAAATTTATACCATATCATAAGTCATTTATTCAAATTAGGCACTTTTTGAACGTCATAAGACAGTCCCCTAAAAAGCCCACCCTTCGCCACTTCCTAGTATTTTTGTATTTTCACGAGGTCATTTTTACGGAACAGCACTGTAGTTAGCAGACACTTCATTCGCTGCCCTCGCTTATCTGCATCCTGTTAGACTGGAAGCCGTGCTCAACATATTTGGGAAAATGCAGATCATTTTACAGATAATGTTGTTATTTGACATCTTGTCAGTTAATTTTGAACACGATTAATGTTTAGGTAACCGGGTGTTAGTTAGTTTCATTTTCTTACCGAGTTACGACACTATAAAAAAAAACCAAATACAACATCTGGAAATTCTAAAACATGTTATATCCAGCAGAATGTGTACACTTGTAAACGAAACCGAACTGTTTTAGCGACCTTGAACGATTTGTGTGAGCACAACCAATTTCGGGTCATACCGTTCTAAAAATAGAGTTTATAATCCAATAAAATGTTAGCAACTTAGAATTATTGCACGAAACAATGGTAGCATTCCGATCTTAGTCGATTAATGACGCAACGATTGCAGGTATCGAGTCATATCGATGTTATTTACCTGTTAAATTGTTCGGCGTGTTACTATTTCTTTTTGTACTCTGCTTATCGATTACGACGATCTGATGAATGTAGTTTTGAAATTAAACTATGCTCACAAAAAATGTATAGACGCCAGCACATCAACCTACTCCAATGTGTCAAATTTCTTTGATAGGTTTTCAACTTTATTTTAAACACAATAAGGTTCATGTTCAATTGGGAAAACTTGACAGTTTGGGGTAGGTTTTATATTTTTTGTCAGCATAGTTTAATTTCAAAACTACCTACCTGGTAGTTGACTACTCACAAATTTCTTTAAAACTTGAACATACCCTTGACCATCTCGTAGATATAAAATAATAAAATATATTGCTCATTGACAATATAGCTTTTTTAGTAGTTTTCGAGATAAATCCTTACAAACGAAGAAACAAATACGAAATCAATTCTTTTTTCCTCTTTATACAACACTAGTGGAGGTCGCGCGGTTTCACTCTCGTAGTTCCCGTTCCCGTGGTAATACAGGGATAAATAGCCTATTTTTAACGATGGTGACAGAATTTTGCAAATAGGTCCAGTGATTTTTTTTATTACAAACAAGGAAAAAATACAAAATCAAAGCTCTTTTTAATATTTGTGTAGATTAAAATCTCTCAGAAAACTCAACAAAGCAGCGCCGTTTGAAGGCAATGGTTTTGGTAGTAGCTTACTAGCAATGTGGGTTTGGAATTTCTTGTAGTTTTGTTAACCCCTCCGACTAAGCTAAATAAAAAACTTGTGTCTGGGTGATGGGGACCGAGCTCAGGATCTCTCGATCGCCAGTCCAACGCCTTAGCTATTGGGCCATTGCCATTTATTCTTCTACTTTACAAAGAATTTAATAACCTACTAAATTCAATAACATGATAAATAAATAAATAAACATTCCATAACTTTCACACAACGTCATTTAGTCCCAGACTAAGCAGAGCTTGTGCTATGAGTAATAGTTAACTGACAAACATATTTATACATATAGGGTGACTGGTAATTAGTGACCGATATTTAAACACGTGATTGTACTCGTGAGTACGAATAACTTTCCCAAATAAACTTTTTTTTTATACTCATTAACTTTCAATTAACTCAATTACGTCAGTACTGCATAACGGGAGCGATGGGGGTGGTGGGACTAGTAGATTTTGCCCTTCCCGAGGTCAGACTATCAGCTGATAGATAGTGTCGATTCGTGCCTACTGTGATCGATCGCTGGCGCGCGCGCGGAAATTTCAAACAGCGTTTTTGTTATTTTATTGTTAAGTTATTGTGTATAAAAAAAAGTTTCTTTGGGAAAATTTATTGAAATCATGAATACAATCACGTGTTTAAGTATCGGTCACTAATTACCAGTCACCCTATATATTTCTAAATACAAACTTTTATTTTAGATAAATGACACACCCAGACACAGGACAAATGACTGTGCTCATCAAACAAATATTCGTTCTGGGTGAAAATCGAACCCACGACCTCCGGCATAGTAGTCAGGGTCACTAACCACTAGACCAACAGGCCAGTCAAAATGATGAAGGTAGCGTAGGTCCCAGGGTCTGCGTGAGGAAATAGCTCACAACGGTGCATTGCGAACATTTCGCGAATTCCTGCCGCTATAAATTAAACTGTTCAAGTTAGAAGATGTAAGCGATTTTTAACTTAGTAGCTTGAGAGAAAGTTGCTTCTAGTTAAATACTGGACTGTTTTTAGCTGCTTAAACAAGACTATTGGCAATTTTCTCATTGATTGATTGATTTTGATTTTTAAACGTCTTTATTAACAATTAAAGTAATTACAAGTTAGCAAAAAGATCTTATTCTAAATGTAAACTAGCATGCTAGGAAAAACTTTAAGTAGGCTGAAGCACCTCTTTTCACACACACACTCTTGTTTGATTACAAATTATGTCTTAAAAATTATTTTAATTTGCCAACTTTGTTATGTTGGGCTTTTAGACCCACATTCTTAAATTAAATTACTCAAGCCCCTCCCCTTTTTTTGGACCATAGGTATATAAATATTGCACTTTAAGTGGACCATACCCCGTACCTACCCCGGGCTAGACGGGGTACGGTGCGCTTCTTCACATTTCCGCGAGTGCGCATGACGTCATCCTAGAAACACACTGATGATAGCCAATTCGAAACTGGCTGTTTGACAGTTAATCATTGAACATGCCTAGTGATCGTCACTATGAACTGTTAATGGAGATACGCAAGAGTCCTGAATAAAAAAATTAGGACAGAGATGAGGTCGAAGATAGCACGAGCTTGTACCTAGATGAAGCCTATTGTCTCGCGACTTAAACAGATTGGGGGCATATGAACTTGGGAACACCGATGCCCGATAGACTGGAAAGCACAAGATGCAGTTGACTACAAGCATCACAGGGAGCGACTGTCTCTCTGACATCTACAACCCAGTCACTGGGTAACACAACACGATACCTCATTATTAGACTGGTTGTCAGACTTTCTGGGTTTCTTACTACTCGTAACGACTGTTAAGGGTCTAAAAAACCCACTTCAAAAAAAACACTAACAGGTGAAAAATAACTCCAGTTTCGGAAGTCTGTGGCTTTGGTGGTTTTGTTTTGTTCATTATTGGCCACCGACTTCCGAAACTGGAGTTATTTTTCACCTGTTAGTTTTTTTTTAGAAGTCGGTTGTTTTTTTTGTAAAAAAGTTTTTATTTTGTAAGTAATTTTTAGTTTCTTTGTATGTAAAGAAAGTCTTTCAAAACTTGAAAGAATCATTGAAATTGGATAACAATTGCTAAAGAAGTTCTATCTCTAAACATTAATCTGTACATCTCTGCCGGCCCCTTTTAAAATAGAATGGCGTAATGTTATGTTGTGGAAATACAAAAGCTCAGCATAGACATCTGACTATAGCAATTGCGAATAATTTGCTGTTATGCGTTGAAGAGTTCCGTTGCCTGTCTTCTTCATCGGTTTTTCTTCACCAAATGATACTTTCTAAATGAAAATGCTTGGTTTGTTACTAAAACTGCTGAAATCGGTGCATGTGTGCCTATATTTTTTGAGGAGTTCCCTCAATTCCTCGAAGATCCGTCATCAGGTATAAGTTTTGATACAAATGGGACCAATCTGTTAGTATACCCTATCAAACAAAAAAAGAATTTTGAAAATCGGTCCATAAATGCCGGAGTACTGAGGTAACAAACCCTAAAAAAAAAAAAAAATACAATCGAATTGAGAACCTCCTCCTTTTTTTGAAGTCGGTTAAAAAGAGAGCCGGGACCAACGGCTTAATAGTCTCAGTGTGCACTGAACGGTCACCCATCCACAGACCAACCTCGGCAAGCATTGCTTAACCTTGAAGGTCGTTACGTGCGGCTGTTATTTTTTTGTCACGCCACAAATCAGTATTGCGAGTATGGTGTAGAAATAGGGTGTTTGACAGTCTATGAACATCAAAATATAAGTAGTCCATCAGTTCATCATCATCATCATCATTTCAGCCATAGGAAGTCCACTGCTGGACATAGGCCTCCCCTATAGATCTCCAATGAGACCTGTTGGAAGCGGCTCGCATCCAGCGCGTTCCTGCGGCCTTAATGAGGTCGTCTGTCCACCTTGTGGGTGGACATCCTACGCTGCGCTTGCCGATACGTGGCTTCCACTCGAGAACCTTTCGAACCCATCGGTCATCAGTCCATCAGTTAGATATTATAAAAAATAATACACTTGAAGTATTTTTTCCTCTTTTTCAAATTGATGGAAAACTGCTTAGATTAAGAGCATTAAAGTTGAGGAGAGGGGGCTTGTAACGGCATTATCTATACTAATATTATAAAGAAGTAAAATTTGTAAGGTTGTAAGTTTGTATGATAGGGGGTAATCTTCGGAACTAATGATCCAATTTTAAAAATTATTGTACTGGTGGAAAGCTACACTATTCCCGGTGGACATAGGCTACTTTTTATCCCCGTATTCCCACGGGAACGGAACTACGCGGGTGAAACTGCGTGACGTCTGCTAGTCTAGTATAAACGTGTCGTCTAGTATATACGTGTAGTGTATCTAGTACCTATAGTGTACTGGCTGGTGACTAGGGAATGCAATCTCGTACGAGATTTCCGCCTAGCGAGATCTCGCGAGACTCAAAACCCAGTCTCGCGAGATCTCGCAAATTACGGGATCTCGCGAGATTGGGAGAATCGCAATTAAAACATATGCAAATGCTTGTTTTAAGAACTAGTAATTGACATGATATGTAATTAAATAGAAACTGCGTTGCTTAGTTATAAAAATAATGTAAGTTTTATTTTAAAAATCAACAGAGTAGGTACTTATTATTTTGTCTCTAACTCTAATAACATTTGTTTATGTCTATAATTATTATACCTACTGTAGCTAATCAGTTCAAATTCTTACAATATTGGTAACATAACAATAATTATCTATATTTAGTCTTTTGTAAATTATTACTTTAGTTTCAATAATTAAGAGTAATAGGAACATTACTTATGGTAAATAAATACAACAAAACAAAAACTTAACTTCACAAGTTCTTAAATAAATGATGTGAGATCGTATTAATTAAATAAAAGAAGTTTAAAGTAGAAGTCAGATGAAGTTATCAAGGTACGGAAAGGCAAGTTAGTTTGTCTAAAAATGGCTTCTCAAAAATCACATCACGTCGAGAGTATCATCTGACAGACGACTTCTGATTTTTCAGGGTATTTGGCATGCAAAATCAGAAGTCGTCTGTCAGATGCGCCAGGCGCGGCCGGCCAGGATTCAGTTCGCGCGCAGCCGCGCTATGAAATACACATCGTCACGCTGCATTTGTCGATCTCGTTATCTCGCGAGATCTCGTACGAAATTTGACGAGATACAATCTCGTAAAATATGGCCGGGATCTCGCGAGATCGGGATCTCGGCGAGACGAGATTGCATTCCCTACTGGTGACGTCATGCGACATTTTGACTCGATGTATCGCCGTTATTTTTTGATTACTTACGTAAAAAAAGGATATGTGTCGAATATTTTCTTGTATTAATCTAGATGAGGGACTAAAACCAAAATTTTGTCGAATAGCCAATTATGTTTTTTGTTCGCTATTCTCATATGCACCATTCTACTTGTGCCAGCCCGCATGCATACTTTGAACGGGTCTATTGTTTCTGAACGAAGCAGGTTGCAGGTTCGGTCGAGAGAGGTTTGTGTTATTTTACAAGTACTTACGCCTGTACTTAGTCAGGCTTTCATAGTGGGAAGTCTACCTGAAGTCTGAACCTGTCTGCGTAATAAACTTTAAGGAGCAGCCGTGAAATTATGAGTTTTTAGTTTAATCATTATTTACTGTATGTATTTCAATTTTAATCTATTGCTAAAAACTGTTACTTTCTTCTTGATTGAAGGTCAACAGATCCTATAAATCTGTATACCTTAATTATTGTAAATTTTGACAGGGTTTATGATATGACCCATGATTAAGAATAACTTTCTTTCACTATGGATCCAACTTAAAAAAATCAGTTGTTGCATAGAAAAGTTTTATTAATACTTGACCTTAATGTATGACACTGCTGCATGCTGACTGCTAATTTAATTTAACTTAAGTTCCCCACATTAAATTTACGGCGTCGACTAAATTCGACGATGTAAAGTCAAACTTTGGATGGCTTCCGCGAAGTCCCATAAGAAAAAATCAAAAAACACTCCGTCACCTCAGGATTAAACGTGGAACCCATAGCCAGTTCTCAAGTTTTACAACTACTAGATCAACAGCTCTTGTAAAAACACTCCAAAGTTTGTAATTTACCAGCACTGGTAGGTATTTAAGGCCTCTAGGAACTTCACGCGGTCACGACTCGAAAATAACACAAACGGTTAAACACCTAATATGGCGGCGTCTATTTAAATACAGTAGAAATTACCGTCCAAGAGAATATTTTACCAGAAATGGGAGAAAGGCAATTAATTCCATGGCTTTTCACGTTTTGCGTCCGCCATATTGAATTTTCTGTGACGTTACGTGATACTTACAAATTCGAGGACTTTTAGATGGTTACAATCGTATGCTGGGAGCAAACTTGTGCGCTATTTTCACGGTCAAATTACGGCCAAGTCAGAGTTTTACGACAAACGAAGGATTCCGTATTATTTGGTGCAAAAACCATCGACAAAGTTTGGTTTCTCACATTTTTTTTGCATACAAACATATATAAATCCAAAGACATTCAATACCTATAGACCGGACATCACGAACAAAATTTTCGTCCGAAAAAGTGTGTCCTGCTGGATACAAGTCTATGAGTTTTTTGTAGTACGCTCCGCTGCCGCTCCAATATTCATATAATATTCTAGATGGCGTTACTGAGACATGGGGTCAAAGTTTTTCTATGACATTTCCTTGACATGCCCGCTCTATAGTATTTTAAATCTCTTTGCATAAACCCAAGCCTTTTCCCATTAAGCTACAGAGCGCCATCTGCTACTATTCATACACACTTCTTTTGCTTCGTTTGCATTCATTCATGTTGTCATACACACACGCCGGTTACGAGTCCCTACTACGCACCTGATCTTTCTGAAGAACCCCACCAATAAGGTCTATGTCCTTCTACGGCGTTACCTCTAACATTTTGCCATCTACATGCAGTACCTTTCTGTAGTCACCTTTCTTTTATCATATCAACGTGACCTTTTCTGTCAACTGACATCACAGACAGTAAGAATTTATTTGTTGGTCTACTTAAAATGGTTTATTGTGGGTTTATTAGACAGACAGCTGCTATCTGACAGACAGCAGATCAACGGCAACTGTAAGGTATGTACGAAACGATAAACTTAAAAAGACATTGCATTTTTGACAGCTTTGGCATTTTTAACTTCTTTTTAAACGACTTAAAAAAAAAGGCGAATGTCCCATTTCGTCTGCGTTTGTAAAGAGGTACCATAGAGAGGCTATTATTATTAAAATCGATGACATGGTTCCTCAAAACAGATCTTCGTATGTCTGGTAAAGAAATGTGGTAGAAAACTGTGATCCCAAGTCTCAGTGACGCCATCTACCATAATATAGCAAAATTAGAGCGGCAGCGGAGCGTACTAAACTGGACTAATCGACTTGTATCCACCAGCACACAGGTATCGGATGAAAATTTTGTTCGTGAATTCTCGTCTATAGAACATAAGTATTATTAATGTCTTTGCTTGTATGTTTATTTATTAAAGCTTTATGCACAAGTAAAAAAAACTGTACAAAGGCGGACTTAATGCCTTAGGCATTTTCTACCAGTCTACCTTAAGGTGGTGCAGAGATAGAACAAGGTAGGTGCAACAGAGTAAAGAAAAAGGACAAATAACTGACACAAAACTTAAATACACAGATACATACATACTTACATACGTATGTTATGTGTTTTACTTCACAGAACTCCGTCAATCAATGGACGATTTGTAAAATTCTTTTTTTGTTTGAGAGAGTATACTTTCCTTGTGTTCTCACAAAATTTTCATCGGCATCTGTTAGTCATTTAGTTTTTAAAAGCTGCGATTTTCGCACTAAATTAAACGCACTATCGGAACATTATCTCAAATGGCATTCTAATTTCGTAGCAAGCTCTGTATGTAGGTACTGGTCGAGTCCGATTTTGACTGTCTTATTTGGCCACACCCTGTATTGCATTGGTGTAAGGTTACGATTGTAAAAGTTTCGTTAGACAGCGGCCTGGCAGAACACCACGCCTGTAATCCCTGAAGGGTTAAGCAGAGATGTACGTGCATCAAAGTCAAGTAATATCTCAGTTTTATATCTTTCACGGTAACATGCATCGAAATCCCGAAGTATCGCAGTGAAGATCTATCGCAATTACGTCCATTCAAGTGTAGTGGCTTCGCAGAGATGGGTTTTCGCGGTAACGTGTATTGCAATTTTGTAGCATCTTATTTAGCATTCATCGACTTTTTGAGCGTCGATATTCCGTTTTCTATTCATTCTTTCTATGAGGTTTTTCCTTGAAATATAGGAAAAAGCCAACGGAAAACTTCAACCTAGTAGGTAGATCAGCATGATGTAGGGTAGTTCAGGATTGGGTGGCAGTTGCGTCTTTTTGCGTAATATCGCAAAAAGAAGCGGCGCGCGGCGGAGCGTGTCAGGGAAGCAGATTCTCTCGCTGACTCAATTCGCCGCAGGAGGGCAGGACGTTGCAAGCGGCGGAACGCTGACTTGATGCCGCCATAAGAAGGGCGAATGGACGATAGACCGGGGACTATATCGTCCACGCTACACGGTCCCTAGAGTTGTGGTGATGTCCCAGTGCATCCGGACATCGCTGAAGGAGGAGAGACAAAAAACATGGGAGTTCAGCATGATGTAGAGAACTCATGTTGTACGGATGTGCAACTTGTCCTTTCCACCCTGTATTGATAACACTAAAATTTTAGTTTTTAGTCCCTCATCTAGATTACAAGAAAATATTCGACACATATTTTTTTCTTTTTTCAAATTGATGGAAAGCGCAATAAAGCTGAGGAGAGGGGGCTTGTAACGTCATTATCTAGTATAAACTGTACTGGCTAGTGACGTCATGCGACATTGTGACTTGATGTATCGCCGTTATTTTTTGATTACGTGAAAAAAGAAAAAATACGTGTCGAATATTTTCTTGTAGTCTAGATGAGGTAGGTACCAGCAACTAAAATAGACTAAAATATTATCGTGAGTACGCTCAGGAGGTTGTCGACCGTCGAATTAAGGTATTAGCGCAGGTTTGTTCTTAGGTTTAATTGGAAACCATGTAGCTTGATATCATTGCATCGACAATCAGCTACTCAAGTGTTTTCCAGTCTCTCGGTAAAATAAACGAAGGGTGATAATGATGGTATGTACTTGTATTCCATATTCATATTCCAATCAATATTTTACATTTTCTGTTTTTCTACAATATTTCTATCGACCTTATAGACTGCCTTATTGGTCTAGTGGTCGCAAGAGCAGCCCGGAGTCTAGATTTGTGCCCGATTAGTAGCAATAGGCTCGCCCCTATAACATGAGACTAACTTAGCTGGCGAAATGTGGGTGTACTACACCTCTGTAAAAAGTACCCTTGTAATCCCCACAGGGTTAGCCCTGCGGGGATTACAGGGGTACTTTTATGTTCCTTTTGACTTTATGGGTAATTTTTAATCACTTACTAATTTTTATATCAATAATATAAAATATTATTATCAATATTGTAATAGACAATGTGACCCACTCAGAAATATTACATAAAAACCTTTCGGTGGCAAATACGATACCTCAGCTGTCAAACTGTGATAAGTTTAGAAGTTATTAAATGAGGGAACAACTAAACGAACGAGCATAATTAAATACAAACGGTCACAATCTCAGCAGAATTGAAAAAAAAAAAAACAAAACAATTTACTACTTGATTGAAAACCATGCAGCATTTTTCCATTAGTCTGGGTTCAATTGTTCAACTGGCATTTGAGTTCGAACCTACTTATTGTAAACAAGGTGTGGCTTGTGCAATAATAAGCCTAGAATGCAGAGATTGGGCTGTCCAGACTACTTATAAGTTTAAATCTATCTGTAAGCTCCTTGTAATTTCCGAATATTAGACTTCAGCTCGAAGGTTTCGCATACCATTGTAGAAGTGCTAGCCTAAAAAAGCAGGGATTGCCAAATGATAGGTTGTGAGTTTGAGCCCAAGGCACGAACCTCTAATTTTTCGGATTCATGTTGCTGTTTCGTTTCGACTATCATCAGTGTGTATCTAGGATACATCATGTGCGCTCGTAGAGATGTGACGAAGCTCACCGTACCTCGTCTGGTAGTCAACGTAACTAAGTCCACTTAAAGTGCAATACCATTTTTTTGTAAATTCTCAGTGGTCATCAAAGTTCTTAATGCAACTCCCTTTAGTCACTGATAATTAGTGATGCAACAATAACAATAGTAGACACTTACCGAATAACCATATTCGGCGAATACTAAGACGAATATTTAAAAACTCCCAAATTTATCGCCGACTGCTGATTCACTGGCTTTTTGGCGAGAAGATGTCCATTTTCCAAGTCTGCTAAAATTCGCCCAAAAATATTTTTCACTGAAGCCATGCACAGTCGCCTCGGAAAGACTTTTTTCAACGGCTGGGAACATCCAGACTGAAAAAAGAAATCGCCTAAAACCAGAAAATCTACAAATTTTATGTTTTCTAAATTAAAATTTGCCTGTTGTAAATTTTAATTATAGAAGAGTAAACATTCATCAAATAAATAAGTCTTTTATTACCATGGCGAGATATTTGTATTCGTAGTCGTATTCGCCGAATAAGTAGTTGGTTTGATATTCGTATTCGTATTCGAAAAAGTAGTATTCGTTGCATCACTACTGATAATGAAAAGAAAGCAGTGTAGCAGAATAGCAGTGATAGCCTAGTGGTGTGACCGGCGGATTGCCAAATCATAGGTCTCGAGTTCGAACCCAAGGCACGCACCTCTGACTTTTCGGACTCATGTGCGGATTGTATAATTATCACTTGCTTCAAAAACGGTGAAGGAAAACATCGTGAGGAAACCAGCATGCCTGAGAGATATTTCTCGAGGGCTTGTGATGCCAAGTCAGAGGCCCATGGGCGGCATTAAAACACTGACACCAGGTTAGTTACTAACCACACGATAAGAAGAATGAAAAGAAAAGATGATGGTAATGAATATGCGTGCTGGACAAAATTGAAGTCAAGAGACCCATTGAATATTTTAAAAAAATATTTCAACAATCTGTCACGTGTGTGGAATCGTACTTACACTTGGTCGATTCTTCCGTTCCTACAGTGTTCATTGCTGATTTACCGAAGACTTAGATTTAGGAGTTGATTAATCGGATTGGGATCCTAAGTAGCAGTTGGTCACTGACCCCCGCGTGAAACCAAAGGGTCCGGCCACCTGCGAATCTTAGACAAGTGAAGCGGCCGGCGGATTGCAGTTACTAAGATAACGGGCCGAAATGATAAACTGCCCCGCGGCTGTGGACTATCTAGGGTTGCCAATTTATCGCGAGTAAGTACCGTTTTTATTCGTGTGGCAATACTTACAATATGGATGGCCTCGACTGTTCAGTAGGAAAAGTATACGCGGTAATTCGTTGACCATATTTTAGGGGGTAAACTAGTTCTCTTTTTGCTGAGGAGTTTGTTTTGCCACTATTCTTCCCAACAAAAACACTAGGAGGTTGGGGCAGGCTTTTTGGGGGACTGTCTTAGGTAATATTTACTTTCATAAGGTGCTGATCCTCAGCCTCATTTGGATGAATGACGTATGATTTGATTTGATTACTCTTGAGAGTTTTATGTCAGAAAAGTGGTTAACATTTTATGAATAAAATTAACGTTGGGAGATAAAATATAAAAAATAAACAAATAATTCTTTAATTTAATTAATTTTGACACTAAATTACAACCATTTGTAACAAAAACAAAAAAATATTAATTTAAGTACTTTATTAGTAATAGGTAATTATTCCGTGCGCTTTTTCTTTTTGCTGTATTGTTTTTGGTTTATTGATGTCTTCGCGAATATGTTATAAAACGTCGTATGAATTATACGTCGTGCGCTTTGATAATTACAGCCTCTGCTTTCTTGTAGCCCTCGCGAAAATAAATCTTTATTAATGTTACTATTATTTTAAAAGTTTTAATCTTTGTATCTGTAACGTAAACAGTAAAAGAAAATAATATTAATTCAATACGTCGTGCGTTCAACCCTCGCTGCTCCCGTACACATTGTACATTGTACAAACTACAACATAGATTGCAGACTATTTTTAATCACGCTGTGTCCCAATATCGACCGTAACTTATAGAGTTAAGGTTGAAACTAAGTAAGTAGAGAAGTGTAGAGTGGTTGATTGTAGCGGAATTAGGTCGGAACCGAACCCGCTACTATTATGAGACGAATGTTTACGAGATTAAACCTATGTGTTGACGGCGGTGAGATGTAGGTAGTTAATGAGTTCGGTTAGTTCTATTAATGATCACAATGAAATAACTGCAGGTATTGTTTTTTTGTAGTCATATAATATCTTTTGCAAGATTAATATACCTACACAACATAAAATCACGCCTGTAATCCCCGAAGAGCTAGGCAGAGGCGTGCCTGGCAGTAAGATTAAGCAAGAAGGAAGCAAGAAGCAGCAGAAGTAGAGCTCGAAGTATATAGTTATATAGTATATAGTTATATATAGTTTCGTAGTTTTTTGGTGACTTCCTGTCAACTTTACTTTCGTTTTTTATTTATTAAGTTTTTAAGCCGAAGTCTTCCATGTTTTTTAAATAAAATATAAATAAAAAAACCTCGATTGATTATACACCTTAAAAAAAAGCTTAACAGAAACTTTGATCTACATAATATTTAATACATACCATGATCTTATCGATAGTTTGTAATCTTACCGTGTCGTTCCGAGAAATGCTAACTTTCCGGTGAAATAACTATGGATGTGTAACAGCATTTAAATTCAAAGATTTAATAAGTATTTTAAGATCAACATTTATAAAATCGCTCCTATACCTACACGAGTGCCGCAAAGAGGTACCTAGGTACAGGTATACTTATTACTACAAGACAACAGATACTAATGATTCCCTTGTTTTATAATAACTTCTCGTCGAAGCTTTAAGATACATACTTCAAATAAACAATAGAGGACAGACGACAAAAATTAGAAAAATTGTTTCTTTTCATTAATAGACATTTCAATCAATAGCTAGTAAAAGTCTCGCGCGCGTTTGTTTCCGCTACTATACACATTACACCCTAATAACAGTACCCATCACGCTAAGTAATTAATTACTAAGCAAATCATATGCGGAGAACCAACAATACGGAATGTGTGAACGCGGGAAAAACGAGTTTATAAGAACTTAGGGCCCAACATGTTAGGATTTTTCCAATAATGATGAGGTTAGATTTAGGTGCCTTGTTGATCTACACTGGCCAGAAACAACGTAGTTTCACACTTTTAAAATTGGATTAACTTTTTAAGCTCATTATTCATCACAATAAGTTTTTCAAGATTTTAGGAGAGGTTTTAATAAGTATGCGAAGCAGTGTATAAAGTTCCTTATCATCCATGGAAAAGGGAGGATCGTCCGACAAGACGGGTGTTGTCTCTAGCTACTATACTGCCCGACGGTTTTTGTCGAGAACATTGTATACATGTAAGTTCAAATCGCGCAGATTACTTTAATATCGCGATGTAGGATGTAAGTCGTTTAGTTCGTATGTAAGGTAGATGGCGCTACAGAGATTTTATCCACTTAATGTTACTTCTTACCTAAAAGTGTCGGTAAATTTATACAGTTTACCAATTGGATCCTTTTGGCGCAGCCGTGCCCGTGAGACATGCCATTTTTGTGTCTTTTTTTTATGTTATTATGTTTTTTTTTACTGTGCGTGTATACAACTTTGCCAATAAATGTATTTTCTTTCTTTCTTTCAATTTAAATTTATGGTAATAGTACCTATAATATATAATACCTACTTGGGCCATGGGATTTTATTTGGTAACCATTGACTCATTTTCATAGACAATCTTCCTCAAATTAGGTATTAGACGGATTTTCCTCGAACAAAAAAAAATCTAATATAAAATTCCCCTTATTATTTCCTACAACTTTAAACTATTGGAACTAGTTGTGAAATAATAAAATGTTGTAAGGAGTTACAAGTAAGTACATTCCAAGATCAGTGTAAAAATATGTAGAAAGTACTAAACTACTTAAAAAAATGTGATGCAAGTGTTACAGGCAGAGGCAGAAATTGATCCAATTTAAGTTACTTAATTAATAAGCAACAAACACTCGTTTTTATTTATTTACTAAATGCAATAAAAATAAGGCCTTGAACGCAATCTAGAATCTAGACACATTATTTCTAGTCAAAAGTAAGAGACGTATTTCTTTTGTTTTGTTCTTTTTGGAAACATTTCTCTGCATTATGAATTTGTTATGTATTTTGGGTGCAACATTTAATTAAACCACAGGCCTAGCCATGTTATAAATTCTATTTCTATTAGAGAAAGAAAATGGCGTAATATGGAATCAGCTGTTTGACAACTGTCAAGTGTATTTCATTTTCAAATTCTACTCGTTAACACTTGACAGTTGACAAACAGCTGATTCCATATTACGCCATTTTCTTTCTAATGTCGCCTTAACGATTACGTTAATAGAAATAGAATTTGTAATTTGACTAGGCCTGCAGATGACAGATAAACTTGAAATAAACATCTGTAGAAAATAGTACAAATCAATAGAGATTTAACTTCCTCTTCAACTATTCTTTAATGGCATTTGTGGAAGAGAGACATCTCAATTTTGCCAATAACACGTAGATACTATTATGATAGACCATCAAACGCTGGCGATTAAATTAGTAATTATTGTTGATTTAGGAAGCTAAGAGTGAAAAGATAATTTATAGTTAACCAAAAAGAAACAAATAAAACCTTATTCTGCACAGATATTTCAGTGTTGTAAGAGAGAGATAGGATAAGCGAAGGAATGTCATAGAAAACCTGTGATCCTATGTCTCTGTAACGCCATCTAGCCATATTGGAGCGTACTAAACTAGAATAATCGACTTGTAGGCACTATGACACAACACAACTCTCGGATAAAAAATTTGTGCGTGATGTCACATTTATAGTATTAAGTACCTCCCTATTTCATGTTTTTGGTAATTTTTTTTTTGTGTGGAAATTTGACCCGTATCAAGCAGCACAAACACCAATTTCAAACTTATGTACATAGTTTGATGTGTATTGTATTTCCTAATGCGTTCCCATTCTCTCGATACAACTATAATCACTACTTAATTAAAAGTAAAGATAGAAGAAAAAAAAAGTAGACATCTAACAAAAAACTACTATTATGATTTATGAAATACCACCCATGTGGCCCGCTGTCGGCCATGTCTGTCATTTTGACATCTCAAGCGCCTACGTCACAGATCTTGACGTTTGAACAGTAATGGATTCTGTCAGACGTCATCTCTAAACTGTCTTTCTGTCTGTTAAAATAAATTAGGATTGTGATATTGTTTTTAAAAATGGTTCATTGTTATGCAACGTTAGGGATTACTATTCTTTTTTGTTTAATTATTGTTAAACACTAACTACTTTGTAAAAACAAAACATGAAAGTGTTTTCTTATTCTAAATAGTAATTAAAAAAATAAAAATAATGAGGTGTATGATTAGTGTCGTGTGAAACAGACTTAAATTAGCAAAGTGGGAAACAAAAACAGATCACCTAATTAATTAATGTGGTAATGATGTTGATGATTCTTCAATGATAGACGAAATACGAGTTAACTTTTAAACTATTTCATACTGTTATGTTTTTAAAATGTAAGAGGAAACTTCGGGACGCCCTACAAGGACATACTTAGACCTTATTGGTGAGGTTCTTCAGAAAGGTCAGGTGCATAGTACGCGCAACCGGCGTGTGTATATGACTTCATGTATGAATGTAAGCTAAGCAAAATAAGTACCTAGGAGCAGACGGCGCTCGTGAGTTTATGTATGTATTATGTACGGAACCGCACATTATATTTCATACTCACGCGCCGTGCATTCTGCGCAGTCAGCATTTCGTACCTATCACTATGCTAATTTGTGTAATTTCATTAAATCAATAAATCAGTGTTCAACGGACATTCGCAGTGGTCGGTTTGATTTAATCATCATCCCCATAGAACCGCCCTGGTATCATCACTAAGTGCAGGGATCCCCCACATTTATTTTGGTTCTTCGAGATTAACATCAGGACTTCGTCGTGGCACTTTGAGCTATCGCGCGCACAGCTCAGTGACAATCTCTCGCGAACGTGGTTCTGGGTTATAATAACCAGTGAGAAACTCTTTTTCACACAATCATCCTAGACTTGAGTCACGCTTGACTTAAGTTTAGGTTATCAGCACTGTCGTGGTAAGCAAATCACGGCGTGATAACACCATCATCATCAGGCTGCAAGGAGCTCATCATCGGTGGGTGCGAGGGTTCAACGTCTGCGGTCAGCATCATCATCACGTGGCTCACCATATTTTCAAGTAAGACTGTTCCTTTTACCTACCTACATCATGGAAAACCTTATTGCCCGTCAATCGGAAATCATCGCCAACTTTACTGCCATCAAGGTCAACTTTAGTAAGGATTCTGAATCCCGCAAAAATACGGAATACCTCAGGACGTTTAGACATTATAGACAACCTCTGGGGAGAGTTCGAACTAAATCATAATAAAATATCGGAGCAGAAAGATGCGGCAGTCGACTATTTCATCGACAATACATATCAAAGGGGCAAAGATCATTATCAAACTGTACGTAATATCATTTCATCATACGGTAAAACAAACAAATCAACTCAGCCAGATGGCAAAATAGACGAATTAATATCGCTGCAACGCACGAACTTTAGGTCATTCACACGGCTGATCAAAGGCATCAAGATTGATCAGATATCGGACAAATGGGAACTTGAGGATGAGCTCAAAAACATCCAAGCAAAATGGGCAATGATCGATACGCAACACCTGCAAATCGATCATATCTTAGCTGGAGGTGACTTATCATACGACGAGGAGTTCAGCAATCATGAATTGGCTTACAAAAACATTAAAAGAGAGCTGAATAAGAAAATATCCTCAACATTGCATTTAGAGAGATCAACCCCGCACATTGATATACCTTCATTTAGCGGGAATTACACACAATGGCCAACCTTTTATGACTTGTTCACCGAGACAATTCATAACAACAGTTCGATCACGAAAGCTCAAAAGATGCAGCATCTTAAGGGAAAGCTAAAGGGTGAAGCAGAGCGTCTTATTCATCATCTCCACATATCATCGGATAACTACGATGCCGCGTGGGATATCTTACTACATCGGTACAATAACACTCAACTGCTATTCACCAATCACATCGAAATCTTCTTAAATCAACCAAACATCCAAAGGCAAACATCAATAGACATCAAAAGCTTATATGATACCTCAACCGAATGTATTCACGCAATACACAACCTCGGTGTGGAAACAAACACATGGGATCCGTTGTTGGTCCACTTACTCTGCAAAAAACTTGATCCAGAAACATATGCTGGGTACAAGGAAGCACGCAAGCATCCCCGTGACCTACCAAAATTAGAGGAGTTAATGTCTTACCTCGAGAGTAAATTTACTGCTCTTGAGCCCATTAAAACCAATAAGGAACCCACATCATCAAGCAAACGGAACCCAAATCAATCGCATTATAAGCATAACTATAATAAAGGTTTCGCTAACAAAAATTATCAGGCCATCATTACGCAAACCTCGAAATGCACCGTATGCAATTCAAATCATGCTCGCAATTTGCTATCGTGCCAAAAATTTATGAAAATGACACCAGACTTACAAATGAAATTGGTGTCGAAATCAAATATTTGTCGAAACTGTTTGTTTAGTCACGACGGAAATCAATGTACTTCGACGAAACGTTGCAAAACCTGTCAAGGAAATCATCATACAATACTCCATGAAGCGTGTGTTTCATCATCAAAACCAGGTCCTCAAGCAACTTCATCATCATCATCGCCCCCAACGACCGCTTCGTCATCAAAATCAAACAACCACATTAACGCTAATCATGTCGCAGGGGATGACGAAGAGTTGTTGTTGACCACGCTGTCAATTAAGGTCAAGTGTTCTGACGGCAGCTATGTGTTCCTTAGGGCACTTCTAGACCAGGGATCACAAATATCATTAATATCGGAAAACGCTGTTCAGCGATTAGGGCTTCAACGTCAACGATACAACGCATCAGTATCAGGGATAGGTGCTGGTACTAGGCAAAGCAAAGGACGGGTATCAATCGACTGTCAATCAATCTACGGTGACTATCATTTTACTACAGAAGCATTGGTTCTGTCTAAAGTCGCTAACTGCTTGCCAGGTGCATCATTCAAAAAACAATCGTGGCCTCATATTCAGCATCTACAATTAGCAGATCCAGAATACAACGTGTCAAAACCAATAGATATCCTCTTGGATGTGAGTATCTATTCACAAATTATCATGGATGGTCTTATCAAAGGACCAGCGCAGGCTCCAATTGCGCAACAGACCGCACTCGGTTGGATCTTGTCTGGCAATGTTCGCACTTTTAACTGCCATATTGCAACGATTGACCTATCAGACCTATCAAGATATTGGGAGATAGAGGACGTTGAATCATCATCATCACCGCTTACCAGTGAAGAACAGTACTGTGAAGAGTTTTATCAGCAAGCAACTAATCGTCTGGATACTGGTAGATACGAGGTTGGTATACCCATGAAACTCAATTATGAAAATCAGCTTGGATCATCAAAATCAAAGGCTATCGCACAATTTAAACAGTTGGAAAGAAAAATGTGCAATAACGAGTCATTTGCAGAAAATTATAAAACATTTTTGTCAGAATATCAACAACTGGGTCACATGTGTACGGCTAATAATGTCGACGAATCAAAATGTAACTACTACTTACCACATCATGGCGTAATGAAATTAGACTCAACAACAACAAAACTTAGAGTCATTTTCAATGCATCGGCGAAAACCACATCAGGAAAAAGCCTAAATGACCTCATGTGCTGCGGACCAAATTTACAAAAAGACCTCGTTACACTCATCTTATCCTGGAGAACATACAAATACGTTATCACGGCAGACATAGAGAAAATGTTCCGCCAAATTAACATCAGACAAGCCGATCGTCATCTTCAATCAATCATTTGGCGGCCATCACCTCAAGAAATACTTAACGAATATCATCTTACCACCGTAACGTACGGTACTAAAGCCGCTCCTTACTTAGCGATGCGAACGCTAAAACAGCTGGCTATAGACGATGCTGACATGTATCCTCTAGCTTCGTCAGCCTTAAGTCAATCATTTTATATGGATGATCTGTTCAGTGGAGCAAATACCATTCATCAAGCGAAGGAGCTTCAGCGTCAACTCATTGAGATGCTGAAAGGAGCTGGTATGAACCTCAGGAAATGGTCCAGTAACGTACCGGACCTACTGGTAGATCTATCACCAGAACAACTTAACAACCCCTTAGACTTCAAGTGCTCGGAAACAAGAAAAACACTTGGATTAAGATGGAACTCTTCAACGGATAGCTTTAGCTTCCAAAATCAATTAGATTATCACGATAAACGCGTCACAAAGAGACAGCTACTTTCGGAAATTTCAATGATTTTTGACCCTTTAGGCTGGCTGTCACCATTATCAATCAGAACAAAACTGCTTTTTCAAAATGCATGGTCATCACACTTATCATGGGACGAAGAAGTTCCACAATCGATTCAAGATGACTGGATTCATATCAAGAATGACTTCAAAATCATAGATCAATTTATCATTCCACGTTATCTCGGAAACACAAACCAATCATATCAAGTCCATGGATTTTGTGACGCATCCGACAAAGCATACGCATGCGTTGTGTATGTAGTAGCAAAAGATAATAAGGGCGAGCGTACATCAACGCTCGTTGCAGCAAAAACAAAGTTGGCACCACTGGCAAAAAAGGTATCATTACCGCGACTTGAGCTTTGTGGAGCGTTACTGCTATCACAACTTATCAAGAAAGTCATGGAATCATTATCAAATCAAGATGTGCAGATTTATGCCTGGACAGACTCGATGATAGTTCTAGGATGGATCCAAGGCGACGTGAAGAAGTGGAAACAATTTGTAGCTAACCGAATCAACAAAATCACGAGTATCACACCATCATCAAGTTGGCATCATGTCAGATCCGAAGAGAATGCAGCAGATTGCGCTACCCGGGGTCTGACGTCACGGAACTTTTTAAGCCATCCGTTGTGGTGGCAGGGTCCGAAATGGATTACCAATTTCGAACAAAGCACCTTTCCGACCACCTCATTTCAATCACCAGATTTAGAGATCAAAAAGCCCAGTGTAAACACAGCTTTATATCAAAATCATATTTCATTGATACACGAGTTATTACAGAACTACAGTTTATTAACTCGCATTGTAAGAATCGTCGCTTGGGTATCGCGTTTCATAACGCAATTACGAAGCAAACAAACATCAAAATCAGATGTTTTATCGTCATCAGAAATGGAAAACGCATTAAATATAATTATCAAAGATTGTCAATTAAATCAATTTTATGAAGACATATTATTTATTAATAAAAAAGGGCATGTGCATTCAAGAAGCAAAATATCATGTCTTAATCCATTCATAGATGAACACGGTATCCTTAGAGTGGGTGGACGACTGAAAAACGCACGCATCAACGAAGCGTCAAAGCATCCTATCATTCTATCAAGCCACAGTCGTCTCACAGATTTAATCATTGATCAGGCTCATATTACAACATTACACGGAGGTCCGCGACTGACACTTTCATACATCAGAGACAGGTATTGGATCATCAGTGGAATTCGTACCGTCAAAAGGAAATTGAGATCATGCGTAAGGTGTCAGCGCTTTACTAAAACACAATATCAACAAATCATGGCTGATCTTCCACAGCCACGGGTCACGCCGTCACGACCTTTCTCTCATACCGGTGTCGATTTTACCGGACACGTCGAGCTAAAGGCCAATAAGGGGCGTGGAATCAAAACCGTCAAGGGCTATATCGCTGTATTTGTTTGTTTATCTACCAAGGCTGTTCATCTGGAACTAGTTTCTGATCTCAGTACTCCAGCATTTCTAGCAGCCTTTCGTAGGTTCTCGGCTCGACGTGGAACACCAAGTCACGTTTACAGTGATAATGGCACAAATTTCGTAGGTGCCAACCGTATCGTAAAGAAGGAGTATCAAGACATCATAGCCACAATCAACACCGATTTCTTCAAAAGTATCAATGACTTCAACATAAGGTGGCACTTCAACGCTCCTGCATGGCCAAGTGCAGGAGGTCTTTGGGAGGCTGCGGTAAAAAGCCTCAAATATCATCTGAAACGTATCATCGGAGATCAGAAACTCACTTACGAGGAATTTACTACACTACTATATCAAATCGAGGCATGCCTGAACTCAAGGCCTCTCTGTCAGTTGACTGAGAGCCCTGATGACGACGTTCTTACGCCAGGGCACTTTTTGATCGGTGGCTCCCTTCTATCTAGACCACAGACTGATCCAGAACATATAAATCAGTCAACAAGATGGCAACTCATTCAATCAATGAACAAACAGCTTTGGAAAAGGTGGTCAAGCGAATATTTACAGCAATTGCAGGCTAGATCAAAATGGCGTAAGCCAAGTAGGAACTTCGAAGTCGACGATGTCGTTCTTATCAAGGACGAAAACTTGCCACCCGGCAAGTGGGCGCTAGGACGTATACAAGCAGTTCATCCTGGAAAAGATGGTTATGTAAGGGTAGTCAGCTTAAAAACCAAAAATAATATCATTCAACGACCTGTCACGAGACTTGTGTTGTTACCAGTAAGCGAGAATACAAGTCAGGATGAAAAGTCCAACCATCAAAACATATCAGTCGAGCGAAGCAAAAGAAAGCGTCTACCTCGCAATAACAACTTTTCATTGAAGAATGTATGCACAAGCTTACTACTTCTATTTTTCATGTTATTAACAGCTACTTCAGCGAAAAATATACCCAATCAAGAATCGTATAATCTGACGTCATTAGATCAAAAACAAGCCATTTACTTCGATAGAATATCCAATCTTCAGTACATCCAAGACGAATGGCGCCTAGTTGTCTATTACAATATGACGACTTACTGGAAAGGCTTAGCCGACATCAAAGGTTACGTTAATCATATCAAATCACTATGCATAACTCAGGCAAGCAAACAATATCAAAGTATCATTCAACAATTAGAGCACGAAATAAGTAACATTGAACATTATGATATGTTACTTAAATATCAAAGTCCAAAGAGGCTAAAGAGAGGCCTAGTGGACGGCGTTGGTTATATTGCCAACTCGTTATTCGGCGTACTAGATGAAAGATTTGCTGAAAAATATAAGGGTGACATCGAACAGATCAGTCATAACGAAGCACATCTACAAAAACTTATAAAAAATCAAACTAGCATCTTAGAATCAGAGTTCAACATCGTACGTCGTAACGAGGATATCATGAATAAACAATTTTCATTTATCAAGCAACATCTACAAAATATATCATCTGAGTTGAATACGGTACGTTTCCAAAATGAAGATAGCCTTTACATAACCTCATCATCACTAGCTGCATCAATAATCATCACAAATATTCGTTGGATTCAGCAAACTCTAATCGGAACCGTAACAGATATCTCACACGGGCGCATTGACAGTCATTTGCTGTCACCGGAGCAGTTATCGTATCAGCTGAGCACTATATCCAGTCGACTGAATGGTAAACTAACAATACCTGTGGACTTGAGGAATGTCAAGGATTTGTACCGCCTACTAAAGGTTTCAGCTAGAGTCTTCTCCAACTACTTAATCATTGAGATCAAGGTACCACTCCTAAGCAACGAACTGTACGAGTTGAACAAAATCATACCTATTACGCAAAAGGGAGGTCTATAATATTATCATCTCATTCCATCAGTACCGCTCATAGCCTACAATTTGCGCAAGGATACAGCTCTTCTCCTATCAGAAGCAGACCTGCAATCATGTACTCATGTTCCTAACGATATCTTGATATGCTCATTAAACATGCCCATCTATAATCTAAACATGAAGCAATCAATCTGCGAACTCAAAATATTCAATAAAAAGCAACTATGCCACTCCGTAAAATCGTCATGTGACGAGCAATGGATCAAATTACACAGACCGAACAGCTGGTTGTATACGTGCTGTCCGGAATGCCAAACTCGCATTATTTGCGCTAACGGAATCACAATGGTGAACCTTGTCGGCAACGGGATTATTACCCTAGGTCAAGGTTGTACATTGAAAGGAGAGACTTTTAGTATTTATGCTCATAACAGTTTCATCAATCATGTAAATATTCATCATCATATCGAAGTCCCAGAGGTGTCCGTACTAAACAAAATCATGAAAACATCAGCACCAGAAAACTTCAGTGAGGCTGAAGATCATCATCTCATTTGGAATAAATTAAGGGCTCAGATTGACGAGGTAAAGGAACAGTCATCTACAGACCTAAGCATTCACGACATTCATCACTACACTGTGTTGTACATCAGTGTAGGTGCGGTCATCATCTTGGGGGTAGTCGTCGTGTATATCATCAAAAGCCAACGAGGAACGGGCAGGCCACCAGCGTCGCCGGCCCCCCAGGGCCAGGGAGCTCTGGAGGCGGGGCCTGCGGCGATTGCACCGACATCGGGTGTAGTGGAATCAGTGCAAAAGTGTAGTGAAGTGTATAAAATCAGTGGCGTAGACAGGGCTACCTCGCCCATATGTATTGTAGAATAGTAGTTAAGTTAGTTTTATCACATTTCTATCATTACCAATCTATTTAAACTAATGTTACTATTTTACCTTATTTTTCTCTTATTTTAATTAATCACATCATTTGTCTGATTGCGGGCAGGATGTACGGAACCGCACATTATATTTCATACTCACGCGCCGTGCATTCTGCGCAGTCAGCATTTCGTACCTATCACTATGCTAATTTGTGTAATTTCATTAAATCAATAAATCAGTGTTCAACGGACATTCGCAGTGGTCGGTTTGATTTAATCATCATCCCCATAGAACCGCCCTGGTATCATCACTAAGTGCAGGGATCCCCTACATATTATAATGCCTTTTTTGGGATAGAATCATCTGTCCACAATCAGACCACTATTACAAAGCCTTATAAAATAATACTTAATATTTAAAAAAAGATACCGGGCTGGTATCCGCAACGTCAAAGCGCGTATTTTGCGTATGGGCCATAATTTACCACGTGGGCCCAGTGCGAATTGGTAGATGTCACATGTCTTCGAATTTTTGGTGCTAGGACATGCCGGTTTCCTCACGATGTTTTCCTTCAACGTTTTTGAGAGCAGTGCAATGGTGATGAAATAAATACTTAACACAAAGTAATGGGTTCGAACACACTACTTACTGTTCGTAAGTCGGGGCCACCGCTGCTCTCATGCTTACCTATTAATATTAGGTAAGCATAAATATTATTGTAATAAATTGTTAAATGCAAGAATTTAGGACATTTTATTTTATGTAATGCCAAGGGGTTGGCAGTGTAAGCCGAATTATCTGCCTAGCCTAGCCCAACTATGTTTGGGTCAGATTCCAGTTTAACCAGATGCAGCTGAATACCAGTGTTTTACATGGAGCGAGTGCCTGCCTGACCTCCACAACCCAGTAACTGGGTAACATGATACCCCTTGGTTTAATATTAAAACACTGGACGAGGACGCAAGTGTGGCCTACTAACCGTACCCAGAAGTAGTGTGTGTTGTTATTGTTATTATCGTTTCTGACATGTTTATGGGTAGATATATCTAAATGATTGAATTAATGATTTTGACATGATTAATGGTGGCATTGACTTTATTTTTAACAATTTTGACATGATCATTATTAATTATTTTGACATCATTAGTAATTACTTTCTACATTTTCCAATTATATGTACTAACACTAGCGTTTAAGTTGTGTATTACTAACAAATTGGATTGTATGATCTGTAAAATAAATGATTATTATTATTATTATTAACTGGTTGTCGGACTTTCGGGCTTCTGACTACAAGTAACGACTGTCAAAGATCTACAAAAGACAGCCGGGACCAACGGCTTAACGTGCTTTCCACTGAGGAGTCTTGATACGTATTGAATAGTTATCCATCCGCGGATTGACCTCATCAAGCGTAGCTTAACCACCCGTAGGTACGGCTGCTATTAATTTAGCCACAAGCTGACAAACAGCCAGTTTCGAATTGGCTATCATCAGTGTGTATCTATCGCCCGATATTATTATTATATTATTATATTATTATTTTTAAGACTTTTGTATTTTATTTTACCAATTTTACTTTTGAATAAATATTATTATTATTATTATTATTATTATTATTTATTAATATTCTATCTCAATCCAAATCCCAATCCTTTGTATTTGACGGCTGCTTCTGATTGGACATCTTTAAGACTCGGATAGGCGAATTCGGTCGTTGATTGGTTACAGACAAAGATCGGGATCAAGATAGCAACCGAGATAGATTATTAATATCCAGCGTAAGATGTCGCCATGCGCACTCGTAGCGATGTGACGAAGAGCACAGTACCCCGTCAGATATTCACCGTAAACTTGCAGTCCGCTGAAAGTGCAATAAGTAGCATTTTTCTGTGAATTCTCAGTCGTCATCAAAGTTCGCCGATTACTCATTGGCAATGTAAAGACCGCCGATAGTCCTGCAGGTATTGCTAAATTAAATCTACAGCCCTAAGCACAATTATTTGCAATATCAACAAATAGAAACCCGGATGGTAGTAAAGTAGCTGTCACATTAACAAGATGTAGCGATAAGCGGAGGCGGGCAGACATTCTCGCAATGGCGCATGGCGGTCCGCGGTCGTGACCATCATAATTACTTTTATTACGAAGCCAGGTGCTATCTACATTTTAATTACCAACAGAATTAAGTATCGCAATTGATTATTATTAGTTAAGTACCGAGTTTATTTATGTGAAGTCATTATTAACTGGCCTGTTGGTCTAGTAGTTAGTGACCCTGCTTGCTATGCCGGAGGTCGTGGGTTCGATTCCCACCCAGGACAAATGTTTGTGTGATGAGCACGATCATTTGTTCTGTGTCTGGGTGTGATTTGTCTATAATATGTATGTATTTAGAAATATATAAGTATGTTTATCAGCTGTTTAGTACCCATAACACAAGCTCTTAGCTTAGCTTGGGACTAGATGGCGTTGTGTGAAAAAGTTGTGGAATATTTATTATTATAAATGTGCTAGGAACGAGGGCTGTGCTTTTCAGATCTTAGAATAGAATGGAGTCAAATCAAAATAATTCCTAACTAATTACTATCGACGGGACAACACAAACAAAATTTTCATCCGATACCTACTTTAAGTTAATTAGTCTATAATTTCATCATCAATGCTCTCAAACGAAGACATTGTAAGGACACCAACATGTCCTTGATTTTCTATTTCTACGCCTAGATAATAAAAAAACGGTTATACATGCTATTTAAATAATAATTAATCTGTTTCATACGCCTTGAAAAAAAAACTAATCTGCCTTAAACAAGCGTGGTGAAATTGATCAATGCTCGTGCCTTCTCTGTGTGAGAAGAGGCTTTGCCCTGCAAAGGGATCGTAAAAGGCTGGTATTATATTACTATATTTTCGTGTCCGAATGATGATGATGAATTACGTTTCGTGTGTTGTTTTTTATGGCTCGCGTGTCATTTGTTCACCATCCTTGACTTATGCCTTTAGGTTAGGCAGAAGAAGGCTGACTATAGCCATGTCCTGTTATTGTCTACTTCGTCTTCCTGGCCAGTCAATATAGTATCGCTGCCGCTTCTGCTCATACAACAGATAGCCTTAGTAAATCACAAGGTCGTTTGCACGCGTGGGAACGGACAACTATTCCATTCGGTATTAACGAGATCAACTAAATAATAGATGCGATTAATTTTGCATGTCATTTACTTATAGGCAAAAAACTCAGCAGTCTTATTATATCTTGCTTTTGATGTAAATTCTATATTGATTTTAGCTTTAACTCTGATTTTGTTCTTGATTTTGACTTTAATTTAAATTTTGATCTGGATTCAGATTTTAATATTGATTTTGATTTTAATTTTGATTTAAGTAAATTAAAACTTTTGTTTAAAATAAAATTATGATTTAAATTAAAAAAAATATTTAAATTAAAATTTTGATTTAAATATTTTTTTTATTTGTTTTGATTTGTTTTTTATTGGTTATTTTATTTCTATAATGCTTTTTATCTTCTTATTGCATGCGTAATATTCATTCAACAATTACGTAAGTAATGCACGATGTGCTTACCTGTAAGAAATTGGTACACTACTCTTTAAATTTATCGAATGTTTTGGTGGTAAGCCAAATAAATAAATAAATATCTCAGACCTTAAACCACTGGCGAAATGTGTTGTTCTTCCGACTTTAAAAATCGACTTGACTTTTAAAAAGAAGATGTCGATTTGAATACTTTACTACTTAAAACTAGTCATTAATTTCATTTTATTTTAATTCTAATTTTAATTTATCGTTCATAGCAATCTAATAATTTAGAATAATAATTTATATGTAAGTAATGTATTTTCAAATTTTATAAGCTGTGGACGCCTTTAATTGACATATTTATATCTGCATAAGATCTTGCTAATATGTATTTGGTGTTCCTCATAATTATAAATTATTATAAATAAATAAGATGGTTCTTAATTCGTCGGTGCATATACCTGCATTTCTTTCTTTATAATTGGCTGAAAGTACGATTCTCTACAAATAAAAAGAGATTCACAGTAAGTAATCAACCCGCTAGCTTTAATAATTATAAACTAATAGACTTAACAAATACGTAACGAATAAGTTTTATTTCATTCGTCTATAACATTAATCACAAAAGATTGTAACATCACTACACAAAGGGCCACTGACGTGCCGACAAAAGGTATCGACACGATGCGTGATTTTAATTTTACAAATAAACGATTTTTAATTGAAACGTCAATCTAGTGATGCGCTTGCTCATTCAATTCGATCTCTTTCTTTTCTTTGATTCGATACTCTTTTGTTGTTTTTTTTTGGTTTAAAAAATAATATCTTTCTTTGTACATTTCATTAATAACAGTGGTATCTTGATACAGAAATAATTTGTAGGATCGTTGTTTAATTGAATTTGTATAGATATAATCTTTTATAATATTTTTTTGTTTGGGACCTTAAGACCACCTACCAATGTTATTGCTACTTTGGAGGTACGTCTATGAGGAACAAGGTGTAAAGTTCCTCATCCACCATTGAAAAGGAAGAATCCTCCGACCAGATGGGTGTTGTGTCTGGGGGCTACTACTGCCCGACACGGATAATGTCGGGAACTTGTATCCGTTCAAATAGCGCAGATAACTTTAATACCGCGATGTAGGTTATACTGATACCTAGTTCGTTCATCATTAGTTCGTATATGGCGAAATAGATGTCGCTACCAATGTTATGACTTATGACTGTTATTGTTACTTTTGCTTTTCGACGGAATAACAAATAAAAAATCAAAGGAAAACATCGAAAGGTAGCCGGCATGCCTGAGAGCCCTTTCTCGAGGGCATGTGATGCCAAGTTAGAAGCCCATGGGCCGCATTCGTTATGTTTTAAATGTTCAACACAATGTTCCTATTGTTTACGAAATAAACTACTTATGACTTACTTATGGCTTATTAAAAATCGCGCAGATAACTTTAATACCGCGATGTAGGATATCACTCATTAGTTCGTATGTGGCGAGATAGATGTCGCTACCAATGCAATGAATGTTATTGTTATTCTTGCTTTTCGACGGAATAACAAATAAAAAATCGAAGGAAAACATCGGGAGGAAACCGGCATGCCTAAGATACCTTTCTCGAGGGCATGTGAGAAGCCCATGCGCGGCATTAAAACTCTGACACTTACCACACGATAAGAAGAAGACAAGTAAATCTCTTCATATAAACAAACAACGCTTTTAACGTACGTATAGTTAAGAAATAAACATGATAATCAATGGGCTATAATTTGACAAATATTAGTGTTTAGTCCCTCATCTAGATTACAAGAAAATTTTCGACACATTTTTTTTCTTTTCTCACGTAGGTAATCAAAAAATAACGGCGATACATCGACTCAAAATGTCGCATGCATGACAAGCCTCTTCTTAACTTTGTTGCGCTTAATCTAAGCAGTTTTCCATCAATATGAAAAAGAAAAAAAATTGTGTCGAATATTTTCTTGTAATCTAGATGAGGGACTTAAAACTAAAATTTTGTCAAATAGCCCATTCATAAGTATAATTTTCTATACACCACTATTTTTTAATTAGTACAAAAAAATCGTGTGGCACTCGGAGACTATCAACTCCTCTCCTCTCCCCCTCCCTATTCCTCCCCTCTCCCTCTCCCCCTCCCTCCCTCTCCCCACACCTCCCCCGCCCCTCCGTCCCCTCTCACAATACCCTCTTCCCTATCTCATAATCTCCCCCCTCCCCTCCCCTTTCCCCTCCCCACTATCCAATACGTCTATACAATACGTCTAATCGCACACAACGCCGCGCCGTGTTGAAGACTGCCGAACTGAAACGACGTTAGACGATGCACGGCCTTCAAGCCACACCTCCTTGCCCGTCGGAGTGGGGAGCGTGAGGTTTTTTCGTTACGGAATTTCTGGATTCGGTCCCCGCGCTCAAGGCCCGCTATAGAAGCTATGCAATAGCTTAAAAATATTGGGCTGTATCCGTACCTGTTATTGATCATATTTGCGTAATCAATAGTAAAAAAAACGAAATTAAATTATTAAATATGTCTCTATATATGTAGTTAAACTTAAATAACGAACACATCTGTTGGAGGCGAAGCATGCTTGAGCGAGATCACACGAACGTGAGCGAGAGATGACGACTATGTCATGAACAATATTTCCATAAATTGGGTGACTTTTTGGGATATAAACAAACGCCAATAACTTGGCTGTTTATGAACATGATTTATTGATACTTTACAAATGTATTGAGAAGACCGTCTAGAATAAGCCCTTTTAAGTATTTGTACTAATTAAAAATTTGTGGTGTATAGACCGTATTATTTTTTCCTCATCTGCTTAGGTAGTTTATCCTTATTGGGGTCGGCTTTCAGTTTAACCTAATGCAGCTGAATGCCAGTGTTCTACATGATGTGACTGCCTATCTGACCTCTACAACTCAGTTACTGGGTAAGACGATACCTCTTTGTTCAACATATTGTTAGAGTCTTCGAGCTTCTGACTACCCATGACCACTGCCAAAGATCTACAAACAACGACCAAAACCAAAGGTTTAACGTGCTTTCCGAAGCACAAAGGAGTCCTTGATATGTAATGAATGGTGACCCATCCACGGATTGACCTCGTCAAGCGTAGCTTTGACGTTAGATCGACTCATGCGGCTGTTATTATTTAGCTACAAGCTTGTTTACCTATGTACAGACGCCAGCACATCAAGTTACGGAGTATTCCCGTGTGAGCACCTATTTTTTGAGCACCTATGCATTTCGCAACAAAGGTATTCCCATTTCCCATAGGTTAATGCATAGGTGCTCAATAAATAGGTGCTCAAACGGGAATACTCCCAAGTTACCCCAATCTGTCAAATTTTCCCAATTGAATATGAACCTTATTCTGTTTGACATTAAGTTGAAAAACGATCAAAGAAATTTGACACATTGGGGTAACTTGATGTGCTGGTGTCTGTACACATGGCTACACATCATGTTGTACATTTACAGTTTACACTGACCTCGCATTGTACGGAAATCCCATACAATGCGAGATCAGTTTAAACTGGAAATGTTTACTTACAACTAATTTAATCACAGACATAATGCAATCTCCATATTTCCTTCTCGAAAAGCGGTTTCTAGCTCACAAACAAACAAATACACGGTTATTTCTAGTCTCAAATCTATTTTGTGTACTTTCTCGTTATAGTTTCCTTTAATGTAATTTCGACGTTGGATTGTTTAGTATAGAGTTAGAATTAGCATGGGTATTATTAGCCTAACACTATCTAGGGGCAATGATCATTATTGATAGTGTATAGGCCTTCAAGGTAGAATGCTTTGAGTTCTTAGATTGAAAATATACAGGTGTGTGTTGTGTACGTGCCCGCGCGGTTATCCAATAATACCAAACCCAAAACGAAGCTGTTTTATTTACTCTATGAATAAGAGCAATCACTGTAATATAGACTAAAGACCAATAGTCATTAAAAACTTAAATTTAAAATTTAAAAAACCCCCAACGCCAAAAAGTAAAGCTCACTTTTAAAAAGTTGAAAATAACATTTTCCTATCGTTGAGCTGATTAATTTTATGTCGCGTCGCCGTCGGTCGGTTCGGGTAAGAAAAATTCCTTACTTAGCGGTACCGATAAACGTCTTAAACCAAAACGGCAGCTAATACAAAAGAGCTCATAACTTTGAAACGGCTGAACCGATTTTGATGAATCATGTCTCAGAACCATTACAAGAAACCCAGCTTTCAAACAAATAAAACCTCATCTAAATCAGTTCACACGCTGAAGCGCTACCGTGGCACAGACAGACAGACTGACAGACGCACTTAGCGTTCAAACTTAGGTGAAACCTATAACACCCCCCTTTTTGCGTCGCGGGGGTTAAAAATAAGTTCAAAAACTAAAACTCGAATACTGAAAAATCACGCTTTAAAAAACATGAAACTAGAAAATAGTCGCCTATAAGGATATTTTTTTAGAGGATAGTCACAGTCGTAAGCCCCACTAACTACTGTGTAAGTAATTTGTAAGGGCAGATGGCCTCATTTGTCGAATTATGACAAGCAGTTTAAAAGTTATGTGGGAGCAGTTGTACGTACATACATACACACCTCGATCCAAATCATAACCCTCCTTTTTGATTAACCGTAGTCGGGTAAAAATATAAATAATACATAACTACTTACGTACATATTAGAGATTGACTGTAACGTTTTTAAAGAGATTATACGTAGTGTCATATAAAATCTTGGAGATAGATATATTCTAGGAGACACATTCACGGTATGTAAGGCCGTATGTTTTCAGAACCTTTTCATACAGTCCATTTGGTAATTTAAGTATATACATAATGTTATTTCGCAAGCAGTAGATAGAACGCATACGATGATAACAGGGTGGACAAATTAATGTACTCGTAGAAACCCCTCAAAATCCTAATTATAGATTATTTTACTTAAAAGAAGAAACTGAATGGCATTCTCGGATTTCTCGACATAAAACTTACCTAAACCGGGAATCAAACAAGGTGAAAAATTCATGAAACAAACACTCGCCTTTTTATTTCACTCGTCTGTCGTATTACTGAAATATAATGTATTTTTTTAAATATATAGAGGGTTTCACACAGTGCTGCCACCTCTCTGAAGCCAGTAAGCGCTAAAAGTGCTTGAAAAAAGCGCTAGATTCCGCTAGATTGCATAAAAAAAACACACACACAAGTAATACCCACCAAAAATTTGTTTTAATCATTTTAAATCTAAATTAATAAAGAGCCTAATCGCTTCCGCTGTCTGAGCAGGTTCTGTAGACTGAATTTTTGTAGGTCCAGGTTGCGGTTTTTGAGGGTTTTGTAATTTCCATTTATATTTTTGGTTTGACGTGACGTGTGTTAGAACATTTTCGGGAAAATCGTAGTTTTAACAATGATTTTCCCGACGGTAGCCGTCCCGACATGTAGCCTTTTTGTAAGATAATCCCATAGAAATCTAATTATATCTATGGATAATCCCAATAGTTTATGTAAATTTGCGTTTATCGTGTCTGTGCCAGGTCTTCCAAAAAAGCGCTATACTTTCCGCTAGGAGTTAAAATTGAAATTTCAGCGCTAAGTGTTCCAAAAAAGCGCTAGATCTAACTCCGAAAGCGCTAAGGTGGCAGCACTGGTTTCACATTTCTATTAGTCTTGTTAACCCCTTCAACTAAGCTAAATTTGTTTTTATCTGGAGTGGGTTCACGTCAATAGTGCAACGGGTGGGGCTCGAACTCACGACCTCTCGGCCGTCCAACGCCTTAGCCACGGATCTATTGACGCTTTCAAATTACATGATTGATTGACATGAAATGTTGTATTAAGTAGGTACACGAGATCAGTTTCCGAGATCAGTTTCCGAGTTCAGGTAGAACTAAAACTGTTGCCTTACACTAATACCAAATCCAAAGAAATAAAAAGGGTGCTTTAAATAATAATAAAAAATACCAGCCTGTTACTGTCCCACTGCAGGGCAAAGGCCTCTTCTCATACAGAGAAGGCACGAGAATTGATCACCATGCTTAGGTACTCAAGGCGGATTGGCGATTTCAAACTTACACAATACTGTTACTTCAGGTTTCCTCACGACGCGGTCTCTTTACCGATCTCAATAACGTCTAAGATTCTTTTAATATATCTTATTATTAATTAACCTTTTGATATCTCGTGTCTGTCTAAACGGATTTAAACCTGAAACAAAAAAGAAAAACAAATATAAATTCATACATTAAATTCAGCATAAACTGCATCAAAGTCAGCCAATTCGTTTCTGAGATTAGTAAGCTACTACATATTTGAAACGTAAGTAGTACCTACTTCCTTCTGGGACCGTGATAACATCTGATTTGTTCATCTTCATACCGACTTTTGAAACGAGTATCAACGATTTCCGTGCTCTTGTGCTACAGATCGCTTAGATAAGAAGCTCTACATATCTAGAAGTCAGTGAACCACATGTTCAGTCTCTAAGGCTCCATTTACGCGCCATTTTGTCTACTAAAAAGTTTAAATTACAGAAGACTCAATTTTACATCGCGACTTCTGCAAAATGTAGGGTAAGAGCGATTACCACCCTTACTTACGTGCTATTTGGCTCAAAAACTATTATTTTGAAACCCTCTAATTTATATTTAGTAATAACTTATTGTATAAACATATATATTTGTAATAACTTAATAAGTAAATATTTTGTTATCAAGGTGCGATTTGTTTTAAGACAGTTATTTTTCAATGAATCTATAAACTGTTTATCGAAGAACTGGGACAGATGAAACATAAATAAAGGTTTAGGTACATTAAGATACAAACGAACGTTTCCGTTGCAGACACGACGGACCATGTTTATTGGGCAGGACTCGAGTAATGGCGTCAGCTTACGGCAACAGCACGGAGTATTGAGTAAATGGAATCAAAATAACGGTACAATACGGGGTTGAGTGAATAGAAGAGCAGTTCAGGGCTGTCATCATCAACTGTCTAGCTTTTTTCCAACTAGGTGTGTCGGCGTCAGATTCAAGAACAAAGGTTGTATCAAAGCAAAATTTTAAATGAGATTTTTAATACGTGCGTAAACTTCGGTTTACTTTTAATAAACAATGCGTGTAAGGAGGAGTGTGAGATTTAGCATAGTTGAAGTTTATGTGGAAGAGCACAGAAACAAAAAAAAAACAAGGTGTAATTTATGAAGATGTTATTATGTGTTATTACTTAAGTAGATTTGTACCGATGAGTGCAATTACGACGAGTGTTAGTAAAATAGTAAATGGAGCTCTCATTCTCTATTTTACTAACTAGACGGTAAATCAAACCACTACGACTAAATCAACACAAATGTAAGCTGTTTTTTTTATTTTCTATAATTACAATGTAAAAGCTTGGTTTGTTTATCATTTTTTCACTTTACAATGATAGAAACTAGTCGCACGCTTCATTCTGTCAAGGATTCTACAGAGACGGCGCAGTACCTATACCTTAATCTAATCTTGGAAAGTTATTTGAGCATTCCATTTACGTAGTATTCTTTGTTTGCGTTTGCATGTATCCGTTTTCATTCACAGATGGTATCTTTAAAATCTTGGTACTTATTTACCTAGGTACATACTCGTGATCGCTAGTTTCAAATAATTTGTGGTACTATGTGTTTTACTTGAACATTCTTTGAACGGGGATATATTATATATAATTATAAGCTGCATTTATACATAAAAGTGTTGTTAATGAAGGTGTATAAGAAGCCACTGAAGCGAAAAAAACGGTTTTTTTTTATTTATGTATTTATTATAATTTTAGAAATTGTGTTTACAATAATACCAGCTGTTTCATAGGACCAAAATGTATAAAACAGCAGATTCAAAAAAAACTATTATGGCATTAAATTAGTAAGTAGTCCTATAATTTAACAACACTTAAGACTCGCTCGCGCTTAGACTTAATTAAGTTTGCAATGTAAAAATTATCAAGAAACAGTGTACTGTTGAGAAGCCTAATAATAAATAAACAATAATTATTTTAACTACAACTTGTACCTGGACATCCTGGTTTATAATACAACAAAATAGTTGTCCTGTGGTCTGTCTGTCTGTCACGCGGAAGCCCCGAGGTACTTCAAATCGACCGCTACCTATGATTAAGTATCCGATACCAGAAACCAAGAGTTTGTTTTAATAGGGACTGGTCTTACTACGTATGGTGTAAGTTAAAAACTTATTTAGACTTATTGTAAGTATTAGCTTCCAGCCGCATAAAAATATTATAGGTACTATTTTATCAAAGGACCATGCAAAAGATTGTATTGGCGCTGTCCCAACCCACCAACAGACATGGGACTTGTTTCAATATTATTATGAAGTCTCATAAAAACACAAATAACAATTTTTAGTCCGTAAATATATGGGATACCTAATTAAAAAAAAGTGTTTACTTAAAAAGGGTGTACTTATTTTGTTTTAAATAACCTTGTTTTAGACCTTTTACAATTAACAATTGATCAACTAAACACTTTGGGTTTTTATAAAATGTATAAGTATATACATATTTATGAAATAACAACATTTTGGGTTAGTATTAATCACATTTTTTGTTATTGTTCATGTACAAATATATTTATGTCAACAGAACTGTTATCCAGTTTTGTAAGTTAGTAATTATTCGTCTATCATTCTAGTAGATAGCATTTCTGCCGGCAGATTAAATTCAGTGTGACGACCTTTCTCCATATACAAAAAAATTGAGACTATACAGGGGTCTCATTCAAATCGGTCAGTATGGGAAAGTCTGAAACTATAAGACATACGAAGATCTGTTCTGAGGAACCATGTCATCGATTTTAATAACAAGAAAAACTGCATTCATACATTAAAAAAAAAAAACATCTGTACCGTTCGGGAATCGAACCCGGTTATTTTGAAAAAAAAACCTACACTATTTCTATTTAGATATCGATTGTGTAGGTCTTAAGCAGTAAATGTCTGTATGAAACATGATGTCTAAAATGAATAAAATGCATTGTTTCCACATACTTTAATTTATTTTAGTAGGTGCTCGAAGTGACCATGTTTACAATATTACTACAATAGTACAGATGTTTCTTAAAATATATGAATGCAGTTTTTCTTGTTATTAAAATCGATGACATGGTTCCTCAGAACAGATCTTCGTATGTCTTATAGTTTCAGACTTTTCCATACTGACCGATTTGAATCAGACACCCTGTATATTATGCGCACCGCCAGACTGGTTTTTTATCCTGTGCATCTCACGGCTGTTCACTATCAATAGTTTTTTATAGTTAAATAGTGTTCCTGTACGTTTTTTTTTTACAATTTACTGTACCAAAAAGTGTGTAAGTATAAAAAAATATTTTTTTGCGCGATACCCCCATGACTTACGGAGATGTCGTCATAATAAAAAATGATCATGATGCCAAGATGAATTGATTGAGATACGTTTGAAATCTGTTGGTGGTATGGGACGATTTTTTGCATGGTCCTTTATGCCAAATTTAATTTAGCTTTATTTTTCACACTGTTGATGTTTACTGTACCTACCTTTAAAAAGAATTATACACTACAATTATCGTGAACTATCTGGATTTTGTTTCTTTTGTAATTCCCTTGGCGTTTTATTTTGAATCTTGCCTGGCAGTTGTAACTTGTAAGTGGTTCATGTAATCTATTTAAATGTTCTTTCTTTGTTAATAATTCGTCGAGACACTAATTTAATCTGCATGGTTCTCATCTCACACGATGTGACCAAAATAATGTCTGAACTGAGTTCCTTTCAGTGTTTCTTCTCAGAGTAGTAAGATAGTGAAACGCCGACCTCACCTACGAGTACTAGTTAAATCTGTGGCCCTAGTGAAAAGGTTTATAAGTCCAATTTTGTCGAAAATGAGTTAAGGGTAACAAAGTGATCAGAAAAAAATGCTCTATCGTTTGGTGAAGACAGATCTAAGCTATCTCTAAAAATAAGAAAGTTACTTTGTGTAAAAGGGTCCAACTGACACCAAAAAAAACTGTAAAAGTCGGTTTTCTGATCACTTTGGTACACTTAACTCATTTTCGACAAAATTGGACTTATACCCCTTTTCACTAGGGTCACAGAAATTATGACGTGTAAAAGTGTTTGTAAGAACAAATTTACTTACAGAAATAATCAAGTTCAAGTAAAGTACCCTATGCACTTTAAATTGACTTGCGAATTGAGTTACGGTAACTATCAGACGGGGTCCGTACGATGCACTTCGTCCCATCTCTACGACTGCGTATGATCTCATCCTAGATCAAAGCCCTTCAAAATCTCTTTGTCCTAGATACACACTGATGATAGCCAACACAAAACTAGCTGTTTGACAGGTAATCGTTGAACACGTTGCCCAGTAATCGTCACAATGAACTGTCCACATAGATGCGCATAGACCTGCTGCTCGTAGTATTTTTTTTTTTTAATATTATAAACCAGTACTTGACTGCAATCCCACCTGATGGTAAGCAGTGATGCAATCAGTGATGGTGAAGCGCACTAGTTTATTAAGAGCCTATTCACTCTACCCTTGAAGACACCTAAATTATAATCGGACGGGAAGACCGCAGCAGGCAAGTTGTTCCAGACCTTCGATGTACGCGGTATAAACGACGAAGCGAAACGCTTTGTCCGAATCGTGGGAGTGCCAACGATGTAAGGGTGGACACTCGCCGTACGATTTTCCGATTACAGTTGTCCGATGGTAGAGAGGTGATGGCGGAATCAAGTTATGTAATTCCCGTGCACACTCTCCAAAATGTATCCTATAGAAAACCAAAAGGCTATCCTACTAAAAAACCCAACCAATCTGCAAAGCCTTGAGCATAGGGCTCAAGGCTTTGCAGATTGGTTGGGTTTTTTTCCGCCATCCGTCATGTCTTGCGCCATAAATCAAAAGAATAATGTTTACCCCCAAGAAGCCTGTCGCCAGTTTACAACTGATGTCGCTGAAGATATGTCAATGTTCCGTGCCTATTATACCACCAGTTATTCTGCCATTTTGATCCCATTACAGTGGGTTCTAGGCAAACGTATTATTATCTAAGTTTATTCAAACGATAGTCTATCTGTGTGTCGTTTGTGGTCTTAAATTATTTACTGTTAGATTGGTTTAAGTATGGATTCTGATAGTTATTGGACTACTACCTCAGGCTAGGGTCGTTTACGGAGAGTTATTGGCAATAAATTTCATTGAAGGAGACTCTTTACAGATAATCTATAGAGTGCTAGATCTTTCCGTGGAGAAGTTCATCTAAGAAAGATTAGAAAGATTATCTAGGTACACATTTGTACCGTCAATATATACATAGAATAAATAACAAGAAAACAAAATTACTAACAGAAACTTAGGCATACAAATCATACGTTACTCGTACCTTACAAAGGAAATAATTGCTTCTGATAAATATAGGTCTGGTTCAGCAAAAATGCCAGACGCTGGTTTTCAAGTTGACCTGACGTTTTGCGATGCCTCGAAAGTAATTCATTTACAGTAAGGTGTGATAATTTAAGTACTTAAGTCAAGTAGTTCAATAAATAATGTACCTACTCGTAATCAATGTAATCTTACATCCAGGTCTTCATATATTCCTACAACAAACCTCATTCTATTCATAAAAAAAAGTTTCCTCACACTTGGAATTTCTTTTGCATCGTGGGTGCGTTTATGCGTTTCAACTCACATACAGCCAGACTTGGAACAACTGCCTGTAATAATGAGTAATCATAACCGCGAATCGCAGTACAGCAGCTAACAGTGCCGTCAAATTCTTTGAAACATACTACCAATAGGTACCAACCCTTCCCTTTGATCTTTCCAATGACATCAAACAAGTAATATTTCCCCTGGCACAGCTCATTCAGGCTTCAATCCTTAGTATCTGTCATCATAGCGTATCGCGGCCGTGGATCGTGATTTAAGTCTTAAGATCTGAATGCGTCACGTATCTGTGACACCACTGACATAGGACAGGTGGATTATAGTATGTCAGGTCCGATCAAGACCTTTCAGAGTGGATGCGGGCAGGTGGCACCCGCTGCGGAACAAGCAGCAGGAATGAAAGTCTCTGCCGGAGTCGGTGTTTCCTGATAGCTACAACCTAGGGGTGTTTAGTCAAGAGTGTATGGGTTACTTCTAGGCAAGCGTGCTTCATCGTCGACCATATCATCGCTTACCATCAGGAGAGATAGTGGTCAAACGCGAGCTTATGAATAAAAATAAAAACACAGCAGGTTGAGGCCTGTCGGGGGAACGACAAATATTCATGTGTGAGGCTGAGGTGGAACGCCATGGTGGTTTTAGGCGATAAGAAACCCTTCTGTAACCTCCCTGATGAAAAAAGTTAATGAAGTTGTCGACCGGGGTATTCCTCAAAGCGCAACCCATTTGCTCTATGAGGAATAAACTGAAACTGAAAATTTAATATTTTAGTTTAATTTTGTGAGCGGAGTCAGGCGCTCACAAAATGAAACTAAATTATTATATGTTTATTCCTCATAGAGCAAATATGATGAAAAATAGAGAGGTGGAGGTTGTCGACCGGGGTATACCTCAAAGCGCAACTAAATTATTCCTCAAAGAGCAACCATTTACTGCGCTCACAAAATCAAACTAAAATATTATATGTTCATTCCTCAAGAGCAACCATGATGAAAAATAGAGAAGTGGATGGTGAATTGATAAATGATATCGATATACAGTTTTAAATCACCTGTTGTTATTGTTTAGATATTAAAACGGACTACCAGGCAAACAGAAATGAACTGAAACAAATTGTTTAAGCAATTTATGGTCAATCATACAAACAGGTTAAATAAATCGAATTAAGTCAGTGATTTTGATAAGTACCAGTGTTCTCTGTATGAGAAGATTCCTATGTCTTCAGTCGGACAGTGAAAGGCTGGTATTTTTAAAGTACTAAATAACATAATATACCAAAGTCCCCCTGTACTTCTGTAGTTTTTTTGTACCAAAGCCTTTCAGAGGTACATGTCACGTATAAATGACACGGCGATGGTGATCTCATTGCGTTTTTGCACGACTCACCTGCGCGAGCGCATTCGTTTACAAAACGTCAGAAATCACAAGTGTCACAAGCCAAATTGAACTGTATTACACCCGATCAAAGTTGATTATCGTCTCGTTAAGAGAGTTGTAGTAAAAAAATGTAGTTGTATATTGAATTTTATGTATGTGAGAATTTTACGCCATCTCTATTTATGTCGTGTTTTTCTTATGATCGTTTTAGCAAGAATTCTAACTATGATGTCTCATCCGTCGGTACATCTGCTGTTAGTATTTATTATGTTATTAATTATTTATATAAGCGTTATTTTGTATTATGTCGTAGGCAGAACTGGAGTTACGGTACTTTTATATTAGAACTAGGTGTTGCACGCGGTTGCACCTGCTCCGGAGAGTTGTAGCGTGATATTTAATAGAACATGACCTTTCTCAAGAGTTAGGTTATCTAATGAAAAAACATATTTTCTTATCCCTATAGTTTCAGAGATAGTGTGCAGAAAGAAAACAAACATTAACAAATATTATTTAGTGTATTCGATGATAGATACACTAATAAAAAGTCACTTATTAAAATTAGGCTCAGGATCAGCACTTTGTAAACGTCAAAATTATATAAGATAGTCCCTCAAAAAGTCCGCCCTACGTCACTTCCTAATGTTTTTAAAATCAAAGTAAAGCTAATTTATTCAAATAAGACTGAGAATCAGCATATTTGAACGCCAAAAATACATAATCTAGAGAGTCTTCCAAAACGCCAACCCTTTTGCTGGAAAGAAGAACGTTGAAGGTTCTTGGAGTTTGGTCCGACACACCAAACTCCAAGAACCTTCAAGAAGAAGAAACTCCTTGCACGATTTAGTTTCGCCAAGCCCTGCACCACCGGTGGTGGTCCACATGTCAATCAACTTTGGATTAAATATTATGTAAATATGTGAGCACCATGTATCTTTCAATACGCTCATACAATTACCAGCCGCGTTGCTTATTTTTAACCGACTTCAAAAAAAGGAGGAGGTTCTCAATTCGACGGTATGTTTTTTTTTTTTTTTTTTTGTGTGTTTGTTACGCGATTTCTCCCTCATTTGTGGACCGATTCTCAAAATTCTTTTTTTATTTGAAAGAGTATACTCCCGAGGTTGTCCCATTTTAATTTGGTGAAGATCTGGTGCTGATCTTCGGAGATATACAATGGAACTCTTCAAAAATAGACGGCAAATCTGTCGTGATTGCTGGAATCGCTTGGATATTTATTGTTTATACAACATCATGACGTATCATCACGCCTCTGAGGGGTACGCAGATGTGTACAACATACCTAGATTTCGGCAGTTAGGTATGTTAAGTTTCATTTATTAGGGATAAGTGGATAACCCTATTACTATGACATATGTTTTGTTAACAAATAACAATATAAAATTAAATTCATGGCAAATATTTGTATGGGAACAACTAAAAATGGAAAAATAAAAATCTTTTTTGCAAAAAATAAAACCGACTTAAAAAAAACACTAACCAGTGTAAAATAACTCTAAATTTGGAAGTCGGTGGCCCATCATGAATAAGACAAAACCACCAAAGCCACAGACTTCCTAATTTAGAGTTATTTTACACTGGTTAGTGTTTTTTTTAAGTCGGTTTTATTTTTTGCAAAAAAGATTTTTTATATTACCTATCTCAGGATAGCTGTTTTTTTTTCTCATGGTACATCGTCCTCACATATAATCTGATTATGTATACAAATATTGTAAAATCTATTTTAAAAGAGTAAGTATGGAGTTTCTTGCACATTCTTCTCCATACAAAACTACCTTTTGGAATGTGCAACTAGAATCATATTAATTTAATTTATTTGTAAGTATAACGTTCAAAAGTGCCTGTTTTCAGGCCTAATTGAAATAAATGATTTGACTTTGACATGGTGGACATCCCGCCCATACGTAGTTCATTGTGCGTACAGCTAAGGGGTGGACTTCCCTGCCGGAGTCGGTGTTTCCTGATGGCTACAACCTAGGGGTCTGTAATTAAAAAATGAATAGGTTACTTCTAGGCAAGCGTGCTTCGTCGTCGACTACATCATCGCTTACCATCAGGTGAGATAGTAATCAAACGCTTGCCTAGAACAAGAATTAAACCCACACAGACAGCTTCATACCCTGGCCCACCGCCGCAGTTGCATGTCTGTCAGTCTTTTACAGACTGTATTTCGGTGAGTGTGCTCTAGACCTCCACGAGATCCTTACACCATCTCCTTTTTTCCATCGGGAATTCAGACGTACTGCAGGCTATCACCCATTCCTTGTAGATGTCCCACACATTCGCACGAAGCGCTTTGCCTGTTTCTTCAATATGCGCACAGCCAAGGAGTGGAATTCCATGCCGGCATCGGTGTTCCGAGTTCATATGACCCCAATCTGTTTAAGTCGCGAGTTAATAGGCTTCTCTTGGGTAAGCTCGTTCCGTCGTCGACCTCATCTCTGAACGCAGGACAAGATTGAGGTCAAGAGTAGACCCCTTTATATACACATAAAAAAAGAAACACCCCAGCAACACGTCTGTCTGTGAAGATAATGTCCATTGCTGGGAAACTTTTATGAGTACGCATTGAAAAGTCTATGTTTAGGTCAGAGTTCTACGCTACCTACCTGCCCCTTCAGCGATTACAGGCGTGATGTCCGACAAACAACGAGCCCGTCATGTAATGTTTCAAGTGCGAAGTATTTAATACTAGAATAAGCGCAGATATCTAGTTTCTAGATCGTGTTGTAATCGATACAGGCGCCATGGTTGTAGGTCTAATGTTGCGCTTGCGACCGCATCCTGCGCACTTCCGTTTGTAATGATATAATGTAGATGGTCTTAAGCGTTTCCTTTTATGGGGTATTGTAAGTAAGGTAAATGGTCAACTGCACGTCAATAGTAATTTTTATTTATTTTGACTGGCCTGGAATAGTAGTTAATGGTCCTACCAAAGACAAATGTTTGTGTAATGACTTAATGAGCATCATCATTTGTTCTGTGTCTGGATGTAATTTACCTAAAATATGTATGTATTTAGAAATATGTAAGGATGTTTATCATTTGTATATATACTCCATTAAGAAAAACAATAGAAAAAACCCGTCTCGTAGAAGCAGGAATGTAGATAGAACATTGTAATATTTTTTAAATTTAGAAGAATGAAAGTGAAACGAAGAACGTTACGTGTATTGTTCAACCCTGCTTCTTAAAAATTACGTTTTTATCATAGACAGCGTAATTTTCAATTAAAATAAAGTAATGTACCCAAAGAGATTTAAAATACTATAGAGCGGGCATGTCATAGAAAAACTTTGATCCCATGTCTCAGTAACGCCATCTAGAATAATATATGAATATTGGAGCGGTAGCGGAGCGTACTACAAAAAACTCATAGACTTGTATCCAGCAGGACACACTTTTTCGGACGAAAATGTTGTTCGTGATGTCCGGTCTATAGGTATTGAATGTCTTTGAATGTACCTAACTAAATGAAATCCACATCATTTCCTAAAAAGCATTGTTGAAATTGTTACACTTAAGTGTGACAGCTGCAGTCAAAATAGATTTTAATAATAAATTCAGCGTAATTGAAACATGTTTATTGTACTTTCGTTACAAAGTGTGCATTAAAAATAACCTTTTTGAACTTCTGACTAATGGCTATTTGTAAATTGGGTACTTATAGTAATCATAACACAAGCTCTGCTTAGTTTGGGGCTAGATGGCGTTGTGTGAAAGTTGTGTAATACCACAGTATAAATATTAATACAGTAGGACGACGCCTTTGATCTATGGAAAAATGCCGACAACTCACACGCGTTAGACTTGAATAATACCTCCCGCACTACGAACATCGTTTTGTTCGCAGTGCGGGAGCGGCTTTCCCGCGTCTCGTCCCTCACACCCCGCACGATTGCCCTGTCTAGACAGGTTCGTCGGACGACTGTATGTTTTTAGACTGTGGTAATACCAATATTTTTATACCTATTACGATCGATGTATATTATAATACTTTAAATATTTACGTAAACTCCGTAAACTGTAGTACAGTCGAGTTCATTAATATATTGGCACTGTCAAGGATTCAAAATATTGTGAGCGTTGGAAAGCTCAATAAATTCTATAGAACCTATAGATCAAAAATATGTCCTCATGTGAACCGTTCAATAATATATGCTGTGCATTAGGCAAAAATATGTGATCACCCTTTTCAAAAATATAGTATTGGCTTTTATAATATCTGAGCAGCCTGCGTAGCATGAACACCGAAGAAACGGCCTTTGTCTACAGACGAATCGGCAAAGTGACAGATTACATAGACATTTCTTTCGTCTCGAGCATGACAATGTCAAGAAAGATGAGAAGTTATATGTCGACAAGAATCAACAATGCCGAGCATGAAGTGCGTACCTGTTTTCTCCACTTTTGACAGTTCTTTTCGAAACATTTTCTGTCAACAAGTGTCAAACAGTCTACATCAAATGAGACCTAGACAAGCAATCTACACCTCTAGCCACTTGACAGTTGCTATAGACAGCATGTAAATTTCTTTCTCTACGTACAAACGCTTGTCGACGAGTCGCTTCATGCTCGGGTAGAAGAAATGTCAAGGTGGACAGAAAGAAAATTGTCGTGTCTCGGAAGAAAAGAAATTAAGTGTTCATGCTACGCGGGCAGGAAAAGCTTCTTAATTATCTCTACATGCATGGGAAAGTCAATTATTTGCTCGAACAAATAAGATCTAGTTTACATTGTTACAGAAATGACAGTAGTTTCCATTGTTTTAAGCGCGTTTGCGTTTGTTTTTTAAATGAGTGTCTTTCAATCGTTGAATGACATGTGCGTCAGTTATAATTTTATTCTTAGATAATATACCTCTAGATCGAGCTACCGCGTGGCCGCACATGCGACAGCAATATAAAAGTTCAGTGTTGCTATTCCCTAAAAAAGTCCCAAAATACGACGTATTCAACGTGGTAATAAGAGTGTAGAAGTATCCATGTGTGAGAAAATATAATTTCACGTAAAATACCTACTTTCAATCTTACCTTGATTCTCACAAATAAAATACACTACTACCAGGTGAAGCTTGTTTTGATTTTTTCGCGTGTTATTTATCAAATATATTGAGGTATGGCTGACATCCAGTGTGACATTGACATTGCTGTATAATAACTATTGTCCTTTAGACAAAACCAACTTATTTTGAAAATATCTAATTTTTTGTTTATACTTAACATTTATTTATAAAATGAATTCTTACTTCCAAATATCTTTAAGTACCTACGCGATTGCCTTCAAGAGTAAAACTTAATGATTGTCGAAAGGGCTCTGTTCGTTCGTACACATGTTCACTTAAACTTAAAAATAAGGGTTCGCCCACAAATTTGTGTGTTTAGCCACCATAGATTTATTTGATTATTATGCCTACCTTTTGAACATTAGGCCTGACAGTTAAGGGAAAAGATTTGAAACGTGTAGCAACACTGTAAGTAAGTATTACTAGGTTATGTGATATAAGAAATCAAGTTTATTTTAAGAAATCTTCCATATTTTGGTCTGAAAGCCATGACAATAAAAGCGCACAAATGTATAAATTCAATAATCATACAATAACACAAACAGTATTGAATACTTACGAATGAAAAGAGATTTTGTTACTGGCATTTTCTGAGCGGCTTTTACAGCCTATTATACTGAATCCTCCCATCGTAGCGCATTCACCATACACTAAACACTTATCTAATGGAGTCTATTTCTCATTAAATGACTTAAACTATTACAAAAATTGCAAAAACCATCCGAAAACTTAAATTAAATCGAGCATAATAATATACGTGACAGTGACAGCTCTTTGTTTGGCTAACTTTCAAAAGTTAGCCATGCAAAAATCCGGCACGCCGTAAGGGACAGAAGATACGATGCTTTGTCTCAATTTTCCTACGAACTTTGTATTATTGCGTCTCACTTCCACACTTGACACTGTAAATTGGGCTACGTCTAGAGGTATATAGTCTAAGATTTTATTAGAAAAACATTTAACATCATTTGAAGTTAATCTAGCCAGTGATAAATGATGTAGCAAACTCCTTGACCATGCAATTTTAAGATTCATCATTCAGAGTAAAATTATCTTTATAACGTAAGTAATAAGGTTGAATTTGAATAACATTTACTTGTTTAGATATTATTGTATTTATGTGTGCCAAAGAGATTTATAGTTTATTGAATGTCTTTGATGTGTGCATACATAATTGTGAATCCTACAATGTTCAGATAATATGATCTTAATGTTGTTCATATAATAATGTGCTTTTGGCTGTATACATGTTACTGAGAAAAACCAGTCACATATTAATGAATCTAAATCTTGACCACAATTTAATGATGCTTTAGTTGTCACAATGTTATGTTTTTTTTTGACGGTCATATATTTTTGAAGCCTGAAAGGGCCAATATATTAATGAACTCGACTGTACAAGTGTACATAATTTACAAACGGCCTAGGTAGGAAGTGCAGGACGGTGTCATCTGTCGTGCGTTTCCGTAATTCGATTAGCACCACCCGACAATAGCCGAGGTCTTATGTAATATACCGGTAACTTGTTCTCTGTCAATAAGCATGAATGTGTGAAGGTTGTAAGTAACACATCTCATCTTTAGACTGACCGCGGTAGGATGTGATTATCCGACTGTAGGTAATGTTAAATTTGACTGGCGATCCTTTGTTTTTGACGGCTGCTTCTGATTGGACATCTTTAAGACTCGGATAGGCGAATTCGGTCGTTGATTGGTTACAGACAAAGTTCGGGATCAAGATAGCAAACGAGATAGATTATTAATATCCAGCACTAGTAGTTAGTAGCCCTGACTGCTATACCCGAGGTCGTGGGTTCGATTCCCACCTAGGACAAATGTTTGTGTGATGAGCACGATCATTTGTTCTGTGTCTGGGTGTATTTTATCTATACATATAATAAGACTGTAAAAAAACTGTGTCTGTACATTGAATATATTTAAAAAATAATAATTGAAGGGGGTTTAGAAACAGTAATAGAGCACGAATCCAAAAAAAAAAGTCTGTCTGTTTGTCTGTTTGTCTGTTTGTCTGTTTGTCTGTTTGTCTGTTTGTCTGTTTGTTTGCACGCGCTAATCTTCGGAACTACTGGACGGATTTGAATGTTTTTTTTTTGTTGTATAGATATAAAGTCTGGTCAACACATAGGCTATAATTTATCTTGGAAACTGGAACACCTGATGCAGAACCGCAACAGACCAGCTAAAATATAGGCGATACAAAAATGGTCCCATAGCAAAAATTGTTCCACGTGATGAGCATTTTTTGCTGAGAGAATAAATTTGAAGATCCGGAACACCTGATGCAGAACCGCAACAGACCAGCTAAACTATAGGCGATACAAAAATGGTCCCATAGCAAAAATTGTTCCACGTGATGAGCATTTTCTGCTGAGAGAATAAATTTGAAGATCCGGAACACCTGATGCAGAACCGCAACAGACCATCTAAACTATAGGAGATACAAGAATGGTACCATAGCAAAAATTGTTCCACGTTATGAGCATTTTCTGCTGAGAGAATAAATTTGAAGATCCGGAACACCTGATGTGGAACTTCAAGAGCCCAGCTACAATATAACATATATTGGAATGACGTCTTAGCAAGAGTTGTTCAGCCTTATGAGCACTCGCTGTTGACGTATAAAAATCGAAGATCTGGAACACCTGTTGTGGAACTCCAAGAGCCCAGCTACACCATAACTCACATAGGAATGACGTCTTAGCAAAAGTTGTTCGGTCTGATAGGCATTTCCTGTTGACTTATAAAAATCGAAGATCAGAAACATTTGATATAGAAATTAAAACTATCACTAATTTCATTGCATAATTATAAAATAACATAAGTAGTACAGTTACCGACACGTAACTTGGCAAGAGTTTTTGTAGTGGGGGAAGTTTGCGCACGCACAATTTCATACATTTTTATATGCGCGAACTTCCCCAACTACGACAATCTCTTGCCAAGTTACGTGCCGGCAATTGTACTACGCGGTGAAGGCGGGAACAGTTCAGGACTGATTTTCGATGACGATGGTATATCGTTGAAAATTAAACTCTACTGGCTAAAACTCCCATTTTTTTTATCGTATGCCTTCGGGCTCATGTTATTTGAGTGTTTAATTTCCTTTTCCATTTATCTTCGTTACACGGTAGCTTACCCGGTAACGCAGGGGAGCAGCCACTTAGATTTTAATTGATCAGGTATCATCACAATAAAACTATAACCATGCCTGGTAAGAGGTCAAATTTTTCCCAATGTTCCAAAGGTGCTAAATGATTAAAGATCGTAAGATCCCAACAATCTACCGAAGAGCGTTAGGAGAGACTTGATGCTGTTCGAGAACATGAGGCTGCAACTTGCTCCGTGGAAACTTCTTGGGATCGCGAAGCACGCCTGCATTCTTAGCGTATTTACGCATCTACATCCAGGTCTCTAGAGACCAGTGAAGAATATGTGCGCGACTGACCGCTGATCGTGAACATCATGCACTGTCTCGCGAGTTGGAGACCTTCACGGAAAAAGCATGACGCTTGAGTTTTCAGCGTATATACGCATCGACTCTAGAGATAAGTGGGGGAAGGAGATGCGCTACTGACCGCTGATCGTAAACGTCACGCAACATATTCCATTCCATTTTGGAAAATGGAACACCTAAAGTGAAAGAGATATAAAAATGGTGCCATTGCTAAAACTATTCCACGTGAAGAGTGTTTTCTGCTGTGAGACTAAATTTGAAGATCTGGAGCACCTGTAGGGGAACTCCAAAGCCCAGAGACAATATAACATATACATAATAGAAATGGCGTCTTAGCAAAAGTCTGATGGCATTTCCTGTTGACCAACAAAAATAAAAAATCTGGAACATCTTGAATCGTCTCGCGCATCCCATTGATTTCCCGTCCCCGGGCTTATAGAATTCGACATCAGATGTTTCAGATCTTCGATTTTGACGACCCCGTTGTCGCTGGCATAAGCAACAGGATCCGCGTACGAAGTCGCGGGCAGAAGCTAGTCTATAATATGTATGTATTTAGAAATATACACACACTTTGGGTTAACTTGATGTGCTGGCGTCTGTACATGAATGTTTGTGGCACTCTAGAGAGGCGTGTGGGCTGATTTTGATGTTTCTAACGTCTATCAATGCTGTTGCGCTGCTGTGATTAGCTTGATGTGCTGGCCTCTGTACTATGTCAATGGGTCATTTTCCAAATATCAGGTAGGTACAGACGCCAGCACATCAAGTTACTCCAATGTGTCAAATTTTCCCAATTGAATATGAATCTTATTCTGTTTAACATTAAGTTGAAAAACGATCAAAGAAATTTGTAACTTGTGTAACTTGTTTTGCTGGTGTCTGTACCTAATAAATAAGTAACTCACGAAATTCCTCGAGGACGAAGTAGTAGGCAAAGCTTGTCTCAAACAAAAAAATAACACAACTTCTAACTCCCAAATGACGATCTTATGACTATTACCAGATAATACCGCTTAGGGTCATCGAGCCAACTATAATTGCTGACAGCAATTCGCTACCAAAACCCATAACGTACCGACTTTCCTAAATACACCCACAAGCTTATAACCTGGCACTTAAAGTTTAAAATCGAACGACACCTTGGTTTAAGTTGGTGGTTTAAGTTTGTGTTTTGGGGATGGCATTGACACGATACGTGATGGTTGGTACGTGGTCTGGTTACGGGTGTATTCTGGTCGGCCCTTATGTTTGGTTTGATAGATATAATGATTATAATGTAACTGCGAATGAGATATTTCTCGAAGGCTTTGATGCCAAGTCAGAGGCCCATGGGCGGCATTAAAACTTAAAACCAGGGTTAGTTACTAACCACACGATAAGAAGACGTATTGTGAAGAAAGTACTCTGTAAAAGTACTGAACATTTTTCCGGAGAAATAATAAACGCAAGCAGAAACACAAACATCAGGCCTGTAGGCCTAGCCATATTACAAATTGTATTTTTAAAGAAAATGGCGTATATGGAATCAGCTGTTTGTCAACTGTCAAGTGCTAACGAGTAGAACTTGTAATATGGAAGAAAATTAAATACGCTTGACAGTTGAAAAACAGCTGATTCCATATACGCCATTTTCTTTTTGTTGTCACCTTATTGATTACAATAATAGAAATAGAATTTGTAATATGGCCAGGCCTGCTGACCATATTACAATTTCTATTTTCTTTCTAATTCTACTCGTTAACACTTGACAGTTGGCAAACAGCTGATTCCATAAACGCCATTTTCTTTCTACTGTCGCCTTATCGATTACGTTAATAGAAATTGAATTTGTAATATGGCTAGGCCTGCAAAATACACGATTTCCATATTAACAAACTACACCCAATACACCAAGTCATTTTACTTTTAAATTTTCACTTTATAATTTTTCTTTTAATTTAAGTCTAACTTTAAAATGTTGTTTTTTACTGTTTTTTTTTTGTTTTCAGGGTTCTCAACATAACAATAATTAATAATTGACTTAGCTCTATAAAAAAAACGTGATCGCTTTTTTAAATGATCGACTGAAACTATCTGGACGTTTCTGAGTCAACTATGCTAAGAGGCCAGCTTTTAATCTAAGTAGTTACAGACGCCAGCACATCAAGTTACCCCAATGTGTCACATTTTCCCAATTGTATATGAACCTTATTCTGTATGACATTAAGTTGAAAAACGATCAAAGAACTTTGACACATTGGGGTAACTTGATGTGCAGCTGAATACTACTATTTTACGTAGAACTATTGCCTATTTGACCTCTACAGCCCAGTTACTTGGTAGCACGATATCCCTTGGTAAGACTTTTTGTCAGATTTTAATGTGTAATGACTACCAAAGGTTATAAATATGAACTTTTTTCATTGAAAAACCTCACTTGCGGGAAGGGTTCTATGAAGCAGAACAATATGGAACCTACTCATATTCTTGTTAGTATACCATTGTATTTTATAAGGCTGATACTATATATAGTTTACAAAAAGACAGCTCTACGAGGTACGAAGAGGTCCCGGACTCTCGGTGTGTGGTAGATTGACACCTATCCACAGATTGACCTTGGCAAGCGTGGCTTACCCTTGAAGAACGATCTCTCTGTTATTACTTGGCGTAAATAAAATTACATAACCGTACCTACCATACACCGTATTGATTAAAAAAAAAAATATATTTAAAATCACGATTTTTTTAATTGATTTTCCCAAAATTTGCAACGGACGGTATTTAGATGCAATACTGTTAAATAACAATCGTGTGTGACTTTTAACAATTAAAGATGCATATTAATTAATTTGTACATGCATAATGTAAACATTAGGAATAGCATTGATTTATTATTGAAGGTTGAAAACAATTTGTTTTTTTAAATATCATATAATTATGTAATATTAATTTTGTTGCTATGGCATTTCATTATCATTTTGTTAACGTCAAAGTTTTCCCACTCATTTAACTGGGCTGAAATATTCATGGGTTATCATCATTATCAAAATGTCGTAGCTCAAGTTAAAAAAGTCTAAATTTACTTAATACTGATAATCTTCTTCTTAATCTTCTTTTTCTTGTTTCTTCTTTATGTACTAATAATATAAAGAGATTTGTATTTTTGTATGTAATATGTAACGCATAAACTTAAAAACCTCTTGACCGATTTGAATAGTTCTTTCACCGTTGGGAAGTTACACTATCACCGGGTGACGAAGGGATGCTTTTTTAATTCCATGTTTCCACAGCAACGGCAACTACGCGGTCGAAGCCGAGTGACATCTGCTAGCAAGTAATAAATAACAAGAGAAATAAGTCCAAAAGTCGCATAAATGTAGCAATATGAGAATCCAACAATTATACATTTTTTTAACCATTTAACAACCCATATTATAACATAAATAAATTATTTGATTTTTGATTTGATGAAAGCTACAAAGACAACATTAAAAAAAACTACTTATTTAAACAAGCTGTTTTATTTCTAGTAAAGTAACCTTCACTAAAGCGCAGTGGCGAAGTGTTCGTACAACTCGATTCCTATCCCTAAGGCTTCCCTTTGGATATTCGGAAGCGCGGATGTCTGATGTCAAATAAATATTTTTCTTTCTTTCTTTTCAACTCTTGCGCTATTGACTAATGGCAGCCAGACTCTAGCATTACCAAATACAAGGCATTTAAGTACACAAAAGGAGGTATTCCTCGAAGCGCTACTATTTTGGGGCGCTCCTAATGAGGCGCTCCTATTTTATTCCTCGGAGCGCACCTTTTATAAAAAAATATGTATTTTTTTCGAGGAAAAAAAAAAACAAATATTTTTAATTGCTATCGGGAGCGCTCTCAAAAGGTGCACTCCGAGAAATAAAATAGGAGCGCCTCATTAGGAGCGCCTCAAAATAGTAGCGCTTCGAGGAATACCTCCACCACAAAAGATATACAAGGTGGTAGGGTAGACCGATGACTTCAAGATTCAAGAGACACAACAAATAGTGATACGAATACTAAGTTCTTTTGTCGGCTTCCATATTAATAAAATGGACCACTCGCTACTGCAAAAGACTTAAGGCTGTTTCAGCGAAACCTATAGTTTACTTAGAAGAAAAATATTAATATTATTAGCCTGAACTGTCCCACAATTGGTCAATCCTCCTTCCTCCTTCGTATTTTTCAATCTGTTGCGATTCTTCGCCATCTCTCTAAAATCCTCAAGGAAGACATCCAGGTCGTCCCGCCATCACCTCCGTGGTATACCGCGGCCCAGTGTCACTGTTGTAGGGCAGCAATTCTACGGCATGCGGCAGACATGTTCAGCCCAGATCCATTTTAGTTGGTCAACCTTTCGTGCACTGTCGACTATTTGTGTTTTGGAGCGCAGTGTGGTGTTTAGTTTTAATATTTCAATTTATTTTCTTAACTATCTAAAAATTATTTATATCTAGACAATCAAAATAATCGTGGAACGCTGCTCTGCTAAATAGGTACTCTTACTTACCTATCCCATGACTTCCGCATCGATCACATCACCGCACCGTTTATATAAATGCAATATTTATCTTACTTAGTTCCAAAACTTAATCAATCGTACCTACTTAAAACTAAGTAGAATGTAGTCACCACAAGGCTTGCCATACTTACTTATATTTATGATATTTCAATCGATTGAACCAGACATAATCGAGAATATTCAATGATTTCCTTATGTATCACGTCCGCACTTTCCTTTTCAATTTGTAATTCACTTTCTTTCCTATTATTGTGACGAGCGGTCATATTCCATGGCCGATTTATTTTTTTGTAGCAAAATGTGCGTTCGGATACTTTTATTATTTGGGGTAAGTATATTGAGATACGATACGTGTATCGGAACGCAAGGCGAAAGTTCGAAAGTGACAGTTCTAAATGTGAATAAAAATTGGCGCGCATTTTCTCTGTGTTTTAGGGGCTAACAAAGAGTTTTTTTTTATTTAAGGAAATAGTGCCACCACGGCTGCATAATCTGTCTATTTTTTTATAGACTTTATCTTCTTCTAATTTTTTATCTTTGTTTCCAAACTTTTTTCTTCGATCAAAGTTTTGATTTGCAATGCGAAGGTAACACCCATTATTCCGCCTACAAGAAACAGCATATACTCTATGAGTAAGTACTAAAATTATGTAAACATACTAACAAGATTCTCACGCCCCGGCTAGTAATTTGTTTACAGAATTAAATTCTAACGGGTATCATGTATCTGGGATGAAATTATTATAAATGGGAAACAGACAGACAGCGTCTGTTTCTAGTTAGTAAGTTGAAATGTTTGTATTAAAGTTAAAACTACTCTTTGAGTTAAATGGAGAAATGTTTGAAATTATGACAGCAGTACAACATGCGTAAATATAGAGGTGAGTCGAATGTTAGGATGTAGATTCAGATACCTATATAGGTCGGCTTTGTAGTTAAAGAAAATTACATAAAATACAAGCGTGTTTCTTGTCCCCTGCAGGTTAAAGGTGTCTTCTTATATAGAGAAGGCACAAGCTTTGATTAACACGTTTGCTCAAGGTGGATTGGCAATTTCAGACTTGTCCTACTAATATTGATTGCTATGATTGTATGCATAATGGTAATTCAAACTGTAATTGTAAACCAATTGAACAAGTAGAAAGTGTCACCTATCTTGGAATGAAAGTTGATGAAAATTTTTCATGGTCTTCGCATATTGATTATATTTGTGGTAAGCTTAGAATATTGCTAAGTAAATTCTATCACTTAAGCTTTAAAGTCCCCTCTAGCACCTTAAAATGTTTATATATGTCCTTAGTTGACTCAATACTGAGTTACTCTCTCGATTGTTATGGCTTGACCTTTAAAAGTAATTTACAAAAATTAGAATCGATTCAAATTAGATTTTTAAAATTATTAGCAAACAAGAAAACTAAAAACAGTTGCAAAGGAGACTATAGTAGTTTATTTAAAATATGTAAAATTTTACCAGTTAGCCTTAAACATAAATACTTATTATTAGTTAACAACCATGGCAGTCGGGATAGTAACTCACTAGTCTCTAATAAGTATACTACCAGGTCGATGACAGCAGGTAAATACGATGTACCCAGAGTTAGTAATTACTATGGTGACAGAACTTTAAAAAAACGCGTACCCTATTTATTGAACACTCTGCCTGCTGACATCAGACAAGAAGATAACAAAGTTAAATTCGCACGCAAATTAAAAACATATTTATTAGACAATATGTAACTTTGTAGGTATTAAGAATATTTATTTTGTATAAGTTGTAGATGTACCTTACTATTATTTAATATTATTGTAAAGAGACTCATCGATCTCACAGTTAAACTGCGTAAGCAGTTTTGTGGGGCATTGTACTTAGTTATAAGATTTTTGAAGTTAAATAAATAAATTCATTCATTCATTCATTTATTATAAATGTGAACGTTTGTGAAGAATATGTTTCGATGTTTGATAGCTACTTAATCACGATTCACGCAAAACCGTTGAACGGGAGCTCGAGTCTGCTATTGCAATGGTGTCTCAATGACCGGTCATTGATCGAATATTTGATAACTTTGACAGTTTTTGTATGGGAAATGTGTCATAAGTTTGACGTTATACGTCAAAAATCGATCATTGACCGGTCATTGTGACACGATTGCAATAGCAGACTCGACCCCCAGATTTGCATGAAAATTGGCACATTTTTTAACCGCAGGCAAAGCTGCGGCAGATGCTAGTTAAATATAAGTCCAGGTTTGCTCATGATGTTTTCGATCACTGATACTCATAATATTGATAAAGGCCATGCCTAGTTTGCGACAAACGATACTGTGTAGCTACTGTTGAATTACGAAATAGATGATTTTTTACTTTATTTAAGTACCTAAAATTCTATTTCACATTGAATAAATGGTGGTATCGAAGGGGTATCTAATAATCAAAAACAAAAGAGTATTCTAAGACATTAGAATTAAATTAAAAGAATCCAACGCGACTCTTGGAACTTAGAATAAAAGGTTCGCCAAGATACTGCGAGATATTAAAATGTTTGCGGACAGTTAAATGGCATTTAAAAACATAAAAACAGTATATTACGTGACTTCCTGATTCGTTAGGATGCCGCACCCAACTGTCGAGTATTCTAGGGTCCCGTTTGCATGATAAAAAAACGCAAAATATTTCATAAAACGTCACAAGGAAATGGTTGTGTATGCAATTTTCACCTTTTCTTAATTAGCTGTCATAATTGTTTCTACTAGCTGTGTCCAGCGACTAGCTGGGAATAATGTTTTTAATTGTTCTGTACAGCTGCAACTATGCTCCAGCCAGTTCCAGCTGTATAACTGTGAATTTTATAAAAGTTTTTGGCAAGGGAACCAATCAGGACCTTACTTAATTGGACCAATAAAAATAGATTGATCTTCCAATGATGGTTGCCTTTTTAAATGATTGATCATCTTTTCAAGCCGCTTTAGCGAAAACAAGTAGATGAGGTTAGGTAAGAACTATGATTAACGACTATTTAAGTACCTGTAATATAAATGTCGTATTCCTATTGAAGGCTTAGTATCGGAAGATCAAATGAAAAATCGTATATCTTCAATGATGGGACCACTAATTGTTTTAGCCACTTGGATATGATTTCCTTTTGTTTATGATACATCATCAGTTCATATCTGATGAGGGATCCTCGAGGATTTGAGGGAACTCTTCAAACAATATAGGTACACACGCACCGATTTTAACATTTTTTTAGTAACAAATCAAGCATTTTCATTTAGAAAGTCACATTTGGTGAAGAAAAACTGATGAAGAAGAACAGGCAACGGAACTTTTCAACGCATAACAGCAAATTATTCGCGATTACTATAGTCAGATGTCTATGCTAAGCTTTTGTATTTCCATTACATAACATTACGCTCTTGTATTTTAAAAGGGGCCCGGCAGAGATGTACCGATTAATGTTTAGATAGAACTTCTTTAGCAATTGTTAACCGATTTCAATGTTTCTTTCAAGTTTTGAAAGACTTTCTTTACATACGAAGAAACTAAAAATTACAAAATAAAAACTTTTTTGCAAAAAAAAACAACCGACTTCTTAAAAAAACACTAACAGGTGAAAAATAACTCCAGTTGTGGAAGTCGGTGGCCAATAATGAACGAAACAAAACCACCAAAGCCACAGACTTCCGAAACGAGTTATTTCTCACCTGTTAGTGTTTTTTTTTGCCTTTGCTTTTGTTTTTCTCTTTGTGTTAAGTTATCTTGTGTTTGTTTACACCCATCAACATGACGATCAAAGAGATTTCATAGAAACAATTTTTCTACAACATAACGGCATACGAGTCACACTACAAACAAATCACTACAAGGCTGTACTATGTTCCCACACAATAATTAGTCAAATTACGTAATAATTACGTAATAAGCACACATGCATACATACAGACAAACGAACAAATTACGGACATTTTTCAACGGCACGTAACGCGAGTGACATACGTCACTTTGTGTTTGAACAATGGGATTGCGAGAAAAGGCGGGCGCCGCCGGCACAGACGTGCATTTGAATGAATGAAAGGAATGGAAACAGAATGAATGAATGGTTGCGGATTTTGGCGTGACGTGTTAAGACTGTAGTTTGCATGTTTCCTTGTGTCAGTGATGCAACCTTTGGAGACGATATTCGTACCCAGTTCAGTACTCCGTTATGAGCCTTATCATTGCTGCTGAACTGCTTATTCCACACAAGTGTACCACACGCCCTAAACTGTTTTACACTCTATTTACATTTAGTTACGGTTAAATTTAGTTTAATAGTGGGTAGGTAAAGTAAAAATCGAGCTGAAACTTATGTCGTGCCGATTGGACAGCCGTATTTTGATACCGATGTATGTGATATCCGAAGGCCTTATAACTTCGGACGGTTAAAGCGCACAGAGCACAGGATAGGGTGCTTTCAGACAAGAGTAGAGTTCCAGACAGGAGTTCCGGTCATGGGCTGTATTAACATTCTATCTAGTGATATATTATATTACGTAGTTCCATCGCGAGCACATCAAATTAAATTAGTTTCTGGCGTTCAGAAACGGCTAACGGCAGTGGCGAAGGGTGGGCGTTTTGGGGGACTGTCTTAGGTAATTTTTGACGTTAAAAAGTGCTGATCCTCAGCCTAATTTGAATAAATGACTTTTTGATTTTGATTTTTGTTTTTATTTGATTGATTTGGTGTTTTTGTCACCGACTTCGAAGCTTGACCTTTAATTGATTGATTTGGTGTGTTTGTCACCGGCTTCTGAAGCTAGGTATTTATTTTTCCCTTTTTTGTGTTTGTGTTTTTTTTTAAGTCGGTTTTATTTTTTGCCAAAAAGTTTTTTATTTAGTAGCAGCCCGAAGTATGGATTAGTGCCCGAATGATCACAATAGGCTCGCCTCCTAATATGTGGGACTTCAACATAACTGGCGATATGTGGGTATACTAAAGCTATACCTCTGCATAACTCTTCGGGGATTACAGCCGTGATGATATTATGTTACGAGTATGTTTATGTCATGTCTCTGAAGTGTCGCTAACCAATTTAATTTGAACTTGTATAGGTACAAGTCAATCTTCACCAAGCTTGTATTGTTTGGTCTCGTCACATTCACACCGTAATGGTTGGTAATGGTCACTGCATGGACACATGGCCGCGGTCGTGCGTACACAATGGTCAACACTTTCACTGATGTCTATTTGTTTAAGCGTACAGTCGACATGTGAAGTTGTTGAGTTTTTTTTTTGAGACAGTGTTTTGTTTTGTAAGTGTTTAATGATGTGGTACCAACTAAAGTAAAGAAATCTTTATTTTAATCATGTATTACTGTTGCGCTATTGTTTTTCAGAATAGAATACGACTAGAATCGATTGCAAAAAAAAACAAGTAAGTAACAGATTTATGGGGGGAAAACTCAACTGCAAAAACACTTTTCAAGCAGTTAGTCGCAGTTGATGGCTGTTACTAATCTGAACAGATGAAACACTGAACTAGGTACAAAAAGTCAAATTTCAAATGTATATAAAGTCATAGTTATGTCTTAGTCAACTGCTTAGACAAAACTAGGAGTTGTTTATGCAGCCAGTCGATTCAGTAGAAGTCACCCAGTGAAAGCATAAGTGAAGTGAGTAGGGTGATTGTCAGAATATGAACATCTGGACAATTGAGGGCGAGGGGAGGGGGGAGGGGAGTTTGTGAGAGGGGTCGAAGGGGCAGGGGAAAAATGTGGAGGGGAGTGGGAGGGGAGTGGAGAGGGAGGACAGAGAGAGGGGGTGGAGAAGGAGGGGGAGGGGAAGGGGAATGGGAAGGATGAGGTGAGAGGGGAGCGGAGAGGGGGAGGGGAAGAGGCAAGGAACAGGAGGGGAAGGGAGGGGAAAGTGTGGGAGGGGTGAGGGAAGGGGAGGGAGCGGTGAAGGGAGGGGTGTGGGAGGTGTGGGGGAGGGGACGAATGGGGAGGGGGAGAGGAGAGGAGTTGATAAAAAATGATATGCAATAGCTTTACCGTGGCAGTCTCCGAGTGCCACACGTCATTTTTTTTTTCTTTGTCTAATTGATGGAAAACTGCTTCGATTAAGCGCATTAAAGTTGAGGAGAGGGGGTTTGTAACGTAATTTTTTAGTATGAACTGTACTGGCTTATAAATCATATCATCATCATAAATCCTTTCTTAGCACTCGGATAAAAATACATTAAATAAAACTTGCATGTACGTAGGCAAAACCGATAAACAGACTCCAGCACAGCAACCTACCTCAATGTGTCAAATGTCTTCGATAGGTTTTCAACTTTACAGTTCAGGTTTTAAATTTTACAGTTTGAGGTAGGTTGATGTGCTGGCGTCTGTACATAAGTATTAAATACAGCACGATTGATTTGAAAAATAATAAAGTCATCATTTCTAATATTGTAAATTATTTTCTCAAAGTATCTGACTGGCCCATTTCCTCAATTTTTTACTAAGTATTGAAATCGGTTCTAGTATGTATGTATACATTGTATATGTATAGGTACAAAATATCAGTATAATGGCCTATTCCTGTACTTAGCGATTATTTGCATTACATGGAGTTATGCAAAGCTCAGCTTGACTGGTATAATCCTTATGAGAGATTTCCATAAAAGGAAATACAACCACGCAGCCAAGTTAAGCCACCGGAAATGCTTTGATTGTGACACAGATTTAACCTTTGCAATAGGCAATGTCGTGATGGCCTACAACTAAAGGGCGACTGAAATAATTTTTTTAAATTAAATAAAATAAATAAATAAATATTCCACAACTTTTCACACAACGCCATTTAGTCTCAAGTTAAGCTTGAGAGCTTGTGTTATGGGTACTAAGCAGCTGATAAACATACTTATATATTTCTAAATACATACATATTATAGATAAATTACACCCAGACACAGAACAAATGATCGTGCTCATCACACAAACATTTGTCCTGGGCGGGAATCGAACCCACGACCTCCGGCATAGCAGTCAGGGTTACTAACTACTAGACTAACAGGCCATTCAAATTCTATTCTAATAGTGCCTTTTTGACTTTGATGGTTAACTTTTGCCTAATTGTTAAGCTTCATACACTACACGTTTTTTTTAGGTTTGATAGGAGTTGAAAATCCTTATGGACGCCCAAACTGATCTACTGGGAGTTACTCGGGGCAGTACCGGACTCTTACCAGCTAAAACCCACGCCTGCAGTGCCCATACTAGTAGTGACCGCTGACATTATCAGAGCCCTTTTGTTCCGTTTTGTAATTTCGTTCCTGATAAACATTTATTTTTATTTGTAGATAGATTAGCGGTGTCTTTTTACCAGTCTTGTTTCATTTTTTACAAGTCTTGCAAAGTTTGTCTAAGCAAAGATCACTTTCAGCAGTCTCCTCTTTGATTTCTGCAAAGAAAGCTTTTGAAAAACGTATGACGCTCACAGACACAGTAAATAGGTCTTCGCATGCAAAGTCGCGGGGTTAACACTAGGTTTAGAGCTGTATTCTAAACATCATTCTGTAGATGGCACTTAGGGTTGTGGGCATGCCCATCGTGTCCACATCGTGCCCACAACGGTGGATCCGCGCTTGCCTAAGCAGTACTACCTTTTCTTCTTACTCAGCTTAAACAGTTTGTTAGCACTTTTGCTCTCACCTGCCCACAGACAATCTCGTTCGCAACATGTAGTCTACTTTCGATTTTCAAACTACAACCTCGCGATACCATATCGCATTACCATAAATACAGGGTTTGCGTTTACGGTTACACTATAGGGTACAGTGTGGACGAACGTGCGAGTTTGCGTTACAATACTAATTTGGAACTGGGGTACTTATATCATGGTTATAGTGGAAGGACCACGACTTTGTTCGATTCTTATAGAAATAAATAAAATAAATAAATAAATATTCCACAACTTTTACACAACGCCATTTAGTCCCAAGTTAAGCTTGAGAGCTTGTGTTATGGGTTCTTTAACAGCTGATAAACATACTTAGGTATATATTTCTAAATACATACATATTATAGATAAATTACACCCAGACACAGAACAAATGATCGTGCTCATCACACAAACATTTGTCCTGGTCGGGAATCGATCCCACGACCTCCGGCATAGCAGTCAGGATCACTAACTACTAGACCAACAGGCCAGTCATTACTTACTCGTTCCCCACGTCTGATCTTCAGAAAGGAAGTATTGAACAGGATCTAAGAGTTTGGAATTGTGGCCAGGTACCTAAATGGTGATACTTAGGTTATCATGTTCTGCTCAGCCTTTTCCGAACTATGTAGGAGTCAGGTTCCAGTCTAACCGAATGCAGCTCACTACTAGTGTTTTATATGGAGCGACATGGCTCTCTGACCTCCACAACTCAGAGACGGGTAACACAAAACCAAGTGATGGTTAAACCGGCTGTCAAAGTTTCGGGGTTCTGACTGCTCATAACGACTGTCAAAGGTCTTTAAATGACAGCCGGAACCTACATACAAAATAATTTCAGCTGCTCAGAGGTGCCTTAATATGATGTAATGAATGCTCTCCCATCCACGCACAGACGCAAGCGTAGCTTTCAAAATCAAAATCAAAATTCTTTATTCAAACTAGGCTGAGAATCAGCACTTTTTGAACGTCAAAAAAAATACAGAAAAAATGTCCCCAAAAAACGGCCCACCCTTCGCCACTTCCTAGTGTTTTTGCTGGGAAGAAGAAGTGGTGGAACAAACTCCCCAGCAACACATCTGTCTGATTCGTTTGAATTACTAGGTATACAAAGAATCTATACAATGAAATGCTCAATAAATAGCACTAAGGTTTATACACTTTGTAAAACATTACATTTCAGAATGATTGTCACGTGTTAGCTAGCACACTCCAATATACCAACATTTACCTTGCTTTACCTTAGAGTGACCCGTGCTGCTGGAGTATTCCCGTTTGAGCACCTATTTATTGAGCACCTATGCATTAACCTATGGGAAATGGGAATACCTTTGGTGCTAAATGCATAGGTGCTAAAAAAATAGGTGCTCACACGGGAATACTCCGTGCTGCTGTACTATTTAGCCACAAGGTGACCTCAATTCCTTTCAATACAACCTTTGATTATACACATTTTCAATACAAAAAAACTGTGATGATATTTATTTAAGTACAGATAGGTGTAAAAATCGTAATGCTTGCAACCAAGATAGGCCTTACGTAATTGACAAGTCAGTGGTGTAACCGGTATCGTGTGTGCGTCAAATGACACTCTATCTCATTTATATGTTAATCTTTTAATGAATAAAATCAGCTGTTTTGCTCAACTGTCGCATTCACAGATTTATTGACTCTAATGGAACTATTAACTAGCCAATGCCTTGAGCTAAGCTTTTTTTTTAATTTCTTATTACATTAATATGCAAGCAAGGGGTCGAGTCTGCTATTGCAATTGTGTCTCAATGACCGGTCAATGATCGATTTTTGACGTATTACGTCAAACTTATGACACATTTCCCATACAAACACTGTCAAAGTTGTCAAATATTCGATCAATGACCGGTCATTGAGACACGATTGCAATAGCAGACTCGACCCCTGGTTTGTTTCCCTTATGTCAAACAAACTGGTACTCTGGGAGGGCCGACAGAAGTAAAACTAACCAAAGTCAAAGTCAAAAGTTGTATTTGCCAACTAAGTAAACACTTTGGTGTTATTTATGTTTAAACGTAAACGTAAGAAATTACAACTAAGCGGCCTTTTCCGGGCATCGTTATGAAATAAAAAAATGCAATCTACTACTTAAAACGTAAAGGAGAACGCCCATTTTTAGCCACGTGGCACGTGGAACAAAATTTTCATCCATAACTTGTGTCCGATCGGACATCACATAAGTTTATGAGTTTCATTTAGTACGCCCCGCTGTTGCTCGAATATTGCTATATTATTCTAGATGGCGTTACTGAGACATAGGATGAAAGTTTCTCTATGAAATTTCCTCGCATGTCCTCTCAAAAGTATTTTAAATCTCTTTGCTAAGAACCCCTTCTTATAATAGAAGTCGGTTAAAATATAATAATAATTATACCTAATCTAGATAATTATACTATACTAAAGCATATAATTTTCCTAATTCCCACACCTGGAAAACGGTATAAAGTTTTAGATACACAGTTTCTCAACGTGCGTGGAAAACCAAGACATTTTCCTGTGAACCTCGTTGCGCCGGCGCAACAACGCGTTAATAGTCTTGTGAAAGGTGCCATAAGATTTGCGTAGTCTAGTTTTATCGGCAAAGCAATTATTACGTCATTTTATGGATATAGTATTGTGGTAATGTATGATAGGTAAACTACTGTTTGATGTTATATGCGTTTACTTTCTAACTACTGTCTCGTAATATAATAATAATAATAATAATAATACTTTATTTTCAGATAACAAGATCCAATTTGTTAGTATTAAAAATAAAAACTTATAACTAGTGTTAGTGAGACAATCTTAATCTACTCGCCCTCTGCCGGACCCATGAATCGAGGTATCAATACTCATGTGAACATTAATACATCGATTCATGTGCGGACAATCAAGCCTACGTCCTATCATACTCAGAACGCTGTTGCGACTAGCCCTTACTCTGCTAAGCATTGACGCGCACCGTTTGCGCAGAGTAGCGTAGAAGCAATCGATGCGCGCCTCCGCAAACATGCGTGATGCACTGCAGTGCTGGGGCAGCCGCAACATCGTTCTTAGTGCGTTATTGTACTGTACCCGCAGGGCACTGTACGCTTTTTGAGTATAGACTGCCCACAGGCTGCAGGTGTAAAAAGATGTACAGAAGGCTCTGAAGAGAGTTACTTTAACTATGACTATTGACAAGACGGCAAATAGTGCATGGAAGAATGACATGGAAACATGCTGTATTTCTTTATCTTACACATACATACATACATAAACTCACGCCTTTTTCCCATGGGGGTAGGCAGAAACTACAGAGCGCCATATGCTACGATTCTTCCATGCTTTGCTTCGTTTACATTCATACATGTTGTCATACACACACGCCGGTTGCGAGTACTACGCACCTGACCTTTCTGAAGAACCTCACCAATTAGGTCTATGTATGTCCTTCTAGGGCGTCCCCTCCCGGCGTTCCCACTTAAATCTGCATTGTAAATATCTTTCGATAGTCACCTTTCATCCATCCTTTCAACGTGACCAAACCATCTAAGCATACTCCTTTCAATTTTTGTTACTACATCTTCTTTTAAACCACAACGTTGTCAACCATTTTTTTATCTTTTAAATCAATATTAAAGGAAAGAGCGAGACAACCCTGACACAAGTGTTATTAATTAATTACTTACGGGGTGTTTAATTCACATCTGTAAAAGTAACTGTTTTAGTCCCAATAAAAAATATTTTTTTATCCATTTTAGGTTACACTTTATTATATCACTAGCTTTTTCCTGCTCCTTGAATGATGACGGTAATTCCTCGTAAAGTTATAACCGGGATAAATAGTATTCTATGACCTAAACCAGGTCACGGTCTATTCAGTGTGCCAAATATTATACAATTTCGTTCAGCCGTTAAGGTGTGAAAGTGTCACAAACAAACTCCCATTTACATTTATAATATTACACAAGCCACAAGGATTATTAAGTTGGATTTTAAGGTATGTGTAACTGTCTATGTAAGTAGGTATGTACATTACCTAGAGTTATGTTTCTAAGACTAGCAGTAAGTTAAGTAAAGATTTACTTTCGTGTTAAGAAAATGTCGTGAGGTAATCTGAATTAATGGTTTGAAATTGCCAATACGCAGTGAGCAAGCGTTGTGTTGTGATTAATGTTTGTTCCGTCAATGTAGGAATGACATTGCATAATGCGAGGCGGACTAGAAGATTCTTTATGATATAAAGTTGCATAGAAACAGCTAACTTAACTTGCAGACTTAGGAAACTGAAGTAGTACTGGGCTAGTCATGTTTGTCAAAGGCCTAAAGTGCTGTGAAGTTACGTAGGACCCACAGGACAGTAAAAGAGGTTAGAAGTACGATGGAATGTAAATAAAATAAAATAAAAAAATAAATATTCCACAACATTTTCACACAACGCCATCTAGTCCCAAGCTAAGCTAAGAGCTTGTGTTATGGGTACTAAACAGCTGATAAACATACTTATATACTTCTAAATACAAACATATTATAGATAAATTACACCCAGACACATAACAAATGATCATGCTCATCACACAAACATTTGTCCTGGGTGGGAATCGAACCCACGACCTCCGGCATAGCAGTCAGGGTCACTAACTACTAGACTAACAGGCCAGTCAAAATGTACACTAAAAAACCAATAATTTATACTGCATAAAAAAAACAGTTATATACCCGTGCGGTCATATGTGCATGCGGTAATACTTATTGATGTTAGACAAGTCGTGTAATAGTAATAGCTGCATAAGCTCATTGCGACTTACGATTTCTAACCTCTATTACTGTTGGTTCTGGTATCGGTACTGTGTTGGTACCTATGCCCAATAAAACATGGCATACAGGCCGGAATATTGGTAGTTCAGGCTGCATTTGGAGACTCAAACGATTTTCGAATCGTTTAAAATACACGGTGGAAGATGTGATGAGTTTTGGACTTCCGGAGTCCCGGAGTAGAGCTCCTTAAGGTCATGATGAGCTCACGCTAATTGACTAGTGCATGCACTGATATAAAAGACCATCTCAGCCGTTAATCTAAAGAAAGAAAAAGCATTTATTTGGCACAAAACAAAAATAATTGTAAAAAAATACTTGTTTGACATGTAAAAGTGTTTTGAGTACTTAACCTATAATACAGAAATAAATGAATATTGATATTTTTGCGGGTTTTCCGAATTTCTAAGTTTTATTATTCTACATATTGTATAGATTTTATACTGTTTACTGTAAAATACTCATCGCTGATGGGTCAAGAACCGTGTACAAAATTCATGGTTTCAGTATACGGGAGTCTATTAATAATACATTAATTTCATCAGGTTACTAAAAACCCGTTGCCATTCGTCCCAATATTGCAATACACTCACAATGAACAGAAATAAAAATAAATTGCATTAACAATAAAACACAACACACACTACACCACCACACACCACTCACTATTATACTCCATCCGAGTAGGTAGTTAACTAAAGGTAAACAATCTTGACAAGTCTTTTTACATAAACGCTTATTAATTAAATACAACTACAGTACTGTTTAAACAGATTGTTTAATTGATCATGTAATCGTTTTTGTTGTATCTAAATTTGTTTTCTGCTGCATTTCATTTTTAAACTGTGTTATTAACTAAAAATACATGCCAAAATTGTTTACCTTTTGTTAAATACCTAATCGGATGGAGTATAGTCACTACTATAGTAGACTGAGTTAGTTGATTGTGATTTGTGGCGACTCACCTGATGGCATTTGGGATTTTCAGCCTTTTACTGCTTTTCCCGTACCGTAAGTAATCAGGCTTTATTCCTACCTTTTCCTGTCTTCATAGAATATAATGATGCCGCTAAAACTGGGTCGGATCCGTGACAGGGACGGTACAGCAAGAACGGCCATCTTACTTTCATCGGATGACCTCACGATGTGACCCTAGTCTGGGGTACTACGCCTCAGTTACGTTACGACACAGGGTAAATAGGAGTATTTTTATGTAGATTGGATTTTCTCTCACTGCACTTGTAGTTAATGACCAAATTAATTACATTAAAACCTTCAAGGAATGTTTAGAGAACACACAATTGTATAATAAGTCAGGATGCACACGATTCTACATTGATTTTGCATTTTATAATTTAAACATTTTCAATTGATGTTAGTCCTTAGCATGAAGAAGCTATCATTGTTCTCATAGAAACAAATGACTGACTGGCCTGTTGGTTTAGTAGATAGTCGCCTTGACTACTATGCCGGAGGTCGTCGTTTTGATTCCCACCGAGGGCAAATTTTTGTGTGATGAGCAGATCATTTGTTCTTTGTCTAGGTGTAATCTATACTAATATTATAAAGAGGTAAAATTTGTAAGTTTGTACTGTTTGTTTGTAGGGTTTGTAGGTTTGTTGTATCTTCAGAACTAATGATCCAATTTAAAAAAATATTGTACTGGTAGAAAGCTACACTATTCCCGGTGGACATAGGCTACTTTTTATCCCCGTATTCCCACGGGAACGAAAAATACGCGGGTGAAACTGCGTGACGTCTGCTTGTTTAACTACAATTGTGTATGTTTTTAGAAATTTATACATATGTTTATCAGTTGTTTAGTAGGTACCCATACATAACACAAACTCTGCCTAACTTGGGACTAGATGGCGTTTGTGTAAAAGTTGTGGTACCTATATTATTATTATCATGTGGTGATACCCAGTAACTAGGGGTGGCCGTTACACAGAAGGCAGTCGCTCTATGTAAAATACTGATATTCAGCTGCATGCGGTAGGCCGTCGACTTGATGCCAATATTATTGCGAAAAGCCCTAGCAGATGATGGTAACTTAAGTATAACTTACCAAGACCATCTTAAAACATAACTTGAAAGTTTTTGGAGTTTGAATTACCTGTAAAAAAAGAAAACATAATTAGATATAGTTACAACATCTACTTCTAGTTCTATCTCTGAATCGCTGAATGTGTTGCTAAGCGCTAATCTCGAGAATAGCTCGATTTTGCTAATTCTTTTTTTTTAAATATTCTTTAAAGTACGAGGATAGTTCTTACGAAGATATTTTTTTTTTAAATTGTCCGAAAACGTCGAAAAACAACACTTTTCTATACTCCCATACAAACGATTCGTAATAATACTCAAAAGTCAATTAGAACTTTAAAACCATAGCATAAAGTTTAAGTGTTAACGGAAAGGATCTACAAAGGCAAAACAATTGAGTGACGTTTGTCTATACAGGGTTATTTTTCAATGACCTGCCAAATTTTCACAGGGTGTTCTACCCATGAATATGAGAAACTTTCCCTAAGGGACCAACTCTGAAATCACGAAAAAAAATCAGCTGTTTCATACAAAAGTTCAATAGGTACCTACTCGACTAAAATGTATGAAACAGTTGATTTTTTTCGTCATTTTTGTCGGTCCCATAGTGACAGTTGTTCATATTCATGGGTAGAACACCCAGTAAAAATTTAGCCGGCCATTGAAAAATAACCCTGTATTATACATATATAAATCAAGAACGGCTGGGCCGATTTAGATGATTTTGGTTGTGAATTGTTTGTGGAAGACCAGGTAAGAAAGAGTTACTCTATCGTGCTCATCACACAAACATGCGTCCTGGGCGGGAATCGAACCCACGACCTCCGGCATAGCAGTCAGGGTCACTAACTACTAGACCAACATGTCAGTTAGAAGTATGTAAAAATCGTAGCAGATAGCGCTCTGTAGTTTCTGCCTAACCCCATGAGAAAGAGGCGTGAGTTTGTGTATGTTTGCAAAATACATCAATAACATTACGCGGTTTTATATGACAACAAAGATAACATAATATACCTAATAAGATTAGACAAGTACTGATAAATAAATATTTAATACTCACCTACATTTATAACCTTAAATCTATATTATAAAGAGCTGATAAAGTATAATCTAATAGTAACGATAATGTTTTATATTTCACACGCTACTAATTTTTGATATGCATTCAAGTTAAGTGGGCGGGAGCGCAGAACCTGAACGAAGGTCTTGGGTTTGATTCAGAGGGGACAAAGTGATGTTGGGTTTTTAACCTATGTGATGCTCTAAATCTCTTGGCTGGAGGCTTTGTGTATTGATGTCGTCCACGGTTTGACCGGTTAAGCAGATAGCAGCGCCCCTCAGTAGGGTGCACTGCGAGACGCCCTCTATCAAAAAAAAAGTCGGCATAGCTTAAAGGATTAGCAAGCTGAAGTGGCAGTGGGCCGGCCATATCTCGCGAAGAACCGACCACAGCTGGGGTAAAGGTACGTGTTCATGAGTGGAGAGGCTAGGTGGGATGACTACCGACTACCTAGATAGGGCGCTTTGGCGCTTATTAATGAAGGCTTGTGTCCAGTAGTGGACTTCTGTAGGCTGATGATGATGATACAGAGAGAAATAGGTAGTGGTAGTGTTTGTGGTTATTTATTTATATCGTATTTTTTTGGAAAACTTAGGCCAAGGCCACGAAGTCAGCGGGCAGTGGAGCGGACAGCGTTCGACTGGCACTCCGCTCCCGCCCCGCTGCCTTCGAAGCCAGTTCCCTATAAATGTAGACATTGGAACGCGCCACGCCCGCTCAGCTGGGGCCCCGCTACCCGCTGACTTCATGTCCTTACAGTTAATTTAATTTATTTAAATGATATGGAGAACTTACACTAAACAAATCAGGTAAGAAACAGTGCCTAAGTTAGACTGACAGCCAATAACAAGTCCTCACTTATAAAGGTCAGGATATTACAAAATTCCATGGACACCAGGTACAGAAACAGAACAAATAGTTGATAAATAATAGTTAATAGATAATCTTACACCTTATTTAGGTTTTAATAACATCAATAAGGCCAATTACAGTTTTCACGAGCAGAAAAGTAGATGGTGTACCGTAAAAAGTACCTACCAATTCTATTTTGACTGGCCTGTTGGTCCAGTAGTAAGACTGGCAGACTGCTATGCCGGAGGTCGTGGGTTCGACTCCCACCCAAAACAAATGTTTGTGTGAGGAGCATGATCATTAAAATTTGTTCTGTGTCTGAGTGTAATGTAATAATGTATGTATTTAGAAATATATAAATAAGTATGTTTATCAGCTGTTTAGTACCCATAACACAAGCTATACTTAGCTTGGGACTAGATGGCGTTGTGTGAAACTTGTTGAATATTTATTTCTTATTCTATTTTATGATGATGATACAGACATGGATGATGTTATATCGTCAAGATGACACATGCAACATTTTAATAAATAATAATAAATATTCCACAACTTTTCACACAACGCCATTTAGTCCCAAGCTAAGCTTCAGAGCTTGTGTTATGGGTACTAAACAGCTGATAAACATACTTATATATTTCTAAATAAATACATAATATAGATAAATTACACCCAGACACAGAACAAATGATCGTGCTCATCACACAAACATTTGTCCTGGGTGGGAATCGAACCCACGACCTCCGGCATAGCAGTCAGGGTCACTAACTACTAGACCAACAGGCCCGTCAATATTTCATTCATGAATAGGTAAGTTAAATTACGTCAGCTTGGATTCCGAAGGTTTAAATTCGAGGTTAAATTATTTATGAAGACATTGTGTATTGATCGACACGTTGTATGAAGATCAATGTTATATCACCTGCATAATGTTTGAATAATTTACCTTGAAATTTTCTGTGCTACACTACACCAACACTAATTAATGAAAAAAATATTTGCATTTACGATTATGGCAGATCAAGACTAACGTACCTACTAGAGATGGGTAGCTTGCGAATGAGAGATAAAATTGAATTAGCTCTTTAATTTTAATCTAGCTCTCAGTAGCTCAGTCGTTCACGGAATAGCTCAGTAGTTCATTTAGCTCAATGGCTCTTTGACTTGTCTCTATACTCTATACTACTCATCACTCTGTGGCTTTGCGAGTTACGACGAGTGATACCGACGAAACGCCGACATTAGCGAACGATTTCGCTTGTCGCTCACTGACTGACTCTTCGGCTCAATACGTCATTGTAAAATAAATCTTATCGTCATTGTTTTAGAAAAATGCTTTATTGCATATTGGTTTTCATAATTTTATTTATTTTTAATAAGAACAAAACAACCCAATGATTCTAATTTTATTTATGGCTCGCAACAGTCGCAACTAAGTGAAATGAATTAAAGAACTTCAAAGATTTGAAAGAGCCATTGAGCTATTTGTCTCGTTTGACTTGCGTAAAGTGACGCGGCTCAATTTGATCTGTAGCTCGCCACTTCGCAAGCGAATCAATTGAGCCGAAGAGTTAAAAGAGCTATTCGGTGAGCTAAAGAGCTAAAAGAGTGATATAGTTCTTTTGATCAAAAGAGCCGTATCTCTCTTTTCTTTTCACTGAGCTACATTTCGCATCTGTACCTACCTACGAAACTGTTTCGTTATACAGTTTGTTTCCATAAATCTGTTGTTATACAACCTTGTTTTTAGTATATGTAAACCCGGTTAGGGGTTGTACGTATTAATCTTTATGAAGAACTTTTACTATGTCGGTAAATACTAATACTTTTTTTAAGTAATTTTATTATTATTCTGTTTGGACTTTAGAGTAGACCATAGGGAAAAATAAATAAATTGTACGTAACATTGAGGCACGCAACGCAGTAGTTCAGTTTAAAATTATGAATTTTGTATTTTTAAATCAATGCAATTCCTCATCTTTTAAATGTCGTTTTTTTTAATAAGTAGATGAGGTCGGTATTTCGCTATCTGAATATTCTGAGAAGAAACACCGAAAGAAACTCACAGAGAGGTCACAGTCTCTTTTAGAGTTCAGACATTATCATGGTCAGATTATGTAAGAACCATGTAGATTTGTGTCTGAGATGGTCTTTTGAGAAAAGAACCACACAGATATAAGTGGACCAGATTAGTTAGTGCAAGCATTTTTCAGTTATCGTGAGCTATTCAGTAGGGCTAAAAGGTAGGTGATATAAACTAATAAAAAGTTAATGAGGCTAATGAATTGATTCTAAAGCGGGACCAGGGAACGAAGTTTGCCAGGGCAGCTAGTAGGTACTTTTAAGAAGTGAATTAATAAAGAAAGAAAGAAAGAAAGAAAAAGCATTTATTTGGCATGACACAGGCACACATTACAAATAAAAATAGGTACAAAAAGAAGAGAATTAAACTAAAAAAAACTTTTTTACAAAAAAACACAACCGACTTCTTAAAAAAAAACTAACAGGTGAAAAATAACTCCAGTTTCGGAAGTCTGTGGCTTTGGTGGTTTTGTTTTGTTCATTATTGGCCACCGACTTCCGAAACTGGAGTTATTTTTCACCTGTTAGTTTTTTTTTAAGAAGTCGGTTGTGTTTTTTTGTAAAAAAGTTTTTATTTTGTAATTTTTAGTTTCTTTGTATGTAAAGAAAGTCTTTCAAAACTTGAAAGAATCATTGAAATTGGATAACAATTGCTAAAGAAGTTGTATCTCTAAACATTAATCTGTACATCTCTGCCGGCCCCTTTTAAAATAGAATGGCGTAATGTTATGTGGTGGAAATACAAAAGCTCAGCATAGACATCTGACTATAGCAATCGCGAATAATTTGCTGTTATGCGTTGAAGAGTTCCGTTGCCTGTCTTCTTCATCAGTTTTTCTTCACCAAATGGTACTTTCTAAATGAAAATGCTTGATTTGTTACTAAAAATGTTGAAATCGGTGCATGTGTTCCTATATTTTTTGAGGAGTTCCCTCAATTCCTCGAAGATCCCTCATCAGGTATGAGTTTTGATACAAATGGGACCAATCTGTTAGTATACCCTATCAAACAAAAAAAGAATTTTGAAAATCGGTCCATAAATGGCGGAGTACTGAATACCGAATTGAGAACCTCCTCCTTTTTTTGAAGTCGGTTAAAAACAATAGGTACGTACTACAATTAAAAACTATTGCATGCGGATGCAGCGAACTTCCAACACGCTAATGTGTTTTCCTGGGCATGAACGAGTTTCTATATTTTAAAAGACGGCCACCCTCAACCGACCGACCTCGCCAAGCGTACCTTAACCTTCGACAGACTCATGCGGCTTTTATTCCATTGGATAGAAATGTGCCGCTGACCATGTTAATTCGCTACTTAATAACTACAGCATTAAGGATCTTTGTAAACTCATAAAATGAACAAGGTAATAAATTCAACGGTCATAAAATGGTGACACTGGTAATGTCGCGATGCAACTGTACTTCCGGACATTTTGCATCACGACGAATAAGGAAGACAGACCACCTTCCTGCAATTATTTGTAGTTACATGTTTTTAAATTAACTTCTGAATAATCTTGACATAATCAAAAGTTGAGAATTTTTCTGTTAAGTTTGTCGTGAGATTGACGTAAGTTTTTTCAAAACTATTGGTAACAACAATCTGGTGGTCCATCCATTACGTCACAAGGATAAAATCATTTTGGGGTAACAATGGTATTTGTGTTATATGGAGACATTATTTATCTTATTATCGTGTGCCTTTTGGGCCAAATAAATTCTTTTTCTGTCTTTATAACAGCACTGTAAATCAAGATTATGCTTCTGGTTAGATTTTTAATGCATTCTAAATCAACCTACTTAATCAAAGTATTAAAAAAATTAATATAAAGCTGTTATTAATAAAGTAGAGAGGTTACAACTAGGGCTTGCAATATCCGTTCGTTTTTACTATCCGGATAATACGGATTTTAAAAAATTGCTATCCGGATTATCCGGATATTTCGGATAATACGGATATTTTTTTGTTTTTATTATAAATTAAATTAATAAGCTTTTGTAACACGTTCTAATTAGTCTCTCAGGCAAAATGACAAGAAATATTAAACTATACCAATATTTCAAGTAACAATTACAAAATTGTTAACTTTTTAAAATTTTGCTTCAAAACACCGATATCGCACTATACAATCGAATGTACTTTTCTCATACTAACAATTCTAATTAAACATGAGATCTTACATTTATTACAAATCATAACATCGCAATCCAATCGACCTGTATAAAACATTATAATGTGAGTGCTTTTTGTATTTTTTTCTAATTTTTTTTCTGTTAGTACCGTGCTTGTTAGTAATCCTAAGATTTCTGTAACATACTTTGTTTCTACCTGTAATTGGCTATGCGTTGCTTATTTAGTTGTTAACCATCTATTACAGCTGTTGCGTACACTTGGATTGTGGAATGAGCTCCCTGCCGAGGTTTTCTCAGAGGGCTACAGTATGGGGTTCTTCAAAAGGGGAGTAGATAGGTTTTTAAAGGGTCGGCAACGCGCCCCTGGTGTTGAAAGAAAGAAAGAAGAAAGATTATAATATATTTTTAAATGATGCTAATGTTTGATCTTGTCTCCCTGACACAGGCAAAGCATTCCATAACCGTATAGCCTCCACTGAGAACAATTTTCCGTAGAAATTAGTGGTATGCATGGGCCTAAAGATTCAAGTTTTTTGATGACCTCAGATATATCATGTGTGTCATGAAGAAACTTGAACATGTTTTGATTGATACGTTTTCAGTTGAAGAAGAGCAACCTTCTTTATATCGTGTATTGTCCGTAGAAGTTATGACTGTTTGATTTGGTTGTTGTGTGTTAAACGTGGATATAATTTTAATAATCGCTAGTCTCACAGATTCGTTGGAAGTTTTTTTGTTCTTAATAAAAATGTGAGAGGTTTTGTAAATGCCACTATAGCGATTGATTTTAAAACTCTGGTCCAGTCTTCTTTTACCGTGCGTGCCGTAAAATACAACACAAATAACACAATCTTGAAAATGCGTGCAGTATGGATGTGTGTCATTTGTTTGATTTAATAAATGAATTGATTGATTGATAAAGTTGGCCAGTGGTCATTAATTTTAATAATAATGTTTGTTAAAAGAAAACTCAGGCATAATATTTGTACAAGCTAAGTTAGGTCGGTCTAATTGGTGTGGAGTGTCCATCTGTAGCCAAGCAGAGCTAAGCAAAGCCTGTATTTTGGCTATGTATATAGAATGTTGGAATTAATTATAATCTCTGCCATTAAATTGACTCAATATTATGATGTGTATGACAGCATGTATGAATGTAAACGAAGCAAAAGAATTATGTCAGAATCGTAGCACGTGGCACTCTGTACTTTCTCATGTCAACCTACCCTCATGAAAAAAGGCGTGCGTTTATGTATTTATGTATGATTTGGGAAGTAAAAAAACAAAAGCGAGAGTGATTAACTATATTGAAATAATAAATAACGTAATAACAGTAATGCTCATTACAGATGACAGCTTTTTATTTAATATTTCAAAGTGAAATAGAACTATCCGTAATATCCGAAAAAACCGGATTGTCATGCAAGTAAAATCCGGATTTTAAAATCGGCGGATATCCGGATAATACGGATATCCGGATATCCGGATTGCAAGCCCTAGTTACAACTACTTTAAATTGTAAATTAACCGTAGGTACTTTTTCTAAGAGTTCAGTTTGCCTCAACTTTAGAGACTTACGAGTATGTTGTGACATTCTCTAGAATAGAATAGAATTTTATTTTACTAAAAAAAAAATTAAAAAAAAAAAAAAAAAACTTTTTACTGTTAAAAAAATAATAATAAATAAATGTTTTAAAGGCCAATGCAAACTATTGGCATGATTTACTTTTTTTCTTTCGCCAGAAATGAAACCTAGGTTATATGTTAAAGGACAATACGAGAAATCAATAGCAAAAAGAACCAAGTCCATCAACCGTAACCGAACGAAGATACATATGGAAGTATTGCTAGTATATTTTTGTCAGGCGTTGATCTATTTTTCTTATATCCATTTCTTATTCCACTATAGGATAGGTATTCTGGGTTACTTTTCAAAAATTGTACGAATATTACATAATTTTTACGAAAAAATAAATGATACAACCATAAAATCCGAAACTATTTATTAAATAATTAGTACTTCTGGTTTTACAAAAACCTTTGTTTACCTTATCTTATCAATTATCATAGAACAATAATTATATCACTTTCACTGCCACAAAGCAGACACAATAGTTAAACAATCACATGAATCATATGTGGTTTATTGAACAGTGAAAGTGTTAAACTACTAAATTCTTATAGATAAACCTAATTAATCATGATCATTACTCGACTCTCTTCCCTCATCCTGTCTTATTATGAAATCCAGAAACTGAGCTGGAGGACTTAAGTTTTGTTGATGTCTGGCCCACGCCATGAACCACAATACAGACATGACGTGGCTACAACAACCAAGTGTTCTCTTCCCAGAAATACAGGAACAGTAATGCCCTTTTATTGCTGCTACGCCATCATTAAGCCCTTCTATCAAAAGATAGACGAAGTATGTGCGCTGTCGTCTATGTCGCGATTGGATTCGGCTACGCAGCAGCCACGGATTGATGACGTCGATGTTAAACCTTTCCAAAACCGTAATATCTAACCTATCCTCCCTGTACAGTTCAATATAGTACGAACCATCGCCCCTCACATGTTCGCCATAATAACTCCTGGCCTGACTTATTTGATACGTCCCCAGAGCAAATATTATTAGGTTGTTTATGTCGAGTATGGGAAAGTTGTCCAGACCGGGAACATTCGCAGTCATTGACACGAAATCAGCTCTGATTTGATTAAGATTCCTGTGAATAACGTAATCGCTGAAATAGTTTTCATTAGGGGTTTCATTTATTCTTGTTGTTATTGACTCCACTAAAGGATGATCAGTGAGTGGTTTACCAAAAGCATTTAGTAATGCACCGGCTATTTTTACTTCGTCGAACAAGTGACTCGCTGCTCTATTAAAAAACGTAGACCTAAGTTGTCGAAACTGATTTTTCAACCGTCCGTTTATTGTTTCTACGACCCATCTACATAATGTTACTCTTCTCGTTTGATTCGCCTGTTGCGTTGTCAGCTGTACCGCGCCAGCATTTTTTGTCATATGTCATTTGGCATATAAGCGCGATAGTTCATGGCCCTGAGATCGTCAATTGCATCGCGAAACCCCCTATCTAATATAAAAACATCGTCACTTTTAAAAAAGTAATGAAACGGGTTATCTACATCATGAACATTAGTGATTTCTTTCAAAATCATTGCGTCTGATTTTGTTGCTTCATAAGGCCCATATATATCAATAATGTGGCCATCTGGCATCTGACATCTGACACACAATCAAAAATACTTTTAATAGGTTCCGATATTTATGCAGACTATAGGACTTTCGTTGGAACCCATAGTTAGAGCTTTTTTGCATATAAAGATAGGTTCCATCTGCAATCACAACCGCTCTCCTGGCCTCTATTGGGGACTCCGGGTTTCCAAAAAGGTGATTAGGTATAGATAATATTCTACTCACTAATTCTTCTCTACTTAAGTGATCCAGGCCCATATGGAGTGGAACAAAATCGTTCAACAGACATTGCCGCGTCCCTTTCATTATTTTTTCTATTGACAGTCGCGATACTGAAAATAGTTTTGCTAGTCTTTGATTAGAGTCTCCTGTATGCAATTTAGTTAAGAGAATGCCTAAAGCGTTTAAGGGTTTTTTGGGAAATGTCATTCTTAAAGTTGGACTGGCTGAAACTATTTCCATAAACTGGGTTTTATTAAATCCAATGTAATAATAAAATAAAGAATCGTCCATTTCGTTTATGTTTTGAAAATTTATAAATTCTTTTAACACTTTTTTTTGCAAAGTCAACATATCTTTTGTTTGAGTGCTGTTAAAAGTTGAAAACGTATGACGCGCTATATGTCTTAGTTGTTCCCAGATATCGCTTTCTAAATGCATATCACATATACGCGTAGCTCGTGGGATGTATATATTGTTTTTAATTAACAAATCCCTTCGAACAGCAACATTAATCCGGTGCAGATTCTGGTTAACGCAATTATTAATAATACATAAAGTGGAGTTATTTGAGAGTCGTAAATATCCAGGTATTTCTATTGTCCCTGATTGAGGATCGGGCTGATCATCATGATCACCAATATTTGGCTCTACAACTAATTCTTGATCATCTTGAGGTACAATTTCTTGATCACTGTCTTCTTGTAAGATTTCTGCAGTATCGCTGTCACTACTCTCTTGCTGAGCATTCCTCTGCCGATTCCAGTAAGTCCCACGTTGAAAACACGGTCGACAAATTCTATCCAACTCGTCAATCTGTAAAATAAAGGTTCAATTGCAATTTCGGGAAGAACTGACTTACAAAAGAGAACTGTTAAAAAATAACATAGTAAAACATTAATAAGTAAAGAAATGTTGAACAATAGAAGGGTCTTTGGGCGTGTTACAAAGGGCTTGTGTTGCGAAAGGCAACGAACAATATGGTCTGCCTTATCCTATCGTAAACTGCAGCTTTGCGTCGGAACTCAATTTGGTGTCAGTTCCTAGAATAACTTATAGCTGTATCCTTTTTTTTAATAATTCTTAGTGTTATGTAGGTAGGTACCTACGTAATCTGTGTTTTCTATAAGTGAAAGATGTTTTTAAATCTATTTTTAAGTTTTAAAATATTAGTTAAGTAGATTAGGCGGTAATGTAGGTACGCGATGTAAACTAGGTATATGATTAAAGCCCTTCTTCACGTTTGCCAATATTGAATGAAACATTCTTTTCATAAGCCATTCGGTAAAAACTTAGGTAAGTAATTAAAAAAGTTGTTGCATAAATATGTAAAAAACGATTACTAACCTCTGTGGAATTGTCGATGTGTTCAATATAGTCCAAAATAAAAGTGTGTTCTCCGACAAAAGAAGGTGTAAGTTAAAATGACCTTCTAACGTTTCTGCCCCCAACGCGGTTTGTACTTCTCCGGCAAATAATACATGGTCTATTAGACATTGTAGCCAGCACAAGTTACTTCACGTCACAACACAAACCAAGTCCCATAAACACAGCCAAGTCACAAGTTAAAACAGAAACGGTATCCAATGTATCAAAGCCAAGTTGTGGGGTAAAATCACTAACGGTAAGTACACAGAAACAACACACACAATCCGAAGGCAGAAAGGTGAGTGAGCCGCGGCCCCCTACCGCGCCCGTCGACGTATGCAGAAGCGGGGGGATGCGGAATGACTCATTAGAGTTGCCGAGTAGTATATTTATTTAAGAAAATTAACGCCTGATAAAAAAACAATAGCAATCTACTAATCACTCTCTAACTTGGTTCGGTTACGGTTGGTAGACCTAGTTCTTTTTGCTATTGATTTCTGATACAATACTCTAACATATGGCCTAGGTTTCACTTTTGGCGAAAAGAAAAAAAAAAACATGCCAGCTATGTATGGCAAAAGTTGCATTGCCCTTTACTTTTTACTGTTATAATTAAAATTTAAACACGATAAATTTAGAGAAATATTAGGCTTTTTTATTTCTTTAACTATTGAGTTCATGTGTCGTCACTTAGTGTGTTACACGTTGTCACACGTCACAGTTGACCCTCTAACTCCTCCTTAACGTGTGACGTAATTTATGGGTTAATAATAAAAACTTGTTCTTATTTACTGTTAGCTAATAAATAATGTGTAGATACAATTAACTGTAAAAATGCTGTTTTTCGTAAATGAAAAGATAGTAACTATGTAACGGAAGTGTTACTAACATCCTTCGAAATAAAATAAATAAAGGCAGCAAGAAATATCTACTAATTACATAAGATTCTTACTTCATTTCTTGAGTATTACACAGGTGACACAAATACTTGCAAGACCGAGGCTTGTCAAGATGATTGGCACATCAATGGCTGATACACTTCAATAATTACTGTATTGTCTATACTCATATAATAAAGTTGTAGAAGTGTAGAGTTTGTATTAATTTATTATTCCTTTAATGCATCAAATGTGGTAGGTACCTATATGAAATTATTATATTTAGTAAGTAATACACATTTGGCAAATAATATGTAAGTAGCACATTGCAAGTATAAGTTTTACTTTGAGAGCAGTGGTGGCCCAGTGGTAAATACTACGACATACGAGTTGTATATCTTATGTTTAAACCCAGACAGGTACTTTCTTTGTGTTAATTATTTTGTCACTACTTCGTTGTCACACTAAAAATGTAACCCGTTTTGTTATTTATACTTTAAGACTTTTTAGGTTCAAACCTAAAAAGTCTCAAAATATAACAAAACGGGTTTCACAGTAGCATGCGTCGCGAAAAAGTGACTCAAACCTACATAGTAGAACCGTGTTACGCGAATAGTTACAATAAGAAATAAGTACCTAATAGAAGAGGAAATCTGAAAGTGATATCTAAAAAGTACTGCGGTAATCGGTTGTCATGGTAAGTATTGCGGAGAAATAAGGAAAATTATAATTGTTAAGCAGAATCGTAGGTAAAATGAGCGGTGAAGTAAGCCGTCATGTGTGGCGACACTACCGGCCAGTCGTTTTGCCTTCACTTCACCAACATTAACACAGACTGCTATTTAAAGACAGCATTGCGGTTCTGATAAAATCAACGTGTGTATGAGTGAAGGTGATGTGAAAGCGAATTGAGCTGTTATTCCAAACTAATGTTGAACATTGACAGTTAAAGTGAACTGAAGCTTTCCAGGGTGACGTTTACTGAATCGACCTGCTGCTTTCTAGTTCGCTCACTTAACGTAAATTTTTACGGAAATATGTTATCAAAATGGAACATAAGTTCAAACACAGACTTTATTGGTGATGTTCTTCAGAAAGGTCAAGTACGTAGTAGGTACTCGCCACTGGCGTGCGTGTAGGACTTCGTTTACATTCATACATGAAGATGTATGAATGTAAACGAAGTAGCAGGTGGTACTCTGTGTGCTCTACCTACCCCCATAGAAAGGAGGTGTGAGTTTACATACGTATTTAGGACATATTGGTGTGTCATTAAAATATTGGAGAAACCATTCACTTATAATAACCCCTTCTTGCTACAAACAGAAATCCTACTTAAGTCATTTTCACTGCCAGCAAATGAATAGTCATTGAACGTTCAAATTACCTATGTAGGCGGCGTTTGCGTCATTTATAACTTTGGCATGCAAATAAATGGCAACCACGAGCTCAGTACTTTCTTTAAAAGTCTAATTTCTCTTTTTACTGCAACATACATACTTAAGTTGCATTGTTTCTTTGGTGCTTTTCTAATGCACATGTTTAATGAGCGCTCTTGCAGTGTGCGATTTCCTGGGTACGATTTCCAAGTCAGGTAAATTGTTATTGGGGTATTCTATCTACAATTTTTCAGTAGCACCTTGGAGTATGGATTTATGCCCGGTTAACGGCGATAGGCTCGCCCCTAACTGTTTAAATGTAGGTGTAGGTACTTCGGCGGTACACTTCTAACTATAAGGAGATTACAGACGTCATCAGACGTGATGTTAGAATGTTGAATTTGACTTGAGGTTTTCAATTAGGGAGAAGTATTTGGGGGTCCTATTTTGAGCTTACATATTAATAGATCATGTCTAAATGTAAGGTAGTTACTTTTTACAAATCTAAATGTAATAATTAATTGGTCCGCCACGCATCTGCGTCGAAGTCCAAGTCGAAGTTTTTTGATACAACTTATGTAAGTTTTTCAAAAAACTTCGATTGCGACTTTCATTTTACACCTGTTAGTGTTTTTTTAAGAGCTCGGTTGTATTTTTTGTAATAGCATAACGTTACGCCTGTTATCCTCGAAGGGTTAGGCAGCGGTGAAAAAGTTTTCTTGCTATTTTTATTTTTTTTTGTTAAAATTGTGTAAGTAAGTATGATGTTCAGCTTTTTTCGATATTGCAACCATATTACTAAGCCGATTTCGATTATAACCAAATGGGACCACACTGGAAGGTACTGGTAATATTAACCAAACAATAGTTCTTTTAAAGCGGTCCATAAACGACGAAATTATGAAGTAACACACATACAGCCGAATTGAGAACCTCTTTCTTTCCAACCGACTTACAAAAAAGGAGAAGGTCTACAATGTGGTCGTTTTTATATAATTTTGTAAATCCGTTAGATTATGTAAGTTGGAGTCTAATTTCTCAAAACTGGGTAGGTATTAGGTATATTTAGTAGGTATATTTCGAATACTAGACCTGCTGGTCTAGTATTCGAAATATACTTACTATGATCAGTTAAAATAATTAGACCTTATATTCAGTCGCCAAGCGCCTTGACGTCCAAATACGGGCGTATTTGGACGTCAAGGCGATTGGGTCCATCGCCCACGTGAATATAATTTGCAATAGTACTTATTAGTATATGTTGAAAATATCATGCAAGTCGGTTCTAATAACTGGTCCATTGAGGATTACGAATTTAGTTTAATTTAATCTAGCCGACGACGCTGTTCCGCGGTTTCACCCGCGTAGTTCCCGTTCCCGTGGGAATACAGGGATAAAGAGTAGCCTCTGTTACCCGGGGATAGTTTAGCTTCCCAACAGTGAAAGAATGGGCTATTTGACAAAATTATAGTTTTGAGTCCCTCATCTAGATTACAAGAAAGTATTCGACACATATTCCTTTCTTTTTCAAATTGATAAAACTGCTTAGATTATGCGCATTATTCGGTATAGTCCCCCTGTCCACCCCATGCCTGTCCCCCGCGGGTGGACAGTGGAACAACTTTTAAAAATAATTTCTACTGTCCCCCGGGGCTGGCCAGTGAGAACCATTAATAAAATAATTCACTGCGGCCACCGCTTGTGGACACGGCTACAACTTTTTCAAACGTTAACACAACACAAACGTTTAAACACCAAACATTCTCTTTGTCTGAGAATGTTTGGTTGGTGTTAATAGTGACGCTGTCCACTAGAGGTGGCCATTGTAAACGTTTGAAAAAGTTGTAGACGTGTCCACCAGCGGTGGTCACAGTGAATTATTTTAACAATGATTCTCACTGGCCACCCCCGGGGGGCAGTAGGAATTATTTTTAAAAGTTGTGCCACTGTCCAGGGTCCACCCGCGGGGGACAAGCAGGGGGTGGACACTGGACAGTGGGAATATTCCTTTTAAATCTCTTTGCCCAGTAACAAACAAATAAAGACAATTAAACACGAATATTAGTGTTACTCAAAGAGATTTAAAATACTATAGAGGGGGCATGTCAAGGAAATGTCATAGAAAAACTTTGATCCCATGTCTCAGTAACGCCATCTAGAATAATATATGAATATTGGAGCGGCAGCGGAGCGTACTACAAAAAACTCATAGACTTGTATCCAGCAGGACACACTTTTTCGGACGAAAATTTTGTTCATGATGTCCGGTCTATAGGTATTGAATGTCTTTGGTGTTACTATTATAATATGTGGATTATGAATAAAATTACATTTAGTACGTTTATCACCCCATTGTACTTACTACTTATTCATTATGATTCATTTTCATTCACACGGCACTAATTTATTATAATCGTTTTGTTTATACTGTATACCATCCCTACAATACAGTACCTAAGTCGCACGCCACTTTATCTGGCCTCACATTACACGGAGTTTCATTAGAATGACAGGTCAGCTTATACTGGTTTCATTGCTACTGGTGAGCGGAATACGCCCTTTGTTTGAATATGTTCCTTAAAAGATTATAATAATTATTATTTCCTTATTTTAAAGATTGGACTAGAAATTCTAGAAAATTTAATTCACACGACACCTCAGGATATTGGCCAGCTCAGCTGACCTAGCTTAATACGGAGTTTCTATGGAATGCCAGGGCAACTTATACTGGTTAGTTTACTTACCAAAAAACACTAGAAGTTTTTTCTTAACATTCTAGAATGTTTAGAAAAAAACTAAAGAAGTACCTATGTAATATTATATTGCACACGGACTCGGCATAACACCTGAGCGGCTGGCCTAGCTTAATATGCAGTTTTGATGGAATAGGAGGCTAACTTATACTGGTTTTTGTACTACTAATGATCGAAATACACGGCACCTAAGGAGATAGCCCAGCTCAGCTGACCTCGCATAATAAGGAATTTAGATGGAATTCAAGGCCAACTTATACTGGATTTCGAACCATTGATGAATGGAATACTGTAATATTAAATTCCCTTATTCGAAGATGTCTGCTAAAGAATATTATGTCCTTCTTTGAAAGAAAGTGCTAGAACGTATACAAAATTTAGCATTCACACGGCACCTAAGGATATTGACCAGCTTAGCTGACTTAGCATAGTAATCAGTTTCGATCAAAAGCGAGGCCAACTTATGCTGGTTTGGTTACCATCTACAAGCGGAATACTGTAGATAGTAGAAGACGTTTGAAGACGTTTGCTGAAGAATTCCTTCTATAAAGAAAAGTACTTGAACGTATAAGGAAAACTCAATTCACACGACACCTAAGGAGCTTGGCCAGCTCAGCTGACCTAGCTTAGTAAAGAGTTTGAATGGAATGCAAGGCCAACTTATACTGGTTTCGTTGCAGTGACGGGCGGAATACTGTTCTAGAAGCTCTTTGTCCGATCCTGTCACCTAAAAAAAATCTTCCCTTATTTGAAAGAAAGTACTAGAACGTATAGGAAACTTAATTCACACGGCACCTCAGGATATCACCAGTTCAGCTGACCTAGCATTGTAAGCAGATTTGATGAAAAGCGAGGTCAACTTATACTGGTTTTGTCACTAGTTACGAGCGGAATACTGGTTAAGAAGCCCTCTATCTGCACCTGTCACCTAAAAAAATAACTTCCCTTATTTAAAAGAAAGTAAATTATAAGTAGGTACTAGAACATAATAAAAAAAACTTAATACACACGGCACCTAAGGAGAGAGCCCAGCTCAGCTGACCTAACGTAATACGAAATTTCAGTGGAATGGCAGGCCAAATTACAATGGTTGACGAGCGGAATACTGTTGTAGTGTAGTTGTAGATGCCCTTTGTCACCTAAAAAATATCTTCCTTTATTTGAAAGAAAGTACTAGAACGTTTAGAAAACTTCACATTCACACGGCACCTAAGGCATTACCCCCGAGTCACGATTTGCACCCGTTCCGACGCGAACTCCACTCTGTTATCTTTTGCACACGTTTTGTCACACGGCTTATTATAAATTCAGCGAGACTCGACTATCAGTATCATTACAACTCTCTCGGTGATTAGACGTGTTGTACGTGTCGATTAATCCACAGTAATAAACAGTGCTGTGTTATTGTTTCGTGTGTTTAGAAGTGAATCATCTTGTTACAAAAGGTATTTTTTTTTATTTTTTTATAATAGTTAGAGGTCAAACAAACCCAATTATTGGGGTGTTTTGAAACTAGATGAGGTTGGGGTTTCCAATAAAACTATTCGGAGAAGAAGTTTTAGTTCTTCAAACTAATCAGACAGATGTGTTGCTGGGGAGTTTGTTCCGCCACGTCTTCTTCCCAACAAAAACACGAGGAAGTGGCGAAGGGTCTTTTGTATTTTTTGACGTTCAATAAATCTTTATTTGAATAAGGACTTATGATTTTGAAACACCGATATAAACTCTATGTCTCTTAAAGTTGGGACATTATCTTAAGGTAGACACCTCCTACAATATGTAAACACCAATGTATACACCATACTTCATGTATACTTCGTTCTTTTTCTTTTGATATGGTTCGAGAAAACAGGATAAAATGTTGGTCGTTACAACAAGACATTGTAATCATGAATGACATTAATTTATGTAAATCATATTTACCAGACATTTTAATACGACAAACAAGCCAAATATTTTAAATTTTAGATGTGGTTGATGTTTCATAAATTCACATTGAGAAGAAACACCAAAACAAACGAAGTAACATCCTCTTTTACAGTCAAGATATTTTTTTTCAGTGTTCTTTAATTTACATATTTTTTTTTACACATATTTAGTAAATATGTGTAAACAGAACTTCTTCTTGCTACAAACAGAAATCCTACTTAAGTCATTTTCACTGCCAGCAAATGAATAGTCATTGAACGTTCAAATTACCTATGTAGGCGGCGTTTGCGTCATTTATAACTTTGGCATGCAAATAAATGGCAACCACGAGCTCAGTACTTTCTTTAAAAGTCTAATTTCTCTTTTTACTGCAACATACATACTTAAGTTGCATTGTTTCTTTGGTGCTTTTCTAATGCACATGTTTAATGAGCGCTCTTGCAGTGTGCGATTTCCTGGGTACGATTTCCAAGTCAGGTAAATTGTTATTGGGGTATTCTATCTACAATTTTTCAGTAGCACCTTGGAGTATGGATTTATGCCCGGTTAACGGCGATAGGCTCGCCCCTAACTGTTTAAATGTAGGTGTAGGTACTTCGGCGGTACACTTCTAACTATAAGGAGATTACAGACGTCATCAGACGTGATGTTAGAATGTTGAATTTGACTTGAGGTTTTCAATTAGGGAGAAGTATTTGGGGGTCCTATTTTGAGCTTACATATTAATAGATCATGTCTAAATGTAAGGTAGTTACTTTTTACAAATCTAAATGTAATAATTAATTGGTCCGCCACGCATCTGCGTCGAAGTCCAAGTCGAAGTTTTTTGATACAACTTATGTAAGTTTTTCAAAAAACTTCGATTGCGACTTTCATTTTACACCTGTTAGTGTTTTTTTAAGAGCTCGGTTGTATTTTTTGTAATAGCATAACGTTACGCCTGTTATCCTCGAAGGGTTAGGCAGCGGTGAAAAAGTTTTCTTGCTATTTTTATTTTTTTTTGTTAAAATTGTGTAAGTAAGTATGATGTTCAGCTTTTTTCGATATTGCAACCATATTACTAAGCCGATTTCGATTATAACCAAATGGGACCACACTGGAAGGTACTGGTAATATTAACCAAACAATAGTTCTTTTAAAGCGGTCCATAAACGACGAAATTATGAAGTAACACACATACAGCCGAATTGAGAACCTCTTTCTTTCCAACCGACTTACAAAAAAGGAGAAGGTCTACAATGTGGTCGTTTTTATATAATTTTGTAAATCCGTTAGATTATGTAAGTTGGAGTCTAATTTCTCAAAACTGGGTAGGTATTAGGTATATTTAGTAGGTATATTTCGAATACTAGACCTGCTGGTCTAGTATTCGAAATATACTTACTATGATCAGTTAAAATAATTAGACCTTATATTCAGTCGCCAAGCGCCTTGACGTCCAAATACGGGCGTATTTGGACGTCAAGGCGATTGGGTCCATCGCCCACGTGAATATAATTTGCAATAGTACTTATTAGTATATGTTGAAAATATCATGCAAGTCGGTTCTAATAACTGGTCCATTGAGGATTACGAATTTAGTTTAATTTAATCTAGCCGACGACGCTGTTCCGCGGTTTCACCCGCGTAGTTCCCGTTCCCGTGGGAATACAGGGATAAAGAGTAGCCTCTGTTACCCGGGGATAGTTTAGCTTCCCAACAGTGAAAGAATGGGCTATTTGACAAAATTATAGTTTTGAGTCCCTCATCTAGATTACAAGAAAGTATTCGACACATATTCCTTTCTTTTTCAAATTGATAAAACTGCTTAGATTATGCGCATTATTCGGTATAGTCCCCCTGTCCACCCCATGCCTGTCCCCCGCGGGTGGACAGTGGAACAACTTTTAAAAATAATTTCTACTGTCCCCCGGGGCTGGCCAGTGAGAACCATTAATAAAATAATTCACTGCGGCCACCGCTTGTGGACACGGCTACAACTTTTTCAAACGTTAACACAACACAAACGTTTAAACACCAAACATTCTCTTTGTCTGAGAATGTTTGGTTGGTGTTAATAGTGACGCTGTCCACTAGAGGTGGCCATTGTAAACGTTTGAAAAAGTTGTAGACGTGTCCACCAGCGGTGGTCACAGTGAATTATTTTAACAATGATTCTCACTGGCCACCCCCGGGGGGCAGTAGGAATTATTTTTAAAAGTTGTGCCACTGTCCAGGGTCCACCCGCGGGGGACAAGCAGGGGGTGGACACTGGACAGTGGGAATATTCCTTTTAAATCTCTTTGCCCAGTAACAAACAAATAAAGACAATTAAACACGAATATTAGTGTTACTCAAAGAGATTTAAAATACTATAGAGGGGGCATGTCAAGGAAATGTCATAGAAAAACTTTGATCCCATGTCTCAGTAACGCCATCTAGAATAATATATGAATATTGGAGCGGCAGCGGAGCGTACTACAAAAAACTCATAGACTTGTATCCAGCAGGACACACTTTTTCGGACGAAAATTTTGTTCATGATGTCCGGTCTATAGGTATTGAATGTCTTTGGTGTTACTATTATAATATGTGGATTATGAATAAAATTACATTTAGTACGTTTATCACCCCATTGTACTTACTACTTATTCATTATGATTCATTTTCATTCACACGGCACTAATTTATTATAATCGTTTTGTTTATACTGTATACCATCCCTACAATACAGTACCTAAGTCGCACGCCACTTTATCTGGCCTCACATTACACGGAGTTTCATTAGAATGACAGGTCAGCTTATACTGGTTTCATTGCTACTGGTGAGCGGAATACGCCCTTTGTTTGAATATGTTCCTTAAAAGATTATAATAATTATTATTTCCTTATTTTAAAGATTGGACTAGAAATTCTAGAAAATTTAATTCACACGACACCTCAGGATATTGGCCAGCTCAGCTGACCTAGCTTAATACGGAGTTTCTATGGAATGCCAGGGCAACTTATACTGGTTAGTTTACTTACCAAAAAACACTAGAAGTTTTTTCTTAACATTCTAGAATGTTTAGAAAAAAACTAAAGAAGTACCTATGTAATATTATATTGCACACGGACTCGGCATAACACCTGAGCGGCTGGCCTAGCTTAATATGCAGTTTTGATGGAATAGGAGGCTAACTTATACTGGTTTTTGTACTACTAATGATCGAAATACACGGCACCTAAGGAGATAGCCCAGCTCAGCTGACCTCGCATAATAAGGAATTTAGATGGAATTCAAGGCCAACTTATACTGGATTTCGAACCATTGATGAATGGAATACTGTAATATTAAATTCCCTTATTCGAAGATGTCTGCTAAAGAATATTATGTCCTTCTTTGAAAGAAAGTGCTAGAACGTATACAAAATTTAGCATTCACACGGCACCTAAGGATATTGACCAGCTTAGCTGACTTAGCATAGTAATCAGTTTCGATCAAAAGCGAGGCCAACTTATGCTGGTTTGGTTACCATCTACAAGCGGAATACTGTAGATAGTAGAAGACGTTTGAAGACGTTTGCTGAAGAATTCCTTCTATAAAGAAAAGTACTTGAACGTATAAGGAAAACTCAATTCACACGACACCTAAGGAGCTTGGCCAGCTCAGCTGACCTAGCTTAGTAAAGAGTTTGAATGGAATGCAAGGCCAACTTATACTGGTTTCGTTGCAGTGACGGGCGGAATACTGTTCTAGAAGCTCTTTGTCCGATCCTGTCACCTAAAAAAAATCTTCCCTTATTTGAAAGAAAGTACTAGAACGTATAGGAAACTTAATTCACACGGCACCTCAGGATATCACCAGTTCAGCTGACCTAGCATTGTAAGCAGATTTGATGAAAAGCGAGGTCAACTTATACTGGTTTTGTCACTATAGGAGCGGAATACTGGTTAAGAAGCCCTTTATCTGCACATGTTACCTAAAAAAATAACTTCCCTTATTTAAAAGAAAGTACATTATAAGTACTAGAACATAATAAAAAAAAAAAAATACACACGGCACCTAAGGAGAGAGCCCAGCTTAGCTGACCTAACGTAATACGAAATTTCAGTGGAATGGCAGATCAAATTACAATGGTTGACGAGCGGAATACTGTTGTAGAAGCCCTTTGTCACTTAAAAAAACCCTTCCCTTATTTGAAAGAAAGTACTAGAACTTATAAAAAAACAAAAACTTCACATTCACACGGCACCTAAGGCATTACCCCCGAGTCACGATTTGCACCCGTTCCAATGCGCACTCCACTCTGTTATCTTTTGCACACGTTTTGTCACACGGCTTATTATAAATTCAGCGAGACTCGACTATCAGTATCATTACAACTCTCTCGCCGATTAGACGTGTTGTACGTGTCGATTAATCCATAGTAATAAACAGTGCTGTGTTATTGTTTCGTGTGTTTAGAAGTGAATCATCTTGTTACAAAAGGTATTTTTTTTATTTTTGTTATAATAGCTAGAAGTCAAACTAACCCAATTATTGGGGTGTTTTGGAACTAGATGAGGTTGGGGTTTCCAATAAAACCATAGATATAATAAAGAAGGAGATATGCCCGTTAGACGAAAATGTATCGGAACCATGTGTCTCCACTTTGCCCCTACCACACGGCAACTACTACACATGCAGTTCAGTAAAAGCAATAGATACGCAGTCGCGCACACACCCGCATTTCTTAAAACAGAACGTGCTACACAATCAATTATAAACCTTATGCTGTCAAACACAGCGTGTATTTACCATGCACCATACAACTTACGCACACAAAAACAACGGTCGCTATCACTTCGTCGCATGAAGCAGCGGCCGTACAACGCGATGCATCCGCTCAATGAAGTATCGTTGTGTGATTTTTACATTGCTCGTCCAGCCACTTAGCGACAAACTTAGGTAGTGGTTACGGAGCAATGTATTTATTGCAACAATAGTACAGTCGCTGTGATTTTTGAAAACAAAAATAACATAGTAAAAGCAAGAAATATATTACGTTTTGTTGTTTTGCATGATTAGATAGACAAATATAGTAAAATACGTGTACTTACATGTGATAAGTAATTCCGTGATTTACATAGTTTTGATTTGTGCTTCGGATTTTACAAAAAAACACTGAACAACACGGCATTGCTATAAAATGTCACAATCGCGGTCGAAAGCACACAAGTTCGCGCAGACAGCCATCGCGACGTGATTATTTTGAGCATGTCGCGGAGACACCGACACGCCCCCATGCCACTTCTCCTAATATTTAGATTTCTATGAATAAAACTATTCCGAGAAGAAATTTTAGTTCTTCAAACGAATCAGACAGATGCGTTGCTGGGGAGTTTGTTCCGCCACTTCTTCTTCCCAACAAAAACACTAGGAAGTGGCGAAGGGTAGGTACCTACTGTCTTTTGTATTTTTGACGTTCAATAAATCCTTATTTGAATAAGGACTTACGATTTTGACCGATATAAACTCTAGGTCTCTTAAAGTTGAGACATTATCTTATGGTAGAAACCTCCTACAATATGTGAACACCAATGTACCTATACGCCATGCTTCATGTATACCGACTTCGTTTTTTTTCTTTCGGTATGGTTCGAGAAAACAGGATAAAATGTTGGTCGTTACAACAAGACATTGTAATTAAGTATATGATCATGAATGACATTCATTTATGTAAATCGTATTTACCAGACATTTTAATACGACAAACAAGCCAAATATTTTAAATTTTAGATGAGGTTGGTGTTTCCTATATTCACATTGAGAAGAAACACCAAAACAAACGAAGTAAAATCCTCTTTTACAGTCAATATTTTTTTTTTCCATGTTCTTTAATTTACATATTTTTTTACACATATTTAGTAAATATGTGTACAAATATAGTGCTAATATATCTTGAACTCCTGGTAGATATATATCTTGGTTAGATTATGTGAACACAATGCAAGATTTGGTTTTGGCATCAAGTATGTTTACGGTTGTATCATACGATAAAACTTCAATGTTTACAACGATAGCACTCAGAACAATTTAGTGATAAGGTGAAACTGCATATTGCGCTGATTATTATAATTGTTGAACAACCATAAAACTATTTCTCACCGATATTTTATTTTTGTTTGCAGAACCAATCATGCCGTGCTGCAAAGTATCCATTAAAAAAACCCTCGTCTGCGCAACCAGTGAGTGCATTTGCATCCCGACTCAGGGCAAACCCTACCTCTGCCTAAGCAAAAACGACGAAGGAAAGATAGTACCCTGCTTCGACTGCAAAGCCGTACAAATGGACGAAAATGTATGGAAATGTGTCGATTCCTCCTGCATCTGCCTTCCAACTAATGGAAAACCCTGTCTGTGTATATGCACTGACGAGGAAGATGTTATCACGTCCTGTAACGACTGCTCTTGCATAAACGCTGAAGAATGCATGGAGACTTACAAGAAATGTGACAAAGCAGGCTGCGTCTGTCTACCAACTGATGGTAAATCCAGCATCTGTGTATGCAAGAAGAATGGAAAAATAGTTCTCTGCGAGTGCAATAAAGCTGGTACATGTGGCAATGCTACTTGCGTCTGTGTCTCTACCGAAGGAGGCATGTGTGTATGCGTTTGCTGCGACGCGAAAAGTAGCATCAAGGTCTGCAAAGATTGTATTTGCGATCCTAAAGAACAAGAAGCCGCTAGCTGCGGTATAGGTGGATGTGTTTGCATACCAACTGATGAAAATTCTAGCATCTGTGTGTGGAAGAATAGCGCAGGAAACTTAGTGCGCTACGACGACAATTGCGATAATTCCGGAAAATGTGTTGAACAAGAATGTGTTGGCATCAAGACTGATGGAGCCAAGTGCGTCTGCGTCTGCTCCGATGACAAGGGAAACATCAAGGTTTGCAAGGACTGCACTTGCGATATTAGCTGCAGCAAGACTGCTTGCGTTTGCATCCTAACTGATGGAAAATGTTGCATCTGTGTGTGCAAGAACGCTGAAGGGAAGATTGTACGCTGCGATGACTGCAAGTGTGATGATTCTGGCAACTGCGACAAGCCAGGCTGTGTTGGAATCAAGACTGATGGAGCCAAGTGCGTCTGCGTCTGCTCCGATGACACGGGAAACATCAAGGTTTGCAAGGACTGCACTTGCGATTTCAGCTGCAGCAAGACTGCTTGCGTTTGCATCCTAACTGATGGAAAATGTTGCATCTGTGTGTGCAAGAACGCTGAAGGGAAGATTGTACGCTGCGATGACTGCAAGTGTGATGATTCTGGCAACTACGACAAGCCAGGCTGTGTTGGCATCAAGACTGATGGAGCCAAGTGCGTCTGCGTCTGCTCCGATGACAAGGGAAACATCAAGGTTTGCAAGGACTGCACTTGCGATTTCAGCTGCAGCAAGACTGCTTGCGTTTGCATCCTAACTGATGGAAAATCTTGCATCTGTGTGTGCAAGAACGCTGAAGGGAAGATTGTACGCTGCGATGACTGCAAGTGTGATGATTCTGGCAACTGCGACAAGCCAGGCTGTGTTGGCATCAAGACTGATGGAGCCAAGTGCGTCTGCATCTGCTCCGATGACAAGGGAAACATCAAGGTTTGCAAAGACTGCACTTGCGATTTCAGCTGCAGCAAGACTGCTTGCGTTTGCATCCTAACTGATGGAAAATCTTGCATCTGTGTGTGCAAGAACGCTGAAGGGAAGATTGTACGCTGCGATGACTGCAAGTGTGATGATTCTGGCAACTGCGACAAGCCAGGCTGTGTTGGCATCAAGACTGATGGAGCCAAGTGCGTCTGCGTCTGCTCCGATGACAAGGGAAACATCAAGGTTTGCAAGGACTGCACTTGCGATATCAGCTGCAGCAAGACTGCTTGCGTTTGCATCCTAACTGATGGAAAATCTTGCATCTGTGTGTGCAAGAACGCTGAAGGGAAGATTGTACGCTGCGATGACTGCACGTGTGATGATTCTGGCAACTGCGACAAGCCAGGCTGTGTTGCCATCAAGACTGATGGAGCCAAGTGCGTCTGCGTCTGCTCCGATGACAAGGGAAACATCAAGGTTTGCAAGGACTGCACTTGCGATATCAGCTGCAGCAAGACTGTTTGCGTTTGCATCCTAACTGATGGAAAATCTTGCATCTGTGTGTGCAAGAACGCTGAAGGGAAGATTGTACGCTGCGATGACTGCAAGTGTGATGATTCTGGCAACTGCGACAAGCCAGGCTGTGTTGGCATCAAGACTGATGGAGCCAAGTGCGTCTGCGTCTGCTCCGATGACAAGGGAAACATCAAGGTTTGCATGGACTGCACTTGCGATATCAGCTGCAGCAAGACTGCTTGCGTTTGCATCCTAACTGATGGAAAATCTTGCATCTGTGTGTGCAAGAACGCTGAAGGGAAGCTTGTACGCTGCGATGACTGCAAGTGTGATTATTCTGGCAACTGCGACAAGCCAGGCTGTGTTGGAATCAAGACTGATGGAGCCAAGTGCGTCTGCGTCTGCTCCGATGACACGGGAAACATCAAGGTTTGCAAGGACTGCACTTGCGATTTCAGCTGCAGCAAGACTGCTTGCGTTTGCATCCTAACTGATGGAAAATGTTGCATCTGTGTGTGCAAGAACGCTGAAGGGAAGATTGTACGCTGCGATGACTGCAAGTGTGATGATTCTGGCAACTGCGACAAGCCAGGCTGTAATGCCATCAAGACTGATGGAGCCAAGAGCGTCTGCGTCTGCTCCGATGACAAGGGAAACATCAAGGTTTGCAAGGACTGCACTTGCGATATCAGCTGCAGCAAGACTGCTTGCGTTTGCATCCTAACTGATGGAAAATCTTGCATCTGTGTGTGCAAGAACGCTGAAGGGAAGATTGTACGCTGCGATGACTGCACGTGTGATGATTCTGGCAACTGCGACAAGCCAGGCTGTGTTGGCATCAAGACTGATGGAGCCAAGTGCGTCTGCGTCTGCTCCGATGACAAGGGAAACATCAAGGTTTGCAAGGACTGCACTTGCGATATCAGCTGCAGCAAGACTGCTTGCGTTTGCATCCTAACTGATGGAAAATCTTGCATCTGTGTGTGCAAGAACGCTGAAGGGAAGATTGTACGCTGCGATGACTGCAAGTGTGATGATTCTGGCAACTGCGACAAGCCAGGCTGTGTTGGCATCAAGACTGATGGAGCCAAGTGCGTCTGCGTCTGCTCCGATGACAAGGGAAACATCAAGGTTTGCAAGGACTGCACTTGCGATATCAGCTGCAGCAAGACTGCTTGCGTTTGCATCCTAACTGATGGAAAATCTTGCATCTGTGTGTGCAAGAACGCTGAAGGGAAGATTGTACGCTGCGATGACTGCAAGTGTGATGATTCTGGCAACTGCGACAAGCCAGGCTGTAATGCCATCAAGACTGATGGAGCCAAGTGCGTCTGCGTCTGCTCCGATGACAAGGGAAACATCAAGGTTTGCAAGGACTGCACTTGCGATATCAGCTGCAGCAAGACTGCTTGCGTTTGCATCCTAACTGATGGAAAATCTTGCATCTGTATGTGCAAGAACGCTGAAGGGAAGATTGTACGCTGCGATGACTGCAAGTGTGATGATTCTGGCAACTGCGACAAGCCAGGTTGTGTCTGCATTACAACTTCTGGTAACCTTTGTGTTTGTGTGTGCAAAGATGCAAAGGGAAATATTATGGTTTGTGATAACTGCGATTGCGCATGATTAAAACCTGTTTTAATAACTTGTTATCTTCTTAATCACGACAATTAGAGTTATTGACTATCTATTGTTTTATGTAATCCGTTTCATTAGATCCTTGATACTTTATCATTTATATTTTGATTTTGAATTGTTACGTATATTCTTATTCTTCTTCTTTTTATCTTATCATGTAACTGCTTTTTTAAATAAAAATTAATAATAAAGTAATACTTAATTTTATTTTTTTTCCCTTAATTGAGAGCAACTGAATGATACTCCGAAAAAGTAACAAAACTCCGAAAGGATGTTTTCGTCGTTCCATACTTTGCTCTCTTCTTGTATGGACAAATAAATCCATGGAACAAACTGTAAAACGCCGTTGATCAATATACAGGGTTATTTTTCAATGACCGGCCAAATTTTCACAGGGTGTTGTTTCTAGGGTGTAAATGATGATGATGATTATGACCCATGAATATGAGCAACTTTCCCTATGGGACCAACTCTGAAATCATCATGAAAAAAAAATCTGCTGTATCATACAAAAGTTCAATACCTACTCGACTAAAATGTATGAAACAGCTGATTTTGTTTCGTGATTTCAGAGTCGGTCCCATAGTGAAAGTTGTTCATATTCATGGGTGGAACAGAACACCCAGTGAAAATTTGGCCGGTCATTGAAAAATAACCCTGTATAATAACTCTTCATCAAACCAAAAATCTTAAACTTTTCTAAACCAACAATAGTTAAACCAGAGTCTATTAAAACAACATTAAGTATAGTGTACTATAAAGCTTTATGGTTAAAGTAAATTTTAACCGTCTTGGTCCAGTTAATAAGTGAGCCGTCTATGGAAGCCGAAATAGTTAAACTTGAACTAGACACGAGAGTTAAAAGGCCGTGACACTCACTGGTTGAGTTTTACGGTTTATAAAACAATTGTATAAGTACATACAGACAGTGTTGCTTGTGTAATTAATTCATGTAATTAATGGAAACCTTATATTGTGTACTTATGTTTATTAATAAGGAGCATTGTGTTAAGTATAGTATAGAACTATCGATGTATCGAAGGAGTTTTCTGCTGCTTTCGCTTTGATTAGAATGTCTAATAGGCCATTTGACATTTTAGTTGTTGGTCCCTCATCTAGATTACTTACTAGAAAATATTCGACACATATTTTTTCTCTGTTCACGTAATCAAATTAACGGCCTTACATTGAGTCAAAATGTCGCATTACGTTACTACCCTGTGCAGTTTATACTGAAAATAACGTCACAAGCCCCCTTTTTTTTTTTTGAGGGGTGGAAAATCCTCATGGATGTCCCCCGCCCGGGGAGACGGCGGGGTCTGTCAGACTCTTACTGACTAAAAACCACCCCGTGTTCCTTCTCACACCTGCGCCGGGGGTCACGGGAACAGAAGTTACTTCCGCGAACGTCACAAGCCCCCTGTCCCAACTTTAATGCGCTTAATCTAAGTAGTTTTTCATCAATTTTAAAAAGCAAAAAATACTTCTAGGTATTATTTTTTATAATCTAACTAATGGACTAATTATATTTTGATATTCATTTACCGTCCACATGCCTATTATGTACTTACAACATTAATTTTCTTTCGAGATTGCCTCGTTGGTCTCGTGGCCGCAAGCGCTATTGCTAAGCACGACGTCCCGGATTCGATGTTATTAAGTTTTCCATCTGGAATTTCTGGCGAAATGTGGGTGTACCACCAGGTACACCTTTGTCTAGTATTTCAGGGATTACATCAGGTGTTATGTTATGTTATTGATTTTTTTTTTAAAACGTTGCCCTACACTGTGACTTTCTTCTGTGTTGTGGAATGTGGATGCATTTCCAAACATTAAATTAATTCATATACACAAATAACTAGACCCGGAACAGCTTTCAGCAGGGCTACTAGTATTAGATATCTTTTTAATGAACACTGAACTTTGGTGACAACAGAGAATTTACAAAAAAAAATGGTATTGCACTTTAAGACAGTGTACTTCAAGTGGCGGTGGCTATCAGACGGGATACTGTGCGCTTCGTCACATCTCTGCACAAGTGCGCATATCGTCATCCTTGATACACATTGAAGACAGCCAATACGAAACGAATGTCGTGATAGCCCAGAGGTTAAGACGCCTACCTCTCATACACGAGGTTGTAGTTCAAATCCGGGCAAGTACCAATGTGACATTTTCAATTCATTTATGTACTTTCTGTTTATCTTAGACATCATTGACATCGGTGAAGGAAAAACATCGTGAGGAAACCTGGACTTATAGTTTATATAAGTTTGAAATCGCCAATCCGCCTTGAGCAAGCGTGGGGATCAATGCTCGAGCCTTCTCTTTATGAGAAGAGGCCTTTGCCCTGCAGTGGGACAGTAACAGGCTGGTATTATTAATACGAAACTAGCTGGTTTTTTTATATGTATACTCTTGACCTCAATCTTGTCCTGCGGTCAGAGATGAGGTCGACGATGGAACGAGCTTACTCAAAAGAAGCCTATTAACTCGCGACTTAAACAGATTGGGGTCATATGAACTCGGGAACACTGATGCAGGCAGGGAATTCCACTCCTTGGCTGTGTACATAATGAAGGAACAGGCGAAGCGCTTCTTGCAAATGTGTGGAACATCTACAAGGAATGGGTGAAAACCTGCAGTACGTCTGGATTCCCGATGGAAGAAAGGAGATGGTGGAATGAGCTCGTGGAGCTCTAGAGCACACTCAACGAAATACAGTCTGTAAAAGACCGACAGACATGCAACTTTGCGGCGGTGGATGCTTGGTACCCACCAGCTTTTTGTCACCAATGAGGCTCTTGGCTCTGCGCTCTACCGAGTCGACTACAGTGGCTAGTTGGTATTTGGCTGAGCCAAACAAACAGACGGTCAGTCATTTTGTTTGAGAGTTAATTGTTGAAAACTTTGCCCAGTGATTATCACTAGGAAGGAATTGTCATCGGATATACACAATACCCCTGCAGGTTTCCTTAATAATATAATCACATTGTGGAGTAAAACACTACCAACAGTCAATTACAATATTTTTCTCAGTACAATTTTATGTGGCCTATATGTTAAGTCAGATGAAACTAGCATTGTTTCATTGAACCTAAATTTTATTGTATTCAGGTTAGAAAAATGTACGTATGATTTCAAACAAAGGTTTTTAGTTTTTAACAATGGTTTAAATTGGTGCATCGACTACTTAGTAATTTTGCAATAGGATAATGGTATTGAAATTCGTGGAGAGTAACCTCTTGAATCATCACCTGCCGAGCCTTTTCCCAACTTTGGAGGAATCGGCTTCAAGTTTAACCTGATGCAACTGAATAACAGTGTTGCCCATGGAGTGACACACTTGGAAAACACTAGGCAGTGGCGAAGGTTGGGGCGTTTTTGGGGGACTGTCTTATGTATTTTTTGACGTTCAAAAAGTACTGATTCAGTTACACAACTCAGTTACTGGGTAACACGATACCCCTTGGTTAAACTGGTTGTCAGATTTTCGAGCTTCTGACTAACAGTAACAACAGTCAAAGATCTGCAAATGACAGCCATAAGCTCCTAATAGTTATTATGTTGTGTCTCAAAAAATGATTGAAAGAATTTTTGTTTTCTTAAACATTTTTCAAATGCAGCGCCATCTTTGATGACAAGACAGACGGTGGCAAATGTATTCCCAGTCCTTTATCAGGTGACAATTTGACAAGTCTTAAGCTAAAACTAAGGACACAACATAAACTGATTCTGAGGAGGAACGAATTTAAGTTTGCCAGAGCAGCTAGTACTCAATATTATTGAAAAATTCTCGCCCAAGTTCTTATTACCTCGTTTTTCCCGCGTCCACACATTCCGTATCGTTTGTTCTCGCATACGATTTGCTTAGTAATTAATTACTTAGCGTGATAAGCACTGTTATTATGGTGTAAAGTGTATAGTAGCGGGAGCTGTCACGGTTTTGCTCAAAGATAGAAAACCTTGTGAAGCTTTTGATTGTGTATCAAAAGATTTGAGGAAGTATTCGATATCTGTTACATAAGGATTACTTGAAACGGGATAATATGCCATATTTTCTGAGGAAACTTTGGCCAAGTGATGCACACGAGAGAAACAAATGATAGAACATTATAATTGAGAAACAACAGCTGTTTTTCTCATAAAAAGAACTCGGTGAGACTTTTTTTATTAAGAATTGCAATAGTCGTAGTAGGTATACTGATCACCGAACGAAAATTTTTGACAATAATAAACAATTGAGCGTCATTTGGAAATCGGCTTTTGATACCTTGGTACTAAACCCAAATTGGAAAAAGCAATGTTTAAGTTGCAATTTTTTTATTTTACTAGTACCTATTTAATACATACCTACATGGCCAGATATAGTCATTTCTCTTTAAGTACTTTTATCACCAGGACCAAAAGAAAATATCAGAATGTACTCAATATCTTTTTGGAGGCCAAGCATGGGCGCTAAATAGGTCATGATCGCGACGATATTATTTTATCAAAAACTTACGGTGTTGACAACAACCAGTGACAGATCATCTTCTACAAACAGCAAAAAGCATGAAACAAAGTTATTTCCTTGTCATCATTTATGGAAGTAACCGCTTAAGACGGCACCGACCAAAACAGTCCAAAACGGCCGGCACGATAAGGGTTGATGTGATCAATACTATTACAATAATTAACCAAAAAGAAATGCTATGAACACCGCAAAGAATGTGTTTACAATTATTCCGAAGCAAAAAAAAGAAATATTTTCTAGTTAAATAAATAAAGTTACGTAAAGTTGTGACAAATATCTAAAAATGGCATGTTGGTGTTTCGTTGAATTTTGATACTAAACTGTTGATTTTTTTTACAGAGTTAAATTCATATTAATCACAAATGTTTATTCTACAATTCGATACTTTTAGATTTTCAAAGTGTCACCTGGTTATTTTAGTATATTCATTTTTTTAAAGCATCTCAAATCCGCCATACAAATTTTCTATGGACACGGGACGTTGTATTATAAGCAACGTACACCGCTCGGAAATTCAGTCGCCCACAAGAGCTCAGAGAGTGGTCACGTCTCATTGCGGAGCGACGCACCAAAAACGACAAATCGCGATCTTTTGTGTACACATACGTGCTGCCACCAGATAAAATCAGGTAAGTCATAATTTTTGTTTTTTGAGTTTCTTAGTAAATGAAACAAGTAAGGATTTGTTTTAGTAAAAATGGGAATGCGAAAGGAATGATACTATAAGAAGAAAAGTGGCGCTCTTTTCCGGGAAAAAAGCCGACCTCATAAGTATGTACCTATTTCAATATAATTTTCTCTTAGAATTCAATATGAGTATGATTTTAGGTTTTTGGGGGTGCCGCATGCCGATTACAAATCATTCATTTTCAAATCCAGGATGGCGGATGCGTTTTTTTCTCAAATGTTTGATAAGGGTATCGTTTAATTGGTTTTTGGGGGTGCCGATTGCAAATCTGACATTAATTTTCAAATCCAAGATGGCGGATGCGTTTTTTTTTCAAATGTTTGATATGGGTATCGTTTAATTGGTTTTTGGGGGTGCCGATTGCAAATCTGACATTAATTTTCAAATCCAAGATGGCGGATGCGTTTTTTTCTCATATGTTTGATATGGGTATCGTTTAATTGGTTTTTGGGGGTGCCGATTGCAAATCTGACATTAATTTTCAAATCCAAGATGGCGGATGCGTTTTTTTCTCATATGTTTGATATGGGTATCGTTTAATTGGTTTTTGGGGGTGCCGATTGCAAATCTGACATTAATTTTCAAATCCAAGATGGCGGATGCGTTTTTTTCTCAAATGTTTGATATGGGTATCGTTTAATTGGTTTTCGGGGGTTCCGATTGCAGATCTGACATTTGTTTTCAAATCCAAGATGGCGGATGCGTTTTTTTCTCATATGTTCGATATGGTCATCGTTTAATTGGTTTTTGGGGGTGCCGATTGCAAATCTGACATAAATTTTAGAATCCAAGATGGTGGATCCTTTTTTCCTCAAATGTTTGATCGTTTAATAGGTTTTTGAGGTGCCAATATTAATAATAATAATAATAATAAATAATAATATTTTTATTTCCAAAAAGTACATACAGTAGAGTGTTAACAGAAAAAATAAAGCATTTTCATTCAAGATGGTGAATACAACTTTACATACATCTATGCAAACGTTCTGTCAGCATTATCCTTACTACCTACCTAAGTCTGTTTATTTTCTTGAAAATTTTGCGCTACAACAAGATATTTTTTATTTATTTATAGATTTACACCCCCCTCCACAAATCAAGAAATTGAACCTACCCCAATCTGTCAAATTTATTTAATAGATTTTCAACGGTCACGTAGGTCAGTCTGCTGGAGAGCACGGACGTGTTCACGGTGGTTTTGGTTATGGTCAACTAAATGCAGAGGGAGTCAGCATACTCAGGACCTGCGCTGTGTCTGACCTAGCCATCGCGAACACATTCTTTCAGAAGAAGCCCCAGCATCTTATTACGTACCGTAGTGGTGCCTACTCAACCCAAATAGACTACCTGCTGGTGCGACGGTGCCACATTGGCAAGGTTACCAACTGCAAAGTCATCCCAGGCGAAAGCCTAACGGCTCAACACCGCCTCCTTGTCCTGGACTTTGCGGTCGTGCCAACAAAGAAAGTAATCGAGAAACGCAAACCCCGCACCAAGTGGTGGTTGCTTAATGGTCCTAAACAGTCGGACTTCATCGCGGAAGTCGAGCATCTCGAGGTTAGTGCTCCGCATGAGTCCGCTCAAGTGATCTGGAGTAGAATCCATTCAGCAATCACCGCTGCGGGTAAGCGCGTCCTTGGCACTTCTCGTGGTGGCCGCACCATAGACAAGTAGACGTGGTGGTGGGATGACGGGGTGCAGGGGGCGACTCGGAAGAAGAAGGGGTTATTTAAACAATGGCAAGAGTCCAACTCTCCGTATGACAGGGAAGCATATGGAGCGGCTAAGCGCGCTTGCTAAAAAGCTGTAGCCAGAGCTCGCAGCAAAAGTCTGTTGCCCTTATACGACAAGCTAGAAACTGCGGAGGGGCAAAAGCTTATTTTTAAGCTGGCGAGTGCCCGGGAAAAAGCTACACGAGACATTAGCAAATGTCTCTGTGTAAGGGACGCCCAGGGTAAGCTGCTCTACGATGCTCCCCTTGTTAAGGAGAGATGGTGCACATACTTTGCGGAGCTGTCTAACAATTAGCATCCCCATAACCTTCCTCCCGAACCGCCTGCTAACCTTGGACTTATTTCCCCTATTTCCCCCAACGAAACCCGCATTGCTCTTTGCCGCATGAAGAACCGGAAATCGATCGGACCTGATAATGTGCCAATTGAAGTGTGGAAGGCGATGGGCCCACATGGTGTGGACCTTCTGACGGATCTTTTTAACCGCATCCTGATCACCAAGGAAATGCCGAACCAGTGGCGATATAGCCTCATTATTCCTGTTTTCAAAGGCAAAGGTAGCGTACAGGATTGTAGTAACTACCGCGGTATCAAAATCATGTGCCACACCATGAAGCTCTTCGAGCGCATCATTGACACACGGCTCCGTAGCGAGTGCACTGTCTCTGAGTGTCAATATGGCTTCCGGGCGGGTAACAGTACCATGGACGCAGTGTTTGCCTTACAGACTCTGGCTGAGGCTTACAGAGAGAGAAGGAGAGCTCTGCATATGGCCTTTTTAGACCTGCAGAAGGCCTTCGACTGTATACCTCGGCAATCCATTTGGTGGGCACTTCGCTTCAGGGGCGTTCCCGAAGTCTATATTGACATTATCAGAGACATGTACCGCGATTCCGTGTCCTCTGTCCAGACCGCTGTTGGCGAATCCAAAGGCTTTCCAATATCTGTTGGCGTTCACCAAGGCTCGGCTCTTAGCCCGTTCTTGTTTAACGTAGTGCTCGATGTAGTTACGGCAAACATCCAAGATCAGCCTCCATGGCTAATGATGTATGCCGATGACATTGCCCTCGTTAATCAGAACATATCACATCTTGAGCGCAAAGTCAATACTTGGAAGGATACGCTGGAAAACGGTGGTCTGAGACTAAATGTGGCGAAGACTGAGTACATGTCCTATGGCAGCACGGATTCAAATACCATCCGAATAGGTTCGGACCTGATCTCTAAGTCCGATAAGTTCAGGTACCTTGGATCCGTGCTGCACGAGTCTGGCAACGTGGATTACGATGTCCAAGCACGTATAGGCGCAGCTTGGGCGAAGTGGCGCGAGGTAACGGGCGTTGTATGCGACCGCAAAATGCCTCCGAAGCTCAAGGGGCAGATATATAAATGCATCATACGGCCTGTCCTCCTGTACGGCGGCGAATGTTGGCCAGCATTAAGTAGACACACCCAGGAACTCCGCGTCACGGAGATGAAGATGCTTAGGTGGATGAGCGGCGTAACGCGATCCGATCGCATACGCAACTCATTCATCCGGGGTAGCCTTGGTGTCCGCGACGTGGGAGAAAAACTACAAGAGTGTCGTCTCCGATAGTATGGACACATCATGCGCCGCCCTATCGAGTACGTTGGTCAGAGATGCATGTATATGGCTGTCCTTGGGGCTAGGCCCCGTGGTCGCCCTCGCAAACGCTGGCTGGACGTCGTCAAGTCCGACATGAGAGCCAATGGCCTGACCGAAAAGGATGTTGAAGATCGGGCAAAGTGGAAGAAGCTCAGTCGGAAGGCGGACCCTGGCAATAGCCGGGATTAACGCCAGGTGGAAGAGATTTTCAACATTATCACAAAAGAAGAAGGTTCATATTCGATAGGAAAAATTTGACAGATTGGGGAAGGTTAATTACATCGGCCTTTGGAAATCGATAATCGACTAGTTTAGGTTCGTATCTATTCTGTCATATCTATGTGACGATTATCACTGGGTCGCCGATCATTGTATTTTTTCTTATTTTTATTGAAAACTACATAAACCTTGTAGTTTTTTCTGCTAATTACAAAAATAACCAGTTTTTTTTTTCTAATATGATGCTTTGTATGTCGTTCTCTTAGTGTGAAGTGTTTGTCATTTGATTTCGATGTCATTACAAGTGGTTACACACGGGTGCAATAAACTAATGTTTTTTTTTTATTTCGAAATCTTCGTTAAACCTTGCCTGGATAATAACATAACACTTCGTTTTTTAAATAGGCCGAGCCCTTTACAAGTTTATTGTGGCTAACGAAGCATTTGGTTTTAGGTAAGTAGGTAAATAAAACGATAAAAAGTTTAACAGACTGCCTGATTTTAACTATATAATTATATACCTACTCGTATAAAGCTGCTACCCTTTTTTATGTAGGTACCTACCTACAAAAATTGTTAAATAAACAAGTTATTGAATTGTTGGACTTTTATTACAGACTAATTTTATTATTAACATACCTACCTTACCTACATACCCAGAAAATATCCTGGGTATGCACTGAACAACGTCATCGCAATCGGGTGAATAATATACGTATCTATAATATCACGCCTTAAATCGTAACAAACAAAAATCGAATCTTTCCTCTTTATAATCTTAGTTTAGGTTATATTATAGTGAGAATTACTAGAGGTATCTCTGTCATTATCACCTTGTACTTATAAACATTATGGTGAAATAATATTTTGAATTTCCCAGAGGCCAGAATCCCCACTAGCTACATAGCAACGCGAGAGCCGGACGGACCAAATAACTGCCGCGCGCGTAATTATTTTGTCGCGCGGATATTTTCATATTGTGATAACTATATAGACTGAAGGGCACAAATATTCTATATTAAATTTCCATTCTAACGAACATATTTTTATAGATATAGATTCATACAATATGGGTTTAATAACCTTCGCAAAAAATCACTCTTTTTAATCGAAAATTTTAAAAGTAAAAGCAGTTATTGTGGCGTACCCGTCGCTGATAGACATATGCTGTCGCGGACTTTTTTTTAGAACTTTTTAAGAGGAACAATTCCATCGTACATGACATTTGCGTAACTTAAACGGTTTACGCAGCGCACGCTACGGAAGCTCTCAAAAAGGAAAATTTTATCTCGTTTTTGAAACATTTTTCATTTATGCTCAGCTCCTTTTGGCTGTAGCGTGGTGTTATATAGCCTTTAACTTTTCTCAATAATTGGACTATGCAACACATAAAAGAATTTTTCAATTCCAACCAGTAGCTCCTGAGATTAGCGCATTCAAGCAAACAAACAAACTCTTGATAATATTTTTGTATAGATAAATAATAGATTATTCGATTTTATTTAGTGAGTTACGAATATAAAATCATGTAAGTAAACAGTATTCGTCTTTTCATGTCATTCAACGCAACAATTTTTTTTTTAAAAATCCTAAGTTGTCTACTTTCGTTGTGCAAATGCACTCGTGACGCGGGAGACTTGCCGTAGTGTGCGCCGCGCACGCACACAACCAGCGAGTGGTAGTTAATACCTATTCGCCGGACGCCGTTTACGCTCGGAGCCGTCTTAACTTACTCTATGGGTGTGTTTGTTGCGGCGTCGTGTGTAACCGCACGTCTCTGGGACGTAATGTTGTCTATGACGCTGTCAATCGCCTGAGCGGCGTGTAATGAGTGCGGGATCATCCGTTACTCTATGACAGACCGAACAAGGCATAAGCGGTAGCGAGATTAAAAACAAATAATAATAATGTCACGTTGTTCTATTAGTCGCTAGTGTTGGTCCTAGGTTCGATCTGGAGTCGGACAAAGCGTTATTGAGTTTCACATCTGGAATTTCTCAGTAGCAGCCCGGAGACTGGATTCGTGCCCGATTGATGGCAATAGGCACGCCCCCATTACATGGGACTGGGGCTTAAACATAAAGTCTGGGGAAATATGGGTGTACTCTGCCTAACCTTCGCGGATTACAGGCGTAATGTTATAATATATTACTTACTAAATATAATAAATATAAGCAGGCCAAAGGCTCATACTGAAAAGGCACGAGCATTGATCACCAAGGCTTGCTCAAGGTGAATTGGCGGTTTCAAACTAACTAAAAGTTCCGATTTCCCCACGATTGTCATCATCAAGACTTTAATCAAAATTAAAGGGGGAGTATGAAGGCGCTTTCGCAGTCAATAATGATTGTGATAATTCTCTATATGGTCGAAGAAAGCTGACAAAGAAACTATCTAATAGGATCACATCGCCTGAGGTGTCGTGACGTGAGAGCTCAGGCTGACAGATGTCAATTGCTCATAACTTCTTCCTTGAGTGGTCGGTCTATTTATAATCGCTGTCGCTATACACTTGGCCCAGCCATCCCGTATCTAGTTAAGATCAAACGAGTTACGGTAAGTGTCATATAGTAAGTTAAACAAATAGCAGACTATCAGATTATCGGTGATATACGTGCCGTTATTTTGTAAGCACTCGCTAAACGGAGTATGACTGGATATAACTGTAGGAATGTTGACAACAATTGCGGTATTGTCGGCATAATTGTGATTTGTTTTGTGAATTGATCGTCATTTGTCGGGCTTATGATCGATACTTCATAGCTATGATGACTGGTATACACGGAGGAAGGGATATTGAAGAACATTCTTATAATATAATACAGTCATGAAGCTAAGCCCCACCGTCGGTTTTTCCGGTAAACTTCGCCCCGCTTTAGAATGAATCTATGTTGAACATTGAACCATCTTAATTTTTTTTTCGTCGTTAAATATTTGCGCCTTCTTTGATAGCTTGACAGGTGACAAATTTAATGTCTACCCAGTCCATTTACAGGTGACAGTTTGAAATTTGACAACAGCACCAACAGCATCCTATGATAGCGAGCAGGCTTGATTGCGTGTTTGTGTAACATTGCTGGGTTTCGACTGGACCTGTCAGCTTATGGCAATCATGACATTCTGTTCCTGTTTTTGTCATTGTATGTTACTAACGTAGTCCTGTTACTTGTTTAAAATAAATTACTATTAATTGTTATATATTTTTAAGTTAAAACTAAGAAGGTCAACCTAAATAATTGGATTCTAAAACGGGACAAACTGAAAACACTTATTTATTCAGTTTAAGTATTTTTCTCTATAGTAGCTGTTATCAATTGTTTTTCATGTCTTCCTCTTTTTAAAAACATTTTATTTACATTCATCAAGCCGTTATTTAATTGTTTGTTATTAAAGTTGGTTTAATTGAAAATGATTCCATAATGTTTGCATACCATTACCATGATAAATTGCAAACAAATCGACCATAATTTGCAAACAAATATCCGTGATCAATTAAAGTATTATGATATCACGAGATGAAATATTTTTGATTTGGGGATACAACGTGTTATGTAAATTATAACAAGAAACTAACACAATTGTCTTGTTTATACTAACATCCTGATTTAGTTAAGATTAATCACGATTTTGAATACCAATCAGTTTTTATTTAAAACTAATTTTAATTTGTGAATAAACCTGTTTTTTTTAGCTGAACATACTGTAAATTTTAAAGGAATTTGTGAGTTTTGTTTTGATGTTGCTTGATTACATATTTTGTAGTCTAGGCATACAAATATACAAATTCAACCTGAGATATTGCCTTTGATTCTGTAATCAACCTGAAATAACGTAATAGTATGTTTTATCTTTTTCATACTGGCAGGATTGCGCTGGAATCTACGGTTTTGACGAGTTGTCATCATTCTGTCAATTTGATATGGCGTCTTAAAAATTTTGCCGCCAACTTACGTGACAAAATCTCTCGATGTTTTTCCATAATGAATTTGTGTCTCTCCACACTTACAATTTATTATTCAACTCTTTAAAATAAATGAATTACTCGAATCGGACAGTCGAGATTAATGACAGAACGTGTCAAGTATTAATGACAATATGGCTTTGACATTTAGCTGACATTCAATCTAGTTTGGAGCGGTCAAATGAACGTTTTGCGGCACTTTAGGAATTTTTCGCGCATCGTTAAAGCGCTGCACTTAAAAAAAAACATGCCTAGTTAATTGCGTGCCTGGGTTTGGTGCAAGTCATATGAAACAAGAATCATAAAGAAAGTTTTAGTTTTTTTTTACGATAAAAATATAACAACGATACATCGAGTCATAACGTCGTATGACGTCACTATCCTGTACGGTTTATACTGAATAATGACCTCACAAGCCGTCTCTTCAACTTTAATGCGCTTTATCTGAGTAGTTTTCTATCAATTTGAAAAAGCAAAAAAATACTTGAGTTTTATTTTTTATACTTAATCTTACTGATGAGCTAATTACATACATACATACATACATAAACTCACGCCTTTTTCCCATGGGGGTAGGCAGAAACTACAGAGCGCCATATGCTACGATTCTTACATACTTCTTTTGCTTCGTTTACATTCATACATGTTGCATTGATGAGCTAATTATATTTTGAAATTCATATTATATACTTATTGTCCACATGCCTATTGTAAGTTAAATAGATCTTACCTACAGTGGTGTGATTACGATTTAGGCATTGTCCACCTACGCATTTCCCTAAAAAATTACATTATCAATGAATATAATTAAGGGGCCTTAAAGCATATTAGCAGAACCAGCATGACGAGGAAGCATGATTGCTAGTGGAAATAGGTATTTTGTTTTTGCGACAGTCATTCTTTCTTTTCTTTGGAAAGATATTTTTTTTCCACTAACCGGGCACAAATCCAGATTTTGAGCTGTATTTAAGGTACTTCACTTTGGAATCGAACCTAGCAGTAAAGCTAAGCGCGCACAACGAAAATCATCGTTGCGAAAAAAAATCGTCAATCTGTAAACAACAGAAATGTTCTACAATCCGCGCACTGCGTAAATAAATCGTTTGCGATGCTATTTTGTGCGAATATTTGTACCCTATGAAGCGGTATTAGCTAGTCTTAAAGGATAGTCAAAGGATGTACCCAGTAACGTTTAGTTATCTTCTTCTTCTTATTTAAACTTATTTTACGTAAAATTAAGTAGTATATAATGTTTTTTTTAATCCATGTTTCGATGTACAGACGCCAGCACATCAAGTTACCCCAATGTGTCCAATTTCTTTGATCGCTTTTCAACTTTATGCCAAACAGAATAAGGTTCATACTTAATTGGGAAAATTTGACACATTGGGGTAACTTGATGTGCCGGTAACACTCCCGTCCGCGGTAGCAAAGTGAGTGCTTGGCCCTGTTATTTCACGGGCCATAATAAATCGTGGTACGCGTAGGAATTATTGTCGTTTGCGATTTTATTCCGCACATTAATAGTCGCAACGAATAAATTAGCCTAACACTAAACCAACAAAACAGTTCTTTTCACTTTTCTTTACTCGCTCCTCTTAGCTTAAAACTGGTACCAATCATGTCAGTCTCACATGATAAAACCAGTTCTCCAGTGGCGTTGCTAATCCTGAAGGGCCCCATAACAATATTTGTAAGGGGCCCTTTATGTTTGAGAAAATCCATAGTTAAATACACAAACTCACGCTTTTTCCCAAGGGGGTAGGCAGGAACTACGAGAAACTAGAGCGCCATCTGCAACGGTTCTTACACACGTCTTTTGCTTCGTTTACATTCATACATGTTGTCTTGCGAGTACTAAGCACCTGACCTTTCCGAACAACAAAATCCAGTCTTTAATTCGAATTGGGTTAGGATTATCACTTTTTGAATAACATTAAACAGTCCTCTTAAAAGCCCTTCCTTCGCTTTGTCGCTGTTAAAGCTAAGGGCCAATGGTTGACTTGACTGGTCCGTCTCTGTACATTTGTGTGCTTATAACTTAACTGACTTAAACTTTAATTGTGACCAAGAGAATCTGTTAGCCTATCAAATGATAAGTTAACTTTATAGGTATACTGTCACTATGATAGACTTCTTACTAATAAGAATTTGAGGCTGTGGAAAACTTTCTGCGTACATTTGTTTCTACATGTCAGGGCTCCCACAGCCTTGGGCCCCGTACATAACAATTGATACGGTCAATACGTCCCTGCTGTTTTCTTAATGTATTCTGTTGTGTTTATTCACAACGGATCCTGTAGGTCACCCGTGTGATGCTCATGTTAGAATATGTCCTTTAATACTGGTTTTCTCACCTTTACGCCATATCACCATGATTTGGCGTTAGTAAACAAGGTTATGGATAACAGCGAGATACTTTTTTGAGTATTTTTCTTTGTTTTTATACGGTTTTGTAATTTAATAAGAAAATAATGTTTTTAATATGCTGAGTTTGCACAGGTCTTTATTTTTAACCTCCAACGCAAAAAGTGGGGTAGGTAATATAAGTTTGACGTTTGTATCTCTGTGTGTGCGAGTGTTTTGTATCTGTGTGTGTATCTAAACGGCAAGTATTTTTCGTTTGCAAGGCTTGCTATAATGTAGATACCTAAGTCCATTCTGACTTATTTCTGGTCTAGTAGTAAGTGACCCTGACTGCTATGCTGAAGGTCATAGGTTCGAATCCCAACCAGGACAAATGTTTGTGTGATGAGCACGATCATTTGTTCTGTGCCTGGGTGTAATTTATCTATAACATGTATGTATTTAGAAATATATATAAGTATGTTTATCAGCTATTTAGTACCCATAACACAAGCTCTGCTTAGCTTGGGACTAGGTGGCGTTGTGTGAAAGTTGTGGAATTATTAATTATTTATTTATTCTGTTTTCGGCAGTTGTTTTAAATTTTTAATTTCAACTTTTTGTTTGAACTGTGTAGTTTTTCTGTACTGCCGTATTTTTCTCTTTTTGATTTGCCATAGTTGTTAGTGTGTGTGAATCAAATCATGCGATTGAATTTTAAACCAGTTATCCTTAACCGATTGAGCTGAATTTTTGCATACACGTTTGGTTTGGATGACATAATGGTATGTTGCTTTTTTTAAGTTCTAAATTGTGTTGTAAACTTAAAGAGATATTTTTAAGAACACTTACGTGTAAGTATAAAAAACATATATCATTATTAAAAATACAACATCTGGTCTGTCTGTATTAAAGGGTTAGACAGCGGTGTATCCTCATAAGTCTACATTTCGCCCGTTCGCCCTATGTAATTGGGGCATGGGGTGAGCCTATTGCTATCGGGCTCAAAGACTCTAAGAAATTACGGATGTAAAAACGCTAATACCACTTTGCCTAACCCAGGATTGGAATACAAGCCTAATGGTCAAACAAAATGGTTATTTTACTCGAACCTAGTAAGACAAGTCCAACATTTTATTTTGAGATTTTTTTTACTTAATCTGCTGTCAGATGTTTTGAACTTTCAACCTTTTATCATTAGCGAAACCCGAATAAAAACTATTCAAAGAAACCTTTTTTCTAAGAAATTTAATGCTTACATAATTAATATTATAAACACCGATGATGACAGTTTGGTGTTGTATGAATTTTTTGTATGGTAAACGTAGGTACAGACGCCAGCACATCAAGTTACCCCAATGTGTCAAATTTCTTTGATCGTTTTTCAACTTTATGTCAAACAGGATAAGGTTCATATTCAATTAGGAAAATTTGACACATTGGGCTAACTTGATGTGCTGGCGTCTGTACCTAAGTCCTACACGGTCGTTTTGTTTAAGAGTTTTTATTCACTATCTTAGCTACCTATACACACATAATACAGATATTTTGATAATTATTAATGTTATGTGAGAAGATTAGGTACTTACAGAAATAAATATCATTTCATTTCAATGCCCATGTGATGATGACATAAGAACCAACATGGCGGACGCCCGCCATTTTCACCCTTAAACATTTTTTTTCTTTTTTGGCGTTTTGTTTTTGGCTTTTACACTATAACCTTTACTTTATTCTCTGCTTTTTGCCGCAATCATATATGAATTACAAACGTAAGCAAAATAAGTGGCCATTGGAAACAATATTATTAAATATTCGTAATCATTCTCACATTCATTAATTCTCATATCCTTATAGCTACCAGTTACGTAACATGAGTGGTGTTTGTAATACTTGTCATACAAGTTGATTGAGTCAAATAAAGGCGGCTTGATTGCTACTAAGGAAACTATATGAGAGTTTAAATCAAAAAGGTATAATATTAGGCATCAACAAAGAGATTTAAATACTATAGAGCGGGCATGCGAGAAAATGTCATACAAAAACTTTGATCTAGTATAACATATGGATATTGGAGCGGCAGCGAAGCGTACTAAAAAATCTCATAGACTTTTTTCTCATAGAGTTTTGGACAAAAATTTTGTCCGTGATGTCCGGTCTATAGGTATTGAATGTCTGTGGGCATCAATGACGTAGCTAGCACTAAAGGGGTTCGAAACCGTATCCATAAGCAAAGATACTGTAAAGTCGCGAAGGCTTTTTGGGGGACTGTTTTTGTAATTTTGACATAAAAGCGCTGAACTTCCCAGTCGTCAGTTTAGTTTAGCAGTAAGAGCCTGTCATTGACTGCCAATTGGCGGACTGTCTTGACAGCGAGTTCGAACGTTACAAAAGCTTTTCAGATTCATGGGCGTATTGTATAAAGACCCATGGTCGGCATAAAAAAATTGACACCAGGTTATTCAGTTAGTTACTAACAAAATAGATGTTTCACTGATCTGACTACTCTGAGAAGAAACACCGAAAGAAACTCAGAGGTCTAACAAAGTCTCTTATAAACTCCAGACATTATCTTGTTCAGCTCGTGTAAGATCCATGTAGATTAGTGTCTGAAATGGTCTTTTGAGGAAAGAACCACACAGATTTGAGGGGACCAGATCAGTCAGCGCAAGCCGTCAAATTGTCAGTAATCGTGAGCTCAACTTGAAGAGCTCCACGTAATCCTTTGGGCTATGTCGGTTGCCTTGTTTCTCCATAATCGGTTAGCATCGTCGTAAACGACGATATTTCCGCTAAACACATGTACCTATTTAAGTATGACTAACAACACATTGTACTCGTGAATACTCGCAAAACTATGTCAAGGTGAATGCGACCCATTCATTGATGTACACCCACGGCTTGCATAATCGATTCCTAATTAGTAATCAAATATTTTATAATCGAGACGATTTTTTTTTGTTGTTGTATAAATTATACCTAATATACGAGGTAGGCTTAAGCGAAGTCTAGTCATCATCATAATCTGCCTAGCCTTTTCCCAACTATGTTCGGGTCAGCTTTCGGTTTAAGGTTAAGACGCCGTCTACGAAATCCAAACGGACTGAATTAGGTATTTGACTCGCTCACGCACACACGCGGGAGCGCTCGGTCGCATGTATGCGTGAAGCCGGAGTCGTTGATCGCCAGTACGGCAATTAAACGTTTTTGATCCTTTGATATTTTTTCATGTCTTTTACTCGGTATCGGGACACTTGCGCGAAAGACATTTGCACTAAAGACACTTGCGCGAATCCACTTGCGCGAAAAGACAGATGCGCGCATGGACTTTTGCGCGAATGGACAGATGCGGGAATAGACACTTGCGCGCCAAGAAACTTGGGCGTATGGACTTTTACGCGACTTAATGGCCACTGAGGTTTACTCAGAGTAAACCTAACATCACGCTTGCTATTTGAAGGTGGAAATATTTTTGGATTTATCGTCATCGGTGTCGTTTTCATGGTTTTCGGGGTCGCTGATTATGAAAATAAGGTCAAAATGAAAATCCAAGATGGCACCGAGGTAATTTTTTGGTTTTTCTAACATGGGTGTCGTTTTCTTGGTTTTCGGGGTCGCTGATTAGGTCAAAATAAAAGTTCAAGATGGCGACGAAGAAAGTTTGGTTTTTCCGTCATGGATGTCGTTTTCTTGGTTTTCGGGGTCGCTGATTACAAAACTTAGGTCAAAATAAAAATTCAAGATGGCGACGAAGAAAATTTTTGGCTTTTCCGTCATGGGTGTCATTTTCATGGTTTTCGGGGTCGCTAATTACGAAAATTAGGTCAAAATGAAAATCCAAGATGGCGCCTACGATTTTATTGGTTTTTCCTTCATGGGTGTCGTTTTCATGGTTTTCGGGGTCGCTAATTACGAAAATTAGGTCAAAATGAAAATCCAAGATGGCGCCGACGATTTTATTTGTTTTTCCTTCATGGGTGTCGTTTTCATGGTTCTCGGGGTTGCTAATTACGGAAATTAGGTCAAAATGAAAATCCAAGATGGCGCCGACGATTTTATTGGTTTTTCCTTTATGGGTGTCGTTTTCATGGTTCTCGGGGTCGCTAATTACGAAAATTAGGTCAAAATGAAAATCCAAGATGGCGCCGACGATTTTATGTGTTTTTCCTTCATGGGTGTCGTTTTCATGGTTCTCGGGATCGTTGATTACGAAAATTAGGTCAAAATAAAAATACAAGATGGCGACGAATAAATTTTTTTGTTTTTCCGTCATGGGTGTCATTTTCATGGTTTTCGGGGTTGCTAATTACGGAAATTAGGTCAAAATGAAAATCCAAGATGGCGCCGACGATTTTATTGGTTTTTCCTTTATGGGTGTCGTTTTCATAGTTCTCGGGGTCGCTAATTACGAAAATTAGGTCAAAATGAAAATCCAAGATGGCGCCGACGATTTTATGTGTTTTTCCTTCATGGGTGTCGTTTTCATGGTTCTCGGGATCGTTGATTACGAAAATTAGGTCAAAATAAAAATACAAGATGGCGACGAATAAATTTTTTTGTTTTTCCGTCATCGGTGTCATTTTCATGGTTTACGGGGTTGCTAATTACGGAAATTAGGTCAAAATGAAAATCCAAGATGGCGCCGACGATTTTATTGGTTTTTCCTTTATGGGTGTCGTTTTCATGGTTCTCGGGGTCGTTGATTACGAAAATTAGGTCAAAATAAAAGTACAAGATGGCGACGAATAAAATTTATGGTTTTTCCGTCATGAGTGTCGTTTTCATGGTTTTTGGGGTCGCTGATTACGAAAATTAGACTGAGACCCAGAAAACCGTGAAAACGAGACCCATGACGGAAAAACCAAAACTTTTAAATTGACCGCCATGTTGAATTTTTATTTTGACCTCATTTTCGTAATCAGCGACACTGAAAACCACCAAAATGACACCCATGACGTACCTAAATACTTACCAAAAATTTTCGTCGGCGCCATCTTGGATTTTCATTTTAACCTAATTTTCGTAATCAGCGACCCCGAAAACCGTGAAAATGACACCACGGACGTACCTAAATACTTATCAAAAATTTTCGTCGACGCCATCTTGGATTTTCATTTTAACCTAATTTTCGTAATCAGCGACCCCGAAAACCGTGAAAACGACACCCATGACGGAAAAACCAAACTTTCTTCGTCGCCATCTTGAACTTTTATGTTGACATAATTTTTGTAATCAGCGATACCGAAAACCATGAAAACGACACCCATGACGGAAAAACCAAAAATTTTCCTCGGCGCCATCTTGGATTTTCATTTTGAGTTCTATTTATTTATTTATTTATTAAAACTTTATGCACTAGTAAAATAAACTGTACAAAGGCGGACTTAATGCCTTAGGCATTTTCTACCAGTCTACCTTAAGGTGGTGCAGAGACAGAACATGGTAGGCGCAAGAAGGTAACAAAAACTTGAAAGAAAAGTAAATTATTATTTAAGATAAATACATATATACATACATATTAAATAAAATCCAGAAATACCTAGGTCAAGAGAAAAGAAAAAAAATAAAAAAATAAAATAAAAGATACATTAATGGAGAAACTAATCTGCTTACTCAACTTTGGGATAAGTTTGCCAACACCTTGTGAATGTGATCGCGTGCCTTTACTTTAAACGTGAACAAACTGGTTGCCATCCTGATGTTCAGAGGAAGCTCATTCCAAAGGAAAACCGCCTGGACGAAAAAAGAAGAGTGAATGAAACCAGAACGGTGAGAAGGACATCGTAGAAGACGATTATTTGTGGAACGAAGATTCTTATCGTGTGCCGAACACAAATATTGAAAATGAGAAGTCAGATATGATGGAGACGTGGGTTTATGAAGTATAGAAAATAGGGTTGTCAGGGCCCTTAAGGCTCTGCGCTGACGAATAGGTAGCCATTTTAATATTGATCGATGCGTGGAAACGTGATCATACTTGCGTAGATTGAAGACGAATCGAATGCAGTTATTAAGAAGTCTGTCAAGTTTATTGAGGAGATCTGCATTCAGGTCATAGTAACACACATCTGCATAGTCAATTATATTTCGTAATTAGCGATACCGAAAACTTTGGAAACGACACCCATGACGGAAAAATGAAAAATTTTCTTCATCGCCATCTTAAATTTTTATTTTCACCTAATTTTCGTAATCAGCGACCCCGAAAACCATAAAAACGACACCCATGACGGAAAAACCAAAAATTTCCCTCGCGCCATCTTGGATTTTCATTTTGGGCTCATTTTCGTAATGAGCGATACTGAAAACTACGAAAATGACACCCATGACGTAAATACCTAAAATTTCCTTCGTCGCCATCTTGGATTTTTATTTTCACCTAATTTTCGTAATCAGCGACCCCGAAAACCATAAAAACGACACCCATGACGGAAAAACCAAAAATTTCCCTCGCGCCGTCTTGGATTTTCATTTTGGGCTCATTTTCGTAATGAGCGATACTGAAAACTACGAAAATGACACCCATGACGTAAATACCTAAAATTTGCTTCGTCGCCATCTTGGATTTTTATTTTGACCTAATTTTCGTAATCAACGACCCCGAGAACCATGAAAACGACACCCATGACGGAAAGAACAAAAATTTCCTTTGGCGCCATCTTGGATTTTTATTTTGAGTTCTATTTCGTAATTAGCGATACCGATAACTTCGAAAACGACACCCATGACGGAAAAATCAAAAACTTTCTTCGTCGCCATCTTGGATTTTTATTTTCACCTAATTTTCGTAATCAGCGACCCCGAAAACCATAAAAACGACACCCATGACGGAAAAACCAAAAATTTCCCTCGCGCCGTCTTGGATTTTCATTTTGGGCTCATTTTCGTAATGAGCGATACTGAAAACTACGAAAATGACACCCATGACGTAAATACCTAAAATTTGCTTCGTCGCCATCTTGGATTTTTATTTTGACCTAATTTTCGTAATCAACGACCCCGAGAACCATGAAAACGACACCCATGATGAAAAAACCAAAAAATTTCCTCGCGCGCCATCTTGGATTTTCATTTTGACCTCAATTTCATAATCAGCGACCCCGAAAACCATGAAAACGACACCCATGACGAAAAACCCAAAAAAAATCTTCCTATAAGTAATAGCAAGCGTGATGTTATGTTTACTCTAGGGAGTAGATCCCTTTGTAATTGTTTACATAACTTCGAAACGGGGTGGCACCTAAAAAAAGGTATTGTATTTTAAACGCATGTATAAATCATGACAAAATATTTAATAATAATGAATTACCAAAGTATCGAAAATCACGTCGCGCTATATTCGTCTGTAGACAGCAGCGCCGGCGCGTCGTGTTTCGTGTTGACTCGGTGCGATTTTTGGAGCGCAGAGCGATACGTCCACTCCCTGGAAGCGCTCGGCGCGGACTGCTGACTCTAGACTTGCGTCGAGTATTATATCGCGAGATTTGGGTTGTTTTAAAAGATTTTTTATTGCCAAATTTATTTATTTTTTTGCGTTTTTTTTTCGGGAGTAGATTGCTTTTTTATAAAGTTTATTTATGTAGGAACGGAATGTTATGATAGATGAGTGGAATGAATCGTAAAGATGAATGACAGTTGTGAAGCATGTTGAATGAGAGAGATGAAAGTATGAAATAGTCTAGGAGTGAGAGAGAAAGGAAGTGAGTGTTAAAGAAGGTGAAAAGGAAGAAAACGGAATACGGGGAAAAATAAGAGGAAGACGTTAGCGACAAAGACGATTAAAAATAAAATTCAAGATTAATAAAGAAATCAGCGCTTTTATTTGGCCCACATCGAAGTAATCCCACATATTTTTGGGGGCTCGTCCGGGATTATTCGATATTTCGAGTTTGCTGGGCCAAAGCACGGAAAAGACGGGAGCAGAAAAAACCGACGCCACGACGTGGAGCGGCCGGGGACTTTTGCTCTAGCCAAACGACGGAAAAGACGATAGAAGACGGTAACAGTAGTTACAACAGACGAGGCAAAGACGAAATATGGGTGGAAACGGAAGGGATCGCCGACAAAGCCGTCAAGCGGACTATGACGAAGACGACCGTGCGGCAGCTGCATCGACGAGACAACCGTTCTGCCGAGATCAGGGTATATTCCAGACCGAGAACTTGGTGGCAAAATTCAGCGGGCAAGATAAATCGTATTCGGTGGCAAAATGGGCAACTGACATTGACGATAACGCTGAAATATTTCAATGGACGCCTCTACAGACTCTGATAGTCGCTAGAAGATCTCTGACGGGAACTGCAGCCCTGTGGCTAAAATCTGAAAAACCATTCAAAAGTTGGGACGAGCTGAAGGCGGGTTTGCTGAAAGAATTTCCCGATTCGATAGATAGCAAAACCATACATGAAATGATGGCCGCTAGAAAGAAGAAGAAAGACGAACGTTGTTTAGACTACTTATTAGTTATGAAAGAAATGGGAAAGCGCGGCAAAATGGCTGATTATGTCGCCATAAAGTACATTATAGACGGCATAATTGACTCAGAAGTGAATAAAATGGTGTTATATGGTGCTACTACGTACACGGAGCTCAAGGAAAAAATCAAAATATACGAGACAATTAAAGAAAAGATGGGCGCAAGTTACGTCCGAAATAAGAAGCCTGAGAGTAGTGAGAGTAGTGCTGGTACGAGTAACAAGAGGTGCTACAGTTGTGGAGAAAGAAATCACCAATCATCGCAGTGTCCTTTTAAAGAGAAAGGTCTGAAATGTTTCAAGTGCAACGAATTTGGGCATATCTCGACGCAATGTAAACAAAGCGGAAACATTCGGTCAAGAACGAGTGAAAAGAACGAGGAACGAGAATGGCGTAGTGAAAAAGTAAAACCGAACTCTTCCGAAGATAGACGAGCGATGTGTGTGGCTGACTTCACTCCGAGCGTTTACGAGGTTGGCAACGACGATTACGGCAGCCATGACAGCTCATTTGAGAGACGTACCAACATTAGCGACAAGATGGCGAATGCAGTGGGAACTGACGCTAACTTCACGGATGTTTACGACGAAATAAAGACGCCGGCGCAGATACGTTTTGAAAATGCCTGCAAGACGATATTTATCAACAAGTGCGAAGTGACCGCGTTAATTGACTCGGGAAGTGAACTGAACTTAATGTGTACCGAGCTTTACGTACATTTAGGATCTCCGGAGTGTGCGGAAACCGCTACGAATCTAGTAGGCTTGGGAGGCAGTATAGTGTCGACGAAAAAGTTAACTGCTTCTGTATTATTAGACGGATACGATTACAATGCTACATTTTATGTTGTTCCAAGGCATGCTATGCCGTGTAGTGTTATATTGGGTCAAGACTTCCTTAAGGACGTATTTACTATAATGTCGAAGGGTTCAATACTGATTGCACCAAACATAAACAATTGGTTGTCAAAAGTTTGTTGCGTAGTTAGTCAAGATCATCCATTTGTTTTAGGTAACATTAAGAATAAGCAGGTGCAGCAAGATGTCATTAACTGTGTGATGAATTATAACCCTAAGCAGGTAAAGGAGGCACCGATAGAGTTGCGAATTGTGCTTAAGGATGACATACCAGTGGCACAGCGACCAAGACGTATATCTTTAGCTGAACAGCAGATGGTGGAGAAGCAAGTAGCAGAGTGGCTCAAGGAAGGTATCATTCGCGTAAGTTTTTCTGAATATTCCTCTCCTCTGGTGTTAATAAAGAAAAAAGATGGTAGTACAAGGATTTGTGTAGACTATAGGCCAATCAATAAAAAGATTTTTAAAGATGAATTTCCTCTGCCCATTATAGACGATTTAATAGATAAACTTAGAGATGCTCGTGTATTTAGTGTCTTAGATTTAAAGAATGGCTTCTTCCACTTGAAGGTTAATAAAGACAGCATTAAGTATACTGCCTTTGTTACACACAATGGTCAGTATGAATTTTTGAGGGCACCTTTTGGGTTGTCAGTTTGTCCAAAGTATTTCATGAGATTTGTAACCATGGTGTTTCAGGATCTTATAGCAAAAGGAATCATAGTCATATTCATAGATGATCTGTTAATACCTGCTGTTGACGAATGCCAGGCTTTGCAGCGATTGAGAGATGTGTTGGATGTTGCATCGCAGTACGGTCTGCAGATAAATTGGAAAAAAGCACAACTATTATGCCGACGAATAGAGTACCTAGGACATATTATAGAAGACGGGAAAGTACAATCTTCACAAGAGAAGACAGATGCCGTAACCAGGTACCCTGAACCTAAGACTATAAAACAACTTCACAGTTTCATAGGATTAACGTCATATTTTAGAAAATATATCAAAGATTTTGCACAAATAGCTAAGCCGTTAACTGATTTGTTAAGAAAAGATATAACTTTTGAGTTTAATGATGTGCAGAGAAGTGCGTTTAACGTTTTGAAGAATGCACTAGCTAGTAGCCCGGTGCTAAGAATTTATGATCATCAGCTGGAAACGGAGTTGCATACAGATGCCTCCGCAATAGCATACAGTGCCATTTTGTTACAGAGAGACCACACAGGGGAGCTACACCCTGTACACTACTACAGTAGGAAAACTAGTGAAGCCGAGAAGAAATATAGTAGTTATGAGTTGGAAGCATTAGCAATTATTGAAGGAGTAAAGAAATTCAGACACTACTTGTTTGGTAAGCAGTTTAAAATTGTAACTGACTGTCAAGCCTTCCAAAAGACATTGAATAAAAAAGATTTATCAACAAGAGTAGCCAGATGGGTGTTGTTACTGGAGGAATATGATTATGTTATTGAACATAGACCAGGAGGTAAGATGCAACATGCAGATGCCTTAAGTAGAAACCCATTCATTGGAGTTAGTGAACTAAGCTTGCATGAGCGTATCAAGCAAGCACAAATGTTGGATGATGGTGTAAAGGCGATTATAGACATTCTAAAACTGCAGCCATATGATGACTATTCCTTTAGTGATGGTTTATTGTACAAGGGAATAGAAAGAAGATTGGTGATACCGAAAAGTTTGGAATTTGAGGTTTTGAAAAGGATTCATCAAAAGGGTCATTTTGGAAAAAGAAAAATGTTAGAATCGTTAGAACAAGATTATTACATAAAAAATGTAAGAAAGAAAATTGAAGAACTTTTGTTGTCATGTGTACCTTGCTTGCTAGCAACAAAAAAAGAAGGAAAGCAAGAAGGATTTTTGAACTGTATTGACAAAGAAGACATTCCTTTGCACACTCTACATTGTGATCACATTGGACCTCTTTCAGAGACGAGGAAAATGTATAATTACATTTTAACCGTTGTGGATGCATTTACGAAGTTTGTGTGGCTGTTTCCGGTGAAGGGAACTACCAGTAAGGAGACAATAGATAAACTAATGATTCATCAGCAAACATTTGGTAATCCTACGCGAATAATTTCAGATCGTGGAACTGCATTTACCAGTAACGAGTTCAAGGAGTATTGTGAAAAGGAAAGTATCCAACACATAACCATAACTACAGGAGTACCCAGGGGAAATGGTCAGGTGGAGCGCATACACAGAATTCTCATAGCAGTGTTAGCTAAGCGGTGTATTGAAGAACCATCTCTATGGTACAAGCAGGTCAGCCGAGTGCAGAGAGCACTGAATAGCACGTACCAAAGAAGCATTGACACCACCCCTTTCGACCTCATGCTGGGTACTAAGATGAAAACTAAAGAAGATATACAGATTTATGACTTGCTCCAGCAAGAGCATAGAAGTAATTTTGTGCAAGACAGGGAAGACTTAAAGATGAAAGCGAAAGAACAAATAAGAAAAATTCAAGAGGAAAATTGTAGGACATACAATAGAAAAAGAAAGGAAAGTCGAAAATATGTTGTAGGAGATATTGTAGCCATCAAACGGACGCAGTTTGGCAGCAGTCTAAAACTCAAGCCTAAGTATTTGGGCCCATACAGGGTCACCAAAGTCAAAAGGAATGATCGGTACGATCTTGAGAAGATAGATCATATGGCGGATGGTTCACGGGTGACATCTTCCTCCGCCGATAATATGAAGCCATGGCCGGTGTTTGGCAATAGCGTTGAGTTAGGTGAGTAGGTCAGATCCTCTCAGAGATTGCTTTAGGTTAGGAAATACATGGTGGTTGTTCTTGACTTAATATTTCATTATGATGGTGTAGGTTATGTCACGTAAATGATGTAAAATAAGATGTAAGCATCATAAAGATGTACCAGTTACCAATGTACTCTCTGTTAGTTTTTTTTTAAATTTCCATTTGATGTACAAGTTGAAGATGTGAAGATCGACTTGTTATTTCTAGTTAAAAAAACAAGTAAGCATACTGTTGTTGTGTAAAACTTAGTTTTACAAGTTCTGTTGAATGTTGTTTATGGGTTCTTGTATAGTGCACCCTATAGTTTGTTGTACACTCATAGTAAATAATGTAATTCCGTATAAGTAGTAAATAAGTTTATTGTTAGAAGTAACTGAAAGTAAATAAGTTTGAGTTTGTTATTCTGTTATGTACCTAGTAGTAATGTGGTTAAATGAAGAAAGGCATGACAAGGTGTGTAAAATTTCATTAAAATTAAGTTGTTGTAATATAAAGTTCAAGTGGTGAAAGGTGTTGTTCTGTTTGTTCAGTTTAGATCTGACTGGGGACAGTCAGATATCAGAATGGCCGAGTTGTAGGAACGGAATGTTATGATAGATGAGTGGAATGAATCGTAAAGATGAATGACAGTTGTGAAGCATGTTGAATGAGAGAGATGAAAGTATGAAATAGTCTAGGAGTGAGAGAGAAAGGAAGTGAGTGTTAAAGAAGGTGAAAAGGAAGAAAACGGAATACGGGGAAAAATAAGAGGAAGACGTTAGCGACAAAGACGATTAAAAATAAAATTCAAGATTACTAAAGAAATCAGCGCTTTTATTTGGCCCACATCGAAGTAATCCCACATTTATGTATTTTTTTATTTTATGAACGAGAGTTATAAGTACCCGAAATCATAAGCAATTCGTTACCCATTTTCTCAAAAATTTCACTTAGTTCAATATTTTTTTACTCAACATTTTTATACAAAAGTGGTTAAAAGTGATCCATACATTTTATAGATGACTTTCACAACAATACATTGTATTTTTTCCATACCGTTTCATCGTCAAAACAATCCGTTAATATGTCATATTCTAAACCACTTACAGCAAAATTTCACATCACATTAGCCGGTTTGAGGTCGATAAATCAAAATTACATTATAAAAGTAAAAAAGTAGCTCACACATTAGGTCATAATTGAAATGATCTTTCATACTGTGCATTAAAAATTATAGAAATACAGTATTTTATTTGTAAAATCACGTCCGTAAAATCACGTAAATCAGCAAAATCGGTAAAATTTCGCGTACGGCGTCTTAAACTGATAGCCTGAAGTTGATTAACCTCTGGTCGACACGTGCGACTGTTATAATGTCAATTAGTTTGCCTCAAGCAAAGACATTCAATAAACTCTTTGGCCTAGTATGTTAAAACTCTTTGGCCTCAAGCTCCTCAAGCGAAGTCTAGTCATCATTATAAGTAAATTAGTTAACTTGTTCGTGCCTGTCTGTTTGAATGTTTTAAGACATAAATAACACCTTATAATCCTGGGTTCAGTTGAATACCAACTACCTAGGACGAAGGTGGGTCTGGAAATTTTGCAGAACTGCTGTAAAAATCACCCCGTGAAACTGAAAATTGAGGTGAAGTAAAGGCGAATTGAACTGTCATTCCATACATGCATTCATCCATTGACAACTCACTTCACTCACGTTTTCCCAGGGGTTCTTTTTTCTTTTTTTTAACGAAATCGACCGATTTGGCGTTGCCGTAAAGCACATAATTAGTAACTCATTATAGTCTCTTTATATGTAAGCGTATAGTTTTGTGTGCCTAAGCATTAGCTTAGGCACACAAAACTATACGCTAGGCCATTGCCCATGGCCATTTGACCATTAGGTCAAATAAATGGTTTTTATCTTACTATTTTGATCTTTCAGAACTTGGTTAAGCTAAACAATGACAGTAGACTTAATTTTGCTACAAAAAATAAGCACAACCAGTTCTTGCTCTAATAAATACTTTACATACACACACTTGAAAATAAATTAATTCTGTACACGTTGCAAGGTTAGAACCATAGTAGGTGTCAGACAATATTTACATACAGACAAATGCAGAAGGTTGCGTCCCATTCAGTACAGTAGAAGAGGGGGCCACTATATCGTTACCGATAAAGAAGTTCAATAAATCCGAAATATAGAATTCAGTATTTCTAAAGCGTACCTATTCCATACATATTTCGGATTTATCAAACTCCATTTTCGTTAATGAAAATGTGACTTTGTGTAGGCAGGCCCCAAGGTCTATTATACGAGAACGCGCTATCATGGTCCTTATAGCTTTTTTCTTCGGCTTCATGCATAAGCTGAGAAAGTTTACTTCATATCATATCCAACTGGTCTTAAGTCTTGGTCCCTGTGTTAAGTTGAGCTGGATTTTACCTGGAGTTATTGTACAATTTTTACACCGAATACTAAGATATTAAGGATATTGTGTAAAAAGAATGAAAGAAAGAAAAATGCGTTTATTGGCAAATAATTATATCTTTAAACTTTAAAATACACAGAAGACAAAGCCAAAAGGGAGATCCTTTTGGCTTTGTCTAGTGTGATTGATAATTTCTGCGATTTTTTTTCTTTTTAATATTACTAGAGCTTGGATGCAAACCCGCCTGGTAAGCAATGATGCAATCAACAATGATGATGGGCACTAGTTTAGTTTAGTTTTTATTATAAATCGGTGATTTTGCACCAGAGAGCACTGAATCAAGTTGTTTACCAGAGCTACTGCTGAGCATGTTTTTGGTGTAAGTAGTTGGGTTGTATCCTCTAGAATTTCTTAGAAGCAGCTAGGAGTCGGGTATCTTTTTAAGATGGTGCCTTTAAACTCGCCCGTAAATATGTAATCTCTCGCCAAAACGAAGATATTGTACTAGTTATTATGGGTAGGTAGACATCTACCTAATCCTACAGAGAATGTCGTTGAGATATGAATGTTACAAGTTTACTCTAATAAAGCAGCAGTGAGAAACTTTGTCCATTTTTAAACTTGGTATGAATTGGGCCTTCTGTTTCGTTCCACGATCTCATTTGCATAGGTGGGCATGTCACCTTCAAGTATCGCCTATGGTCTGTATGATATAATTTATGTATTCGCAGACATAGATTACGAAATAATTGACGAATAATACAAGTTTTAATCATCATACGGTACTATTTCGAACGCAGCAGAAATACTACTTTACTTATTATTATATTATTTTTAAAAGAAAGAAGGGGAAAGAAAAAGGCACATAATAGCTATATTTAAGAAAAGAAGTCAAAATAGACGGTGCAAAATAGACCAAATAGGTCCAGTTCAGCAAAAATTTAAGACAAGTAAGTAGTATTTGTCGCTGTTTATTTAATAAACTTATGACGTATCAGAGGCGTAAAATCAGTTGTAAAGTGAATATGGTACATATGTAGTACCTATGCATTGATGATCTTAAGCAATAGAAATCTAGCACTTAGTTAATGAATTCGTCCACGTGAATTTTGTACTTTTATCTTTGAAATGTAACACCCTAATCTGCCCGCTCGTAGTTATGTAATAAAATATTAGCTTAACTTCTTGATAATTCAACTTTCTAATGGTGCAAGAATGGTTTAAATCGGTTCAGTAGTTTCAGGGCTTATTCTGTAAAAACAAATAAAAAATCTTTCCTCTTCATAATATTAGCATAGATGATACCTACGATATTTATATCCAACCTATTTACACATAATCGTATGTAATGAGTACCTATTGAGTTAATTAAATACTTAATGAATGCATAGGTAGGCACCTATTCTCATTATTTTGCAACGTTCCTAAACCCATAAACTGACCCATAAAATATGGTTGTTTGTCGGCGAAATAACGATGTTTTGCATGCGTACCAAATATCAAGCAACTACGTGAACTACGTTTAAATTTTTGAATACAGGCAATACAGCCGGTCGATTCAGTAAAAACTTGAGTGAAGTGAAAAGTCAATGCCTAGCATTAGTATGGAATGACAGCTCAATTCGCCCTCACTACGCCTACATTTTCACGCGGTGATTTGACTAGAATCGCAATGCTGATGTATGACTCAAACTCAACCCAGGAAGGCACATACAGGATGCGCAAATTTTCGGTAGTTACCTACCAGAACATAAATGTGCATAATTGCGCCTTATCGATTACGATAATAGAAATAGAATTTGTTATACATATAGCAAGGCCTGCTGCAGTTGCTGAAACAACATACAAATTACATTTGCGTAGGTTTTTAACAGTTCACCATAGAAGCAAATATTATTATGATATCTTCATTGACGTAAGCAGGAATTCATTTGTAAATAAATATTTACCTACACGTCTTTCATAAATGTTAAGTTTTGTTGAAAATGTTTATGTTACAAAAATATTCTGCTGAAAAATAAATAGTACCCACATAATATAATGGTACTTACTGTTTATTTTTACTACGAAATATATTCTGTAATAAAATAATTTATAAATAAGTATTTCCGTTTTTTTTTCTGAAGTTAAGAGTTTTAGTTTGAAATAATCTTTGCTGATAGAATAAAACGTGAATAATTGAGATAACTTTTCATTTAAAAAGGGAGATAGATTATAGTAGATATAGGTATTCAAATCCATTAAACTAAACATGCTTCTTGGTGATTTAATAAAGCTTGTGTGTAGTTGGTTTGATTGTGGAAAGCGTATTCACTCTGCCCGAAACAGCAACAGCCTGGGTTTTTTTTATCTATATAATTTATTTTTTCCGCCTTGATAGCATTTTAGGATAATGTGGTAGGCGTGGATGTATTTTTTTTAGTATTGGATAACTTATTCTGTATATTACCTCAAAACTACATTGGGATACTTAAAACCTCTGTTTTACCGCCCTAAGATATTCGTACCCATAGATGATTAGTCTTTAAATCTTTTAGGGTTCTGAACCTAAAAGATGCCAACTCTCCTCTTTTATTGATGGTCGACGGCGGAGGTCCGACCGACTTTCTGTCTGTCAATTTTTCATAGAGTACAAATAAAAAGTGTGTGTATTGCCGCTATTGCAACAAATTAAAAAAAAACAAACCTACATTAAATTATATTTTATTTGACGAAACGTGGTTTTGTTGACGTTCGGAACCCGTTCTGTGCGAGTTCGACTCACGCGGGTCTATTTTTTTTTTAATTGCTCTTACGTTTAAATTCATTTTGACATGTGTCATTTTGAAGTGTGAACATGCATCCCTCCTTGCACGAATGTTATAAGTTTGTAAAAAAAACTAATGAGTAATTTACAACGTGTAGGTTTGTTTTACGACATCCGAGTGAATGATGGAATTCTGTTGTTTCAAACTTATTTTCGGATTTTATTTAGGTTTGCATCGTGGAGTATAATTTTTATTGTTATTAAGCTTTTGATGTTTAGTATTGAAGTTAATGGTTAATTATACTGTGCATTTTGTTATAGTGAATTTGAGTTTGGCTGTTAGCCTGCTAACTAAGGTGACCCATCCTGTATTAAAATAAACAATGTACAGGAGGTTACATGATAATCTTATGACATCTAGTGGTTTGGTCCCAGCTGTCATTTGTAAATATTTGACAGCCGTTACGAACTCTCGGATTTTCGGGGTAGGTACCTACTGGTCTCTAATGGGCTATATATGACAAAATTTTAGTTTTTACTCCCTCGTCAAGATTACAAGAAAACATTCGACACAAAAGTATTTTTTTTCTTTTTTAAAATTGATGGAAAACTGCTTAGATTAAACTCATTGATGTTGAGGAGAAGGGGCTTGTAACGTCATTATCTAGAATAAACTGTAAGTACTGGCTAGTGACGTCATGCGACATTTTGACTCGATGTATCGCCGTTATTTTATGATTACGTGAAAAAATGTGTCGAATATTTTCTTGTAATCTAGATGAGGTACAAAAAATTAAAATTTTGGCAAATAACCCATTAGTAAGTACGGGGTATCGTGTGACCCCTTCACTGTTTTAGAGGACAGATATTTTTTTTAAAAAAAGCTTATACTAAAAAAAAAGCTACCAGCATTGCTATGGTTGCATTTTACTACCTTGTAGTCTTGTTAACCCCTCCAACTAAGCTAAATATGGTTGTATTTGGAATGGGCACATCAATAGTGCAATGGGTGGGGATCGAACTCACGACCTCCCGATCGCCAGTCCAACGCCTTAGCCATTTAGCTCTTGCCGGTTTAAGAGATAGACAGTCGCTTCTTGTAAAACATGTTTGTTTAATCATCAGAAGCAAAGTCAGACAAGATTACTTCTGTGTTTTTTATTACAGTATTATAAACCAGTGCTTGACTGCAATCCCACCGGATGGTAAGCAGTGTTGCAATCTGTGATGGTGAAGCGCACTAGTTTATTTAGAGCCTAAGCCGAGCCTAAGACTGAGCCTTGTTGCTAAGTTCTTCTTGTACCAACTAATGACCGGAATACGTAGGTTACATACATCAATGTTGACTTAACAAACAAAGCCTACACAACCATGATGTCACGACGAACAACCTTCTAAATATAGAGATAACGCCATTTTGAATTGTTTGTTTGTTGCGTTGCGGATAGGCAACGCAACAAAAGCATTTGGATTGATGCATTCATTGACAAACAAAGAGCAAAAGACAGATCTAAGCTAATGCTATAAATATTCCATCTGATATTTCTCAGTAGCAGCCTGGAGTGTCGATCTGTCCAAAATTGATGGCAATAGGCTCGTCCCCTATTCATTATCATCATCATCATTTCATTCGAATGACGGCCACTGTTGAACATTCTGGCTGATCAGATTGCCGTAAAAAACGTCGTTTTGTTTCTACTCATCCCGTCTGACGGTGCTTACATCTCTATTTTCCCGTTTTCCGTCATCGCAATACTAATCTCTTTTATAACCGTTTCGACTACCACAAAATCCATCTCCCGTGTCTTTGGTACCCTCTACAATTCAAAACTTTTCTCACAATCACAACATCTTCATACTTTCGCTTCACGTGCCTAGATGTTTTAAGTCTATGTACGCATTCCTTATACAAACTAGGACGAGATTTTTAATGGCTTAAGTAACCCTGGCTTCGTACTATCAAGGTCGAGGTGAGTGACTGCGCACAATAATTGCGAGGTTTGAGGACCACGATGGCTTAACAGCTTATAATCAGCTAACATGTTGACATCCCACCCATTCGGACTTAGCTTATTGGGAACCAAGGGAACATAGGTATTCATTGTGCCTAGAGCTAAGGAGTGGAATTCCCTGCCGGAGTCGGTGTTTCTTGATAGCTACAACCGAGGGATACTAATGAATAGGTCACTTGTAGGCAAGCATGCTTCATTCTTGACCACATCATCGCTTACTAACAGGTGAGGTAGTGGTCAAACGCGAGTCTATCCATACTAATATGATAAAGAAGAAAGATTTGTCCTACTAATATTATAAACGCGAAAGTTTGTGAGGATGGATGGATGGATGTTTGTTACTCTTTCACGTAAAAACTACTGAATGGAATTTAATAAAATTTGGTTTGGAGTTAGCTGACACTCTGGATTAACACATAGGTTACTATTTATCCCTGTATTCCCACGGGAACGGGACTTACGCGGGTGAAACCGCGGGACGTCTGCTAGTAATTCATATTTTTGTATAATATAAAGAAATATGGATGGATGTTTGTTACTCTTTCTCGTAAAAACTACTGAATGGATTGTAATAAAATTTGGTATGGAGTTACCTGACACACTGGATTAACACATAGGCTACTTTTTATCCCTGTATTCCCACGGGAACGGAAACTACGCGGGTGAAATCGCGTGCCGTCCGCTAATCAATCATAAAAAATACATGACTTTAAATAGTTTACTTAAATATGATTTGTGGGAAATCATCAGACTGCCAAAAGGGTCTTGAGGCTTTTTGACTACACCTATTTACTTAAAACGATTGTCAAAGATCTACCTAAATAATAGCCAGTGCCTACGACACGTAGAACTATGTATGTCCATAACAGATTATCATTTTCAGCAAGCATCATTTTCATTTGTAGCAGTGATAGCCTAGTGGTGTGACCGGCGGATTGCCAAATCATAGGTCTCGAGTTCGAACCCAAGGCACGCGCCTCTGACTTTTCGGATTCATGTGCGTATTATATAATTATCACTTGCTTCAAGAACGGTGAAGGAAAACATCGTGAGGAAACCGGCATGCCTGAGAGATATTTCTCAAGGGCATGTGATGCCAAGTCAGAGGCCCATGGGCGGCATTAAAACTCTGACACCAGGTTAGTTACTAACCAAACGATAAGAAGAAGATTTTCTATTAATTGCCTAGACAGAGATACGAAACAAACGCTACAACTAAATCTCATCAAACGAACATAAATGCTTATAGTTATATGAAATATGATTCTCAATGTTAATTCCGTAGCTATTAACTCAAAGTTATAGTCCACATAACTCACTCAAACATAACTGGGTCACTATTTTAATGGAGGTTAATGAAGGATATTAAAAAGGTTCTAAATACGTTGTAGTAACTACAACTACTATGTTTCCCACGGTTACTATGTAGAGTTTACTGTAAGATGAACTTAACCCAAAAAGTTTATAGTCAACTGCAGCAGTAAATCATATGATCACGCTTGTATTTTCAGCAAGGTTTGGTAGAGATGTAACTATCGTACACCCAGGCTAGGCAGACGATGTCTGTTACCACGACCCTACAACCTACCTACCAACCTTCATATCAGTATGCTCTACAATAATAAAACAAGAAAACAAGATTTTTGTACCTACCATGTTTTTTACTTAGTGAACTTGCAAAAGTAACTCTGTATATAATATGTTACGAAAGCACTAATTTGTAATTTTATGTCTATTGTATGTCTATTGTTTTATTTTTTATTTTTATTTTTTGGAGACATTGTTATTACAAAAATGTATCGTTTTAATTTTTTTTGTAATTTTGTTTTATTGTATTGTGTAAATAGATGTTATTTAAAATAGTCAATATTATAAGTAGTCTTAGCTTTCGCATTAGGTTTCAAAACCTGTAATGATAGTTTAAGAGTTTTAAATAAATAAAAATAAATAAATAAATACTTTAAAAATAATTGGAAATAATAATACTAGCCTGTACCACTGCAGTACAAAGGCATCATCTTATCTTATATAGAGAAGATACGAGCGAGCATTGATTATCATGGTTTCTTCACGATTTTTCCCTTTACCGATGTCAATGATGTCTAAGATAAACTTACTAAAAAAGTACATACTTAATTATTATGAATTGAAAAATTCACGTAAAGTTTGATACTAGCCATTTGAACCACAACCTCGTGCGTGAGAGGTAGGCGCCTTAACTTCTGCGCCATTACGACATACATTTATTATTTATTTAATTTACTTTATGATTTATATGTATAAAGCACAAAATATTACGATAAAAATAAAGAGTAGTATGAATGAAAGATTTCTAATTATATTACATTACATAATAGGTTCCTGACTGTTGTCTCTTAGTAGTAGATAGGTTATAAATAAATAAATAAATATTCCACAACTTTTTACACAACGCCATTTAGTCCCAAGTTAAGCTTGAGAGCTTGTGTTATGGGTACTAAATAGCTGATAAACATACTTATATATATATTTCTAAATACATACATGTTATAGATAAATTACACCCAGACACAGAACAAATGATCGTGCTCATCACACAAACATTTGTCCTGGGTGGGAATCGAACCCACGACCTCCGGCATAGCAGTCTGGGTCACTAACTACTAGACCAACAAGCCAGTTAGGTTACCTTTTCTTGGGTCCAAGTGAATAAGCATGTTAAAGATATTTTTTATTACCATTTATCCTAGAAAATGCACTGCACCACCGTTCACTTTGTGGCTAGATCGTGGCTTAGAATTAGCATTGGTAGTGAAATCAGATATTTAACAAATTAGCTCACGATCCGATAGCGGTTCTGGCCCGGTTTTTAAAGACACCTATATGTATATATTTTCTTTGTACTCTTATAGAAAGAAAAGGTTAAGCAATTTTCTAACGCATTCCATTTGCACTATTGACGTGTACCCACTGCAGACACAAGCATATTCAGCTTAGATAAAGGGTTTAACAACTAGTAGATCTACTTAAAGAAATAAATATCACTTCATTTCAATCATTTCATTTCATTTCAGTAATATGCAATCCACATTGGTAGTAAGCTTTCTAAATAAAGAAAAAAAAATCTTTTATGTCATCTTCCTCGTGCCCTTATCCCAACTTTGTTGAACATTTCTTCTACCATACATCTCTATTCAAAGTCAAAATAGGCCAATAAAGGCACCTTTGAAGGTGAAGCTTAATAGTTAAGTAGATAAAATATAAAAATGTTTTTTGTAGAAGAAAAAAGATTTGATATAGAATGGGCAAAAACGCCATACATATTGACTTTCATCTCAATAGTCAAATTAGGTGGATTTTATGACGATAAACTTACAAGTTAAGAAGAATAAAATATACCTACAAATTAAAAAATGATTCTAGTTGCCCCTTTCAAAAGATAGTTTCCTATGGAGAAGAATGGGCAAAAAACTCCCATACTTTTTGACCGTCATCTCAATTATCACACTCGATGGATTATTATAACAACAGCAGGGTCATCATACAATCCATAAATCGTTGCTTTGGTCTTCCCCTTGTTTACACAAAGCACGTACTAAGATATTAAAATCCAATATATATATATATATACTAATTCCTACGTACAGTCATAAACACATTAAACCTTCCACTAATAAACGTTAAAATAATTAGGTTTAGGTTTAAAGAATCTTTATTTCTCATAAGAACATTATACAGTTCACTTAGATGAGACTTAACTTTTAACTTAAATTAACCGTCGTCTAATGACGAAGCATGCAGGTTTACTTAAAATATAATATAAAACTATAACAACAACGTTCGAGAATAACAAATTATAAGACTATAAAACAAATTTTAATTTACGATTATTTTTATATGAAACAGAATATTTTTCCAGTGTATCTCTGTGTTTGTTTATGAAGCTTAGGAGGTAAACTTTTTTTAAATTAAAATATTATTGTTTTGTAGCAACTGTATGGTAAACAAGATATAAAAATATTTATCTTTACATTAAGGTAGATGTCCGGTCATTGAGGATTTTGGACGAAAACATTGGTTTTTTTTTATTACTGATAGGCACGCGTTTGACCACTATCTCACCTGATGGTTAGCGATGATGTGGTCGACGATGAAGCACGCTTGCCTAGAAGCAACCTGTTCACTCTTGACTTGAGACCCCTAGGTTGTAGCTATCAGGAAACACCGACACCGGTAGGGAATTCCACTTTTTAGCTGTTCGCACAATGAATGTGTTTCCATAGCGTTTTATTTGAATATTTATTTATTGGGGTTCGGTTTATCGGGCAGGTGTCCACAATTCCACGACAAAGCGCGTATTTTGCGTTTTTATTGGAATCTCCAATAAATACGCAAAATACGCGCTTTTTTATATTGATGAACTTCCATACACCATTTTATCTCTCGACTTTGCTAAACTTTTTAAAATCATTTCCTAGAATTTTCTAACATGTAGTATAACTCAACATTTTAACCTGTAAGTTAGTTAACTGTCAGTAAATGTATTCAAGATTTTTTTAGGTTAAATTACCATCAAGCCAGCAGGGAAGGTTATAAGTGTCGGTTACCTCAACCTTTCAAAAAATCGAAATCAAAACTCATTTAATCAAATAAGGCGGCGAGTCAGCACTTTTTAAACGTCAAAAATACATAGGTAAGACAGTCCCCTAAAACCTAGAGTTTTTGCTGAGAAGAAGAAACTTAGCGGAACCAATTTCCCAGTTAAAGCTTTTCAGCAGCTTTCTTCTGACCTAACCTATCCGAGTCCGGGAGTCAAAAATACTAAGCTCGATTCGCTCTCTCTTAGGCGATTATCACACTGCCCCGCATCACGCTGCATGTAGCGTGTCTCTGAACTCATGAACTGAATTGAACGCGCGTGGATGCATTTTCTGTGTGTTGGACTGTGCGTGTTTTCCATACAAACGGAGATACTTACAAGCAACGGAAGAACACGCATCCACGCGCTACGCTGCATCATGCGGGGCAGTGTGAGAATCGCCTTACATCCTAAATTATTATTTTAGTAACATTGCCTATTGTACACGCATACTATATATTTCATGATAACGCATGTGGCTATGTTAAACATACCATACACAGGGCAGAAGACACATCCGAACACCATGAATTCTCTACATCATTCCAGGATGATGTAGGGAACTTATGGTGTCCGAGAAACCCTACAGCGTGAAAATTGTCGTTGGGTTTCCCTAATTACCAAGTTTTACCTGTTTTTTTTTACTTTACTGTTAAGTGATTTTTAATTGAAAGAAGTGATTAAATTAAATTTCAATTTAAATAGAAATGGTGATTTATATGGTTAAGTACTTACAGATTTTTAAGCAACAGTGCCATCAGATGACAATGTACATCTTAGGAATAAACTGACAAAAAAAAATATAGGTTCAGAATCATGTAAAAAACTCAGGGTATGAGCGACGATGTCCGTTCCACCCTGTACACTCATTATTTCCACAAAACCTTCGAAATTAAGTAACTCTTAAAATAAATATTGTGGAGCAGAAAACGCATATATTTCCTTAAACGTTTTTAGTGTTGGATTGGGTGCTCTCAACCTACAGGTGGTATTTACATGATAAAAGCTTACACAGAAGGTCCACAGCTTTTAAACTACAGGTTAAAAAGGAAGTAGTACCAATAATAAACAAAGTAATTTTGTATTGTAAATTTGTATTGATTATTGGTTTAATTAATTACATACATAAACTCCCACCTTTTCCCCACGGGTGTAGGCAGAAACTACAGAGCGCCATAATATGCTACGATTCTTATAATACTTCTTTTGTTTCGTTTACAATCTTACATGTTGTCAAATTGAACACATATGATTTACTAGTCTAGTCTTCTAGAAGTATTAAGAACCTTTTACAAATCCCACTGATTGTACCTTCTGTAGACCAAACTCCTATGTGGTGTAAAGTTCGTCATGTGACTCCAATCAGCTTCCTACCCACCCACACATTGTTTCCATACATAAATATTACGTCAGTATTGAAAATAAAGTCGATTTAGTTTCGTTAAATGACGTCATTATTCATTGACACGTTTAATTACGTATCGTAGTAGTGGGAGTTGAAATGAATTACTTTGTAACTGTCGATGTTAGAAATATTTTAATGTGGTTTGCTGTTTAAATCATCAGATGGATTAGCCTCAAGTTTAGAAAGAAGACATTCATTGTTTTACCACATTATAATAGTAATTGTACCTAAGTAAATTGGCTCTAAACTATGCAAACCTGTATCACAGTATAAATATTAATACAGTAGGACGACGCCTTTGATCTCAGGAAAAATGCCGACAACTTCTACACGCGTTAGACTTGAATAATACCTCCCGCACTACGAACATCGTTTTGTTCGCAGTGCGGGAGCGGCTTTCCCGCGTCTCGGCCCTCACACCCCGCACGATTGTCCTGTCTAGACGGCTTCGTCGGACGACTGTATGTTTTTAGACTGTGCCTGTATCTTATTTATTTTCTTAATTTACGAATCCAACGGCGATACTTAAAATATAATATGTATTACAGCTTATTCGAATTAACAGTTTTGTATGGCATAAAAGGTTTCCCTGTGTAACTAGAACTCTGTACATACGAAAGGATAAAACTAAAAACTAAAATACTTAACAATAGTGAAAATACTTCACATGTTTTGAGTATTTTTTTAAAAATGATAAATATTTATATACAAGAAGAGAGACTAAAAGATTGGTTGTCATTTGCCTTCGTTAATAGTTTTTTTTTGGTTGTGGGTTCCAAAGTTGGTTGTCCATTTGATTAAAGCGGATAAGCAGAGAAGACTCTTACATTAGATCCCTAATCGCTATTAGCTTTGGTCTTAACACATAAGTACAGGCGGAGAACTATTTATATATTTGTCAAAAACCTACTTGTGTAATTTATGCTTTTGTTTAAAAAACGTTTAACATAAAGAATTCGAAAACATAATGATTAAAACACGTTGCCCCAACATTGAATCTTTGCAAAAAAAAGGCAACAAAAATAATCAGATAGTACAGTCAAATTAGCAAAAAGATTGGACGTAATTCGTGTAGTTGTAATTTTTTGTGGAATCATTAGAAGACATAAAAATAAGTTTTCTCTGAGTTTGCACCATTCCTATTATTTACGGAACATCGTTTAATATTAGGTAAAAACTTGAAAGTCCCAAAATTTTGAAATTTCATTAGTAACTAATTGTGCTAAGTATGCAAATATGTAGATACCCCTTTGGTGGATAATTACTGGTCACGAAAAAAGTGTGAGGTGTAAAAAACATTAATAAATTAATATTTTTGATTTGCGGCTTAAGGGAAATTTTGTCTGTTGGTGCAAACTTATATTAAGCTTTTTATAGCATCATAAACACCCAGTTAAATTTGCACCCTTTTGCACCCCTTGGAAACCAGCATTTTACAATATTTGTAAATTGTACTTCGGGGCAAATTAGTGTAGTCGTGGTTTTTTTTATACATGATGTATTCTAAATGTACTATATTCGCACCTAATAAACATAAGAAATATATGACTGGAAGTTTATGTAAAATTAACGTGGATATATATCGCGCCTCGTGGCGTTCGCAGGGCGCGCGCGGGGTCGAAGCGGGACGCGGGGCGAGCGCGACCGGCGGGGCCAGAACAAAAACGTGCATGCCATGATAATAGAAGATGCGTTTACATCTTTGTTGCGGCAAGAAGCGATCCGCGCGTTACACAAATTTACTTTTAGCTAAATTAAAAAAATAAATATCGGATTATATTTACTTACGCAAAGTGACAGTGTATTGTTAGAAATACACATAACAGTAATAACAAATTTATCTGTACATAATTATAATAAAACAGTCACGCAAGAAAAACTGTACATTGAGAATTTTCTAAAAAAATAAGTGGGATTTGTTAGAAAAACGTAACTAATGACAAAAAATACTTTTTAGAATGTTTGTCTGTTTGTCTGTGTGTATGGTACGCTTCACGCGAAAACTATTGGATAGAATGAATTGAAATTCTATGATCAAAAATGTTCTATGTAAACCAAGGTAGGCTTTAGGCTACATATTGATTTTAAAAGGTTTTTTTCGTAATTGAATGCACAAATGACATGTTATTAGGTAATAAAATAATAACTCTGGGAACATAAAAATCACGCTATTTTTATTAAGGAGCGGGGCATTAATATTAAAATTATAAATTGCAGGGGAACAGCTATTCAACAATATGTCAACGGGGAATTTAGCGGAGAGGTCAAGCGACCGTTTACCTCACTAAATGGTGCGAGTTCAAGTTCAAACCCTATAATACTGTTTTAGAAAAATCGTATTTTTTTTTTGTTAGTTTATGTGTTAGTTACGTTACGATACTGTTATAAAATCTGAGAACTATACATGTCCTATCTAATTGTATGGAGAGTTTTACACCAATATTACTAAACTGATTGATTGGTGGTACAACAAGCTACACTATCATGAAATCAAGTCAGTCTAAGTTTTTACTTACCAAGCACATTAAAATTTGTTGTAATTGGTAATTGATTTAAGTTTATAATTCGTAGTTTTGTTCCTTGCTGCGGTTAACATATTTTTTGAAAATCAAAAATAATGTAGTTACTTTGTCTGTTAAATTAACGACAATTTAGTTTTATTCTTAATTTAATTTGGGTAAATAATATGTAGTTTCCGTTTTCTAACTAGATGGCTGCATTGGCCTCGAGTTAGATCGCGCTATGGTTTCGTTCCCAAAAAGTGATGTTATAGGTGCCGATGTGACGCTCTCATCCTATATAAACGGGGGATACCTTTGTTGTTTGTGTTGGTTGAAGTGTTTAATTTTCCTGCGAATAATTATTATTTTTGGTTGGAGTGTAGCCATGTAAGGGGCACTATGGAGCAAGGACTTAAAAAATTTAGCCAAAAAAGTGTTATTTTTGCAAATCGTTTATTTTCTCGATTCTATCGTATAAAACACCTAAATTTAAGGCTAAAAGTTTCTTGGTGCTTTTTGTCTCTGACTTACCGTTTGTCGTAAAAACGATGTGGAAGGGTATCCATTAGGTTAGGTTAGGTTAGAACTGTGACTCCCAGAGGTGACACAGGCAGAGATGAGGGCGGCCGTGTTGCGGCTCCGGGCCAAGAACGTGGCCCCGGGGCCCGACGGCATTCACGGCCGAGTGCTCGCCCTCGCTCTGAAGGAGCTGGAGCCCCAGCTGAGAGGACTCTACACGGCGTGTCTTGAGCGGGGCCAGTTTCCCACTTTGTGGAAGACTGGTCGTCTGGTCCTGCTCAAGAAGGCGGGGCGCCCTGCGGACTCACCGTCCGCGTTCCGGCCCATAGTGCTGCTAGACGAGGTGGGTAAGCTGTTCGAGCGAATCATAGCTGCCCGCCTCGTCGGCCACTTGTGCGGAGACGGGCCGGATCTAGCCGAGAGCCAGTTTGGCTTTCGGCACGGGCGCTCCACCATTCACGCCGTGTCGCGTGTCAGAGTCCTGGCGGAGGAAGCGGTGTCCCGGGGCGGGGTGATGTTGGCGGTGTCCTTGGACATTTCCAACGCCTTCAACACCCTGCCCTGGAGTTGTATAAGGGAGGCACTGTGCTACCATAGGGTGCCTTCCTACCTCCGCCAACTCGTTGGGGCTTACCTGACGGAGAGGTGTGTCACCTACGTGGGACGTGATGGCGGTCACCAGCGCCCCATGTCGTGCGGTGTTCCACAGGGCTCGGTCCTCGGGCCACTCCTGTGGAACATCGGGTACGACTGGGTGCTGAGGGGCGAGCTCCAGCCGGGCGTCGACCTGACGTGTTACGCGGATGACACGCTGGTCACGGCCCGGGGGAGTTCGCACAGGGAGGTGGCGTTGTTGGCGACGGCTGCGGTCTCACAGGTGGTGGGCCGCATACGGCGCCTCGGCCTGGAGGTGGCCCTCAGCAAGACGGAGGCTATGGTTTTCCACGGCCCCCGTCGGGCGCCACCCGCCGGATCACACCTAGTGGTCGGTGGGGTTCGAATCGCTGTCGAGTCCACCATGAAGTACCTGGGATTGGTGCTCGACAGCCGATGGGATTTCGGACCCCACTTCCGGCGGCTGGCGCCCAAGCTGATGGGCGCGGCCGGGGCGCTGTCAACGCTGCTTCCCAATCTGGGGGGCCCGAGCGCCGCCTGTAGGCGGCTCTACGTGGGGATCGTGCGATCGATGGCCCTTTACGGGGCCCCGATCTGGGCGGCTGACCTGACGGCCGGCAGCATCGCTGTCCTGCGGAGACCGCAGCGAGCGATGGCCGTCAGAGTCATCAGGGGCTATCGCACGATCTCCTACGAGGTGGCCGGAGTACTGGCCGGATCCCCGCCCTGGGACCTGGAGGCGAAAGTACTCGCGTCACTGTACCGGTGGCGCGAGGAAATGCAGGCGCGCGGCGAGCGACCGATGCAGCGACACATGGAGTTGCGTCGGTCGCAGCTGCGCGAGGTTCTGGTGGCGGCATGGCGGGACAGGCTTTCGAGCCCTACCGCCGGCCTCGTCACTATCGAGGCGGTCCGGCCGGTGCTCGAGCGCTGGCTCGGGAGGAGGCACGGCTCCCTGTCGTTTCGGGTGACGCAGGTGCTTTCCGGGCACGGTTGCTTCGGAAAGTACCTGTGTCGCATAAACAGGGAGCCGGACGCCCGGTGTCACCACTGCGTCGACTGTCGGGAGGACACGGCGCGGCATACGCTGGCAGAGTGTGCCGCTTGGGAGGAGCCGCGCCGTGCTCTTGTCTCTGGAGTAGGCAGTGACCTGTCGCTGCCGGCCGTGGTCGAGAGGATGGTCGGCAGCGTCGAGTCCTGGGACGCGGTGGTGTCCTTCTGCGAAACGGTCATCTCGCAGAAGGAGGCTGCGGAAAGGGAGAGGGAGATCACCTCCACTCACCCTGCCCGCAGCAGACGCACCGGGCGCAGGCGGAGGGCGGACAACGCCCTCTTCCAGCCCCCCTGAATGGGTCCAGGGCGACGGACGCGGGGATGTCCGCCGCCCCCACGTACATGGACCCGAGGTGGCGGCGCGTCGTGTTCACGCGCGCCCCTCTTAGACGTCGCGAGGGGAGTCTAACACCTCACTCCCCTCGCAGACTTGGCGAAGCCCGCGGGGCCGGCACCAGTCGGGGGTCGCGGAAGTATCTTCCGTTCCCGTGACCCCCGGCGCAGGTGTGAGAAGGAACACGGGGTGGTTTTTAGTCAGTAAGAGTCTGACAGACCCCTCCGCCTCCCCGGGCGGGGGACATCCATGAGGATTTTCTACCCCTAAAAAAAAAAAAAAAAAAAAAAAAAGGTTAGAACTGTGACCAACTACCTCGAAATTGGTTGCGAAATTTTTCCAAGTTAGCTGCGCCATAGTTATTAACTTTTGCAGTTATCATCGTTTTTATTTTTCATGACTGTACTGTTTTTTTCCTAAATAAATGTTTTTTTTTTAAGTATCTTTTTCATAGTGCCCCCAAGACGACACTCTGACCTTATTTTTCTACTTACTTACCTACTAGCAATTCTTACGTGCTTATTACGTGCTGATTTGAATATCGTTAGTATCGGATTAAGAAGAAATTTTAGCTAAGTATGCCTTTTAGAAAAACATCAAATCTGTCTCGAAACTTAAGGGTTTCTAAGATATGCAGGTTAGTTCGATCTCTCGAAACCAACGCAGAGCGTGTACAACGGCTGGGTTCTAACCGTGAGCGTAATGCGCTAAGTTTGTCCGCAGAAACTAGCACGCAGCGACAATTACGACTAAAATTTAAACGAGCCCGACTCTTCTCTATCTCAGGAAAGTGTGAAACAACAAGAAATGCGTTTAGCTATCGACCGGGATCGTCATTCTTGGTCTCGCGCATCCGAAACGTTTACAGAGAGGGATCAGAGGTTGAATAATATTCAGAATATTTGCTCTGAGACTGCTCGGTCCCTCGAGAACAATCAGGAGCGCGATACATTTTGAAAATCATCCCCTAAGGGGGTAAAACGTGGGTGCAAAGTAAGTACTTGTATAAAACTTTGTCGTTTTTGAAATTGTTCCAAAGAAATTCAATATGAAGGTTTTTCATTGAAAGTCGTGAAACACGTCGTAACAAATATTTTTTCGTAAATCATTTTTTAAGGGGGTAAATGGGGAGTGCAAAGTTAGTGTGAAAGTTCTCTGATTTTCAAAATTATTTCGATAAAATGAAGTATTAGGGTTTTTAAACTTTTGTGAATTCAATCCCTTAGGGGGCAAAAAAAAATAAGAGGTATTTTAGTATATATACATATAACCTAACCTTACCATCCTCATGGATGTCCCCCGCCCCAGGGAGGGCGGAGGGGTCTGTCAGACTCTTACTGACTAGAAACCATCCCGTGTTCCTTTTCACACCTGCGCCGGGGGTCACGGGAACAGAAGATACTTCCGCGACCCCCGACTGGTGCCGGCCCCGCGGGCAGCCATAAGGCCATTGGCTGTTACGGCTATCGGCACAAAGACAGCCGAGTCCACATCCCACATGTCGACAACCTCGCGTGCTAAGTCGAGATATTTGATTTTTTTCTCTTTCTCAGCTTTCACGAGGTTCTCGTCATGAGGGATGGTAACATCGATTATCATTGTGCGGCGCGCTAATCGATCTATCACCACTATATCAGGCTTATTGGCAACAATAGTCCTGTCAGTGATGATAGATCGATCCCAGTACAGTGTAACATGGTCATTCTCGAGAACTGGGTCAGGCACATACCTGTAATACTGTACTTCAGAATCCACAAGCTGGTATTTCAAAGCAAGTTGCTGATGGATAATCCTGGCCACTTGGTTATGTCTGTGCAAGTACTCACTATTAGCCAGACGAGAACAACCAGAGATGATAATATGTCTGATAGATTCACCCGGACAGTGACATGCCCGACACACGTCAACTGTCCCGTCCTTCATAATATATCTCCGATAGTTATTCGTCAAGATAACTTCGTCCATAATTGCACAGACGAACCCTTCAGTTTCTCCGAAGAGGTTACTGAATCGTAGCCAGGATACGGACGCTAAGAAGTCTACATCGGGCCCATGAAGAGCCCGTTAGAAGCGCCCGTGAAGCTCTTTGCTTTGCCATACCTGTCTGCGGTCATCAGTACTCAGTACTATAGGTTTGCGCCAGTTCTCGTTAGCCATGGATAGCGGGGTAAGGCCCTTGTCCACTGCGACCACATCCCGATGCATCCCCACGTCGGTTTTCAGAAAGTATTCTCGGAGGCTGTACACCTCACGGTTGTGGAGGGTCTTAGCATTCAGGAAGCCTCGACCCCCGCACGTCCGCGGGATGCACAGTCTCATAACCGGGTGGGTGATGCATCCGGTTTGCGGTCATCAGTGTACGAACTCTCCTATCCAGGGCGTCAAGTTCCGTTTGAGTCCATTTGAGTATGCCGAAAGAGTACATCAACACTGGCATGACCCAACTATTGAAGGCGCGCACCTTGTTTCCGCCTGACAAAAGGCTATTTAAAACCTTCTTCAGGCGGCCAAAGAAGCGCTCCTTCAACGATTGCCTCATGTCAGCAGCATTGATGCTGCCTAACGCTTATTATTATTATTATTATTATACAATACTAGAGAAGGTAGTAAGTATTATTTGAAGTAGTAGTAGTAGGAGGTAATAATTTAACTCGATTGGTATCATCCATACATAAATATTACTTTGACTGGTTGATCGAGTGGATACGCACTTGCGTCGCGGTCGTCTGTCTGTCTGTTTGCGATGAACTCAGACATGACTACGCCAATGCTGTTTTTACCTGTAGATAGTGTTTTTCTCAAGGAAATTATTAGTATATAATTTGGCAAAAATGTAATTGTATTTGTTGGAGGTTAAAAATAAACCTTCTAAAACCTTTAAAAATAAATCCATGCGGGCGAAGCCGCAGCCATCAGCTAGTTAAATAATAAATGAGTATGTTTGGAATAAAAATGGGTTACGTCATACGTGACTAACAATATTCTATGGAAGTGACAAGCGCATGTCGCTTGTCACTTCCATGGCGTAATAGCTCTTTGGCAATTACTGTAATACAAGAAAATTATATGTTCCCTTAAGAAATGCCAATTTTTTATAGGGTGCAAATATAAAGGAAACCAAGTTATATATGACTGTATTAATTTCAAAACAACCAAAATTTCCCCCGAAGTACAGCGGCAGAAAATCGTAAAAAGCTAATTTCCATATGTCAAACTAGGGTGCAAAATCAATAATGTATTTAGGTCAAAATGTATAACCCTTTCCTCAATTTGCACAACTACACAGTTTTCCCCAAAGCTGCAATGACCAAAAAAGAAAAAAAAAATGATTTTATTTTTTTTCTCACGCTGCGATAGTCAGAATAAAATAAATAAAATGTAATAATGTAGATTAAGGTGTAATACAGCATACAAAAAAATACGCAGAGTACACCTGTATTATCTAGTTAGTTATGGCCAATAAACAATTTTCACCCCCTTCCGTAGGGGTAGTAAATGTTTTTTTGTTTTCATACTCGATTTTCCACTCATACAAAACCATCAGAACCGTTTTTGTCTCTCCAGAGAATTTATTCCAATCTTTATCAAAAAATGACCTAATTTGACTGGACTAAGAGGCGTCCATTAAATACTGCACTGGTTGCTATACCATTTTTATTGCACAAACAGATAACGTAAACCTGGAATTAAAGCGTTTTAGACTCGTGCAAAAGAATGTTTTTTGTTTTCACAATCCGTGAGTTAATACTAGTAAATAAAGCATAAATTAACCGTGTCAATCAGTTGAAGATACGTGAAAAGTAAGGGAGTTCGCACATTTTTAAGTAAGTAGGTACCTACTAAGACATTATTCTATTATTATCATTTTAGAAACTAATCTGCGTGGTTTTTATATGATCTGACCAAGAGTAAGTCCTCTAGAGTTTTATTGGTCTTTCTTCACAGTGTAATTAGATAGTGAAACACCGACCTCACATTCTAATTAAAAAATAACTTGAAAAGAGTTTGCATGAACCTATATACCAGCAAAAACACATTGGGGTACAGCTTGGTGTGTTGACCTCTGTATTTAACCCAAAAAAATGGAGTATTCCCGTTTGAGCACCTATACATTTAGCACCAAAGGTATTCCCATTTCCCATAGGTTAATGCATAGGTGCTCAATAAATAGGTGCTCAAACGGGAATACTCCAAAAAATATATAAAAAACAGTCATTACTTACGGCTAGCTTAAACAGGGTAGGTACCACTCATGTATTTTTTTTATTTATATGATGATTGGTGTCTACCTTACGAAATGACAGTAAAAAATAAATTTCACTAGAAAATAATAAATTTGACTGAAAGAAAATGCCAAGTGGCATTAAATCCGCCTCCGTACATTAGTGTGTTATTAAAACACATAGCCACAAAGGTCCGAACTTCTTTGCGATGCAAATGAAAGATAATAATCTTACGTAGGTACGGTTCGGGGACCATGTGGTGATCTCATAGTTGCGCAACACTTTCGCTAAGCGACCGGTTTCCATCCGATTTCTTTACGAGAATGGCGAATTACGAAATTTACGCCTCCTTAGTGTTCGTTCGTTGTTTTTATAAATGTTTCTTTTAAGAAGTTTGTAGTTTTTATGTGGGTGTTGTATTCTGCTTATTTTGGAACTGAAAACCAAAACAAAAACTATTAACGAAGGCAAATAACAGCCAATCTTTTAGTCTCTCTTTCTTGTGTAAAAGTATCAAAAACTTAAAAAAAAAATGTCAAAACATTTGCTAGAAGGCGTCGCGGCAGATCCAGAAGAAGATGGAGGGACGACCTGGAGAAATTAAACGACCAGTGGCCTACTTTAGCCCTGGATCGAAAAAAAACTGGTACCTAGTCATAGAGAGAGGCATTACCTACTCAAAATATATATTTTTTTTTTTTATTCAAGCATTTGCAAAGAGTGGAAGTATCTACGTAGGTACGACGTAGGTACATTAAAATGTAATGCCAGCATGTATGTAATTGTCCCACTGCAGAGCAAAGGTCTCTTCTCATACAGGGAAAGCACGAGCGTTGATCACCACACTTGCACAAGGCGCATTGGCGTTTTGCATTGTACGACTAAACACTGACAGCCACTAACTACATCGACAATACCGTGTGTGCTTTCCTTCATCAATGGTCAGCTCCTATGATCGACGTAGGTGTACTTTTGTTAAAATTATAATTATAAGGAATTCATTATCTAGACTAGCCTTCTCTATCTGTTTCCAATCTTAACGAGTGCAGCTGAATACCAGCGTTTTAACTGAGAGACGCACCAGTCGAGCCAAAGGTATTGGTTTATCCAGTGTAACAAATTAGTTTCTCATAACATGTATATTCGTCAAGGATCTACTAATGACGGCCTGGACCCGGACCTCACGCTTAGCAGTAGCAATTGTGCTAATCCTACTAATAATATAAACGCGAAAGTTTGTGAGGATGAATGGATCGATGAATGTTTGTTACTCTTTCACGTAAAAACTACTGAATGGATTTTAATAAAATTTGGTATGGAGTTAGCTGACACCCTGGATTAACACATAGGCTACTTTTTATCCCTGAATTCCCACGGGAACGGGATCTACGCGGGTGAAACCGCGGGACGTCTTCTAGTACTAAATAAAAGACAACAGTACTTAGCGAGGGGTCAATTTTCTTAATAGGAAAGTCGACTAAAAAAACTTAGCATTCGAGTCACTATTTGTTGTCTCTTTTGAAGTCATCGGTCTGCTTACCACCGTGTATACCTTTGGTGTAAATGTCTTATATTTGGCAATACTCGAGTCCAGCTGCCATTAGTAAGTACATTGGTAGAGTTGCTCTTCCAAAGCTCCAAAGGGAAGCCGATAGAAATCAAGTTTTATGGACAGTTCGCCACAGCAAGACAATTAAAAGTAGTCTAGTAGGTCTACCTTATTATCCATCGACAGGCGGTAATAGCGATACTTAAACTTTTAGTGCCAAAACTGAAACCAAACGTCCCTCACTTCAAAAACGTTATTGTAATGTCAGTAAGTGTAGGTACTACATACGGATGAATCATAGTGTATTGCAGTCAAGGCATACCAAGACTTCTCCATGTCTCATGTTAAGCCGTTGTTGGTCTTAGCTGTCTTGTAGTATTGATGTTATTTATTTACCCTCGCATGCATGAGTGATTACACTAATGGAGTTAAATTCATAAAAAAAAATCTGCTTCTTAACATGATTCTATCCTGTGTCATCGAACGGGCGGTGGCTGCTGTAGATCAGACATGAATTATGGCTCTTTTCATTATTAATGTAATGAAACCATAGGTGTAGGTCCCAGCTGATGTCAGACCCGCGGTATAGCACCGATTGAAGGATCTCCACGGTCAAGACGAGGCAGGAGGCTGTGGCGTTGATCTACAAGTATCCCGTGACAGCAATAGCACATCAAAAATTAGTTTTTCGCCGTTAATATCTCACTGTCCGTAACACTATCACTGCGCGAACTATGAATGCCTTTAATTTATTAGTTTTTTTAGTTTTTACATGTTTAATTGATAATTTAATAAATAGAAAAATCGGAGTGAATGATGATGAATGATCACTACTTAACGGTCTTTAGCAAACGTAGCTTAAGCTTAGCGTTCCTTGCGGCTGTGATTTAGCCGCAAAGCCTTACAATGTGTTACAATCAAACGGAATGGAAATGGAATTATCTAAACAATCGCAGAAACAAGAAAGATCTCAGAGCAAAGAATGGTGAGTACAAACTATAAACGGTTACCGTTGTCCGGTAGCATGCGTTCCGGGTCGGCGATCAGACCGACCATCTGGCAGCCATCACGGCACCTGTCTATTGGGGTAGACAGTGCACTGTTATCCTACTAATATTATTAATGTGAAGTTTGTGAAGACGTTCAACGTCTCATACTCAACGCGTAAATCGTCACAAAGATAGAATTTTTTCTGAATTAACACACATAGGATACTTTTTGTTCCGGTAATGTTTTAGGTAAGGATGATCTTGAGAAAGGTACTTTTAACAAAGTTAGTCGCTACTTACATCTTAACACAGTATCTTCCGCGCTGTCTGTTTGTGATAAACTCAAAAGTTACTGCACCAGTTGTCATTGTTTTCACTAAATATAGAGAGATAAAGTGGTTTTCTAAAATTAAATGGTTTAAGTATATCGACGGTTGCAAGGCCAATTGGTCTAAGCGACATTTTGTAAAACTTGCAGGAGGACGGTTTAAAGTTTTTATTTTGGAAAAAAAAATCATAAAAAATCAACTACTTGATAGACTTTTATTTATTTAATACAGTATGTCCCTAATTAAATAAGGAAGTTTTTCCAATTATTACTGATGATAAACGTGTATTATTTTAGAAATTTTGTGTCGGTTAGCCCAAAATGCATCAAAGGATAATGCTCAAAAAAAACCCAGGCCCCGGCGCAAACGGTACATATCTCAAATTCTTAGTATAAAATAGTAGTTTCATACTAAAAAAAAATATAGCCAAAAATTCGTTTTTAAACGTGATATTTTGCTAATCCTTTTTTCGGGAAAGTAATTTTTAAATAGAATTATTTAAAGGAAAATATGTATATACATGTATATTTTAACATACTACGCTTACCATTATAATGTTCTCAGTGGTTGTTGCAAGGCGGAGAGCTGCACTAAACTAAACCGGTTGTTTGTTCACACAACACCTTTCCGTCGTTGTCGCTCGCTACAAAAACGAACCAAGAGTCAAGAACGTTGCACAAAATGTAGATGGCGTTGTCAAAATAGATGCCTAAATGTCATTTATAGAATAAGAGTAAAGAAAGAAATAATTTAAAAAAAACACATTTTTGAAGCTCTTCACATAAAACAACTAGCAATTTATGACATTTAAAAAAAAGATTTTGGTAATGCCCCCTACTGAATATTATGTCACATATAAATACTTAAAATCTGAGATACATTTCATTTGCGCCGGGCCTGGGTTTTTTCCCCATACATTGTGAGCATTGTCCTTTGGTTATTTTTTGAGAAAAGCAAAATGATTCAAATGCCTGATTTAAATAAAGAGCTGAAGGTAAACTGGCTCAATCATCAACACTTAGAATCAAATAATATGAGACCAAATGAATTTAGCACCAAATCAACTGACAGTTAAATACGCACAATGAACCTAAGCAACATGATGGTGTTGCACCACAGTGAAGTAGTTTGATGCAGGTGCCCATTTTTGGTAGTTAAGTAGTAAATATTGATGCTTAGGCCATCACTATTCAGCAACGTCCATAAGATATTTTTAAGGTGAGTATGCTACTTAATACAGTTTTAGACAGTGTCTTGTAATATTTTTTACATTTTTGTGTAGTGAAATCATTCAAAATATTGATCTAATGTGTCTTGGAATAAGGTATTATAAAGAAAAAAGAAGAAGCTGAATGGTGCAACAGACATATTTAAATATTAACTGATATCGTTTAATGCAAATTGTTTATTAACAAGAGCAACATGAACACTCCAAAGACCTATATCGCGCATTTATTGTAGAAAAGAAAACAATAAAAAAAAAATTGGCATAGCTCACAATTTTATTCAGTGTGTCATTAACTAAGTCAAACCAATGACATACATTAATAACAGAATAAAAGTAATCCATAATTTATAACCATCATGTTCACTAAACAATTCAATATTTATTGTTTTTTTCATTTTTGAGGGATTTATAACTCTGTGGATATCAAAGGCGTAACAGGATTTATAGTAAAAAGATTAACAACTACTACTTTTTTTATCATAGCGATTTACAACTTTCTTGAAAAAGTAACCAAAAGTGTTGGGAAAAGGTACTAATTTGTGCATTATACATGGATTAACCCGTTTGACTATGTGGACCACAAAACAATAAAAAACCAGATGTGTAAAATATACAAATAAAATTTAGGCTACACCCAGAAGCGGTTTGATGGGCACCAGTGTATATTCCATGACTTCAAAGATTTTATAATAAATTGCTTTCTTGTATTACAGACATTGACCACTTGCACATATTTAAGGTGTACTACAGTGCAGTGTGAAAGAATATCTAAAAGGGAATCCTTATGGCCAATAACATCTGTGCGTTTCCTTCGGATTCCTTCACATAGATTATTACTAGTATTTTGTATTTGGCGTGTGCTATCTAACTAGAAGCAAAAACTATTAATTTAAAATGACTGATTTATAGTGTTATCTAATTGAAGGAACTGTATAAATTCAAGTTCTTCTAACTTATCAGGCAGACGTGTTGCTGGGTAGTTTGTTCTGCCACTTCTTACCCGCAAAAACACTAGGAACTGGCAAAAGGCGGGCTTTTTGGATGACTGTATCATGGTGATGTTGTTAAAAAAGTGCTAATCCTCAGCCTGATTTTATCAATGACTTTTGATTTGATCGATTTTGAAACTCATAATTAATCATTATATAGGATTTTTATTTATTTTATTTGTATCTCACTATTTACTCTGATATTTAAATTATTGACTGCTGGATTCTCCTTGACATTGAGAAATAAAATGGTTACAAGATTTAATATTTTTGTAATAATTATTGTTAATCAGCATGGTACTAGGATGCAATATAATATTAAGTGTAAATGTTTGCATGTGACGGCACTGCAAGTAGGATTTTGTCTGTATTAACATCTATAACCCTACTCTTGTTGGCAAAGAAATAAATAATTAAAAGGATCTTATTTGATTTGAAAAGGGTTCAAACGACATAGCTTATTATTTTGATTCAATGTAAAATAGGCCAAACGACAACACAATAAACTTTGGCGAAAAAGCCAAATGCCTTAAACGACACACGTTATAAAAGTTCGAAAATTCAAAAGAGCTTAAGTCATCGTGTCCTCAAATTTGCCTTATTTTGCGTCGTATAGATCAATGAGCTTAAAAATGAGGCCTATTTTGCTGGGGGTGCTAAGCGCCAAAAAAGTGGTTAAAAAAAATTGAAACCTGGCTCAAACGATGGAGAAAAATCTGCTGATTCCAAATATGTATATAACTCAATATCACAAAAAATGTCGCTTAGACCAAATAGCCTTACAACCGTCGATATAATTTGTCAAGTTTTTGTATGCATTGGCTAAAATCTAATGATATTAGTTGGAGGTGACAGAAAAAGAAGCCGTCTGGGAGCTTTTAACCAAAACGCTGCCTAAAGCCTTAGAGATATAATTTGCAAAATAATGTGTGATGGAATTGTGTATTATCTTATAAGGTCTACAGAAAAGTCTGCGATGGCATACGTTTAAAGGGAAACGTACGAAATTCAATAGAAAGTCGTATAAATAAATTAATAAATTAGTAATACAATACAAATGATTGAAACTAACTGATAAAAATATGGACCGAATGTCTGAAATAAAAAGATTTTATTTATTTTTTATTTTATTTATAAAAAATTAACAGTTTTGTTAGTGGCTGACTTTCAGACTACGCTATACTATTGTATGTTGTATTATCAAGTATAGTACAGCTAATAAGGACCTAACGCTATACTATAATATATGGCGATCACATTACGCGATATAATCGCTAGCATTATAGCATATTATGACAAGCTCAGTAGGAAGTAGGATATAGCACAATATAAACTGAACACACGCTCAATTTTATAACGTATACCAAGGTACTAAGCCAATAATATATGTCATGTATAGTACAGTCAAGTGCGAACGTGTCTTCAAAATTATGGTGTGCGATATTGTTGTGCTCTGAAGCTGAACTACCTATCATATATGCTAGGTTTTATATTATAGCGTAGTCTTAAAAGAGCTTAACTGTCTCTGCTAGTGAATTCCTTTTCATCTTATCTGCTCGGAGAGAGGCGAAATAGGCCTTGACTGCAATACGCCATGATTCATCCGTATTGTACCTGCCTACTTACTGCCGTTACAAGAAATTATGTTAAGGTTACCTTTTTAGGTGTATGAAGGACGTTTGGTTTCAATTTTGGGTGTACGAGATCTTTAAGTGTCCTATACAACCGTCTGATTGATTTATGTCGAAATAGATAGGAAGGTAGGCTTTTAATTAATACTGTTGTGCACGAAGTCTTCAATTTGATTATGGGTCTGGCACTTCGGGCTGTGTTTTTCGGTTTCCCATCTGGAATTTCACTGTAGTACCTACCAAGTCGGTTAATGGTTATAATATGCTAGGTAGTTCTCTTTGTGAATGTCGTGATGGCCCAGAGGATAAGGCGCCTACCTCTCATGCACGAGGTTGTGGTTCAAATCCGGGCAAGTACCAATGTGACTTTTTCAATTCATATGTACTTTCTAAGTTTATCTTAGACATTTTTGACATCGGTGAAGGAAAACATCGTGAGGAAACCTGGACTTATAGTTAATATAAGTTTGAAATCGCCAATCCGCCTTGAGCAAGCGTGGTGATCAATGCTCGAGCCTTCTCTGTATGAGAAGAGGCCTTTGCCCTGCAGTGGGACAGTAACAGGCTGGTATTATTTTAGTTCTCTTTTGCTCGAGAATAAAAACAGAACTGGCGAAAAGTGAGCGAATTCGTTGTTAGATCTAGGTAGGTAATAAGAGGCGAGCCAATTGCCATCCCAAATCTGTTTGATCCGAGAATCGAAACCAAACCAGGACCATAAAGCTTGCGACCAGCAAACCAAGGCATTCAGTTATTCGAAAGGCAATTTATTGCAAAACCGGATTTGAGCAAAAAGAATGCCTGATGCAAGTTTTAAATGATTTCAGCACTTGAAGAATGTAATTATGGATCTTAAACTAGATCTATCTAAGGCCATTGGCCGTAAAGTTTCATAATAATTGACAACAAAATGTGAATGGCAAATACGATACTTGATAGGCATTAACGTGCATCAAGTAACAGATTTGTTGATTCGGAGAACTTGTGACAAAAATTATGAAACTTCATGGGCGTGTTTCGAAATTGTATGGAAAGCAGCAGCAAGAAGGTAGGTACCTATTTAGGTACGTTTTAACAGAGTTTTGTTTTTAATCTATAGGTATAATAGACCTTCCTATATTAATACGCAAGTAAGTTCGTGAGATCTTACGAGCAAGAATTGGTAGGAATTTAAAGAAATGAATCATCTCTTCCCCTGGACTTATAAAGAAGAGATGGGAATTGATTGATTAAATGAAGTAGGCAGGTAGGACCTACCTAGGTAAATGATTCTAGATGCACATTCCAAAAGGTAGTTTCATATTTCCATCTTTTAGAATAGGTTTTACAAGACTTTGGATCGGATACATTAATCAGGCTTTAATTATGTGAGAACGATGTTGATCTGGATATTGTAGGTAAAAACACATAGGGGAAGAGATGGGAAGGGGAAGTTAAGGAACTAAACCAAAAAACAGGTGAGTGCAGCCTTCGTACCTAAAAAAGAAGTCACTCTTCTTCAATTTAAATAGGTACCTACCTAGGTAGGTAATTAGAGATGTTTTTGTCTTTGCTACCTAAAAGAATACAGGACCTCATCCACCGAGGTACCTAGTAGGTATCTTAACTTATTAATGCAGATAATTCACGTAGGTAGGTAGCTACTTTACCTACATGATTAGCAAAACTAATAGGTACCTATCTATTTGGCTTATAAACTAAAAATTAGCATAACATCTGGCTTTTTTTAAAAGATCTCTGCAACAACAATGTTTTCAACACAGTCCATGACCCGAATGTTTTTAATGAGTTCATATTAAAAGAACATCAAACACCTTTGGTTCCGAATTAACATCTCACATGATCTTAACTCGTAAACATACCAACAATAACACCTACACACAACATATTTCAACGATTTACAGCCGCGCATAAAATTTTAAAACGATCATTTTGTTACACATTAACCCAAGACACGTCCATAAGACGTAGGTACCATACGCAAAAGTTTAGCAATATTGAAACGAAAACACGAAACCTGTATCGAAAACAAAATAAGTCGATTACATTATCGATTTTAAATACGAAATAGTAACAGAACAATGTATGAAAAACAAAAGAATGGTTTCGGAAATCAATAAGCTCACCTTGATAATCCGTTTATTTTGACAGCTGGTTTCACGTCAACAAAGAAAACAATAGCTTGCACTTGTCCACGGGTTGAACTAATAATTACGATAAAACTATCAAAAACTATTTACGGGGCACGTCACTATAGAATTTCGAACACCAAAACAGAAGAACACGGATTTAAATTTCGAATTCGGAACACAAAACACTTTTTTCGAAGATATCGTTGTAGTGTTTCAAAATTAGAACGCGTCGCGGCAGGCGCACGCGTCGCGGTCGCACACAACACTAACTTCGCGCAGCCGCCATTTTCTCGGCAAATGGTGGGAGAAGGCACCGAAATAGGAAATAAAATGGAAAAAGAAGGCTGTTCGGCTAGGCTGGCGTGCGCTACTCATTAAAAGAGAAAGACACGGGATGCTTAACCTTTTCTGATGTAGAGAAAATTGAGACGCCTCCTTTGATATATGCTTCGAAGGCTCCATGTAATTGTAATGTATGAATGTAGGTATGATTGGGAATTGGGAAAGACATATTAATCACAGTTATTAGTAGGGTCTACGAAAAGGTTGTTGAATTAACTCTTTTAACTGGAATAAGTAATTTGTTCTCTGTTTCAAGTTAAACGTGCAAATTCAACGTAAGTAAAGGCATGCAGGCCGTATCAGATGGTGAGCTTTCTCAGATCTATTCATTTTCCTTGAACTAAGTAGGTACCCACCTACAGTTGATAGCACATAGGTACCTAGGTAAAGCTATCCAAAACTGTAAAACTTTCCGAATTAAACAGATTCAGATTAATTTATTGTTTGGAAATTGAGTTCTTACATTTGAATATAAACCTCATTCTGATTGTTTTAAGTTGAAAAACTATCAAAGAAATTCGACTTGATGTGCTGCTAGCTGCTATTGACTACCTACTTATCTTTTCATTGCCCGTAACGTAGGTAACTAACATTTGCACATCGAACAACTAAGATTGAATTTACAAAAAAAATGGTAAGTGGGTGATTCTACGGTATTTGAGTATTTTGTGTCCCCAAAGAAAAAATCATCTGTTTAATTTAATATTAATAATTCAACTACTTGGCATTATTTTGCCTAAGTAATGACAAGGGCCAGAAGATATTTCTATTTTTTTTCATTTTATAGGCTCCAGGGGAAAATGTGTTATCAGGGGAGAGACACTATTGGCAGAGCAGTGACAAATTATAGCAGGAAAGTGACAGGCTACTAAGTATTATCTAAGGAATTTTAATAATACTGTATAAAATGAATAAATAATAGCTTTATCTTTATATTTTTAATGAATAGAATACAATCAGCCTTTACAGTTGAAACATATTCACAATATTAAGTTCTTAAAAAATTAAGTTTCGATCACCATCAAATAATTTACATATAAAAATAATAATAAAACAATAATAATATCTAATTATAATATAATATATATATTAATGCATATCACTCTCGTCTTTGAATTAAACAAAATTAGTAATGTTTCCTATTAAATAATCACAACACTTACTGTTCAACAGTTTTTAATAATTAAATACTCGAAAAAGTGTAATTTCACATTTAAGGCTTACCTAAATAGTAAAATGATACACCTATGAGAGGTTATCTTAGCAAGTAAACTTAAAAATCATTATTATATATGTAAACTTCCATTTTATGAAAGAACTGAATCAATATTTTCGGTTAAACTAAGTATTTTCTACTTATTTACTAAACAATGAATAATTAACTTTTTGAGCACATCAACCAGCTCTAAAAAATTGTAGAATACTCTATTACTCATCATAAGTAAACTGGCAAAAAAGAGTAGCACCTTCAATAGATTTCTTTAAATAAAGTAAAATAATAATCTCTCCTTCTTCGTCATCAAATTCAGACTTGCATACGGCAGCATAACTATATTTTTTATCACTTATCTGGTATTCCACAAGTATAAAATCACAGGTATCACTAACATATGAATGATAGAACTTTAAAAAAAAAATCTCTGGTAAAGTTGTCCATTGTAGCAAGGTTTGTCTACATGCCCATCTGATACCATGTCCGGTTTCAAGATAATTCCAAGTAAAATCAGAAAAAAATCAGCCCATTCCCTTTCAGTCGTGTTTAATACACTTAATTTATCCCTTTTCTCCTTTTTGAAAATTTTGCTTTTCTTTCGCTTGTAATTCTGTATTTTTAATCAGATTGTTTTTAATTTTTTGGTAGCGTATTTTTTCTGCTTGGATCTGGTTTTTTAGCCTCTCATCCCTTGTTTGCTTCTTTATCATGTTTGACATGATATCTGCGTAACTAGAACAAATGAAATAAACCGTTTTGAATAGTAAATATTTACAAAAAAAAAATTGTCACTGCCCCTGCATGGTATGATTTTCCCCTGGCATAGAAACTGGCAGAGAAGTGACGCCAGAGAAGTGACAAAATTGGACATAATCTCCCAAAAGTAATACCGCACGTTTTTCTGACCACATTTTACACAATAAATGTCATCTACACACACTAAACATTGCACTGTGCAAATTCACAATTATTTAACGATGAAATATAAAAAGATATACTTACCAAGGGAAATACTGGAACTACTGGCACAAGCACGTTCTCAGACAATGAATTGAAAACTGACGCCACATTGTTTTAGTTGTGCTCAACACTGTTAGCTTGCATTTAACTTCACACTGTCCCACGCGCGTCGTTTATGGTCAAAAATATACTTTAGCACTTTTAGGTGAAAATTACAGTCTTTCAATTTCGCCAGGTGAAGTGACGCTTTTAGCAAGTGACGTGAAAATAAGATTTTTTTAAATTATATAATAAACACTTTTGCAATGTATTGTTATAACATATGTTTCAAAGTTATATTAGCTATAACACAATATTAAAATAAAACACAATGCCATAAATATTAAAAGTATTAGGCCATAAAAATGAAAAAAATGCAGTAATGGGGTAGGCCAGGGGAGTATACATTTGTTACTATTTTATAATGTTAATGTGTAAAATTAAACCACTATCGTGAATTGACTAAGTGGTCCAAATGAAAGAAGTTATACTTTATTGCATAAGCACACATTAACGGCAATGTAATTAGTTTAACATAAAAAAAATCTAAAGGCCGTTGGAATCCAAATAGCGTAGAATCACCCAAGTATTGTATTTCAAGTGGACTTCGAGTTAGGAATAGGTACTATCAGACGGGGTAATGTGCGCTTCCTCACCTCTCTGAGAGTGCGCATGACACACTGGTGATAGCCAATACGAATCTAGCTGTTTGACAGTTAAACGTTGAGCACTTTGCCCAGTGGTCATCACTAAGAACTGTCAACGGATATACCGACGCAATATCCCTGCAGAAAGCTAAATCTTTCGAACTAAGACCGCTTAGCGATTACAAGTTACATAATAAGAATACGCCTCAAGTGCCAATTCAATACGTCTAGAACCATTTCGTCGCCTTAGAGTGAAAATCTCGTAAGTGTAAAAGAAGTAACTTTTCAGGAGGAAGAAAAAACTGCACGCTGTAAAATTTTTGTACGGCGTCTTTTTTGGTTTTTTATTAATTGATATGGGAACCTTCTTTCGAAAAACACTAAATTATACAGCTACAGCAGGATAAACTCAAGTAGGTAGGTAATCAATTTTCAAACAAAAAACGACACGTTTGTTGCAAGGTAACTGACAGATACGAGTATTTACGAGGTTCTCATTTACTGACAGAATTGGCACTATGAGTATCAAATGAACAAATTAGTCACATCGGGAGGTGCGTTGCGAGGTTTTCTTCCTAGAAACGCAATAAAATAAATTTGAGCAAAAATGCATTCCCGAGGTTTTCACTCTAAGGCGACTATTTATAAGTAATTATTTAAGTTATTGCTAAATGTTTGGTGAAAAGAGAATTTATAATCTATATTTTGGCACAACATTTCAATTCCTTGTAATGTCAACTTTTATCTTATCCGTATTTTGCATGCTGCTGTGTCAGCGAGACACGAATAACTGTTTTAAACTAACTTTTACAACCTTGTAGGTACCGTTCTTTTAATTAGTTTCTATCATGAGCACAAAACGTTGGATGGTTTTGCGGCTTTTCCTGCAAGTAGGGATCCAGGAGGTCAAATTAGGTGCCCACCAGTCCTTCCTTATCCGCACTGTCCATGTAATTATTAATTAAAATGTATGTTCACAGTGTGATGCGAAAATCTACTATGTTCAAAGGTCGTACAATAGGCAACCTAAAGAATTTCTAATTTAATGACGACATGAATAACGCATGCTTTCTGAATAATAATTTGAAGTGGCAAGCCCAATGGTTGAGGCGTTGGACTGGCGATACAGAGGTCGTGAGTTCGATCCCCGCCCATTGCACTATTGACGTGAACCCACCCACTTCAGATACAAGCATATTTGGCTTAGTTGGAATTGCTACCGACATTGCTAGTACCTAAGCTTTAAAAAGACTGATTCTCTTAAGCTACGATAAATACATACTTAAGTTAATTTTTTTAGCTACTATTACTTGTATGTAAGGACTACTACACCACTTCGTGGAAATAAACCACCTTAAACCAATGATAATTTATAAGTAAAAAGGTGTAAATAGGTTACCTAAACAACATTCGATCTTAAACGGTACACTAACGCACGCACACGTCCGTTGACGGCGCGACGTGACACTGAGTTCAAGTGTGGCTAGTTAGCCACATTTTAACGTGTCGCTTGCTGAGCGCTTGTAACCTATCTACACCTTTTACTTAACATATCATTGCCTTAAACCATATTATTAAATACTGTATGTACCTGCTTGTGCAGACAAACCATTTTGAACCGTCGTTATGGCCCAAAGACCAAAATTTTGGTCCGAAAAAGTGTGTCCTGCTGGATGCAAGTCTATGAGTTTTTTGTAGTACGCTCCGCTGCCGCTCCAATATTCATATATTATTCTAGATGGCGTTACTGAGACATGGGATCAAAGTTTTTCTATGACATTTCCTTGACATGCCCGCTCTATAGTCTTTTAAATCTCTTTGTTATGGCCAAGTAAATACCAGAAGCTTTTAATCCATAAATACATTTTTTTAGATTTCTACGTTTTAATCAGTTCAACATTAACGGTTTAAATAGTTTTAATCCGTAAAGATTTTGGTTTACCACCGGTTTATTTGTGATTATTATAATTCTCTGTTAAAGTCTTAGATTTATCAATACCAGAAGTAGGTATTGATGTGACTTTTTCAATGAAAGAAAGAAAGAGAAAGAAAGAAAATATTTCAATGGGCTATTTGACAACATTTTAGTTTTTATTCCCTCATCTAGATAACAAGAAAATATTCGACAAATATTTTTTTCTTTTCCAAATTGATGGAAAACTGTTTAGATTAAGCGCATTTAAGTTGAGGAGTGGGGGCTTGTAACGTCATTAGCTAGCATAAACTGTACTGGCTAGTGACGTCTTGCGTGCGACATTTTAACTCGATGTACCGCCGTTATTTTTTGATGAAGTACGTAAAAAAAGAATAAATACGTGTCGAATATTTTCTTGTAATTTAGATGAGGGACTAAAAACTAAAATTTTGGTCAAATGGCCCATTCTTATGCTACTTCCTTATAAGTTCGCGACTTCTCTCGTTAAGAAGAGGCCTCTGCCCTAAAGTTGAGACAGTAACAGCCGGGTATTATCATTATTTTATTTCGCAATAAGGACAACACAAATAAACATTTAGTAAGTATGTCTAAACCCCATGTAATAGGGGGCGAGCCTATTACTATCAAACGGGTTCCGCAAATCCAAACTCCGGGCTGCTACTGAAAAAATCCAATATAAAAAACCCAATAACACCTCGCACGACCCGGGACTCGAGCCCAAGACCTCAAGCTCGGCGGTAGCACTAACCACCACCAGACCATGAAGACAGTGGGGATTCCTACTTTGCTGTTAACAATTGAACAGTAAGAAAGGTAATGTAATTAAGGTCAGTGTGGTTGGAAAACATTTAATGTAATTTTATGAACTACAATATAACCGCAAAAGAGTATTTGACATTATGGTTTTGTAGCTGTACTGACCTGCATTGAAAGTACTTCGATGTGTACGGTCAGAGAAATAGATACTTACTGAATTCTTTATGCGTTCCATATCAGATAGATAGTATACAACACCACTAATTTTTAATTAGTACCTACAAATACTTAAAGGGACTTCTAGACGGGGATTCTAGACGGTCTTCTCATTATATTTGTAAAGTATCAATAAATAATATTCATAAACAGCAAAGTTATTAGCGTTTGTTTATATCCCAAAAAGTCAACCAATTTATGGAAATATTGTACCTATTCATGACATATTAATATTCATTAATCTTCATCTCTCGCTCGGGTTTGAGTGATCTCGCGCAAGCATATCCCGCTTCCAACAACTGTTTTCGTTATTCAAGTTTAACAAAATAGTGGCTTAATTACAAAATTGTATTTTGTTTACTTTAGATTACGCAAATATGATCAGTAAGAGGTACGGATACAGCCCAATTTTTTTTGTACGTATTAAAAAACAGTGGTGTATAAAGTAAAAGCTCATGGATATTTTTTTTTGGATTTTTGCATTTTCCCATTCAGTCTCAGTCTTGTTCAACAAAATATGATTTGCGTTCGTCATAATTATGATGACTGAGTGAGAGTAAACTTTTCACGTGGTGATTTTTACCTATATGAGATGTCAGTAATTTATCTAATAACTTGATGGTCTTAGGAAGAGTATTTAATTAAAAGGATCGAAAGAACTTTTGTAATTTTTGTTATACATGAAATAAAGAATTAAATTAGTACCTTAATTATTACAATTCTTTAAGCTAGTGTTGATGCTGTCTGTACTTTCACTAATTTACCTAAGTACCAAAAACTTCAATTTACATGTCATAAAAGGCTTTGAGCTTTGTTCGCAAAGAAATTCATAAGTCGTGGAAGGTAACCTACAAAGTATTTGGTTCACTTTACGTTACTTTCAATTATAACCAACGTTTTCAATAATCAACAAATGCAACATACAATATTGGGGAAAAAGGCACGAGTTTATGTACGTAACCTCGCAGAATACTTTAAAGAGAATAGTTTAATCATTCGCGCTAGTTTAATATATTATATAGTTTAAAATGCCTAAGGCATTAAGTCCGCCTATGTACATTTGTGTGCTTGAAGTATTAAATAAATAAATATATAGGGTGACTGCCTGACTGGTAAGTAGTGACCGATATTTAAACACGTGATTGTACGCATGCATACGAATAACTTTCCCAAAGAAACTTTTTTGTTAAACTTATTTTCAATTACGTCAGTACTGCACAACGGGAGCGGCGGGAGTGGCGCGTGACGCTATTATATTACTATTAATTCTTTAAAAGCATTACAGTCAGCAGTATGTCACTAACAACTTTAAACATTTAGTGAATATCGGTGAAAGCAGCGGTGGCCTAGTGGTGGCGGCCCCGACTTACGAACGTAAGTCGTGAATTCGAACCCAGGCAGGCGCATTACTTTGTGTAATTTATCTCATTCATTTATTTCACACACCACCAAAAAACTGAGAAGGAAAACATCGTGAGGAAACCGGCATGTCCTAGAACCAAAAATTCGAAGACATGTGACATCTACCAATTCGCACTGGGCCCGCGTAGATTATGGCCCATACCCAAAACGCTTTGACGTGGAGTTGCGGATACCAGCCCGGTATCTTTACCTTTTAAATGACTATCCTCCTCAAGGATTTGTTTCTATTCACCCTTGAGGTCTCTATTCACCCCATTTTATCGGTAGGTACCTAACATTTTAAAGTAAGTTTTGGGGCTTAATTCCGAAAGCTTAAACACTCAAAAACCTTGAACTTTGAACACGATAAGTACTTTTAAATCGTTGATCGCAGTTACAAGATTACATTCACTACGGTGCTTGGTCCAGTTTTGCTATTAATATCAAAAGTTACCAATAGTTTAAACTACGCCGCGCCGTTTTTTTACCCTTTCCTGACGTCAGTGGAGAATCCAGGATCGTGAATTCTGGGAGTCGTGAAGTATTTTAAGAAAGTAAACACTAAATATAAGCACACAATATTGAATAGGCTGCATCGTAGGTCTAGTGAATGAGGTCCTGGGTTCGATCCCCAGCCTGCGTAGCATGAACACATTGAACACCGAAGAAACGGCCGTTGTCTACAGACGAATCGGCAAAGTGACAGATTATATAGACAGGAACCTCAATCTGTCAAATTTCTTTCAATACACCTGCCTGCGTAGCATGCCTGCGTGTCTCGGAAAAAAAGAAATTAAGTGTTCATGCTACGCAGGCAGGTGTATTGAAAGAAATTTGACAGATTGAGGTTCCTGTCTATATAATCTGTCACTTTGCCGATTCGTCTGTAGACAAAGGCCGTTTCTTCGGTGTTCAATGTGTTCATGCTACGCATGCAGGTAAAGTGTTATTAAGTTTTCCATCTGGGATTACTTAGTATCAGCCCGGAGTCTGGATTGATGCCCGATTGATGGCAATAGGCTCGCCCCCTATTACATGGGACTGAAACAAAACTGGCGAAATGTGGGTGTACTACCAGGTACACCTCTGCCAAGCCCTTCGGAGATTACAGGCGTGTTGTTTTGTTATGTTGACATTTAATATTGCTATCTTACAACAATTATTCTTCTCGGCGAATAAATTCGTTCAAAGTGCACTTCACTGGAAGATACGTCTCCGAATAGCATTTTGGGAGAGGACCAAAGCCTTAAGCCCCCCTTAGATCCACTAATGTGTTGTCGTCATCAGGAAATACTCAACTGCCACGCTATTCTGTTAAAATTAAGCCATAAAAAGGTAGTTGAAGTGAAGACTAATTGAGCGTTTGATTCATTATAATATTTGAAATATTTGAGCACCTTGTATCTGTCAATACAATAATCTATGTTCCATTTACTATAGCATTAGGCAGAAGTAAAGAAAGGTTATTTTGAATGCATACTTTGTAGATGTAAATAAATTAATTTTTAATTGTTAATAAATTATGTGGATTTTATTTGGTTATATTATTTCGTTTTAGTTGAAAATTGTAGTGTCAATGATAAAAAAACCTAAAAGAAGCAGGGAGAGCAAGGGATGAACAATTAGCGGACACGTTCTTCGTTAAATTTGAAATAAAATAATTCAATTAAGAAAAAAACCACTTATCCTTAAAATAAAATGTTCCGAATTCCTGCTTCTACGAGCTTCTTTTTCTAATGCTCCAATTTAAATGGAGTACAGTTTTCAGCTGCATTGATTATTTTATGATCTGATAAATGTATAGACAGTATTGTAAAACCTATTTTAAAGGTGTTTGGAGTTTTTTATCCATTCTTGTCCGTACAAAATTACCTTTTGGAATAGGCAACTAGAATCACTCATCCGTTGAAAAGAGCCTTTTATGGGTCTAATTGAAATAAATGAATTGACTTTGGCTTTGCCTAAACGCTCGTGTTATAGGGCCCGGGAGCACGCAGCCTATACAAGGAGATTTCTCGCCGACTGGTCGACACTTCGCGTGACCAGAGGGCTCCCTTATTCTTTGGTCTAAGAATTAGCATTGCCATCCAACGTGGTAATGCTGCCAGTCTTTTGGGCACGTTTCCAGGTGACAGCGATGGGGAGGAGTACTTTGACGCCTGAGTGTTCCGATTTTGCATTCCCATTAGTTTATTTTTTTGTCTTCATTACTATTTTATTTGTTTTATTGCATAGCTTTTGTTTTATTTCAAGAGATAATAAAGTTGAAAAGACACTATGGCTTTGATTCCATACTAATGCTAGACACAGACAGTTTGTTTCACTCTAGTTCTCACAAGGGTGACTGTTACAGAATCAATCAGCTGAACTCAAAATAAACAAAATACTAATTATCACCTTGTTTCCCAGCGCCATCTTTACACAGACAGTTTGCCTTTATTTATTTTACTGGCTCCTACAAAATTTTGTTCGCAATAAGTCGTCATTAGATGGAATTTCAAAGAAAATTATCAGGCGTTTGTTCACAAATAATACGCCTTCGTTATTACTACATATTTATGGAAGTGAGGGGTAAAATGTACCACTGGTCGTTTGTTTTGTCCAGCTCGTCTCACTGGGTTGGCCAAGTCTGCCGTATGCCCAGCAATAGCCAATGCGCTGAAGCCCAAAGTAAAGCATTAACCTTGTGTAGAAAAAAAATGACATACACATACATACATAGATAAACTCATGCCTTTTTCCAATGGGGGTAGGCAGAAACTACAGAGCGCCATATGCTACGATTCTTACATACTGTTTTTGCTTCGTTTACATTCATACATGTTGTCATATACACACAGACCGGTTGCGAGTACTACGCACCTCATCATCATTCATCAATTCAGCCATAGGAAGTCCACTGCTGGACATAGGCCTCCCCTATAGATTTCCAATAAGACCGGTTGGAAGCGGCTCGCATCCAGCGAGTTCCCGCGGCCTTAATGAGGTCGTCTGTCCACCTTGTGGGTGGACGTCCTACGCTGCGCTTGCCGATACGTGACCTCCACTCGAGAACCTTTCGACCCCATCGGTCATCAGTCCTCCGCACCTGACCTTTCTGAAAAACCTCACCAATAAGGTCTATGTATGTCCTAGGGCGTCCCCTCCCGGCGTTCCCACTTACATCTGCCTTGTTAGTCGCCTTTCATTCATCCTTTCAACGTGACCAAACCAAGCATAAAAAATATGATTAGTAAAATAATATGTATAAAATATCAACACCTCGTAAGTATAAGAATTTTAAGGTAACTTCAAGACTAGATTTGTACCTATTAGTATGGACCTGTCATAGGATTTCAAAATAACTGGAAAAATGTGGTTGTATTGTAAATTAGTATATTATTAGTAAGTATATTAGTGTATTTTAGTAAAAAGGTACATACAAACACGTCATTTTTTAACTAAAAGGTGAGATCGGTGTTTCACTATCTGACTACTCTGAGAAGAAACTCCGAAAGAAACTCAGAGGTCACAATCTCTTTTAAAAAGTCCAGATATTATCATGGTCAGATCATGTAAGAACCATGCAGATTAGAGTCTGAAATGGTATTGTTTACCTCTGCCTAACCCTTAGAGGAACACAGGCGTGATATTATGAGTGTATGTTATGGTAATCAAATGTTCTGTTCACAAGGCCATATTTAAAAGAAAAAGAAAGAAAAGAAAAAAAATGCGTTTATTGGCATTACAACAAAGATACACCTTAAAACTATAAAATACTTACAGAGATTATAATGCCAAAAGGGCGTCAGCTCAGCATAATGTCAGATGAGAACAATGGATCCATCTGACGCTGATTTTCAGCTGCAAGTCTGCAACCCACGAGTGCCATACGCAATTATATTAAATAAGCTAAAAGTGAAGATTAAAAGCTTTATACACATTCAAATAAAACTTTTAAATTATAAACATCTCATCTGCAATAGGTATCAGATGAATTAGTTCCATGCATGGGTGAAAAAGTCGAGAAACGAGCCGGCACGGTTGGCGCAGTGGCTAAGCGATGGGCTGGTACGCTACGAGTCACGGGTTCGATTGCCACACGAAAAAAATATTTGGCCTACAGCAGTGTGATTCTGTTAAAAAAAGTAATGTGAAGGTGAATTGAGCTGTCATTCCATACTAACGCTAGGCATGAACAGTTCACTACACTCATGTTTCTACAGGTTGATTTTAACAGAATTGTTTTGGATGTGGCCATTTGTGTATCATCATAATCACATATATTACCTACATGCCTTTCTTGCCTTACGCTACATTATCAGTAGTAGTAGTTCTATCGTAGAGGATAATGCAGGTTCAAACACAAAAAAAAACGAACTAGCAATTCGACAAATATGCTCAAACATGCGGGCTGTCGTAAACTATGCGGGAATGCTTTATAGACTCAGAATATATTATGATAGCATGATCAGGGATGCATCATACTTCTTCAGACCAATATACTAATCTTTCAGAAATTCAGAATGATTAACAAGGTTATTGACTATCTTTTCATTGCAAGCCCACACCGAACTTAGCTGACAACTGAGAATTTACAAAAATTATAATGTTCTCAAAGTCAAAGTCAAAGTCAAACCATTTATTTCAATTAGGCCCCTTTATGGCACTTTTGAACGTCGAACAAAAATTAACTTTAAAAAATGATTCAGTTACTTTGCCCCTTCCAAAAAGTAGATTTGTATGGAGAAGAATGGGCAAGAAACTCCATACCCTTACTCTTTTAAAATCGATTTTACAATACTTTGTATACATTAATAAGATTATATGTGAGGACGATGCACCTAGAATAAAAGTACTATACTAAGACAGGTTTAAGCAAAAAAAAAAACAAATAAGCAATGGAGTTGATAATTACATGTGGTACAGCTAGATACATTGTGCTCACATATTTTTTTTAAATAACATTAATTAAAAAAAAAAAGTGAAAAATACAAGGTACCTACATTATTAGATTAGCAACCACTTTAAGTGGACTTTAAGTTACGGTGACTATCCGACGGGGTACCGTGCGCTTTTTCACATCTCTGCGAGTGTGCACACTGATTAAATGATAGCCAAGACGAGACAGGTTCTCCGGCTGACTAAGCAACAGCTGCGAATACTCACAGCTGCCATAACAGGCCACGGGCCATTTAACAAACACCTCTATGTATTAGGAGTTACAGACAGCGCACTGTGCAGAGCTTGTGTCGAGGTGGACGAGACGGCATCGCACGTGCTTCTCAACTGCCCAGTGGTTGCCGCATACAAGGCTTCTTCGGAAACCCAGGTACCCTCCGCGAGATTGCCAGTAGCGTTAAACCGCTGTCTGAACTATGAACTGTCAAGTGAGATACGTTTTCCTTCTGGTGCTTGCTGGCATAGAAATATGAATATGGTCGAAAAAACAGTGTGGAAGTGAATTTTGGCCGTCGTTGTCGCTAATATCTCTTACATTAGATTAAAGTAGAATAAATGATGTGTCACCCAACGTTGTGATATAAAAGAAAATGTAGACACGGCTACACAACAAGCTATACATATCCAATTTACCCTGACCTCGCATTGTACAGACTTGCTATACAACGCGAGACCAGCTTATAGGTATCTATTGTAAATGTATAGCTTGATATGTAGTTTAATATGGTTTGGTCACGCTAAGTGGATAAATGGGACGCTCAGTAGAGGATTCCACGGAACGACATACATAAAATCAATCACAAAATCAAAATTCATTTATTTAGGGCTATTAGACTGTGAGCCAGTACTTTTTGAATGTTAAAATTACATAAGCCAGTCCCCCAAATAGCCCGCCCACACTTCCTAGTGTTTTTGCTGAGAAGAGGTACTATGCGTTTCAAATGAGAATAGGAATGACTTTGCGCCATTTTGTGACGTCATAGCTGTCAATTCGAATAAATTGGGTAAGATCAGCAAAACAAGGGTTTTTCTAAATATAATTTATTTACTATTTACGAACGAAAAATTTTCTAAATTGTACTCTCAAAGTATTGGTTTACATTGGAGATAATTTCTCGAGCCCTCCCATGCAAAACAGCGCCTCGTTCACAGATAACAAAAACATTATATCAACAACAACAACTAACAACCGTTTAACACTTCACAAGACTAATTAATTTAAGACATTTTTTTTTAATTTTGAATAACTTCGACACAGTAAAACAAAAAAAATGAAAATAATTGATACGCGATTAAGGTTTCGTTGCATGCCGTACTTTTCAAGCGACATTTGACAGATAGAGGTAATTGACGTTCCTATTCTTATTTGAAACGCATAGTAAGTACCTAGTAGCGGAAAAACTCCATTGCCTTAATTGGTGTTCTTCAGAAAGAATTGTAGCAGGTTATGTACTAGGTGTAAACTTCTATACTTTCTTTAAATGTTTAAAGTGGTGGCCTAAATATGTACAGACGCCAGCACGTCAAGTTACCCCAATGTATTAAATTTCTTTGATCGATTTTCAACTTTATGTTAAACAAAATAAGGTTCATATTCAATAAGGGAAAATTTGACACATTGGGGTAACTTGATGTGCTGGCGTCTGTACAAGTTACCTACGTCTTTCTCTTACGTGTGTAGGCAGAAGAATACAGATTTCAAATTAATAAAACGTTTCAACCCTGTTTATAGATAATTATAATGAAGTTCGTAGGTTAAAATATTTTCATAGAAGTGCAATGTTTTGCACTCTGTTAGACGCTTTTCGTACCTAATACTTAGGTATCACATTTCTCGTAAAGTTAGTTTCAAGAACTAATCATGGCTGGTTTATTTTTGGCAACTCATATCATATTGTTATCATTTGTTGGTATTCAGTGTGTGGATTTGGAAGACTTGGATGACTGTAAGTCTTTGTGTGTGTTTAAATTTTTGCAAACGTATCTACGATACAGAAGCAAGTGTAGTAACAATTTTATTGAAGCTTGTGGCCGCACGAAGGTTAAGTTACGCTTACCAAGGTCTGTAGATGGGTGCCCATTCTTTACCTACCAAACAGACTCTTCCGTGCAAGCAAGGAAAGCACGTTAAGCCGTTAGTCCCGGCTGTCATTTGTAGATCTTTTACAGTCGTTTCGGGTAGTCAGAATCCCGAAAGTCAAACAACGTTTGAGTACAAGTACAAGAAGTATGTAAGAATCGTAGCATATGGCGCTCTGTAGTTTCTGCCTACCCCCATGGGAAAAAGGCGTGAGTTTATGTATGTATGTATGTAAGTAATTCATTGCTTTTGGCAGAAACCAATATTTTATACAGTATGCGAACAGAAAACCAGGAAAAGCTTGAAAATTAGGAAAAATTTATGAAAAATTTTACCTCTGGGGGGTCAGGATCACATCATCTCTATTCTGTTAAAATCACCCGAGAAAATGTAGGTGAAGTGAAGGTGAACTGAGATGTCATTCCATACTAATGCTGGGCATTGACCGCTCACTTCGTTTTAAGTTTTCACGAAGTAACTTTTACTGAGTCGACATGCTGAACTCATCGTGTTCAGATATGACAAGTGTACCTTCCATCCAAAAAACTTGTGTCTTAGTGTACAAGTCTATGAGTTTTGCAGATCTATGGATTTAATCCAACTCTGCACATGTAAGCTGGCACACCCTCTTTACCTGGAGGATTCTTATTAGTCAGTTGCTTTTGCTTGAATTAAGTTAGTTTTAATGTCGGTAGCTATATAGGGTGACTGGTAATTAGTGACCGTTACTTAAACACGTGATTGTATTCATGATTTCAATAAATTTTCCCAAAGAAACTTTTTTTTTCTACACAATAACTAATAACACAATAAAATAACAAAAACGCTGTTTGAAATTCCCGCGCGTGCGTGCCTGTGATCGATCACATTAGGCACGAATAGGCACGATCTATCAGCTGATAGTCTGACCTCGGGAAGAGCAAAATCTTCTAGTAGTAGTAGCGTCACACGCTCCCCCGCCACTCCCACCGCTCCCGTTGTGCAGTAAGTACTGTCGTTATTGAATTAATTGAAAGTTAATGAGTATAAAAAAAAGTTTTTTTGGGAAAGTTATTCGTATTCATGAGTACAATCACGTGTTTAAGTATCGGTCACTAATTACCAGTCACCCTAACTAGAATATTATATATTACTGGTATTCTGTATACTGAGTGTGCTAGCTAACATGTAGTGAATAACTTATTTTAATTATTTTGTAATTTTAACTAATTGTACTGTGTAAATTCAAGTTCTTCTAACTTAACAGACAGATGTGTTGCTGGGGAGTTTGTTCCGCCACTTCTTCTTCCCAGCAAAAACACTAGGAAGTGGCGAAGGGTGGGCTTTTTGGGGAACTGTTTTTATGAAATTTCATTCAAAAAGTGCCGATCCTCAGCCTAAATTGAATAAATGACTTTTGTTTTAGATTTTTTGGTTTTGATTTTAGTACGCTTCGCTGCCAGTTGCCACTCCAATATTCTTATATTATTCTAGATGGCGTTACTGAGACATGGGATCAAAGTTTTTCTATGACATTTGCTTGACAGCTCTTTATTATTTTAAATCTCTTTGTTTATCGCTAAGGTGATCCTCCCATATTATTATTATACTCTTTGTCCTAGCTGATGATGTTAATTACTGAATGGGATGGAAGGTGATTGACACTTACAGTCTATTTGAATGTCATTGTCATTATGTATTTCTATGTTGTTCAGAGCAACCTAACAACTAAAAACTCATTTGATAAAAACTCAGCTAAATTATAGCCGAAATGATGACAAAAAATCTACATATGAATATGCACCAAATTGAGCTCACTAAGTAACTTTAAATTATTTACTAAGTACCTACGTTTTTGTTAATTGTTATAAAATAGTTAGGACCTAAAGCCTATTTTTTTTTTAAATAATAGTTTTATCTATAGACTGATCATAGGCAATAATCATTTCCTACTCTGACATAATATAATATTCTTATCACATAATTACATAAAGGAATAAAACTGTTGGATTTATAAAACATCCAACAGTTTCATTTCTTTATGTAATCTCTATCATGCAAAACTCCTGATTTTTATGAAACTTGACGGTAATTTCTATCTTCCAATAATTAATAAATAAGAGGACATTACAACAGAATGGACCAGCCGATATTGAACTAAGTTTTTAATTAAAAACGATTATTAATTAAACTAACACTTCCCTTATTAACCAAAAAAGCTTTAATCCGTATATCTTTCCGTAAGAGATCGCTTTTAGCGATTAGGCCGCCCATTGTATCACCGTTTGTAGCCCTTAAAATTATCGTTTGTAAGTTTTTATGGTGAACAATAAAGAATATTCTTTTCTATTCTATTCTTCGAAGCACAAAGAAGGTGTATTTCTAATGGAGATTGCATTAAATTTTGTAATTTTTCTGTAGCATATTACAAGGAAAGTCAACGAAAATTTTTGACGCTGGGGCCCATAATCACGTGAACTCAAAAAGTAAAAAGGTGTACCTAGAGAAGTTAACTAAACAACATTCGATCTTCAAAAACGGCACACTAACGCACACACGCGTCCGTTGACGGCGCGACGCGACACTGCGGTCAAGTGTGGCTAGTTAGCCACATTTTAACGTGTCGCCTGCTGAGCGCTTATAAACTATCTACAACTTTTATCATTGGTTTAAGTCCCTTCCACCGTCTAAATATTTTTTTTGTAAAAACAAGCATACGTAATACATCCCAGTCTAAATCTTAACACTCCTTTCTGCTACATCGTAGTCGAGTAATAAAATGATAATATAGTATACAATCACCATTAGATCTAATACGTATCCATCCATACCTTATGACAAATAATTTGGCCTGGGTATAACTCGACAACTTCCGTTGAGGCAGTTGGACAATTCATTTTTGATCATCATCATCTGCCTATTATAGCCTTTTACCAACTATGTGTGGGTTATGTTTCAGTTTAACCGGATTCAGCTAACAACAGTGAAATACTGTCTATCTGGCCTCCACAATCCACAACCCAATGAATGAGTTACACCAACACGATACTCCTTGCGTAAGCTGGTTGTCAGACTTCGGAGTTTTGACTCCTCGTAACCACCTTTAAAGATCTACTAATGACTGTCGAGACCAACGGCTTTTCGAGGTCTGGAGGGGTCTTGATAAGTATTCAAGTATTTGTTGCAATCTCTATTGCACATACAGGTGGAAGATTAAACAGTTTCGCGACCAGTTCCGAACCCGAATTTCGAACGAATTAGTTTCACCTCCGATTCTCGCGAGTGGCTTTTACTGGAAGTCCCGGAGGATTGGTTAATAAAAATTGAAATAGTAATCAATTTGTATTTCATTTATAACCGATTATTCAACACTCGAAATTGAAATTATTTGAGGAACAACAATGGCAGTTTAACAGTTTTCATGTAGAAAATATGTAAACCCGTCATTTCTATTCCGATGAAAGTTATCTGACTACATATTGAAAACTCGGGCATTAAAAACAAAAACTGAGACTTAAAAAATATAAATTTTAAAGGAACCTAATTACCTAGGTTCCTTTGTTTTCCTTTGTATTTCGTCCTTCAGAAACCAGGTGAACTTTTGCCACCATCGGATGGCAATAGTTTAATTTATGGTAAAATCAAATAAACCAGTCCTCTAAGAGATACATACTATAGGATTAGCTGGACATATTACTTGGGATCTACCAACAACAATATCTTTTATAATTATACAGTGCAAAGGCTATATTATGTGACGCCATCGAAAAAGTAGTTGCAAAGAGTCGTCTTAAATAAAGACCCGCTTGTATTACAGAGATATAAATCAACTTCCTGGCAAGCTTCATTGTACATACGGCTCGCCCTAATTATGTAAGGGTTTGTCTGTAAGTAGTTCGTGTGACGTGTCGCAGGTATGCGCAACAAACAAGGTTTACGTAGAAACAAAGAACATACTCGCAGCCCAATTTTGCTCAGCACCTCCAGGGATGTCGTTGGATCCGAGATAGGCGTTTAGTCCTACTAATATTATAAATAAGCTGTAAGCTTGTTTGCCACCGTCTTGGTATAAAAAAAAAATCGAAAATTTGTGAGGATGCATGTATGGATGGATGTTTGTTACTCTTTCACGTAAAAACTACTGAATGGATTTTAATAAAATTTGGTGTGGAGTTAGCTGACACCCTGGATTAACACATAGGCTACTTTTTATCTCGGTATTCCCACGGGAACGGGACCTACGCGGGTAAAACCGCGGGACGTCTGCTAGTATGTCTATAAATGAGGAACCTCATAGACATAAGTAAAATCAATTTATGGTCGAGGTAACTGGTAAACACATTAACAATTTATTGGTGCTTAGTTATTATTTATTACTTTATCAAGTATGTAAGCGATTACTTCCTATACGTACTATGTAGAATGTCATGGAATATGTCATAACATTAATTTTAATTACATCGTCATCACCATTAAGAATTCTAAAACAAATTGATGAATTGCAAGCATGTTGCCCTTATGTAATCGTAGTCCAGCCCTGGGCCTAGCACACCGCCGCCAAGATGCATGTATGTCGGTATTTAAAGACTGTATTTCGGTGATTGTGCTCTAGAGCTCCACGAGCTCATTCTGTCATCTCCTTTCTTCCATCGGGAATCCAGACTTACTGCATCACCCATTCCTTGTAAGTAGATGTTCCACATATTCGCATAAAGCGCTTTGCCTGTTCCTTCATTATGCCCACAGCCAAGCCAAAGTGGAATTCCTTGCCTGCATCGGTGTTCCCAAGTTTATATGACCCCAATCTGTTAAAGTCGCGAGTTAATAGGCATCTTTTGGGAAGCTCGTTCCATCGTCGCCTCATCTTTGAGGTCAAGAGTAAACCCATTAAAAAAAGTAAGCCTCTGGCTTTTTGGACGCATGTGCATCATTTAAAATTATCACTTGCTTAGAAAGCGATGATGAAAAACATCAGCTTGAGAGTTATTCCTCGACGGCATGCGAAGCCAGTGGCAAGCAACAGGAACACTTGGCAATCTCTGGAGGAGGTCTTTATCAGAGAAAGGTTCTTGCTCACAATAATAAGTAGGTTTAATTTGTTTTATAATAATCATGTCGATTTTTATATACATATACTTACTTTAATGTTGTTTTTATTTAATTTAATTTAATATATTTTTAATTGTTTGATGTAATCAAATTTTATAAGTAATATTTTTCAATTTGTGTACATATTATTTAAATAGTACAAAATAAAAAGCTTTTCCATCTTATTTTATTTATGTGAAGCCAAGTTAGCTTTTGGGCGCACAAAAAGCCAGATAGTTGTAAATAGTTGTTCAGAACAACTATTTACAGGTCAAACAGATATATAAACGAAGTAAGAATCGTAGCAGACAGTCTTTATGTAGGTAGTTTCTGCCAACCCCCACGGGAAATAACCGTGCGTATTTTGTCTGTATTTTGTTATAAGTAATATTCCACGACAATTATTCACACAACGCCATCTAGTCCCAAGCTAAGCAGAACTTGTGTTACCCTAAACGACAGATAAACGTACTTACATATTTCTTAGTACATCATATATGCACATTACCTATAGATAAATTACACCCCGACCCACCCACGAACTGACGACCTCCGGCATAGTACTCAAGGCCACTAACTACTAGACCAACAGGCTAGTAAAAAAAAAAATGTATACAGTGTAACCTTGCTTGAATCGAACCCACGACACAGCGCGCGGTAGCCAACCGTACCGTCAATTTTGAAAATGTCATCTTCTTTTTGTAGTTGTCTGTACTTCAGTCATCGTTAGCAGGTATTAAAGTTAAGTATAATATTATCTAGAAAAAAAAACCTGAAGCATATTTTTTATCATCAGCAAGGTTAGTTTATCAGCGTTGCAACTAAAGTTGTATAGTCATACAAAATGTACGTTGATCCTGACGATGTGACTCTGAACATTTGGCTCTGAACATCGCTTGTTTCGCGACGTTTTATTCTTAAAATTTAAAATACATTAAATTTTCATTTCCATAATGTTTCGCCTGTGTTTAATATGTGTTTTGTTTGTGCGTGAAGCTGTATGTATGTATAGCTCGAAAGCTATTGAGGGTTATCCAGCTGGTTATTTAGCTGATTGTAAGTAATTTTTGCTTCATCTTTGCTAGTTGTTTTAGCAGTGATAGCCTAGTGGTGTGAGCGGCGTATTGCCAAATCACAGGTCTCGTGTTCGAACCCAAGGTACGCACCTCTGCCTTTTCGGATTTATGTGCGTATTGTTAAATTATCACTTGCTTCAAAAACGGTGAAGGAAAACATCGTGAGGAAACCGGCATGCCTGAGAGACTATTCTCGACGGCATGTGATGCCAAGTCAGAGGCCCATGCGCGGCATTAAAACTCTGACACCAGGTTAGTTACTAACCACACGATAAGAAGAAGAAGTTGTTTTTGTCTTGGTGTAGTGGTTGGTAGTACGATTGTAGTGATGGGGTCTTAAGTTCGATCCCAATCAGAGTCTTATCATGTGCAGTATAATAATCTATATTAATATTATCAAGAGGAAATATTTGTAGTTTCGTATGTAACTAAAAGTCTACTGGACCGACAGATTTTAAGAATTCTTTCACCGTTGTGAAACTACACTATACCCGGATGGTAAAGCTTACTTTTTATCCATGTATTCTAACGGGAACGGAAACTGCAGAATTTTCATTGATAAATGATATTTTGTTTTTTTATTAAGAAAGAAAGAAAGAAAATACATTTATTGGCAACAGTTGGATACACGCACAGTAAAAAAATAACATAATAACAAAAATAAGACACAAAAATGTCATGTCTCACGGCTGCGCCAAAAAGTTCATTTCAGCGGTAATGCCAGACAGATGCTGAGATGCTGCCTGACGCTGATTATTATTACTGAACTTTATGTGTGGAATTTACAGTTGTTTTTGGAAAATCTCTGATACCTACGTTTAGGTACTGGTGTTTAGCAACTAAATCGCAAAGTTGCAGTTTTTTTTATCTAATTTCTTAAGTCGTGTTCTGGGTGTCAAAGGTTTTCGCCCCCAAGGGCTTCTTACTTAGTTTTACATGCCGAGAAATATCTTTCTGGCATGCCGGTTTCATGGCCTGTTAGTCTAGTAGTTAGTGACCCTGACTGCTATGCCGGAGGTCGTGGGTTCGATTCCCACCCAGGACAAATGTTTGTGTGATGAGCATGATCATTTGTTCTGTGTCTGGGTGTAATTTATCTATAATATGTATGTATTTAGAAGTATATAAGTATGTTTATCAGCTGTTTAGTACCCATAACACAAGCTCTTAGCTTAGCTTGGGACTAGATGGCGTTGTGTGAAAAGTTGTGGAATATTTATTTATTTTATTTTATTTATTTTATCACGATGTTTTTCCAATTTGCCAAAGAAAGAAATGCTCTATCGTTTGGTGAAGACAGATCTAAGCTATCTCTAAAAATAAGAAAGTTACTTTGTGTAAAAGGGTCCAACTGACACCAAAAAAAACTGTAAAAGTCGGTTTTCTGATCACTTTGGTACACTTAACTCATTTTCGACAAAATTGGACTTATACCCTTTTTCACTAGGGCCACAGATTTAAGCAAGTGATATAGACACTACCTTCATGAATCCATACATTTTTAGGATCATACGACACAACTTCTGTTTTATTGGGACTTCTAATTCATTGGTGTTCATTTGTCGTGCTTATGATAGTGTAGGTAGGTACCTACGAGAGTTTTAAGTTTTGAGCTGTTGGGCAGGAAGTCAGTTTTCCAAAATTGTGGTGAAGTAACGAAGAGTCTTGTAGATACAGAGGCTAGCAAATCACGCTACCACAAAATGTCAAATTTCATTGATATTTATTTAACTTTATTTAAAACTAGCAGACATCCCGCAGTTTCACCCGCGTAGGTCCCGTTCCCGTGGGAAAAAAATAAATAAAAAAAAGTAGCCTATGTCGGGGATAGTGTAGCTTCCCAACGGTGAAAGAATTTTTCAAATCCGTCCAGTAGTTTCGGAGCCTATTCAATGCAAACAAACAATCAAACATTTCCTCTTTATAATATTAGTATAAACAAAATGTCAAAGTTTCCCTAGAAAATTTGACTGTTTGGGGTAGCGTCTGTCCCTTACACCCTAATTATTAAAATTTGTAAGTTTTTATAAATTACTATAAAGTTTTACATGTGCCTTCCTATATTAGTGGTTCGTCATTCGTCACCTTTCTTTCAAGTTGGGCGTGGAGTAAGAACGATAATAATAAAGATAGCGACCTCAAAATGACGAGTTTGTAACAATATTTGTTTTAATAACAAAAGGGAATGGGTATCGATGTGCAAACACTGTTTCTGTATGTTTGTTTCTTTGATAACACTTTCAAGGATCGACGCGATGTGTTTCTGGAGAAGTGGCACTGTTTCTTTGTTTAGTTTTTTTGGTTTGTGCGAGAAAGTCAGCGTTCTATGCATTTTGTCGGGTTATGTCCACATAATGCTTTGAATACGGTGTTTGTATTGCGATTTCTGGGTTCGTTTTACCAGTACCTAAATGTTTTTGACACATATATAACGGTGAGTTAATACCTACGAAGTTTACTGTGAGGCCGTTCAGTAGGAAACACCACCAGGCTCGCTTTGGCTTAAAAACTTCGCAGCACGCATTCTTTTTAGGGATCCGAAGCTCCAAAGGAAAAAACGGAACCCTTATAAGATCATTTTGTTGTCAGTCTATCTGTTTGTCTGTCTGTCTGCCAAGACGTGCGTGGAGGTATCAAGTTAAATTTAAACCGTACCTATCGAAATCATTGCCAACGTAGCTGTCTTTTGGGCACGTTTCCCGTTGTCAGCGATGCGGAAGAATTTTTTGATGCCCTGTAATTAATTTTCTTTTTTATTGTTTTTATTATCTAGTTTTTTATGTATATACTTAATAATTTCTTATTTTTAATTACAATGAAATATAATTGAGTAGCCAGCAAAATTTGTGCTATGAATACAACCGTATACTGAAGTCTACGGTTCCAAGAAATTTTACATTGAGTAGTTTTTAAGATTTATCAATGCGTGTGTCTTTGTTTTACTGTTTATTCACTGTAATTGGTTTCTTTTTACCGTAGTAAATAAGTAAATAAAGTTGTGAAAAAATCAAACTTCTAAGTTTACGTAAAAAAAGATATGGGGTGCATCCCGTTGACCTAGAACTGTGAAATTTGGCAATTACCAACGTAATAAACCACAAATACGAAAAGACATTTTAAAACCATACTACATTTGTAATTTAATTCACTCATTAAAAGCACGGAAAAAACTGCGTTATTAAATTCCTGAACTATTTAAATACAATCAATATAACGTCCTACGTACGGAATCCTCGGTCGGCGAGTCAGACTCGCACTTGTTCGGTTTTTTTAAGTGTAGATTCTAATAAATGCTCCGACTCCAGCGAGTACGTAGTATAAGGCGCCCCTTGTCGGACACGAATGTCGGTTTAGGACAGCAAATTGTCGGATCAATTATACATGCATGACTTATCTATCTTTTTCCAGGTCCAGGCACCAGCATACCCCAGCATATACCAGTCGAAGAGTTGAAATACCTGACAATACTGGTCCAGGGTAAAGGAAACATCTTTTTGCCGAAGACCAAGTACAATTACCACCAGATGAAGGAACTGGCTGTGGATCGTCAGATTGACTTCAGGAAACCCACTGTCATGTATGTGGGGGGGTTCCTAGACCACCCCCAACTACCCTTCGCTATGACTGTTGGGGTGGTCTATAAGAAGATGGGGTACAACGTGTTTTTGCTGGACACCAATAGATTTACCACTGTTTCTTATCCTGTGTAAGTATCCTACTAATAATGTAAATGAGAAGGTTTGTGTGGAAGTTTAAATAAATAAATATTCCACAACTTTTCACACAACACCATTTAGTCCCAAGTTAAGCTTGAGAGCTTGTGGGTACTAAACAGCTGATAAACATAGTTATATATTTCTAAATACATACATATTATAGATAAATTACACCCAGACACAGAGCAAATGACTGTGCTCATCACACAAACATATGTCCTGGGTGGGAATCGAACCCACGACCTCCGGCATAGCAGTCAGGGTCACTAACTACTAGACCAACAGGCCAGTCAAGTCAGTTTGTTATTCTTTCACGCAAAAACTCATCATCTGCTTAGGCTTTTCCCAACTATGTTGGGGTCGGCTTCCAGTTTAACCGGATGCAGCTGAATACCCGGGTTTTACATGGAGCGACTGCCTGTCTGACATAAACCTGCCTGCGTAGCATGATCACCGAAGAAACGGTCTTTGTCGTGTCTCGGAAGAAAATAAATTAAGTGTTCATGCTACGCAAGCAGGTGTATTGAAAGAAATTTGACAGATTGAGGTTCCTGTCTATATAATCTGCCACTTTGCCGATTCGTCTGTAGACAAAGGCCGATTCTTCGGTGTTCAATGTGTTCATGCTACGCAGGCTGGCCTGGGTAACACGATAAGTAGGTACCTACCCCTTGGTTCTAATAATATAGGTACATACCTACATAAATTAATTTCAACATTAACTTTAATAATAATGATGATGATAAACAATAAATAAAATATCTGTCAAAATTTACCAATAAGTACCTATACATATACATAATAAAGAACATGCATACTTACACAATTTAAACATTAAAGGCACGTAATTTAATATTAACAATGTTAAAAAATAAATTAAAATACCTATCTAACATAATTTACCACACAATACTATACATATACATCTATTAGATCTACCTATAATAATAATTAATTCCATGAATTGTTACTTACTTAGCCTTCATCCTCTCTCCTAACTTTGCTGTGCCCGACAGGGTCCATATTGATCTTGACAATATTTTATACCATCTATGTACAGACGCCAGCTCGTCAAATTACCCCAATGTGTCAAATTTCTTTGATCGTTTTTTAACTTTATGGCAGACAGAATAAGGGTCAAATTCAATTGGGAACATTTGACACATTGGGGTAACTTGATGTGCTGGCGTCTGTACATACATAATATGGAATGCAATAAAGTATTGAGTATTGAGTAGTTAAACAAGTTGTCAGATTTTCGGGTTTCTGACTAGGACTACTTATCTGTAACAAACGCCTGTCACAGATTTACAACTGACAGCTAAGGCGGTTAACACACTGCCACGCATCACGCTGCTTGTTGCGTGTCTCTGAACTGAAATGAACGCGCGTGGATGCATTTTCTGTGTGCTGGACTGTGCGTGTTTTCCATACAAACGGAGATACTTACAAGCAACGGAAGAACACGCATCCACGCGCTACGCTGCATTATGCGGGGCAGTGTGAGAATCGCCTAAGCCAGGACCAACGGCTTTACGTGCGTACCGGGGCACGAAGGAGTCTTGATATGTAATTAATGGTCACCTGTTCACGAACCTACCTCGTCAAGCGTAAGCTACGCTTGACGAGGTACCTTCAATCGAACTGTAAGGCTATAATTAAGAGTGGAATTCCCTGCCGGAGTCGGTGTTTCCTGATAGCTACAACCCAGGGGTCAAGTCAAGAGTGAACAGGTTGCTTCTAGGCAAGCGGGCTTCATCGTCGACCACATTATCGCTTACCATCAGAGAGGTGAGATAGTGGTCAAAAGCGTGTCTATCAATAATAAAAAAAATATTTAACCAGAAGTTCCTCATTACAACATCACACCTGTATTATGGCTTGGAAGCAGACCCCAACATAGTTGGAATAATCAAGCAGATGTTGAGGTATGGTGTTATAGGTCTAATGATATTTTTTTCCGTTTCAGAGCTGCCAGCAACATGCGAACAATAGGAAAACGTGTCGCCGAAATGCTAGCGACCCTCTCGAAGTACGGCTTAGACCCTAAAAAACTAGAACTCGTGGGCCTTAGCCTAGGAGGTCACACCATAAGCTTCATAGCCAAAAACTACAGACTCCAAACAGGAATGAACATCTCCAGAATAACTGGTTTGGACCCATCTGGTCCTTGCTTCCGAAATTTGGGCCCAGAAGACAGATTAGACCAGACCGACGCTGACTTTGTAGACGTCATAGAGACTAATATCGATGGCTATGGAATGGCTGCACCCGTTGGCCATGTGAATTTTTACGTCAATGGGGGTGAATTCCAACCTGGAGACATATTCTGGGTTCCATGCAACGTCATCTGTAGCCATATCAGAGCATTCACTATTTGGATTTCAGCTCTCATTAACCCGAACAGTTTTATTGCCATGAAATGTGACTCGGTACAAGAAGCTAGGAACAGGGACTGCTATGATAAAAATCCTATTGTCACAAATTTAGTAGGTCCAAATACTGATAGAAATAAACAGGGAATATTCTATTTGGCGACTGAGAACAATTTCCCTTACTTTATGGGCTTGAAAGGATTGGACAGAGAGAACGAATTTTTCGACTCCAAACTGAACTTGAGCAAAAAGAGCAGCTGGTCGTTATTATAAGCTAATTTTTGTCGTTGTTGCGAATAAACTGGTTCAGGTTAATGTTTTGTTATTTTATTCATTAATTTAACATTAATTTATCATAAATCATTTAATGATTCGAAACTTAATTATTATTGTAGAACATTCGACTGTCATTAAACAGAGCGTTTTAACTACTACTAGCGCCATCTGTTATAAACTTTTTGTACTTATGACTATCATCATGGCTTTAACATGACGGTGCGAAGCGTCGTACAAATCCACACCTGGGTCACGCTTCGTCTGCTTGTCAATAGATGGCGCTATATAGTTCACTTTCATAAAGTTATCATAGATGGCGCGAGTAGTTCTTTTAACGAAGAAATTATTAGAACAGAATTATTTATTTTTCATGGTTAAGACATAAAAGGTGATTTCTTTGTAAATTCAATTTAACTATTAAACAGATTTTGAACTGCCACTATTAGCTATTTATTATTCATTGTAATTATTAGCTTTTTTGCATAATAAGTAATGACATTGACTAAAATGAAAACATTCTAAAACACACACAATCAGAACCACACCAATAATTAAAATTGATGTGTCAGTTTGTAATGTCAAAATAACATCACTTTATTTAACGCATAAGAAAGAAGGTTTACCAAAATTCCTTTTTTTATTATTGTTTGTTTGTTTATTCGAAGTAATCTCCGAAACGGCTGAACTGATTTTACAGAAATTTCAATGGGAGATAGCTGAATTACTTACAAGAAGTAACTAAGGCAAGTATTTATTTTTAGAACATGAATTAGAAATCCGCACAAATAAAAAATGCAGTTCAGCGTGGACGTACTTACCGTGCAACAGCTAATAATAAATAGGTACTGTTTTGTCCTTCCTTACAACTCGTAAGCGCCATCTACAAAAAAATAACACAGCACACAATACAATCATGTCCAACTAAATCCCAAAACAAAATATTAAACAGTTTTTTCTTATCCATTCATCAAAATTTTCTAAAGGATAAGCTTCCTCATTTTAGAGGTCAAATCTGGCCTAAATAAAAAGTGCATTGTAATGAGGCCAGCTGGTTACCTGACCCTTGGTCCCTGTATCATAAGACCAACGGCTTGTATTATTTACCCTTGTAATTATGCAAATGTCAATAGGTGAGGGTCACATTGTCCGAATCTAAACCCTTTCGACTGGTTTTGCACGCGGATTTGCCTGCTATTTTTGTGGCTGTAAATATATCTTCCGATTTGTTAGATTTTTAATATCTACAACGGTTGGACAACTTTCCGGGCTCTGACTGACTACCTGTAAGAACTGCCATAGATGTTTAAATGACAGGTTAACGTGCTTTTCTAGGGACGGAGGATTCCTGATACGTACCTAAGGAATGGACACCCATCCACTGAACAACCTCGTCAATAAGCTATTATTGCTTTGCAGCGACAAGCTTTTATTTAGCGACAATTTATTATTTAGCGACAAGTTAGTATACGGCGACAAGCTTTTATTTAGCGACAAGCCAGTATACATCGACAAGCTTTTATTTAGTGACAATTTATTATTTAGCGACAAGTTAGTACACAGCGACAACCTTTTATTTAGCGACAAGCTAGTATATAGCGACAAGCTCCACATAAGCAAACCCAAAGCTTGCTCGGGCAAAGTTATCTTTCTTCTTTACAACTAATATGAACAACTGACAACTACAACAGATTTAAATTAACAGTGCACAAATCACCAACAATAAAATTCCAACTCCCGTTACATGACAATAAGTTCCAATTTCCGTTACAACAGTTTATATAATAGTATAGCAATGTAGGTAAGAACTTTACCCCTGATTTAAGTAGGGTCAGCAAAGAAATACGCATAATAAAGCACTTTTGGAACTATTGACAGTTTTTTTAGTAGGTACCCAATGGACACCTGGCTTCAATTTGAATATAATTATTATTTTGCTGACCGTATTTAGGGTCCTTTTCAAATGGGGAGGATATTATTTTTACTGCTTCTTTGTTAATTTGCTGGCGCTACTCTGCCCATCTTCAATGGATGCCGGTTGATGATATTATTATCTAAAAGGTATTTAATTGTACTCACCTTTTATTTTTGAATAGTTTTTTTTTGTTTTTGGTTAAACCCTAAACAAATTTCAATAAGGGTTGGAGATTTCGATGATAATAATTAAGTAGTTGTCTTGCAAACTATAAGTAATCAACAACAGAGAAATGGTCATAAGTAATAAAACTAATTCATTTATTCCATAACAATTCTTACATCGTGTCTGAATTCCTGATGAATGAAATAAGTACCTAAATTAGTAACTCTTGGGTCCGAGTACTCATAAAGTCAAAGTCAAAGTCAAATCATTTTGACTGGCCTGTTGGTCTAGTAGTTAGTGACCCTGACTGCTATGCCAGAGGTCGTGGGTTCGATTCCCACCCAGGACAAATGTTTGTGTGATGAGCGCGATCATTTGTTCTGTGTCTGGGTGTAATTTATGTATAATATGTATGTATTTAGAAATATATAAGTATGTTTATCAGCTGTTTAGTACCCATAACACAAGCTCTCAAGCTTAGCTTGGGTCTAAACGGCGTTGTGTGAAAAGTTGTGGAATATTATTTATTTATTTATTTATTTCAATTAGGCCTGAAAACAGGCACTTTTGAACGTTATACTGACAAATAAATTAAATTAATATGATTCTAGTTGCACATTCCAAAAGGTAGTTTTGTATGGAGAAGAATGTGCAAGAAACTCCATACTTACTCTTTTAAAATAGATTTTACAATATTTATATACATAATCAGATTATATGTGAGGACGATGTACCATGACAAAAAAAAACAGCTATCCTGAGATAGGTGATATAAAATAAGCAACGCGGCTGGTAATTGTATGAGCGTATTAAAAGATACATGGTGCTCACATATTTACATAATATTTAATCCAAAGTTGATTATTAAAAAAAAGTAATAATCATGAAGTTAATACTTAAAATAAAAATAAAAATAAAATAAAAAATCAAATTACAATGTGTGATGTAGAGAAAAAGCAAACATTCCTGTCCAGACATTAAGTTGTCCTATGGAGCATAGTTTGTACAAAGATGTTTCAAGACGCTTATTGACACTTCACGTAACCCAAGGGATGGTTTTTACCTTGGTCAAAGGATAAGCATTGCCATACAACGTGGCAATGCTGCCAGTCTTTTGGGTACACTACCAGTGGACAGCGTTACGGATGAGTTTTTTAACGCCATATTTTATAGTTAGTATTTAGATTTTATTTTCATTTGTAGTGGATGTATTAAGTTAATAATAATAATAATAATTCGCCACCAAAGTACATACCTACTTATAACAAAAAGAAACTTAGTTTAATTAATTTTTTATACATATATATTTGATGGTTGTACAGCAGCACATAGAATGAATGGTCTACCAACTTCCAAACTAAGTCAAGCTTGTATATTATTAATATATTGTATACTACATATCTAAGTCGAGTTGAGTAAATAAAGAAAGAAAAAAAGAAGGAAAGAAGGAAAGAAAGAAAGAAGGAAAGAACCACCAACAAAAGCTGGATACACGCACAGCAAAAACACAATAACACAAAAAAAGAGATAAAAATGGCATGTCTCACGGCTGCGCCAAAAGGTTCATTTCAGCGGTAATGCGGATCCTGCTACTAATTTTCAAATGAACCTTTGGGCCAAGTGACGGATGAGTAACAATTATCTTTATACTGTTTTCCTTATATTGCACTATTCTGCACGGTCCTACTGTGATCGATCTAATTGCGTGAATCTTTGAACTTAAAATGCGCTGTTAACTCTGAGGTGGTTTTGGTGCTTCTCCTTTAAGTGGTCGGCTAGGAAACACCAAACTAATCGAGTTTAAAATGACTTAAAAAAAAAACGTCACTGTCATGTAATTAACATGTAAAAATAACTATGTAGGCAATTTATAAGTAACTTGCATATTTTGGTCTGCCAAAATAAAGTGACCCAGTATAAATTCGCACCTGGCCATAAGCCTTTGTAATCGGCCCATAATCGGCTCGTAATCGTTCCTTGTTTAACCCATTCTTTTAACAGACCTAATAACTTGACAAGCAAATTAACTTCCATAAAATTGAATAAACCTGAAATACCACTTAGCAATAACCTATTTACATACGTAACTTATTTATATAAAATACCTTTCTTTGTGTTCGAATACTGTTTTTAAAAATAATCGTTTTCATATTTACTCGATTACAAAAGAGCAGGTGTAAGTGTCACATGTCATTGTGACATTTGTCTGACTATTAACGGTGTATCGATTTGAAATCGATTGGATGTGATGGTGGTGAGATTGTCACCGTTTTCGATAGATATCGAGCAGGTTTTGATGAATATCTTTTCTAAATGACACAGAACGTATCTTACATAGTATCAAATGAACCAAAATTTTGTAATTTAAGGCGCTACGAAAGCTATATTGTAAAATTAAAAACTGTACTTTTCACTTTTTCTTATAGGTTTTCCTAAGCCAAAAAATTGGCCTGTATTCTTATTACATAAGCAGCTTTGCAAAGCCTTTGAGGAACGTTTTGACTGCTATGTAGTTTGTGAACCACTATTATTATTTTTGATTTTAATTTATTTTTCGTTTATAGTTTCGATAGTTCCATTTTTATATTTATATTGCACTGACATAGTTTAAGATTTATGTTACTAATCTTTTGTATGGACTTATTTTTCTGCGAATAATCAATTTTATTATTAGTAACACGAGTATTTTATACGTCAGCTAAAATACTACTGGCTGATTCTCTATACCAAAGGGTAGGTTGGTACTCTAATCTAAATATCGATTACACTCAATTAATCGATTACAAAATAGGTCAATCATCTTCATTAGTGACGTGATAGTATGTGTCTAATTGATTCTATGGGAAACCATTTGATCTGCTCGACTGAACGTGTGGAATTTCTAAATCTTAATTGATGATTATAATATATATTCAAAAGTAAATTTATTTCCAGCATTCGAATTATCATGTTAAGGCCCTTTGAATTTTAAATACGATTTTAAACTATAAATAATACGTGAACTGTTTCGATTTGTAACGATTAGAAATTAAAGTAATAAAGTATCGATTTTATTTGTTTGTGAGAACTTTAGAAAGAATTATTACACGGCGATTTAGGCGGCTACCTTTATTATTATGGCTTTTGGTACTTTTTGTTGATGATCGAACTTAATTTTGTGAACTTTTGCCTGAAAGAAAGGCTAAAAAGTAGGTACCTATTGTAGAATCTTAGCGGATATTTATAAGTTTTTTTTTGGTATGTTTAGTGGGCCAAACGCACGACCCAATGGGTTCCTTTACGTGGCAAACGACATCGCGGTAGGCCCAAGCGAAGATGGCGAGACGAGCTGGACTCCTTCGATAAGGACTGGTCCCAAAAAACCCTTGACAGAGGGAGGTACGTGGAAGGAAAAGAGGGAGGCCTTTGCCCTGCAGTGGGAAAACACAGGCTAGTAATAATAATAATATAAGTATGACGTGATAACAGGTACATACCACTTATTTGAAAATTGATATATTTAACACACAAAAACTAACTTATGAAACCATTCATGGCATAACTTCACGCCCATATGTATTCCCCGGAAGGGTCTAAGGTGGAAGTTTAACTCACATTACGCTAGTTATAATAATAATAATAATAATAATCTTTATTCTTCAGACAACGAGATCCATATTGTTAGTAAACAATAAAATAACTTATATCTAGTGTTAGTACTTAATTAAATAAAACAGAGAACACAGACCAACTAGTACTGTGAAAAGGACATCCCCAAACTAATGTTCAGTGATTGTCCTTCTCACAAAACTTTTAATAATCGGAGAGTCGACACTCTCCGCCACAGTTTTAAGATGCTTTAATGCTGCTGCTTTAATGCTGCTTTGATGTTTTTATGATGTTATGTTTAAGTCCGATATAGTAGCCATCAATGCCGATGCAGCTGGATACCAGTGTTTCACTGGGACCGACTGCCTGTCTGACCTCTACAACCCAGTTACTGGGTACCTGGGTACCCTTGGTTAAACTGGTTGTCAGACTCTCGGGCTTCTAACTACCCGTAACGACTGTCAAAGGTCTGCAAATGACAGCCGGGGCCAACGGCTTAACGTCCTTTCCGAGGCACAGAAGAGTACCTATATGTAATTAATACTCATGCATCCATAGACCCGCCTTAGCAACCACTAAGTTAATAATATAGCAAGATCACTATACTGAAAGTTCTTCATATTCATAGGTGCACACAATGTAAAAATTTAATTAGTGGAAGAAGAAACATGCTTTACTAGCTTCTGCCCACGACTTCGTTCGCGTGAAGTTTTGATATCGCATCGCATCGCCTGCTTGTGCTATATATACCCTGTTACGACTTGCTAAACTTAAATTGTGATAACCTTAAGGGATAGACATATGATGTCGAGGACTTTTTTGTAGTACTTTTAAAGAGGAATTATTTCGTAATACTTGATTTTGCGTAATTCAAACGCTTAAAGCTTTTTCCCGCTTGCAACATTTCTTATTGCTGCTCCGCTCCTATTGGTTATAACGTGATGTTATAAAGCCTATAGCCTTCCTCGATAAATGAACTATCCAACGCAAAATAATTTTTCAATTCGAGCAGTTAGTTCCTGAGTTTAGCGCGTTCAACCAACCAAACAAACAATCAAACTCTTCTGCTTTATAATATTATTATAGATTACTTAAGTATATCCAGGTATCTTCATGGTGTTTTCCCTTACCGATATAATTACTTGTTTTACTTTAAATATATTAAGTAGGTAAGTGGTACCTACTTATCAATAACTTTCTCTCAAACATCTGCCTGTCAACAGTACTTTACTTATGTTTAAAAAATTAAGTCGCTACACGTTAAGTCACTACTTTCCAAGAAAATGAAGTTATTATTTTTAATCTTTCAAGGCACTTTCCATTTACATAATAATTACCCACAATTATGAGTCCGGCCTATTAATGTGTTGTGTACGTTTCTAGAGTAATGTAATATTAAGAAATGTTTCTTATTTCGAGTTCCATTTCTTTTATTTTTATTTATTTTTAACAGTTTATTAAATCAATTAACGTTTAAATTAATAGCCACTTCCATTTACTTCACTTATTAAAAACTGCACAACAGTTCGCCTGCGACTTCATCCGTGTGTATTTAGTACTTTTTAGTTTTCCGCACTAAGACTGTTTTCGTTTGTCGAATAAATCATGATAGTTAGACAGTTGAAATGTTCACATAATTATGAAGTATTTCTGTTGCCGCTATAACAAAACATAATAAAATTAATATTTAAGTGAGGCTCCATACAACAAACGTGAGTTTCTTGCCGTTTGATACAGACGGTACGGATCCCTTCGTGCGCGATACCGAATCGCACTTGGCATGTTTATTTTTTTTAATTTTGACATAAAACCTATGGTACTCAGCGACAAAAGAGCTTTGTAATGGTGAAAGAATTTCCAAGATCGATTGAGGAGTTTTTGAGTTATATTCTTCGAATCGCCGATCTTCGTTATCTTCATAAGTACATTTAAACTTTATAATCCTACTAATATTATAAACGCGAAAGTTTGTGAGGATGTTTGTTACTCTTTCACGTAAAAAATACTGAATAGATTTTAATAAAATTTGGTATGGAGTTAGCCAGGACCCTGGATTAATACATAGGCTACTTTTTATCCCTGTATTCCCACGGGAACGGAACATACGCGGATGAAACCGCGGGACGTCTGCTAGTAGTAGCATAGATAGAGAATTATATAGGTCATCCTCATTGGCTTAGATCAAAATCATGAATAGAATACTCTTTGTTGGACAGAGGCCAGTAGTTAAAGCTACCCCAATGTGTCAATTTTCTTTGATAGTTTCTTATCTTTATTGCAAATCAAGATAAAAAAACTACCTTTGTTTTGATGATGAAAAACTGTCTAGAAAATTTGTTAAGCTAGCTTTAAGACTTCGATCTGGACACTATCCACCAGCAAAGTTTGCGTTCCTGATGAAAAAAGTCGAATCCCCAAATTGTAATGTTTGTAACATAATTGAGGCCGTACAACATTTGCTGATGGAGTGTGTAAAAAATGAGAAAAAGAGGGAAGATCTGATAAGAGAACACTGACTGAATAGATTTGATTCGATAAAGGTTTAATTCAGACTATTTTGTCACGACCTTAATCGGCTATGGCAAAACAACTGTGTACTTTGGCGGTGGTTAATCTCGATCTTCCCTAGACATTTGCGTTACATTGTTTTAATTTTTTTTTAATTGTGCGTGATATTATATATAGGTTTAAGATAAAAATAAATTGCAAATAAAATAAGGTTTATGTGCAATTGGGAAAATTTCACAGTTTGGGGTAACTTGATGTGTTGGCGTCTGAACACCATAAAAACAGAATGATCTAAACTTTAATTACTTGAATAAAACGTAAAAAAACAAAAGAGCTTAAAAGTTCAGTCCCCTGGAGTTCCAATTCCCAAAACAGCTTTAGAAAAAATTAAGTCAAAGTCCTCCCTTTAAGGATTAAGATATGCGTAGGTATATACCGCCTTTTGAAGACGATAGCAAATTTATCTGGCACTTAGACACGTCTAGTGCATAGATTAACATTGAGGGCCTACTGAGAGCACTAGGTTCGCCAGTGTTTAGTTCAGTCAGCGATCTAGGATCATTTGTTTAAAGTTTTTCGGCTATCATGCTTGCATGACCAATGACCATCGTAAAAACGGAATTTTACTACAGCAGAATCGACACAGGGATATATGGTACAAGTAAAATGCTGGCCAAAGCACCTCTCACGCGAGCAATTCGTACTGTAAACGAAATTCAGAATAGGTTGGACATTTTTTCGTGTTACTTTAGTGAACTTGCAAAAGTAACTTTATATACATGTCGGAGTCAGCGATGGCTAAGCGATGATCTGACACCGATGGGGGTTTCGTGGTACAGACGTAACGTAGAAAAACAATCTTCATTGCAGTAATAACCTCACTCAACAATCGTAATCACAAAACAACTCAAATAGGTAACTGACAGTTTCGTACTGGATGTGTGTCTTCGTCGGTGCCTCAAATCAATCTGAGCTCTGCCCAGCTCCCACGCACCAGCACGACTCTGTCCACGTGACATTGTCGAAAACACATTCGCGCCATTTTCAAATGACAAGTAACGTCACGCTGGTCACCAAAGACTCTATACTAAGTTAATCAACTTCACAACTTATTATTCAAGAATATCGCTTGCTGCGACAAACATATTATAATATGTTACGAAAGCATCAATTGGAGTAATTTAATGTTTATTGTTTTTTTATGGTTTTATTTTTAATTCATGATTGTAAAACATACTTAAGTTAATTTTGTGTAAAGAATACATTGTTATTATTATTATAAGGTTGTATTGTTTTCGTTTTATGTAATTTTGTATTAATGTATTGTGTAATTCTTAGTAATAGATGTTAATTAAAATAGTTAATATTATAAGTAGTCTTAGCTATCGCATTAGGTTTCAAAACCTGTAATGATAGTATAAGAGTTTTAAATAAATAAATAAAACATTTCTACTTATTATAGCAGAAATAGTGCTCGATATTGTAGACTATTGTCGACTGAAAAATCTACACATTATCTTCTCTTCATTCTTGACATTATCGTGCCCAAAACAGAAGAAATGTTTCTACAGTCTGTCTCTTTGCCGATTCTTCTGCAGACAAAATCTGTTTTTATGATGGTTATGCTACGAGTGCTGGTGGTAAGCGATGATGTGGTCGACGAGGAGGCACGCTTGCCTAGAAGTAACCTGTTGACTCTTGACTTAAAAACCCCTTGGTTGTAGCTATCAGGAAACAAAGACTCTGGTAAGGAATTCCACGCCTTAGCTTTACGCACAATGAAGGTAAATACTAAACTACTTACTACATTATTATTGAAAATACTTTTTGTGGTGCTTAATTTTTTCCGATATTTCATCAACATACCTATTCGTTGCAATTTCCTCTTTAGGGAATCGAACCCACGACCTCCGGCAGAGCAGTCAGGGCCACGAATCACTAGACCAACAGGCCCGACAGGTTATCGTCGAGATGAGATTACAACTAGATTTGAACGCGTTTAATTACGGGAATGGGCTCAGATATTGAACTCATCTTAGCCAAAAGTTCACACGACCAAACGGCTTCCATATGCTTATATACAGCGAACACGAAGGTAAGAAACATAGACAGCGGCAGTATATGAGGCCTGCTTGAGGGTAGCGTCGTTCTGCGCACTTAGGTCTGTTATGCACGGGGTGCTGCGCCCCTCACAAAAAGAAACAAGCCGTGGCATACAGGGTGTCTGTGTGTCACGACTATGTAGACTTGATACTTGATGCTTTTGTGTGTCATTTAACTAAAGGGTTGTGATTTACTGTCAGATCCAGGTCGCCTCGGGGTTTTCTATCTGGAATTTCTTAGTAGCAGTCAGCAAGTTTGTGGGCCCGATTGATGCCAATAGGCTCGCCCCCTATTACATGGGACTTTAACATAAGTGGCGGGGAATTGGGATGGATAGAATAGTCTCCCACCCGCACGCAAAATACGCGCTTTGACGTGGAGTTGCGGACGCCGGCCCGTTATACAACATAAGTGGCGAAATATGGGAGTACCTACTATCAGGTACACCTCTGAGAACGCTTCGGGGATTACAGGCATGATGTTGTGTTGTTGTTGATCTAGATCAACAACAACAACACGCGTTTCATATCTACTCTACCTAGTAGAGTAGGTGTGAAGCGGTTTCTGGCTAAATAATAAAAACGGGTCAATTGCAGCTAAGTGTATTTCATCTAGATCGACGACAAAAACTCACACTTATTCCCATGGAGATAGGGAGAAACTACAGAGCACCATCTGCTAAGATTCTTACATACTACTTTTGCTTGGTTTATGTTTATACGTGTACCTAGTCTACTTACACGTACGCCGGTTTGTTGCTCCTGATTGTTAGTTCTTCCTGTGAAAGATCGGTCCTAATTAAACTCCTCTTGTTATCCTCGAAGTGTGAGGCAGAGGTGTACCTATAGAATGTACAGGAAATGTAAGAAGGAAAGAAAGAAATAAAATACATTTATTGGCCACAGCTGGATACACGCACAGTAAAAACACAATAACACAAAAAAAGATAAAGATAAAGATAAAGATAAAGATATATTTATTTGCTTAAACATGTGTAACACAATACATATAGATGCAAATGTGGATGGAAATTTGAAAAAAGGTAGGTTTCAACATGTTTTGCCATATTTAGCGTTCAAAAAAAGAGAGAGAAAAAAAAAAATACAGACATTTAAAATATAAAACCATTAAGTGAAAAAAAAAAAAAAAAAACAACAAAATTATAATACAAAACAATCAAGTTACAAGGTATCATTTAAAAAGTCTTTAACGCAGTAGTAACATTTTTTAGTTAGTAGCTTCTTCAAATCTCTTTTGAAATTATTTGTATTATTTATATTTTTTAAGTTCTCTGGAATTTTATTATATATGATCGGTGCCATACAAAACACACTTTTATGAAGAAGTGCTGTTTTCGAAGAGTGAGGCTGTAAATAATGTTTATATTTATTACGTCTACTTCTAATTACATTATCTGACAAAAGAGGAAACCAGTGAGGGTTATTTCTGACAAATAAGGCTGTTTCTAGGATGTATAGTGACGGAAGTGTCAGTATAAGGTATTCTTTAAACAGTGGTTGACAGCTGTCAGTAGTTTTGATTCCAGACATAGCTCTGATACAGCGCTTTTGCATTTTAAATACCATGTCGGTGTTTGACGAGTTTCCCCAAAAGATTAGACCGTATCTAAGTACCGATTCAATAAGTCCATAATATGCAGTCAACAGTGCGTCTCTGCTAACCGTCGATGCCAGTTTATACAACGCAAAAGACAAACTACTTATTCTCACACAGAGATCTTCGGTATGGGATCAATTTTTAAGCCAAGAAATTTGGCGGTATCTACTTGTTTTATTATATTATTTTCATATATTACTTTAAATTTAATTGAATTTTGAGGTCTTTGACTGTAATTCATTACATTTGTTTTATTAATATTTATTTTAAGATTATTATTGATTAGCCATGTTATTACTGATGTTATTGATTTATTTATGTCGGTTTCAAATTGATTTTTATCATTACATGTAATATTAATAGTGCTGTCGTCTGCAAATAATATCATTGGTTGTACTGTTGCATAAGGGAGATCATTGATGTAAGTAATGAATAGCGTAGGTCCTAGTACGCTACCTTGGGGAACACCATATCTGACATATCTTATCTTGGATTGATATTGTTCTTCTTTTTTAGTTTCAATGTTAAATTTTGTTATTTGTGTAGTTTGTTTCCGATCGGATAAATAAGATTTAAACAGTTCTAAAACATTTCCTCTTAATCCATATGCCTCCAAGAGACAAAAAATGGCATGTCTCACGGCTGCGCCAAAAAGTTCAAAAACGTGAAATGTGTCAAATATCTTTAAAGGTTAACTTTATTCTAAACGTAATAAGGTTCATGTTCAATTGGGAAAATTTGACAGTTTGGGGTAGATTGATGTGCTGGCGTCTGTACATTGTACACACACATTTTACCAGTTATGTTTTAAGTTCCATGAAATAGGCGAGCAAGCCGATTGCCAGCCACCGGACACTCATCCAGACTTCAGGCAGTCACTAAGAATTGACCTCATGATCAGCAGTAGCGCTTGCGATCAGCATAAAAAAAAACTATTCATAAACTTACCTAGAGTTACTCACTCATCGATTGCTTGCCAAAAAACTTTCAAAAATTTCAAAATCTGGACCTCAAGTATCAAGATAACTGCTCCCGCTACAGAAGCCCGTTGTTAATAAGGAAAAGAGTGGGTACACAAGGGAATCTTGCAAACGTCGGTCCACTGGGGAGACGGCGCGGTTCGAATTTTCTTTTTCACTGAGTTTCAGCGCTGAAGGCTTTATTTATAACAGGATTTTTTTGCCAAAACCTACCTGAGCGGTGCGGATTAAGGGATAACCCTTTGAATTTTTCGATAAAAATGTATGGCCAGAGACATTTTATCTTCTTTTCAAGTGTCGAGACACGTACGCAAAATATAATAATGAGACGTGGAGTTGCGGATACTAGACCGTTATATATAATTTATTTATTTACTTTATTTATTTACTTTTTGCTGGGAAGTTTGTTCCGCCACTTCTTCTTCCCTGCAAAAACACTAGGAAGTGGCGAAGGGAGGGGCGTTTTAGTGCTGATTCTTAGCCTAGGTTGAATGAATACTTTAGATTTTTTTTAAACAGTTTCTCCACGTAAATGACTAACCTACTCAATTTACAATAGCATTAGACAGAAGTTAAAAAGGTTATTTTTAATGCACACTTTGCAACAAAAGTATTTAAAAAGCATGATACAACTACGATAGACGCCGAATTTTATTAGACTCGTAATCTATTTTCACTGCAGCTGTCACAATTAGTTGTAACCACAGCCGTCTGTCGGGACAGGTCAACTCAAAGCTGAATTGATTCTTTCTTCAAAAGGCCTTTCCAGATGTTCAATGCTACCTTTGGACATTGACTCAGCATCTCGCCCGGCTGACGCGCGGTCTAGTTAAATTAATGATGCGGTTGCGTATTACACGCATATCACACTAAGATATAGCGATAATTGTGTGTATTAAGTAAAAATAGTATATAAGCTGTAACATATTGTAAATAAATCAGATTTGAATTTTATATTCATGTCTCATTACCTCTCGCTGTGGCCAAGACACCTTTAGCCATCTCTGATCAGTCTCGTGAGTCTGCGGGACTGGCAGTGAGTTATCCTTCTCCTGAACCTGGAATTCCTGTCTACTGTCCGTCTGTTACCTTAGGTCGCATGGTGCAGACATTCCGTACTTATTTATATATTTATTTATTACACGTTTTATGGTAGGTTAGGGCCTGTAGGGCTTAGGGTCGTAGGGTCTGTAGGGCTGGTAGGTCTTAGTTGGTTCCCTTAACTTATCTTATACGTTCATGTATGGTTACACCTTTAGCATTATACTGTATGTTATAGGTGACTATACACCAGACTTTGCCCTGCATCGTGAGACTCGCATAATAAATGATACAATCTTATGTCTGGACTTTAAAAGAGACCATGAGTTGCTTTCGGCATATCTTCTCAGGGATCAATCACTTTGGAAATGCCATTTAGTGGCATAATTTAGTTTAAAAAAAAATGACATGTAAAAGTATCTAGGAAGATCTACTTACAAAAATAAATATCATTTCATTATTTCATTTAATTTTAACAATTTATTTTGAGAAATGATGTGGATTTCATTTACTTAGTAAGTTATATTATTTCATTTTAGTTTAAAGTTACAGTGTCAATGATAAAAACCCAAAAACAAGCAGAGATGAACAATACATGGACACGTTCTTTAATTCACTTTTATTCTTTTAAATAAAACAATTGTACTGAAAATTGTTGTACACAACTTTGGAATTAAATCTCCTCTTTTTAACCGACTTCAGGAGGAGGTTCTTAATTCGATCTTTATTTTTTTTTTAGTTATTTAGGTACACCGATTACTCCGAGATTAATGACTGGCCTGACTGAGACTGGCCTGTAGGTCTAGTAGTTAGTGACCCTGACTGCTATGCCGAAGGTCGTGGGTTCGATTCCCACCCAGGACAAATGTTTGTGTGATGAGCATGATCATTTGTTCTGTGTCTGGGTGTAATTTATCTATAATATGTATGTATTTAGAAATATATAAGTATGTTTATCAGCTGTTTAGTACCCATAACACAAGCTCTCAAGCTTAACTTGGGACTAAATGGCGTTGTGTGAAAAGTTGTGGAACATTTATTGCGACTGGCCTGTTGGTCTAGTAGTTAGTGATCCTGACTGCTATGCCGGAGGTCGTGGGTTCGATTCCCACCCAGGACAAATGTTTGTGTGATGAGCACCATCATTTGTTCTGTGTCTGGGTGTAATTTATGTATAATATGTATGTATTTAGAAATATATAAGTATGTTTATCAGCTGTTTAGTACCCATAACACAAGCTCTCAAGCTTAACTTGGGACTAAATGGCGTTGTGTGAAAAGTTGTGGAACATTTATTGCGACTGGCCTGTTGGTCTAGTAGTTAGTGATCCTGACTGCTATGCCGGAGGTCGTGGGTTCGATTCCCACCCAGGACAAATGTTTGTGTGATGAGCACCATCATTTGTTCTGTCTCTGGGTGTAATTAATGTATAATATGTATGTATTTAGAAATATATAAGTATGTTTATCAGCTGTTTAGTACCCATAACACAAGCTCTCAAGCTTAACTTGGGACTAAATGGTATTGTGCAAAAAAAAAAAAAAAAAAGTTGTGAAATTTATTTATTTAAAAAAAAAAAAAAAAAAATTATCCAATTTACGTGATTCTTTGTTTGTTCGATGCGGAATTGTTGCCATTTAGTTCCATAAAAATTTACTGTAGTTTGACCCGGTAGTTTTCATTTTATGAACATTTAATTTATTTTTGAACATTTTTTTGCTTGTTTGTGCACCGATTACGCTAAGATGTACGTAACTACGTACCGATTTACGTGATTCTTTTTTAGTTTGATGAGTAATAGTTGCTTTTTGGTCTCCTAAAAATTCTGGTAGTTTTCGTTTTATTCAACTTTTTTGTTCAAGAATTTATCTTTTTGATTTCATCGAAATCTGTTTATTTGTTTGATTGTAATATTAAAAGAAATGGAAAAAATAATGAATCACGTACATAAAAAAATAAAACTAAAAAGTTTTTTTCTAATGCTATTATAAATGGAGCATATAATAGTGTCAGAGTTCTTATGCCGCCCATGGGCCTCCGACTTGGCCTCACATGCGTCGAGAAATATCCCTGGCATGCTGGTTTCCTCACGACTCCTTTTTTTGACTTCTCACCTGATGGTAAGCGATGATGAGGTCGACGATGAAGCACGCTTGCCTAGATAGGTTGCAGCTATCAGGAAACACCGACTCCGGCAGGGAATATTAATTCCTTCCGAAAATTCAGAGGTTGAGTTAGGTCTTGGGTTCGATTTCAAGACCACCATTTAGACTATCACTTTTTCACTTAAATATAAATACATAACAGTGCTTTATTCAACACCAATGAAGCCATATTACTTAAGGAACTACTTACGTTAATGCACACAAAGGTGGGGAAAATCGACCCCCATTTTTAACACACGAACGGATATCCACAGACGGTTATTTAGCATTTTCTTTTAACTTTACCCTTTGAAATGCAAAGGGGTTCTTAAAGAAATACCTTTGTCCATGGGACTCTGTTTGGGAACCCATAGATGCGTTCGTATCTGAAGGTTTTTCAAAGACCTCACAGAGTTTCTTTGATGTCGGTTTTCGAAGTTCAGCTCCGACTTCTTTTTATGTACACTTAAATGGATAAAGTTGAGTGGGGACAAATTATTTACGAAAAGAGTTTTTATGATTCTATGAAGGTCAATCAACATTTACTTTTCTGTTAAAAAAGTTACTAGTATTGTTGTTAAACCCTCCAACTAAACTAAAAAAAATGAGTAACTTTTTCTTTGAGGTGTAACAACTTTGTTAAATGTATTTTATATTTGTTTAATCTCTTCAGATGTTTTTATGTCTATCTCTCACGCTGTTATTATCGTCTTGTCAATTTTATACGTATGTTTATATAAGTGAAAACTTATAATTGGCTTTATTCTGTATATTACTTCTGACTAATTGAATGTATTAGCTGTAAGGTTTTCCTAAAAGTAATAAAATAAAATAAAAATAATAAAATAAAATGATTGTGCAATGGTTGGGGATCGAACTCATGACCTCTCGATTGCCAGGCGGACGCCTTTGTCATTAGGCTATTGCCACTTTGACATAGTTTCAGATATATAGAAAAAAAAACAATTACTTCGTTTGTCGCCAGGCTCTTGTTATGGGGCAACAAGTAACGGGAGTAGCCCGTGGTCTACCTTCGTTAGTTCACCTGGGTGTATCATGAGTATATATTTTTTCAATCAATCAATTAAAACTTTAATTCGAACACTTTAACTCGCTACTAACGGCAGCGAGTACTAAGAAGCTATGTTAGTACGACATTAAGAGAAAACAATCTTGCACACCAGTCCAATTTAACATTTAACATTTTTTTTCCTTGGTCCACCTGCATCACCAACAGCATCTACACCTGTGCGCATATTATACATAAATCAAATCAAATTGAGGTGATGGGGTCCCCATACAAAAGTATATACGACTAAGTGAAGACTGATAAAGAGTTGGAGTTTTAGCTTTATGTAAAGGTTTTTCCCAAATTTACAGCACTCACACATAAACCCCAAATCAACACACCCACACAAACACTCCTCACAATTATGAATTACCCCGAGAGCAGCGGTGGCCCAGTGGTGGTGGCCCCGACTTAACAATAAGTCGTGGGTTCGTATCCAGGCAGGCGGCATTACTCTGTGTAATTTATTTCATCACCACTGGCTCTCAAAAACGGTGAAGGCAAACATTGTGAGGAAACCGGCATGTCCTAGAACCAAAAATTCGAAGACATGTGACATCTACCAATTCGCACTGGGCCCGCGTGGTAGATGAAAATAAATAAATATTCCACAACTTTTCACACAACGCCATTTAGTCCCAAGTTAAGCTTGAGAGCTTGTGTTATGGGTACTAAACAGCTGATAAACAAACTTATATATTTCTAAATACATAGGTACATACTATAGATAAATTACACAAACATTTGTCCTGGGTGGGAATCGAACCCACAACCTCCGGTATAGCAGTCAGGGTCACTAACTACTAGACCAACAGGCCAGTCGAGAAGAGAAGAGAAGAGAAGAGAAGAGAAAAGCAATCTCTACTGAAGATCTCTGTCCTTTCAGACACAAGATTATCCTAGGCTGAAGTACCACCAACCAGCGCCAGTTCTTAGGCTGTAGTGGCTGTAGAATCTTACTAATTTGTAATAGCCATTTAAATATAACAATAAACCAATGCCAACACTGATTTACATCAATGTTAAGGCTAAGGTTTTTTTTGTATTCATTAACGATTGCTTACTTACTTTTAATTACAATTTACCCGGAATCTCTGCCCGGTCGATGGTAACAAGCAGAATTCCCCGAGGCAGAGGCAGAGGTCAGGCAGCGGTGTACCTGAAGTTCACCTACGTTACGCCACATAAGCTTGAGTCCTAGTAAATGGTGGCGAATGTATTGCCATCAACATATGGCTCAAGTATATATTTCAAGCTGTTTATAAAAATGGAAAATCGAAAAATCGCGACCCGGGTATCAAAACTTGGACTTCACGCTTAAAAGTAGCGCTTGGGACCGCTAGACCAACAACACAGCCAGACCATTTACTAACTTACAGTAGAGACTTTTAACAACACTGTAGCTTTTATTACTACATCGCCATTATTACGTCATATCTCCCCTAATTAACTACAAAGATTATTCAAAATTAAAAACTGCCAATCAAAAAAGTGCGTTCTTCATTTTTGAAATTGTAGATTAATTTATTTACGCTCCGGAAACGTGCGTCTGCGCCACTGCCGGATTGGAACCGGTCTACCACCCGCACGGCCGGATATTGCGAGGCGCAGTTGGCACCCCCGAACCGTAGGAATTGCTTCTTGATTTTGTGATGACCGACCATCACGTCACGGTTCTAGTAGGGATGTCCGAAATATTACGAAAGTATCGATATTGTAAGGGTTTGTTTTCGCTTAAAAATGAAAATTATTCGTGTTTTATTAAGTACTAGCTGCCCCAGCAAACTTCGTTGTGCCTTAGAGTCAATTTATTGCTCTTATCATTTTTTTTTATATTAGATATAGGTACATACGTTTAATAAGACGACAACAAATAAATCCAAACCAATAATAACTACTACTACTTTTTATGTAGCTAGTCTCTACTGTGATATTATTTAAACATTTTGTGTTCGATAGAATTAAAATTACAACATGTATATATAACCTAACCTAACTGACCATACCTATCCTATAGCTAACCTAACTACCTTACTAAAATGCATTGATTTAAAAAATACTAAATTCATAATTTTAATTTGAGCCATTGCCTCTATGTTACATACAATTTATAGTTTTCCCGGTCTACTTTAATTAAAGTCCTAATAGTAAAATAAGTTCTATTTGCAAAGCATTATTAAAGTTCGTCTCTATCGTCATTGTTAATTGCGTAAATTGATTTCTGAAATATCTAAATATCTAAGTTTAGTAACAAAATAAATTTCAGAACGTAGGTACGTATAAATTGACAACCTTACCTTCTTAGGTTTAGCTTAAGAATGTCAAATTGTCACCTGATAATGAACTGGGAAGTTTGACTCCTGTCATGTCATCCAAGATGGCGCTGCGTTTGAAAAATGTTTGAGACAACGAATATTCTTGATATTTATTTTTTCGAGGACTTATCATGTTTTTTATTCATTATTATCGTATTCCGGACAAATACAGATCCAAAAAGACCAAAATCATTTAAAATGATCCAGCCGTTCTTGAGTTATAAATGATGTAACTAACACGACTTTCTTTTATATATATAGATACAAAAACCGATGAAGGGTGTTTTAAGTACTCTACTTTATTTATGTTTTTTTAATTTCAGGTTAAAAAAAGTTATTCATTATGATGTATGCAAATACTAGGAAGTGGCGAAGGGCGGGTTTTTTGAGCGACTGTCTAATGTAATATTGACGTTTAAAAAGTACTGATCCCCAGCCTAATTGAATTAAATTACTTTTGATTTTGATTTTGAATATTAAAATATAATTTAAATAAATCAATCTATAGGTTTTATTTGTGAACAATTGTTACACTTACAACAGTGTGCATTTTGTTTCATGCACCTTTGCTAGCCTGGTTTTGGTCAATATTCTTTAGATGTACCTATCGATATTTCCTTTGGCAGGCCTAAGTGGGTATCTAATTCAGCTTAATATCGGATGAAGGGAGGTCAATTTTATCCGACAAAGACAAAGCTTCTGACAAAGATTAGGGTTCACTTCCCAGTCTAAAAATTAAAGATATGTTTTATAGAGATCAATGTAATTTCCAAGAAGATAGACATAAGCTATTTTATCATCACCATCCTTTTCCAGCACGCTAGGATTACCAGCATGCGTAGCATGAACACATTGAACACCGAAGAAACGGCCTTTGTCTACAGACGAATCGGCATAGTGACAGATTATATAGACAGGAACCTCAATCTGTCAAATTTCTTTCAATACACCTGCCTGCGTAGCATGAACACTTAATTTCTTTTCTTCCGAGACACGACAAAGACCGTTTCTTCGGTGATGGAAAATAGAAAAATCTTGACAAATAGCCTTTGATTTCATTAGGAAATAATGATTATGTCGCAAACGCACTATCTTTGTGGAAAAATAACTTATTCATCCAGATTTATGCCCCGTGAGTGATATTGTCTGTAACTTTTTAATATAGTAAGTAGTATTTTTTTATAATTGTACTGTTTTATTTTACATTTTTCTACACAATGTTTATTGTTTCGAAATAAATGATTACCTAATAACTTATAATAAAAAAACACTGAAAAATCTGCTGTATTTTTTTGGAAAATCGAAATCGTGAGTTGTCCAAAATCCGGCCGCCATCCTGTTAGGAGCCTAAATATCCTGAAATCTCAGGAAGAATCCTGAGATATGGTACCCTTAGCTTGTAGCGAAAAACCACCCATTGTAACACCCTATTAAAATTCAGAACTTGTATAATCAGCCTGTGATGTGATCTGTATCCCCCATCTCCGTTATTAAAAAAAAAAAACACCATTTTTTCACACAACGCCATTTAGTCCCAAGCTAAGCTTGAGAGCTTGTTTTATGGGTACTAAACAGCTGATAAACATACTTATATATTTCCAAATAGGTACATACATATTATAGATAAATTACACCTAGTGATTTATTACATGGAACTTAAACATAATGTGGTCTGTGGGACCCTATTGACATCACCATTGGGCACAAATCCAGATCCCTGGATCCACAAATGCAGACAGTCCTTCACTTAGTCTGACCGGGAATTGAACCCACACCTTTATACTCGACCGTAGAGCTCGCAATTACAAGCCCGACGCGACAGTCAAAAGCTATATATGTATAGGTAAAGTGATAAATCACAAACTTAGGTATATTAAACGCTTACAATCTTCACTAGAAACAAACAAGGCGAACAAAGCAGCTAATTCGCAATACAAATCCGGATATTTAAAGAAAAATCTTAATAAAAATAGGTAAAAAAAGTCTCACATACCCATTTTTATTTACTCTTATAGCATCTGATAAATCGATGGCGACGAATGCTATGCCGCGGCGGGAAGTACGCATGCGTCGCAAAAATGGCGGCCGAAAAAAAGCCGGGAAATAAGAGAAAGAAGTGGCGTGGGGTGACCCCGAAGTAAGGAGTGCTCGCGGTGAGGCGCTGCTGCTGAACTGAGGGTTACATGCGAGTTTGCTTGCGATTTTATATTGTAGGAATTGAGGACCAATGTAGACCAACCTAGCTAGATGAAGACACACTTTTACTTTTAACGGAGTTCGATAAATCTGAAGTGGATTGACGTAAGCTTTCGTAAAACTGAATTCCATACATTTCAGATTTATCGTTAACCTCATTGTCGTTAGTCTTAGTCAAATGATAAGCGGAATGTCAGTGCATGGTAAATTAAGAAGACAGTTTAAAGACAGCATCTCTGGCTGTTAGCGTGTGTGAGTATTTATACCGACTTTTAAAAATTAGGAGGTTATATTAACGTTTGTAAACGCACCCTCGAAATTCCAAGCCCCTATTTAAAAAAACCTTTTCGTTGGCGCTTCACATTCTAGTTGTTTTCTTAAATGCCTGTTTTAAAAACTAAACGGTTTAGTTACCTCTGTGTAGTGTCAGAACTATAAGTAAACAGATTTATAAATTCGATTCACTTATTTAAACAAAAGTAACAAAACTTGAAAACAAAACTTTGTACAGTAGGACCATATTTTTAAAAGCCTTTACTTTATTATTAATTAATGAATAATAAATGAACACCTTTGACTTCACTCTAACAGTCTAATGTATCCATCGGTAACAAACGGACGGAACGAATTGAATACGTGTAAAGTTCATAAAATGGTTTTGCTCCTGCACCGAACCGCGAGCCTAGGGGTGTGTCTTCCCCTCGGTTCCCGCCCCCCGGGAGGGGTGAACGTGCCCTCGTGAAGACTTCACTTGAGCTGCGTTCACTTACTGGCGATAGTTACTCGCTTAGTTTACTTGCCAGTTAGTAAGTATGAGAATTTCGTATTGGAATTTGAAATGGGCAAAAAGGTCTACTTAATTTAGTTTTGAAAGGATTTCACTTTTTGACAATTTTATTTGTGTTCCTGCACGCGTAGCATGATTACCGAAGAAACGGTCTTTGTCGTGTCTCGGAAGAAAAGAAATTAAGTGTTCATGCTACGCAGGCAGGTGTATTGAAAGAAATTTGACAGATTGAGGTTCCTGTCTATATAATCTGTCACTTTGCCGATTCGTCTGTAGACAAAGGCCGTTTCTTCGGTGTTCAATGTGTTCATGCTACGCATGCTGTACTTATCTGTTGAGTTACTGGCTGCTAATAATTAAATGTAATTACTTCCTTGGAGTAGGTATTACCTTCTTAGATTACTTCAAGAATTTCATGTGCAATATATTTTTATCTAGCGTATTTTATTTTCATTCGAGCTGCTAAGTCTACTTAATTTAGCTCAAATGAGAAAAAATAATATGCCTAATAAATGCACACAAAATTTAAACAACCATCCTTTAAATGTCCGTCATTAATAAAAAAAAACCGGTATCTAGTTTGTTATCTTAACACTACACAGGCCACAGCCTAGTATTGTGTTCTTACCCTCAAGCTTTACTAGAAGCTGTACCTTCTAGTACTTGCTCCAGTACTCTCCTAAGCCTAAACAAACATAGATACAAGGGAACGTCACATCCATCTTTTCTTTATCCAGATAACGTCAAAACAGAGATTATAGGCACCATAGATAAGCATATTTTTTTAAGAAGAAATTATAAATGGCACCAGTGTCCATTACTTTGTGACTAAAATTAAAATCTGTCACAAAATGATCTATCTGAAAATAGACTTTTATTTTTGGAACTTTTTACCTCGCTTTGTCAACTGTGGTTGTGAGTTGGAAACTTTTTTTAATAACCTCTTTTAAATGATGTTCAATTATTTCCACACATCATAAGTGCTCTTACCAAATCATTTCGGATTTCAAATATGTCGTACGTTGAAAGTAAAAGTGGCGTTGTCCAAAAATTTCAATTTTTCAGTACCTACCTAGTTATGGCCAAATAAAGTTTTTAATGCAACATTTAGTCAATATCTTCGCAAATAAAACTACAATGCATTATTATTATCACTTATCAGTTTCGACTATCTTACTTTGAGTTATGTAAGTACTGAAAAAATGCCAATAATAATGGAGTTATTTACAAAAACCAAAAGTTTTTTTTTACATAAATATTCCACAACTCTTACTTGGCTTCTAATGCTTTCGAGGAATATCTCTCAAGCAATTATGATTAGGACCAAATATTAGACACACACAAGTCAACATGAAAATTCGTTATGTCAAAAAGTTTTGGATACTCGTTCGTCGTATCTGAATGCAAATTGTAATAATGTCTACTAAATAATTTAACACATTCGTGTAGCCAACAGTTGGGCAGTTTTGATTTCGCCAGGGGACGTCTAATCTACTTTTTTACTTGACGATTAATAATAAATACTTTTTGCTAATCAACAGTTAAATTAAGTTTATCATGAGATACTGTGTTAATAATTTGTCTTCAGTACTAATACCTACATTAAATTGAAGGATCTGCTTGTGATGTCAAATTATTATTGTTTGACTTATTGCATAATTTTTTATGGTAGTCATACCAAAATAAAACTTTATTCTTATTTTTTGTGTCTGTCAAAAATGGCTGGAGTAAAAATAGAATAAGCAGGGTTCCGTGAAAAAATAAACATCCACGTGGACAAAGACGCGGATAACAGTTAGTATCAACAATGATTGAAAATAGTAAAAAGTACAATTAAGTTATAATTCACTTAAGACAAGTTAATTGAGTTTTACACAATGTAGAAATTAATTATGCATTGTTTGACATAAGCGGCAATATCTAAGTTATAAATGACCGTTAATTAGAATAGTTTATTGTATTAAAATTTGTCTTTACATAATAATTGTAGAATCAAGCTATAAACCAGTATATTCTGGCACTCCGAATTGCTTGTAAAGAACAACGATAAATTTTCTAATTAGGTTGTATAGTAAATCTGTTCCTCATTATCTTATTTGCGCATTTATGGATGCCTTTTTATACCAGGTATCTTACAATCACTTGGGACACGATAGGTACCCCTTGGTAAGACTGCTTTTCAGACTATATAGGTTGGGCCCCTGACTACCTACCCATAAAGATTTTCAAAGATCCTTAAACGCCAGCTGGTACCAACGGTTTAGCATTTTTTCTGATGTATGATTTGTTCTGTTTAGCTAGTTTTAGCACATATTATATGGGTATCATTTAAAAGAACTAAAAATATACAACTTGGTAAACCTAGTGAATAATTATTTAGGTAGTTAATTACAATAAATCATCCTAATTAGCATTTGACAGATTTCAAAACAAGTTAGAGATTTAAGAATACCTATCGTTCACATTTGAAAGAATTGACTGAATTAGATACGAGTGACACGTATTCCTTTGGCACATCAATAATGTATCAAAGGACTAAAAGTTATCAAAGAAAAAATGCTATAATTTAAAATAAAACGAACTCAATTAGTTGATCGGACATGTTAAGGTTACTACTGAAGGGTAGTAGTATTCGATGCACTTTTACGCGGGGGCGAGATGGGGTGAAATGCATAAATACCGGCTAGGGAGGGAAGAATACAAAAATAGGGTGCTAAGAGGCCCCGGCGCCATCTTGGAATCACCCTCGCCATGTCGATTTTTCGTGACGAGGGAGATTTTTTATTTCTATTACGAATATTGATTGTTCTTCAAGTTTAAGTTAGAAATAAGTTATAACGATGTGGAGAACTTGTATTACATAACTTTTAGTTCCAAAAGAAAAAATGTTGTGGATTGCACTCTCATAGTTAAAAATTTTGCTTTTCGAATTAAGAAATATACTAATTAGGAATGATAATTAGGTATGACTTGGGGTTGAAATTCAAAGAAATTGAGGTTTTTTTTTGCTTGGTGTTTTATTAAGTTTTAATAAGGTTTGCTGGTGTTGAAATATGCTTATTATGAGACCAAGTAATTAAGATATCTTGCACTCGTTTATTTCTAGGGTCTAGACGGAACGTGGGAGTATTTTTAATTATTCGAAATAAAATGAAAAGATACTTAAGTTAGCACAACATCACGTCTGTATTTCCTGAAAATTTAATCATAGGTATTTATAGTACTTATAGTATTCCCACATTGTGCTTAATACTTTGTACGCCACGCCGGTCACCAGTGAGCCGCGTAAAAATTGAATTTCTATTATGTCTGGTAGTCTGGCAGTCAACGGGTTAAGTACCGCGTAATAAGTAGTAAGTAATTGAAAATAATACCAGCCTATCACCATAGTTTAAAAACCTACAATCGTCCGACGAAGCAATCTAAACAGGGCAATCGTGCGGGGTGTGAGGGGCGAGACGCGGGATAGCCGCTCCCGAACTGCGAACAAAACGATGTTTGTAGTTCGGGAGGTATTATTTAGGGCTAACGCTTGTAGACGTTGTCGGCATTTTTCCAAAGATCATAGGCGTCGTCCTACTGTACTAATATTTGTACTGTGCTATTACTACCCTACTGCAAGGCTACGGCATCTTCTCATACAAAGAAAGCATGACCATTGCTCACCTAACTTGCTCAAGGCGGATTGGCGATTTCAAACTTAAGTTAACTATACTCACGGTGTTTTCTTTCACCGATGTCAATGATGTCTAAGATAAACTTAGCAAGTATAAAAGTCAAAATATCATCAATATAAAATCGTAATAAAAAAATCACATTGGTACCTACTTACTTGCCCGGATTTGAATAACAACCTCGTTCATCAGAGGTAGCCAATCTCTAGGCCATCGCGACTTATAAATAGAAAAATTAAACATTAAAAAAAACTTAATTTTAATCCTCATCATTTCGCAACTTTACTGAAAGACATATTTTTTTTACATGGCCAATTTTTTTTACTTTGTACATTTTTTAATATTTGTTTATTTTTTGGATCGAAAAATTAAACGTTAGACAATGTAGAGACAATTTTTTTTTACGCTACAAATTTGACAAATATGCGCTACAATATGAACCTTATTCACATTGGGGTAACTTGATGTGCTGGCGACGGTACTTAGAATTATTGCATGTATAAGTGTTTGTTGTAAGATTTTAAAAAGGTTGTCTCGCTTTGAAAGGTGAATCACCAGCCCTCGTAAAATGTCTTAATTATAGTAAGTAACTTGTTGTTAATAAAGATATTTGAAAATAAATAAATTTTAATGCTAGGAGTTCAGAATCATGTACCTCTATTTGTTACGTTAATTGTAATTAATTAAAAATTATTAATAACTACCTCATGATTTGGTAACACTATATTTGAACCTACAAGACCTTTATAAAAGATATGGCTCTATTCACGGGGCCACCACGACTTTATAATAAAAAAAAAACTAAAGAAAGCATTGTAAAATACACACAGCATAAAATAAACATACGACGCAAACATATTTATATGTCGGGGCCAGCGATGGCTGAGCGATGAGCTGACACCGATGGGGGTTTCGTGGTATAGAGTTCATAACGTAGAATAGCAATCTTCATTGCAGTAATAACCTCACTTTACAATCTTAATCACAAAACAACTCAAATCTAGGTAACTGACAGTTTCGTGCTGGATGTGTGTCTTCGTCGGTGTCTCAAATCAAATTGAGCTCTGCCCAGCTCCCACGCACCAGCACGACTCTGTCCACGTGACATTACCGAAAACACATTCGCGCCATTTTCAAATGACAAGTAACGTCACGCTGGTCACCATAGACTCTGTACTAAGTTAATCAACTTCACAACTTATTATTCAAGAATATCGTTTTCCACGACACGGCCATCATGACCATCACACGTCCTCGTGTCTACTTTCTTCAATATTTGTGAAAAAAATAAACACACACACACACACACACATAGAACACACGTATACGCACGCACGCTCGTATTGGTCACATACTTCAAAACACACGCACGCACGCATTTTTCACATACTTCAAAACTCGGTCATTCTGACCACAACTAAATTTTCAAGGGTGTATGTCAAACCTTGACACCTCACACAGGCTAAAGCTAACAGGTACCACACAGGCTCACGAGTGCCACACATAGGTACTCACAGGTGCCACGCAGGCTTACGGGTGCCACGCAGGCTCACGGGTGCCACACAGGCTCACGGGTGCCACACAGGCTCACAGTTGCCACACAGGCTCGTCGTTGCCACACAGGCTCGTCGTTGCCACACAGGCTCGTCGTTGCCACACAGGCTCGTCGTTGCCACACAGGCTCGTCACTGCCACACAGGCTCGTCACTGCCACACAGGCAAGTCATTGCCACACAGGCTAGTCATTGCCACACAGGCTAGTCATCGCCACACAGGCTAGTCATCGCCACACAGGCTAGTCAATGCCACACAGGCTAGTCATTGCCACACAGGCTATCGGCTTGTGATCCAACCCCAGAAGCTAACCATCTCAGCCGCGTAAGTGCTACCCCTCGGAAAGGATATCCTGCGCATAAAAAGCAGACCACGCGCACCTCTTACATGCTCCGGCGCAACTGGATCGGTCACCAAACATTCACACTTAATCCATAGAGTATACGTTAAGTAAGATGAAATGTATTCCAAAACTTTACAGATAATCATTAGTAATGACTACTCAGTACTCACAATAACTAAACGAACTTTAACTAAGCCATTTTAAGAACTTAAACACGGAAAGTTCTTCAACGCCTCATAATTATCAAATTTCAAAAGTAAACACACTACTCATGGCCCTGCCACAGCTATTGACAATTCGGTATTGCCACCCATATCGTTATCACCTCACGTGATACGACCAACACTTTTCATCTAGAGTCCGCGACTCTCAAGTCATTACATGACCGTACAAATACCTAGTCTCTTTCAAGGCCCAGGTCCCCGCTAGACCTCATCACGCCCTGAACGACAACGACAAGTTGCGATTGCATCTTATGGATGCGGATTTACCGGAAAGCCAACAAGCGTATCATAGGTCTGTTGAGGTTCTTTTGCCCTCAGAAACATTGTTTTCTTCTTCTAACACGTTTGAACTTCACAGGTTGGCATCTTACGACTTGACTTTACAACATACTGGTCGCCCGCAAGCGTTTAAAAGAACCTTGACTTCGGGTCAAGCTTAGTTAAGCTAGGCTTTTCATTTTTAATGTAAACCAAGTTACTAACACTTAAGTTTCATTTTAGTAGGTACTATCAAAACGGAACTTAGAGAAACGTTTTTCATTACCATTGACCTAAGAAGTTTGATCTCTTTACACGGTAGCGGGAATTTACCCAAAGTACCTACTATCTAAATTTGACTGTCAATCATCTACGGACATACACACGAAACCATCACGCTTTTCGAGAAGAAGAAACAGGTTAGAAAAGCGGGAACTACGCTGTCGGATAGTCGTACGATACTATCTCTACTTCGCGAAGATCGAGTTGGTAAGGACAGCGATAAACAACACGAGTACGAGTTGGAACTTTTGTAAGTTACCAGAGTGAATGGTAAACCACCCATTAATCGCGATTGTAATTCAGTTAATAGACGCTCACGACTATCTTGGACAGTCGTCTAGTCGGTGAAACATCAGTTTAAGTTTATTCAAATGAATTTCTGTCATTAATAAACAAGATAATAACCTATTGGTACTTCACATGTCTAAGCACAGTATTGAACTCCGCTAATAACTACACTACCTTGTTTATCCTAGGTTCACAGCGCACTGCGCACTAGTAATTAGTAAAGGTCCGACCAATAAGTTACAACACTAATTCTAACAGTTCTGTTATTCTTTATCATCATTTATAAGCAATGCATAGGTACTCAACTCATAAAACTCATTAAAATCTGTGCACCAACACGAAGAGAATCGCACCAACGACTCTCAAAAATCTAACGCAATATGTGCTACAACACATGAAGCGCTTTGTGCACCAACACAGACAGAAATCGCACCAACGATTCCTTATAGACCCATCGCCACATGTTACTCATGAGGTGCGGTCCGAAGGTTCGAGTACGAGTATACAAGCTATTCTTAACCAAATGTGGTTTCACTACCACTGTGTCAATCAATTCTCAAGGAACTTGGTGATCAGGGCATTCATACTTGAATCTAATTTAGTTTGACTTCTGTCCTCATTTTTAATTAAAACACAATCATTAAGCTAATTTCAAAACCTGGTCCTAATATTGTGGTCAAACCGATTTTAAGCTTTGCTCAAATTAAATTTAGGCCAACAACCAGCTTTCTGATACCGTGGTGATATCAACAAGGTTTCCATACGATTTACAAAATAAAGGGAATAGCGCCGCACTTGCATCAGTTTGAATTTCAATCTCATTTAAATTAAGAGTTCATATTAAGAAAATAATCAACCAGGTATAGTCGGTAAAATTGAAATGATTTGTTATCTTATCTGTCAGTGTCCCAATTTCCAATTATATGGACCAAATTGTTTACTAGTCATCAATAAAAACAGTGAGGGTAAATTAAAAAAACGAAAACCTATACGAAAAACCTATGAACCGCCTAACATGGTGAATGTTATCAAGAAAGGCAGTTTAACTAAGCTTCAGCTCACCTGTAGCTGTGATATCATAGCCTAGAAACTTTACATAACGCTTCACAAATGAACACTTCGAAATGTTCAAGGAAAATCCGGCTTTAGTCGGCGTTTATTATACACCCAGCAGCCTTTCAACCCTTGCTAAAGTAGCAGGTTTTAGAAACAGGGATTAACTAGGGCAAATTTTTTTTTTTTTTTTTTTGAACCGAGTACCTATCACTACTTTCCTTTCGTCCGACTTAGTCTGTAAGGTTGACGTCAGAGGTTAAGGTTAAGGTTTTGAAGCCTTTTTCTCGGTTCGGTTCGGTCTATTTACTTACTGAGTTTTAAATGTCACAACTTCGATCGCTGTTGTATAACAACGTAACAAAATATGGCTACGTAAACAGACCCCAGGCAAAACGCTAAACAATATCTCGATCGCATTATTGTCAATTTAACGCATTAAAATAGCCCTGTGCTAATTTAACTTCAAGTAGCCTATATAGATGCTTTGTTAAAAGAATAGCTTTCTTAATAGGGGACTGACACGGACGCATGCCGTAAGCATCCAATAGTTCCTGGAACTTTGACCTTTGACACTACTTATTGCCTTTTGTCTAGGCTGGGTTTTTAAGCTTGCCCATAGACGATAAGGTTTGAGTTTGAAGTCTAATTCTCAATTCACAAGGGGTACTCAACCCCTGCACGATAAACCATTACCTAATTAAAATTATGGCAATATTCATAACGTAAAGTAATCATATAGGATCTCTGTACATACCCGCGGTATCGACACTTTTAAAACAAAGAACTAATTGGGTAAACACCCATAATCCACCACACATTTTGGTTTCGAATTAACCAACAAACATTTTGTTGATAGCGATACCCTCCTTAAAACATTTCTCGAACGATCATTACCATCACACACCTATTTGAAATGATTAATTATCTTTTTGTACGCGCTACCCGCATATAAAATAAACTATTGCCACTATTTAAAACTTCGTAAATAATTCGTTCGGTACTAGGTCTATGTTTGTAGGTACTACTAGGTACTACCTAGGTATGCCCTTTACACAAACGTTCGCATTGACCTCTAAAATTGCGACTATAGTACAACTTAGCAAGACAACATCCGGTACCTACCGAAATCAAAACAAAAATTACACGACTCACCGGATTGTTGTTACTACCAGAAAATACCAGTTATTTCGTGCACAACTGCACGTCTGTAGTTGCGCCACGCTGCACCGCCGCGCTGCTGCCCGCGCGCCGCCGCGCTGCCAACCCGCGCTGCAGGAGCCTCGCATCTTGCACCTCGCATACTCTCTTGATGGAGCCCGATGTATTAAGCAGACTTCAATCACTGCATCTTGTTCTTCTGGTGCATCACGACGAAGATCTCATCACATCTCGGTGAAGCTCGCCAGTAAAGTTGGAAGCAATAAGTTCTTTATTCCACTTCTGATGTCGGGGCCAGCGATGGCTGAGCGATGAGCTGACACCGATGGGGGTTTCGTGGTATAGAGTTCATAACGTAGAATAGCAATCTTCATTGCAGTAATAACCTCACTTTACAATCTTAATCACAAAACAACTCAAATCTAGGTAACTGACAGTTTCGTGCTGGATGTGTGTCTTCGTCGGTGTCTCAAATCAAATTGAGCTCTGCCCAGCTCCCACGCACCAGCACGACTCTGTCCACGTGACATTACCGAAAACACATTCGCGCCATTTTCAAATGACAAGTAACGTCACGCTGGTCACCATAGACTCTGTACTAAGTTAATCAACTTCACAACTTATTATTCAAGAATATCGTTTTCCACGACATATACATTGCGTGCATATCAAAACTCCAACTAAATTCAATACCACCATCAGCTTTCCACTTGATTTAGGACTAGAAACTAACAAACCAGGGACTATTAATTAGCCAATTTCTTTCACACAACGCATAATATCCTGTACCTATTCTATTCAAAATGGCACCTAACTAATAAATCCACTAGTTTAGCTCCATAAATTATATACCAGATGTATCATACACCTTATAATTCATAAAAAGTCTCACGTTATCTTGGTAGAAATCGGAATCGCCTCATTCATTGTTCGAATAAAGGTGGCAGCCAATAGACTTGCAGCTAGAACTAACTATTATACCTAGAGCCACGCCTTTGCATTGTAAGGTGGTTAAATTACTACATCAGGTGCTCGTTACTAATTATTCTGATTACCCCGTTGTGAATAAGCGTTATAGTGTATTTGTAGCGGGAAAAACTTAGACGGTTTCTTGCCAATATGCAATAGTTTGTTCGCGATTGCGTTCCCGTTGTATGCTCAACTGTTTTTCTGTCTGTGACGAATATTTTGATTGTTTGTGTTTTCTTCAAGTACTCTGTGTCTATTGCTTTTCTTGCATGTGATATTTTTGTTGGTAAATAAATAGTTTACTATCTCTTATCAAGCCTTAGGCAGAGGGAAGTGAAAAGGTAGTAGGGAAGCCTTTGCCCTGCAGTGGGGAAATCCAAGGTAGCATAAAAAACTTGGTTTCGGACGTGTTAGCTCGGATTCGATCCCCTGGTCGGGCAAAGCGTTTTTGATTTTTCCATCTGGAGCTTCTCAATTAGGTCTGATTTGTCACTAGGCACGCCCCCCATTATAATACTGACTTACGTTATTTGTACACCCTCTGCCTAACCCTTCTGAGATTACAGGAGTGATGTTATATTTAATCTTAGAGTGAATAAAACAATAAAAGTAGAACATTTGCAGTAAACACGTTTTCTTTCAAAAACAAAAGTCATTAATTCAAATCAGGCTGAGGATCAGCACTTTTTGATTATCGAAATAACATAAGACAGTCCCCCAAAAAGCCCACCCCACGCCATTTCCTAGTGTTTTTGCTGGGAAGAAGAAGTGGCGGAACAAACTCCCCAGCAACACATCTGTCTGATAAGTTAGAAGAACTTGAATTTACACAGTACAATTAGTTATAGGAATTATAAAATAATTAAAATAAGTTATTCACTACATGTTAGCTAGCACATCTTCTTCTTATCGTGTGGTTAGTAACTAACCTGGTGTCAGAGTTTTAATGCCGCCCATGGGCCTCTGACTTGGCATCACATGCCGTCGAGACATATATCTCTCAGACATGCCGGTTTTCTCACGATGTTTTCCTTCACCGTTAATGAAGCAAGTGATAATTATACAATCCGCACATGAATCCGAAAAGTCAGAGGTGCCTTGGGTTTGAACTCGAGACCATGAATTAGCAATCCACCGGTCACTCCACCAGGCTATCACTGCTGCACAGCTAGCACATTCAATATACCTACAGATTCAAATAAGATGTACTTGTACACAATTTTATTTAGAACCTTGTTGGCACTTAAATCTATAGTCTCCTAACACCCAACACATACCAATTTTTCATCTGGATAACTATCGACCCATGGGGGTACCCACCCATAAATAAGAACATAATAATGTACTAACCATTGTGATTACGTCCCCCAGATGAAAAAGTGTCGAAAAAAACTTTAGGGGTGATACTGCCACCCTCACATTTTTTGCCATTCGTCACTCACCCTCGTTTTTGATTTTTCGTCTCTATTGGTACATAATAGGTATCGATTTTGGGGTTGTGTCCCTATTGTGTTTAATTCTATAGAGTAAATGATTTTTATGTAAGTAGCGGTGTATGTTTATTGGGTTGTACAGTTGTTACTTTCAAGCTTTTCTATAGTAATATTATAAATAGGAAAGATTTGATTGTTTGCATCGAATATGCTCCGAAACTGCTGGACCGATTTGGATTTTTTTTCACCGTTTTGAAGCTACACTATCCCCAGGTGACATAGGCTACTTTTAATCCATGTATTCCCACGGGAACGGGAACTATGCGGGTGAAACCGCGTGACGTCTGCTATTTTGTTTGTTTGTTTTATTAGTTAGTTGGTATGTGTGGGACAAATTTTGAAAGTGTATTTTGAACCATTTATCTTTAACTTAATTATCAAACTAAAATTTTGCATAAGTACCCACAACCCCAAGTTGCATATTTGGTTAACAAGACAATTTTTCATCATCTGCCTAGCCTTATCCTTATCATTTTAATTAAAGGAAGCGCCGCTGACGCGTGCACTCCGCACGCTAAACCTCGTAGCGAGTGAGACGGACTTATTCTGTTGTTTTCTGGGTGAATTCACAAGGAATGCTTTATTTGTAATTAGTTATAGGCATTAGTTCTAAGTAAAATAAGTATAAGTTATTAATTAATTAAGGCCCATTTACCGCATTGGTTAGCTGTAATGGTAAATGTATGATGATAAATAAATAAATAAATAAATCCTAATTATGATGGGGTTGGCTACTAGTTTAACCGGATACCCAAACCCATAGTTTTACATGGATCGTCTGCCTGTGACACCTCCACAACCCAGTTACAAGGTAAAACGAAACCCGTTGGTTAAACTGGTAGTCAGACTTTCGGGGCTCTTACTACCCGTAATAAGCAGCGATAGCCTAGTTGTGTGACCGGCGGATTGCCAAATCATAGGTCTCGAGTTCGAACCCAAGGCACGCACCTCTGACTTTTCGGATTCATGTGCGTATTGTATAATTATCACTTGCTTAAAAAACGGTGAAGGAAAACATCGTGAGGAAACCGGCATGCCTGAGAGATATTTCTCGACGGCATGTGATGCCAAGTCAGAGGCCCATGGGCGGCATTAAAACTCTGACACCAGGTTAGTTACTAACCACACGATAAGAAGAAGACTACCCGTAACAACTGTCAAAGATCTTCAATTGATAGCACAGACCAACGGCAGGCATACCTTGGGCATCTTCTTATACAGAGAAGGCACGAGTATTAACCACAAGGCGTGTTGGCGATACCAGATTATATTGTGTACCATTGGGTTTTCTCACGATGTGAGAAAGCTGAAAAAGTACTTACCCACTTAATAACCAAAAAACACTACTAACCTACACAGTCTGATTTAAAAAAGATCTCTTTCCTTTCTTGAGAAAGGTTGTTTAACATTCTCCATAGAAGGTGGGAAAACTGCAGGGCTTAGCATAGTATTTAAAATAATCTTTTCTAATTTTTTTTTTGACAAAGTTATCTCATCTCATCTCCGAGTTGAGTTCATGATTACTGACAAATGCTTGCACTGACTGATCTGGTCTCCTCATTCTGTGTGGTTCTTTCTTCAAAAGACCATCTCAGACACTAATCGGCATGGATCTTACATGATTTGACCAAGATAATGTCTGGACTTTAAAAGAGACTATGACCTCTGAGTTTCTTTCGGTGTTCCTTCTCAGAGTAGTCAAATAGTGAAACTACGATCTCATTTATAAAAAAAAATGACGTGTAAAAGTGTTTGTGAAAACCTATTTACAAAAATAAATATCATTTATCATTATCATACCAAGAAAAATTTGTTGGTCTGGGTACGAAATTTAAGTAAGTTAAATAAAAAAAAAACAAATCCCTCAAAGGACTAAGGCGACATAAAAAGGGACACTATAAAAACGTAAAAACTAACTTTCAAGTCTCGAGTGTTTGCGAAATGAGAAATTTCGTCTTGTGTGAAAAAAGTCGTTTGTAAGGTAGGTACCTACTTAATTTTCTCTGTGCATTAATAAGAATTGACTAAAAGAATTACATAAAGAATATTATTTTATTTAATGTAAATAAAATTATAAGTTAGATTATAAGATACGTAAACGATTAATTCTCTTTTTAAGAGCCTGCGCGCACTAGCGATTAAGTTGGCCGATAGTTTGATCGGTCAGAGGATCAGTATAGCGTTATTTATCTTCTAGTGCGCACACTGCCATATAACTCTATACTGCAGTGCGATTCTGGTCAAATCACCGCGTGAAAATAAAAGCGTAGTGAGGGCGAATTGCGCTGTCATTCCATACTAAAGCTGGCATTGACAGTTCACTTCACTCAAGTTTTCACGGCGTGACTTTTACTGAATCGACCGTCTGATCCTCTGACCGATCAAACTATCGGCCAACTTAAATCGCTAGTGCGCGCAGGCTCTTAGTTGATGAAATGAAATCTCTCTAAGTTGATGAAATAAATCTAAGTAAGTTGGTGAAAGAAAAACAAAACGGCATACGTGAGAGATGGTTCTTGATCGCATATGAAGTCAAGTCAGAGGACTAAGGGTAGCATAAACTCTCTGACAGCAGGTCAGTCACTTATACGAAAGTAAGGAGGGAAGAGAGAAGCAAAAAAAAAAAGTATAAGGGCCTCAGCAAACGCAAGCCGGTCAGTCTGCTGAAACGATACATAAGTACCTACGTGAACCATTTGCTAATACGCGTTGAGAACGCGGTCATTAAAAACGCGAGTATACAGCGCTATTAAAAAATCGTAGTGTGCAAAGGCCCTAATTAATAGAAAAATAACAAAAAACAAATGCATAATGAACTCTTGAAATCAATTAACAATCCGCTGAGTTTGATAAAACAATTTAATTAATTAGCTTCCTAAAGTTTTGCAAAGTTTCCTAAGGGGTTGAGTTTTTCCCCGCACAAGGGGGTGGAGCTGAACTCTCGTTATTGCTGCCTTTGCCTTCATTTTTCTATAATATTTTTCACTGAGAAATATGTATTTAAAGAAATTAATTTCTCAAATAATTAGACTGCAGTCACTTACACAAGAAATGCAATCCAATAGTGCTTTGCTTTGCTCTTTTTAACTGTATTTCTGTAATAATCCAATAATAATACACACAAATTTATATCGTGTACTTTTAAATTAATTATAATGTATTTTGTAAAGAACTGCTAAATAAATACCTATTAAATAATATTTAAAAAAATACTCCGTTTTTTTCTTCGTTTGTTTTTATTTGTATAAGCGATAAATAAGATAAGCGAGTAATTTTATAATGCACTGAATACCCAGAAGTTGTCTGTTTTATCATTTTTTAAAAATAAGTATTGTAATAGTTATTTTCTAAACAAAAAAAAAACTAAAATATAATTATCTAAGTAGTGGGTGGAGGAAAAATCTTCAGTTTGCCTTAATGACACAGGTTTAATTGAATGACAGGGGTTACTTACTGTAGATTTACTTAAAGGAAAACATCATCAGGTCTGAATTCCTTGAAAACAACGGTAGACGTGTACTTAAAGTACACGTACAATAGTTGTTTAGGATTTAAAACCATCAATAATCCATACCGGAAATAAAACCAGACTTCAAGCCATTTAAAAAAAAACGATCCTGATACTAATAATACTTTGCTCTGCCAGCGAATCGAACCCAGGACCCCGGATTATTTGGTATACATACTAGGCTAACGAAGCAAGAAAGCTTAATTTACAAGTCATATTTTAAAGATCTAGGCATCTTCTACTGGTCAACGTACCTACAATTCATTCATTAAACCCCAAGAGGACACAGGTGTTTAGCTGTCATTGTATTGTGTCTCTAATTGACACGATTGAAAGGTTAATACTAGTTTTGAATGAAATTTGGATATTTTTCGTGTTATTACTGCCTCTGTACCTAAATTGCTCGGATCCGCACAATTCAAGTTACGGCAATTTTTCACCCAAACATCGCGGTAAAATATTTTTTTACATCTGTAAGTACACAAACAAGAAATCCTAAAAAAGTATTTTTATTACTAAAGATTATATCTGCAAACGTTATGTAAGTAGGTACGTAAACTGGTTCTCCATACAATCCCATAGGCAACGGGTTCCATTGATCTTAAGAAAACATTCCCCCTGTGAACCAAGTTGTACACCGCAAGTAGACGTACTTACTGTTGAGAAAAAAAAATAAACAAACTAAATGTTGTTTTGCGGTGACGGTTCCGTAGAAAATTAAAGAAAAAGCAAAGAGAAAACTTATGAGTATAAGTAAGTAATTGGGAGCGTAGGTGGTATCTATTAATTTATTTCAAGTAAATGGTGAGTGTTAATTATATAAAGATCATAAGAAAAAAAAAACGATGCCCTATTTTAATTTACTTCGTTGGGGAATTTCATTGATTTTTGTTATTTTTTATTTATTAAATAAGATTTCCAATAAAAATTGGTGATTACAGAACAACACTGCATGCAGTCTTATTTTGCTAATAAATTAAAAAGAAAATGCATTAGATATCCGTAAGAAAATGGGTATGATATTGGAAGACAAAACCAGCTATTAGTCGGTAACTGGGATGTGGAAATAAGGTGGTAAGTCGCTTCATGTAGTCTTAGTACTGGTATTCAACGGGCCAGGCAGATAATTATCTTGATAAAAACAAATGAACTCTTTCTCTGTACAATAAAATTGTACATGCTAAGTGGAAAAGGATGAAATATACATATAACTACCAATTCTCTAGACCTCCATTTTTCTATTCCGCTAGCGAACACAATGATTCTTCAACCAATGCTACCAAGTTTTTACAATTTCGCTCCGAAACCCTAATTCCAATAACCTACGAGTAAAGTTCAAGTTTGCAAAACTGGTTTCAGCCTCCAGCTTGGACCTGTTCCAACTTCCAAGGTTGGAATAGCGGTGTAACTGCAAATGTAACGTGAAGCTGACGCTTGGCAGAAACGGGAATCATCTGGTGCGATGAATGAGAGATGGAGACATGAAAGATTGTGGAAAAAAGACAAAATAGAATTAACAAAACCTAGAACTAATTATGGTAAGAAAAATATACTACATGATAAATGATATTTACTTCTGTAAATATGTTCAATTGTTCATACAAACACTTTTATTTATTTATTTATCAAAATATGGAAGACTTACAGCTTAAAAACTTAATAAATAAAATATGGAAGTATAGTCGATAGGAAGCCAATTATAAGTCTTCGCGTGTAGAAGTTGACTGGTAATTGTGATCAAGAGAGAGAGAGAGAAAGCAACAATATCACGCATTGCATTTATAGTAAAAGGGAATACAGCTACAGTTTGTTTAAAACAATTATGGTGAAGTAAAAACTATGAAAAATAAAGGCAATAACCTAAACAATTTTAGTTCAACGGCAATTTGAAAAAGTTAAGGCTCAAGCAGTTTACATGTCACTTTTTACATCGATGGTTCACTATATGCAGTGCTATTCTGAAAAGTTTATTTGCGAAATCACTTCTGAATCCGCAGTGAAATCATGTGAAATTAAAATATCTTATTATTAAATGGAGTGATTTCGACACTGGCGCCACCAAGTGATGATCAAAGTGAGACGAACTAAAACGGGTGAGTATTTTGACGTTGACATGTGAATACCGAAACTTGTACAGGTGAAATGAGAAGCGTAGTAAGTATGACTTTCGAGATGATTTGCGAAATGACTTTCGAAGTGATTTACCATTTACACAATAGCACTACTGATTAGTCCGAGAAGAAAAACCGAAAGAAACTCAGAGGTCACAGTATCTTTTAAAGTTAGACATTATCTTGCTCAGATCATGTAAGAACCATGCAGATTAGTGTCTGTAATGATCTATTGAGGAAAGAACTACACAGATAATAGGAAGCCAAATACATGAAGGACTATGTCTTGGACTATTCTCTGCAAGTGCGCATGACGGCATTCTAGATGTGTGTACTGATGAAAGCCAATTTGAAACTAGTTGTTTGACAGTTAATCGTTGGCAAAGTGTTCAAATTCAAATTCAAATATTTTTATTTGTAGTACATAGGTAAATAAAAAGTACAGATGTCATTGTCATGTTAATAGGATCACTATGTCATGCCGTCAACGGCGTACAAATATTCAGATTATAATTTCTAAATCATTCAAACTAATAAATATATTCAAAATTAGTAATTGTAACTATTTAATATAAATTTAAAAAAGTCGTAATTAAAATAAACAATAAATTAATCAGACAACAAAACATTAAAATTATAAAAAAATATTAAAAACATTTAGTGAAATAAAAAATAATATAAAAATTGAACTGTTCACTGTCAACTGTCACTATGAATCACTATGAATTGTTAACGGAGATACGTAATCGCTCTTCTGATGATGACTAACAGTACAATCATGTAAGTATGCCTTCAAAAAAGCCTAGTAGAATACGTTAGAAAACATAAGATAAACGTATATGCAATACAAGGACCGTGTCTAAAACCTATAAAATATTGGGTACAACCATTGCATCACAAAGCATCACCGAGAGCAAGACAGAAAAAATGCTGCATTCTTATAATATTTGTTTAGTTATGTAAAATAGAAATAACAAAAAAAAACAAAAATATTTTATCACACGGTAAGTTACCCAGAAATGATCGCAAGCGCAACTGTAAAAAAAACTGTACTTCACGAAAGTCACACGTTTTTGTTTCCAAATACGAAAAAAAAAACAAAAAACAACAAAAAATCGGCAAACAATAATTCAAAATACATCTACCGTAAGCGAGTTAAGTGGCTAAAATAAACAAAAAAAGAAAGAAAAAAAGTCTTGGGTCCCATAATTAAAATTCCGTTCACACATCGGATCAATTTTTGCTCACAAAAAAATCTAAATAACAAAAAAAAGGTTAAGCTAAGAGGTTTTTTTTCTTAGAAAAAAATGTGCAGGCGCAATCTTTTTTTATGATAATTTGAAGGGTAGTTTTTACCTGTTGTCACTTAAGGATCGATTTGATCAATAGAGTTGATTTCTTTTCAATAGTTTATTTATTTGGCACGAGCCCAAAGCTAATGGGGGATCAATATGTTTTTTTTAAAAGGTGTTAAATATTATAACAATTGGATTATTTGTTTAGATGTGTTTGTGGGATTATAAATTTAGGGTGCATCTTTAGATTCTACGAGTATTCTTATGGAACCACAAATTATCCTATTTAGGAATTAAGGATACTTTTATCTTCGAAGTAACGAATTGGTCTAGTATCATCTTGGATAAATGGCCAAATTTTTAAAGTTATGTTGCCCACTGCAGAGGAGAGCTGAATTAAGTTTTTGGATGCAAAAAAGTTTGACGTTAATGCCTAGCTAGCAAAAGGTAAAGCAGTGATAATCTGTTAAAATCACAGCGTTTAAACGCAGGTGAAGTGAAGGCGAATTGAGCGGCATTTCATACAGTTAATGCCAGTCATTGACAGTGTTCACTTCACTTTAGTTTTTACGGGGTGAATTTGACTAAATTGAGTTGGTCTAGTATATCAGCTTAGATTAATAGTCAAATTTTTAACGTAACATTGCCCACTTTGAGGAGACATGAATAAAATTTTTGGATGCATAAAAAATTGACAATAATGCCTACCTATCCTGAGGCAATACCTACCTTATTATTTCACATAAAATCACAAGTAAAGAGTAGGTACATAACCAAGCAAAAAATATTCGCCTCAACAATTTCAATTTCGCTGATATCTTATTTAAAGGGAGACTTATTTTTCACCCCTAAGTATACGCCGCCCCTTACGCTCGCGTGCTCTTTGCGAACTTCAAAGGGGGTTGCCTTCCCCCCCTTGTTAACAAACTTCCACCTATCTGCATTTTTATTTAAGTTTCGACAAAAATTTTCCACCCCTTAATTCAATTTTTTTTCTCTCAGTCGCTCTAGGAAATTAATTAGAGAACATGAAGCTGATATTCTAGTCGATTTTGAAGATTAACTTATTTGAATAATAAAGGGTCTTTTTGGGGAGTTGATATTTGAAAATAAATACAAGATTATGACGTCATTTTCTAACTCCTAGTCATATTAATCAGTAAATAGTTATTTTTCTGTATTTATTTTTTGTAACTCACATGTAAATTTCTACAATCCATTGATGACACCTCTACCATGTATATTTAATAAGTTACTGGCAATTTAGAATTTAAAAACAGCAGACAAACAGTTATTGGGTGACGGTTATAAAATAAGTAGATCATTAAGCTAGTAGTTTCAATTGTACCAAATTCATTCTCATTTCATTATTTATTGCATGGAAGATTTACAGTCAAACAAAATTAGCGTCTTTATGTCACAGATCTTAATTCACAAATAAATTTCACAGCTAGATTAACAAAGATTTATATCTATATCTTTGTTGTATCGTTTGACAATTATTGTCACACGATACAACAAAGATATAGATAAAAATATGATTATGATTTTAGTAATTTTAGTTTTAATTTTATTAATACTAATTTTAGTCACAAACTATTGGTCTCTGGGTTAGATACCACGGAAAATGTGCATGTATTATTGTTTTTGGACATTAAATGAACTACACATTTTACTACTTTTATCTTATACTAGCTTCTGCCCGCGACTTCGTACGCGGATCCTGTTGCTTATGCCAGCGACAACGGGGTCGTCAAAATCGAAGATCTGAAACGTCTGACGTCGAATTGTAAAAGTCCGGGGACGGCAAAACAATGGAATGCGCGAGACGATCCAAGACGTTCCAGATTTTTTATTTTTGTTGGTCAACAGGAAATGCCATCAGACTTAACAACTTTTGCTAAGACAAGTATATGCTATATTGTCGCTGGGCTTTAGAGTTCCACTACAGGTGCTCCAGATCTTCAAATTTAGTTTCACAGCAGAAAACACTCTTCACGTGGAATAGTTTTAGCAATGGCACCATTTTTATATCTCTTTTACTTCAGGTGTTCCATTTTCCAAAATAAATTATAGCCTATATGTTGCGTGACGTTCACGCTCAGCGGTCAGTCGCGCATCTCCTTCCCCCACTTATCTCTAGAGTAGATGCGTATTTACGCTGAAAACTCAAGCGTCATGCTTTTTCCGTGAACGTCTCCAACTCGCGAGACAGTGCATGATGTTCATGATCAGCGGTCAGTCATATATTCTTCACTTGTGTCTAGAGACCTGGATACCTGGTAGATGCGTAAATACGCTGAGAATGCAGGCGTGCTTCGCGATCCCAAGAAGTTTCCACGGAGCGAGTTGCAACCTCATGTTGTCGAACAGCATCAAGTCCCTCCTAACGTTCTGCGGTAGATTGTTGGGATCTTATGATCTTTAATCATTTAGCAGTTTTGGAACATTGAGAAAGATTTGACCTCTTTCTAGGTATGGTTATAGTTTTATTGTGATGATACCTGATCAATTAAAATCTAAGTGGCTGCTCCCCAGCGTTACCGGGTAGGCAACCATGTAACAAAGATAAATAGAAAAGGAAATTAAACACTCAAATAACATAAGCCCGAAGGCATATTTATACGATAAAAAAAATGGAAGTTTTGGCCAGTAGAGTCTAATTTTCAATGATATACCATCGTCATCGAAAATCAGCCCTGAACTGTTCCCGCCTTCACCGCGTGGAGGTACTTATGTTATTTTATAAATATGCAATGAAATTAGTGATAGCTTTAATTTCTATATCAAATGTATCTGATCTTCGATTTTTATAAGTCAACAGGAAATGCCTATCAGACCGAACAACTTTTGCTAAGATGTCATTCCTATGTGAGTTATGGTGTAGCTGGGCTCTTGGAGTTCCACAACAGGTGTTCCAGATCTTCGATATTTATACGTCAACAGCGAGTGCTCATAAGGCTGAACAACTCTTGCTAAGACGTCATTCCTATATATGTTATAGTGTAGCTGGGCACTTGAAGTTCCACATCAGGTGTTCCGGATCTTCAAATTTATTGTCTCAGCAGAAAATGCTCATCACGTGGAACAATTTTTGCTTTGGTACCATTTTTGTATCTCCTATAGTTTAGCTGGTCTGTTGCGGTTCTGCATCAGGTGTTCCGGATCTTCAAATTTATTCTCTCAGCAAAAAATGCTCATCACGTGGAACAATTTTTGCTATGGTACCATTTTTGTATCTCCTATAGTTTAGCTGGTCTGTTGCGGTTCTGCATCAGGTGTTCCGGATCTTCAAATTTATTCTCTCAGCAAAAAATGCTCATCACGTGGAACAATTTTTGCTATGGTACCATTTTTGTATCTCCTATAGTTTAGCTGGTCTGTTGCGGTTCTGCATCAGGTGTTTCAGTTTCCAGGATAAATTATAGCCTATGTGTTGCCCAGACTTAATATCTATACAACAAAAAAAAATCATTCAAATCCGACCAGTAGTTCCGAAGATTAGCGTGTGCAAACAAACAGACAAACAGACAAACAGACAAACAGACAAACAGACAAACAGACAAACAGACAGACTTTTTTTTTTGGATTCGTGCTCTATTACTGTTTTTAAACCCCGCTCAATTATTATTTTTTAAATATATTCAATGTACAGACACAGTTTTTTTACAGTCTTATTATATGTATAGATATAGAAGTACGCCTTTCATTGCAAATCCGTTAACTCAGGAACATTAGGTCTTTCCAGTATTCTTTATTTATACGAAACTTTAAATTTCACTTTATAAAAGCTGTAGTAGATGAACTTACTTAAAACCTCAGACGGATCTGAGTTTTTTTTTCGGATCTGTGTTCTAATGTGTTATACCGAGAATGTACATAGGTACCTCCAAAATTAAAAGCGAAGACGCCAAGAGGTGCCCCCTATTTGATTTCCATAATTGCAATAGCAAATTGCGAAAAAGAAATGCTCATTTCGGGGGTAACAGAGTGGGTGTTTAGGCAAATAATTTTCATCTTAAATAAAGTAGGGTTAACAAAACAGTTTGTAAAACTCATTTTATATATAAAATTCTCGTGTCACAATGTTCGTTCCCATACTCCTCCTAAACGGCTTGACCGATTCTAATGAAATTTTTTATGCATATTCAGTAAGCCTGAGAATCGGCTACTATCTATTTTACTAACCTGTAAATGGTAAGGGGTGTTCACCCCAAATTTTATTTTTTTATTTTTTTGATAATTTTTATTTTTTTTATTTTTTTATTATGTGGCATCAAAAAATACATACAACTCTAAATTTGCACTTTTTTATCACCAACCCTTGCTTTTTAATAGTCATAGCAGAACTTTTAATGACTTTTTGAGTGACTTATAACGAGGAGAGGGAAGAGGGAGGGGAGGTGGGAAGGGGAGGGGGAGGGATGGGGAGGAGAGGGGGGAGGGGGGGATGGGGAGTGGAAGATGAGGGAGGTCAGGACAAAGGGAGGGGGTGGAGAAGGAGGGAATTAGAGGGATTAGAGGGGGAGGACAGGGGAGAGTAGGAAAAAGAGGAGGGGAAGAGGCAGGAGCCGGGTGGGGGAGGGAGGGAAAGTGAGGGAAGGGTGAGGGGAAGGGGATGGAGGGGTGAAGGGAGGGGCGTGGGAGGTGTGGTGGAGAGCGAGGGTGAGGGGGGAAGGGGAGGGGGAGAGGAGTTGATAAAAAAATGCTATGCAATAGCTTTACTGCGGCAGTCTCCGAGTGCCACACGTCATTTTCTCTTTTTATTATAACCATTCAATCACAATGTGCTACAGTAAAGCGTGGCAGGGTACAGCTAGTTTTATATAATTACTAGCTGCCCCGGCAAACTTCGTTGTGCCTTAGAGTCAATTCATTGCTCTTATTTTTTTTTTATATTAGATATACATACGTTGAATAAGACGACAACAAATAAATCCAAACCAATAATAACTACTACTACTTTTAAATTACAACATGTATATATACCCTAACCTAACTGACTATACCTATCCTATAGCTAACCCAACTATCTAACCTAACTACCTTACTAAAAAATACTAAATTCATAATTTTAATCTGAACTATTGCCTCTATGTTACATACAATAATTTATGCCTATAGTTTTCCCGGTCTACTTTAATTAAAGTCCTAACAGTAAAATAAGTTCTATTTGCAAAGAATTATTAAATTTTGTCTCTGTCATCATTGCTAGTTACGTAAATTGATTTCTGAAATATAAGACTTTTTTATGCTACATAAAACCTCTTAAGTTTAGTAACAAAATAAATTTCAGAACGTAGGTGCGTATTATAAATTGACAACCTTACCTTCTTGGGTTTAGCTTAGGACTTGTCAATTTCAAATTGTCACCTGATAATGAACTGGGAAGTTTGACTCCTGTCATGTCATCCAAGATGGCGCTGCGTTTAAAAAATGTTTGAGACAACCGATATTCTTGATATTTATTTTTATGATGTCGAACGGGATAAAAAGTATCCTATGTCCTTCTCCTGGCTCTAAACTACCTCCCTGCCAATTTTCAGCTAAATCGGTTCTGCCGTTCTTGAGTTATAAGCGAAGTAACTAACACGACTTTCTTTTATATATATAGATATGGATACTTTCCACGCCCTGCTTTTATTGAAAGTCTACAATAACGTAAAACATATTTGATAGCACTCGTTGATAAAGTTTTTTTCAGAGATAAGAAAGATTTTTTGAAATCGGAAAAGTAGTAGTCCGGAGATCACCTTCATATACAAATTAAAAAAAGTAACACACACACTTCCACACGCAGCTTTGCCCGCGTAAAGACTAACTTTCCTAAGATTATCCCAAGGGAACCGGGGTAGAAGGCATATCCTATGTGTTAATCTTGGAAATGGTCAAACTTTCACTATGGAACCTACTCAGAAATCTGAAAAAAATATATCAGCTGTTGCCTACAAAAATTGAATACCTACTCAAACAAAATTTATGAAACATCAGTTTTTTTTTACAGATCTCCAAATTGGTCTCTTAGTGAAATAGTTTATATTCATGGGTAGAACACCCTGTAAAATATTGGCACATGATAATTAATTCACTCTGTATTCACCAAATATTTTCTGTAAATAAAATGGTTTTCATTATTCTACCGCAAAATCTCTTTCTTGCAAACGGTACTTGATTCCAATCGGGGAGACGTTGGCACGCGACCTCGTCTTTAATTATTTCTTTTTCCCTCAAAGCCCCAATAATAAATGCAAATAATACTCAATGCGCCATTCGCCAAATTATTGAGCCTCAAGCCTGTATTATGCAGTTTCTTATTATGTATTTACTACATTATTTACTTAGAGTATGCTAAGAAAAAGGGCCTGTGGATTTGTCTCCCTATCATGTGAGATTTCAAACTCAAAATCATTATTGCATTCATGTGCACATTATTTTGTTGTTACATTAAATAAGTTCCAACATGAAACCCGGTTAGGGCACAGCAACATAATACCTACATAAATTGGCACAACTGGCGTGATGTGAAATTATTACGATCGCGTTGTGATCATTTTACGTAATAAAATAGATACACACTTACCTGCATAAAAAACTTTTAAAACTTTTGCTTCATTCCATATTAATTCAAATAAAGGACTGAAGATAATCGACCTTATCTTTCTTCTACCGTACCTAAAGCTATTTTAGTATACTTAATGATAGGTGATTAAGGTTATTTAAGACAATAAAACTAATACTATTGCTAACTGGTTAATAGATGTGGTAAAGAGGAGATTGCAACGAATAGGTATATTGATGAAATAAAGTAAAAAATAAAGCACCACTAATTTACGATCATAAAGTAGTTGTTTAGTACTCACATTCATTGTGCGTAATACAGGTAAGTAGTGGAGTTCCCTGCCGGAGTCGGTGTTTCCTGATAGCCATAATCTAGGGGTCTCTAAGTCAAGAGTGATAGCTCTGTGTGGATCTTTCCTCAAAATACCATTTCAGACACTAATCTGCATGGTTCTTACATGATCTGACCACGACAATAACTTAGACTTTAAAAGAGACTATGACCTTTGAGTTTTCTTCGGTTTTTCTTCTCATAGTTGTCAGATATTGAAACACTGACCCCTTCTTGTTAAAAAATTACATGTGAAATTGTTTGTAAGAACCTATTTACACAAATAAATATGGTTTATGATTTAGGTTACTTCTAGGCAAGCGTGTTTCATAGTCGACGAAGTGATGATGTATCACTTACCACAAGCACTCGTAGCATGACCACCGTAAAAACAGATTTTTCACTTCAGTAGCTCAAACATATAGGTTTTGCTGCCTGAAATCAGTGAGCAAAATGCGATTTTGCTTACTGAGTGAGACAAAGTAGCCTTTTAAATTTTTTTTCAGAAAGCCGCGAATAAGTATCTTATTCAGCCATGGAATTCGAAACATTCACACTTTATCGCTTTCCCGCCATTAGAAAGAGAGAGAGACAAAGACCAGCCCTTTCGAAGTTCCGATTTCGAATTCGACCTCAAAGACAAACACGTTCGAAATTTCAAACTAACTGAAGAAAGTTTGCTATAAAAACTTTTTTACAAAAAAAAAACAACCGACTTCTTAAAAAACACTAACAGGTGAAAAATAACTCCAGGTTCGAAAGTCTGTGGCTTTGGTGGTTTTTTTTCGTTTATTTCTTTCAATAAATAAATAAATTAATTAATTATTGGCCACCGGCAATTTTTAGTTTCTTCGTATGTAAAAACAGACTCTAAAACTTAAAAGAATATTGCAAAAGAAGTTCTTTCTAAACATTAATCAGAACATTTTCAAAATCAGCACTCGGAGCAAAAAAATACTTTGCTCTCTTGTTGCACAAATAACTATAAATGTATGGCTTCGCCCATAGAAATCTAAAAATAGAAAAAAAATCTTCTTTATTATATCTATGGCTTCGCCGTTTCGTCGTGGAGGTGGTGCGAATATGTTTCTGAAGTAAGTAACGAAACAGCTAAGCTATACATTTATACTGAAATGTAGAATTTTTGAAGTTAGGGTCGGTAGGTTAGGCCGTAAGATTCAGAAGCTTGGCTCTACATGAGATCTGATACCCTTGCGCTTCGCTTGGCTTGTCTTGGCAGGGGCACTCCTGTGCCCCCAGACCATCTATCACTTTGTTGATTCTTCCGTTGAGATTCCTTTGTCTACGGTGATAAAGCTTTGCGTGCTGGTGAGATAGTGATTAAACGCGTGCCTATCAATAATAAAAAAATACACTCGTAAGTCAGTCACCAGTAAACTAAAAGAAAATAACTTTGACAATCAAAGATTCCCGATTACCGAAGTCGTAAAAAATCACGAAGAAAAGAAAAGCCATTAAAAACAATCACCAACAATAATTCTTGGTGAAGTTTCAACACCCAAATCTCTTGTCGTTTGCAGGGTCTTGATAAATATCAAGGGACTGACTTTAAGCTCATAATAATCTTTGAAAAAGATTTTTTTTTATATGAGATTTGTTGTTGGGATACTCTGAGGATATTTACAATCAAATCTGACTTAACTTGCCTGTTGGTCTAGTAGTAAGTGGTCTTGACTGTTATGCTAGAGGTCGTGGGTTCGAAACCCACCCAGGACAATTTTTTGTGTGATGAGTACGATCATTAAAATTTGTTCTGTGTCTGGGTGTAGGTAATTTATATATATTATGTATGTATTTAGAAACATAAAAGCATGTTTATCAGCTGTTACCCATACCACAAGCTCTGCTTAGATTGGGACTAGATGGCGTTGTGTGAAAAATGTGAAATATTATTATTATTATTATTAGTATTATTTAATCAATTCATATTTTCTTTATCTTGATGATTTTAGCTTCTTACTTGTTATTAAAGAATGTTTCTGATAGTGAATATTACTTTTATTTTTTTTGTTTAAGATGACAGCTATTAATATTTATTTAATTTCAATCATACTAACACCTGTTTTATGATAAACCTAATACGATAGAGAAGCTACCATCATACATTTCAAACATAATAATGATATTACCAGCCTGTTACTGTCACACTTCACTTCACTTCACTTGTTACTGGCAAAGCCAGAGTCTCATTATAGAGAAGGTAGGTATTCATCAGCAGCACCAGGCTAGCTAAAGGTGGATTGGCGATTTCACCCACAACTAAACGAACTATAAGTTCTAAAGGGTTCCTCGTGAAAATACATCTTCAATATAAACCCCTATTTTTTAATAAGTACAAAAAAAATTGGGCTGTATCCGTACCTGTTACTGATCATATTTGCGTAATCAAAAGTAAAAAAAAACGAAGTTCAATTTTTAAATTAGTTAAACTTAAATAACAAAAACAGCTGTTGGAGGCGGGGCATGCTTAAGCAAGATCACGCGAACGTGAGCGAGAGATGACGTTAATGAATACTACTATGTCATGTATACTCTGTACAATATTTCCATAAATTGGGTGACTTTTTGGGATATAAACAAACGCTAAAAACTTTGCTGTTTATGAATATTATTAATTGAAACTTTACGAATATAATGAGAAGACCGTCGAGAATAAGCCCTCTAAGTATTTGTACTAATTAAAAATTAGTGGTGTATACAATTTCTGGTGTCACAATGTTTGCCACAATACTCTTCCGAAACGGCTTGACCGATCCTTATAAAACTGTGTGTTTATTTTCAGTAGGTCAGAGAATACGACATAAACTCATAGGCTAACGATAGACTACAGTAAAAACCAACTGCTAGTTATCAACATTGCACATTAGAAATAAGTACGGTTACCATTAAAAAAAGCGAAATGTCGAACAAATTGGCCTCGCACATAAATTTTACATAAACTATTGGACAGGGGCTGTAGCACCCCATCAGTTCGCCCCCATGTTTCACCGCGTGACCCTAACAAGTATGGTGGTAGAGGATTTAAAAATCGATAGGTTTTAGTTCAATGGTACGATTCTTTGAATACTATGGATGAAAAAGGGGTCATTTGTGACGGTCATCGGGTCATGGATGAGAGAGAAATGAAGAGAATGTTAACTTTGATATAGTATATAAAAGTTAACATTCTCTTTCTTATCATAAATGGTTATTATCTATTATTGATAGGCACGCGTTTGACCACTATATCAACTGATGGTAAGCGATGATGTGGTCGACAATGAAGCACGCTTGCCTAGAAGCAACCGGTTCACTCTTGACTTAAAGACCCCTAGGTTGTTGCTATCAGGAAACACCGACTCCAGCAGGGAACTCCACTCCTAAGCTCTAAGCACAATGAATGTGTTCCCAAAGCGTTTAGTACGCGATAAGAGTAATGGAAGAATAATTATCGAGAAACAAAAAATACGGACAATTCTAAATACTTTACAGATAATAATTTGTGGAGAAAATATTATAAAACAATCGTGGCATAATTTGAATGCTGCTGTGCTAACGGGTCGTAGAGTGTAGGTACCGTAGAATCCTGGGAAGCCAAATTTCGGACAGTAAAAGATACACATTGTTTATATATATTATATAATAATAGATACAAATATACCTCGTACATATATAACACATTATAAATATTGCAATATTAGTACTTGCTTACTCTTTTAAATTTAAAATAAGATAATAAGATTTTAGAAATTAAGTTACTGCTGCCTTAGCCCTCTAAGTTTTTGCTGTGCCCGACAGGGTCCATAATGATTCTGTACCTTTATATTCTTAAGACCATTTATGTACATTGTGGAACGCAATAAATATTGAGTATTGAGTATTGAGTATTGTTTTGCGTCGAGTCCAAAATCGCAGATTTTATCCACAAAGCTGCTAATATCGACCGTGATTGGGCCGGACTTGACGTATCTGCAATAATATCCGATGAGTTGTGGGTGTAGAGGGCCACTAATTGGGTCTTCACAAATGATAGGTAATGTTGTGGCAAACCAAGATAAGATGGCGGACTGCTTCTAAAAAGATTAGCCCGCAGTTAGGCGTTAAAGACCAAAAATAATAGATATAATTAATTGCCCTAATCATTTAATGGTATGATTAGATGTGAATTCACTAGCGTCAAAATTATATTTTAATACGAAACGGACATAATATGGACAATGAAAGCTTCTGACCAATTTTGAAGAGGTAGGAGTATCGGTGTGCTAATGCGGTCAGTTTTATTAATGGAAATCTTTAGAAATTCAAAGTTGCGTATTCATTTGGGCGTCCGCTCTCTCAAGATCCCATAGCCTAATCTAACTACGATAAATGAAAATAAGTACCTATGTACCTTTTACTTTTTCTGCCCTCGAGCCAAACACGGTATCTACATTATTTACACTCCCACCCACCCCAAGGAAGTCTGACAAATAGAAAAATTTTATATTCAAATTCGATCTTCTGTTGATGGAAAACGAAAAAAAATCCTCCCCTTCACTAATCAAAATACAAATTATATAAGTATAAGAGGTACCTTCTGCGTATGAGGTTTCAAAGAGAGATGGTGTTTTGAAGAAATTTTACTTTGCTACCCCCATGGTACAGTCGCGTAAAATGGTTGAAAGTTGATTTATTTGGACTATATACACACTGAAAAGTTAAGGCTTGTGGGTTTTAGTTGAACCATTAAAGGAAAACTTGCCGCAACCCAAAAAAGCTATTGTCTACCTGAATAATAAAAAGAGCAATCCTTACAGTATATAATAGCAATAAAGAAAGAGGCTCGTAGAAGCTGGATTCAAATCGGCTTATTCCCAAGAGCTCCAAATCTATTGTTCTCCAAACGATTTCTCTCCATACATTGATTCCCAACAGCTCCATAATTTTATTAGTTAAATAATAAAATACTATTTTTTTTCCCAGCGGCTCCAAACCAAATTGCGTAAGGTCAACAAAACACAAATTGCTTCCATCAATAATATAATTTAGAGGTACGTAGTTTCAGTAGGTACATAGGCACAAATCAATCTTATATTAGCTAAGTATGTGCAATCTGTACTTGAAAATTTTTGGAGCTCATGGGAAAGATTTTAATTATTACTATTATATTGCTTTTTTAATTTGGAGCCGTCGGGAATAAAATTATGGAGCGTCTGGGAATAAGCCTTCAAATCATTTTATTTTTAAGATAAGTGAAAACAATCTTTATTTAAATTGTTTTAGTTTAAATTTAAAAGAATGAAAGTGATAAATAATTTTTCTAAATAAAATCCACATCATTTCTTAAAATAAATTGTAGTAATGGTTACAACTACGTGTGACAGCTGCTGTCTATCGTATTGTAACATGCTTAAAATAATTATACTTTCGTTACAAAGTGTCCATTAAAAATAACCTTTTTTAACTTCTGTCAAATGCAATTGTAAATGGAGTAGTCACTTTATGTGTGACGTTTCACATGTTATCGTGTTAAATACGACGCAACAAAATAACTTGAAAGCACGACGTGGTTTCTTATACAAAATGCCACCATCTCACAGCTATCTCGGACGAAGGAGGTACTTGATTAGAATTAATATATTTTATTCCGCAAATAGTTATGTAGTTAAAAGAAAATCTTAATTTTATCGCTTCTAATAAATCATTCACCCATTTCCCCGCGACTGTACGAAACATGACACCCCAAACTCGGTGGGATATTTTTTTTCCTAAATCAGATGCACTCCCCCAACGCTTGTTACCGTTATTATTAGATTTGTTAGCACACAGACCGATTCTTATACATAACCTCATATATACTTCCCTCTACAGACTAAAAACGACCTTAGTGTCACTAAAATTAGGCACAATTCGGTGTTTTAGCCACATGTGCGTGTGTTTTTGTGGGATATTGATTTTATTTGTTTACCAGCAATCGAACATGTCTGGGAGTGATTTTGTTTTATTTCTGTTATTGGAATATACAAACAAAGTATAGTAGGTTTGTTGCTTTGGGTAATTTAGCTTGATTTTGGTTGGACCTGAAATATTTTTACCTACAGGGAAGTCAAAAGAAGGGTTATAACTTTGACCTGTATGTATGTTCGTCTGTTCCCTCATAATTCTTGAACTAATACTAAACTATAATTCTTGAAATTTAATAATAATAAATTTCTTGATTGCCATAAAAACGGGTTACTTGAAAATGTCGGATCCTGGGTCCAGAGCTAGGTTACATGTATTTCAGCAGCCAAATTGACTGCCTATTTAGTTTTGTGGTAGTAGCGTTATGTCTGAGGTCTCATTAGGTTCTATTTCCAGGTCCAATAAAGTGCTATCAGGTTTTTCCTTCTGGAATTTCTAAGAAGCAACCGGGAGACTGGATTTGTGGATGGCGGGTGGTAAAAGACTAGCTGGGCCTTTTACATGGAATCTAAAAATAGCTGAAAAAATGTGGGTGTACTATAGGTACTCGTCTATCAAAACCTCGTGAAATACAGGAATGATAATATGTTATTTAAAAAATAAAATAATCTATTGTTGAACATTGAAATACGATGAAACGAAGACTGATGATCGGTATATTACAGGTAATCCAAATCCAGGATATACTTGTACAATATATTTTCCTACTCAGACATGTAAAAGTGTTTGTCAAAAGCAATCTACAGAAGTACCTAAATAACATTTATCAAATTCATTTATTTATTTGTTTGCAATAAATACTTAACTATAAGCACTAGAAATGAAAATAAAATCTAAAATATGGCGTCAAAAAACTCATCCACTGGAAGTGTACCCGAAAACCTTCCTTTAGTGTTGGTCAAGACTGTATTATAGAACCGCAATTGTTTCTAAAAATGGCAATCAAATATCCTGGTATTTTATTTACATTTGTTATTGTTGTAGGCTAGGTATATGATGACGGGCCATTAAAAATGGCTACTACCTAAGTATTTACGATTTTACACATTTTACTCATTAAACAGGAAATTCCTTATACATATAAGTATTTGCAATACACCATGAAATTTTATCTGTGGTTAGTTTTTAGGTACCTACAACTTAATAAAGGAAACTATGTGGAGAGGTATAGGTTTTACATTTTTGTTAATTTAATATTAACAAACGTTGACTTGTATTATATTTCGTATTTTTCGTAATTTATCATATCTGTTGTTAGTTTATTTCTTATGACAAAGTAGGTACAATAGAAAGTTTGTATGGAAACATTTTTATGGACATCGCCAAGTCAGGTCCACTCTTTACGTGGTCTGGTTTTTGCCTTGAATCTGACAGCCGCCATTAGCGTAGTTAGCCTATTGACGCCAATGTGGCTAGTTTTTTTAAACCACTAATAACTCCTTTCTTCCATTTAATGCATGTTCATAATACTATTATTATTTAAAATCTGTTAGCTTACAAACTAATAACTAAATAGCTTTAGGTTTAATACCTAATTACTCAAATTAAACTATTGCCCTCACCATATTAAAAAGCACCATAGCTTTTACTATTAACAGACATTCAACCCATCTGCCGACACCATAGCCAATCCAGCTTGCAATAAAACAAAAATAACTGCCATCTAAAAAAAACAATAGAAACCATAAACAATGACGTCCGAAAAGGGGGTCAAACATTCCCACAAGCAAAACGGTGTAACACTAAAAAACTAATTTCAATAAACAAAAATTTTATTCAAATTTTTGCACCTCTATTTCAATTAAGACAATGTAACTTTTCTGATTCGGCTCGACATCTGTTTTTAACCCTTGCGTTTATTGTTTATGATAGAAAATGCAACAATAGTGGCCGTTGACAATCACGGTATACCGGAAACGTGACGCTAAAACAAAAAAAAAAAGATTGTTATAGTAAGGAACAGGTTTTCATTATCATTAGAAAGGGTTGAGTGAGATGTAAGCCCGTGAAGTGTTCTGCTCATGAATGTAGGGTTGTCAACTTGAAATTGTTGGTAATAGTTTCGAAATTGTGTTAAAAGATGACCAATATTATTTTGATTTTGTCCTTAACTGAAGCATTGGTTCAAGCTTCTAAATTTATTTTAATGGGGAGTTTGTTCCGCCACTTCTTCTTCCCAGCAAAAACTAGGAAGTGGCGAAGGGTGGGCGTTTTTGGGGGACGGTCTCATGTATTTCTTTGACGTTCAAAAAGTACTATTTTTCAGCCTAGTTTGAATAAAGATTTGATTTTAGTTCTTTTTTATTGTAAGATAAAACAAAAATTGGAGACTACCTTCTTGGTAAAAATAAGAAAGGTTCTTATTTTACTTTATTTGCGTGTAATGAAAAGTTTAAGTGGAAATAAATGTAAAATATAAGTAACCATACATTTTTTAATTTTAAGAGTAAGAGAAATTACTATAACTAATGCAAATAAAAAGTTACAATAAAAATTACAAATCAAAGTTACAGTTAGTTACCACTGTACAGAATAGGAATAGGTAAACGCATAAAAATGAACATATATCTCTTAACATTATGAATGATGGATTATGTTCAGCAATATTAATAATAATAATAATAATTTATTTAATTTTAGACAGCAATGATCCATTATTATTATTATTTATTATTTATTATTATTTAATACTTCAAGCACACTAATGTACAGAGATTATTATCCATTATTAATGTCCAAGACATAACTACCGGGATATAGCAAAATACTAGTTATCTTGTATTTCATCAAACTGCCAACCCTATCGTCTCCCGTATTTTAATTATAGCTTCCTCTTCCCCTGCGCCTTGAAGACATTGTTCTCATTTATAATTTATTCATACATTTCATTAGAAATTATTCACAGCTCGAACCGTATGCAAATTCACCAAAATTAAAATATAGACAAAGTACGCATTCTCTTATATTTTTTTTAATAAAAATAGTTTTGTCATTGCAACCGTTCCCACCGAACGGGTTTCTATTTCAAAATCGGAACGAGAATGTCATTCTTTTTTATTAAAACATGAATTGTTTTTTTTAATAAATGTCATTCTTGAAGCAAAAGGAAATGTTTTTATGATTAGTTTTGTCTGATTTGCATCTTAAAAATAAAAAGGTGCTTTGTGTGCATTTATGATAATTTATTTCAAGATAAGAAGCTGTGGGTACGATTTAAGAATTGGGTAGAATATTTTAATCATCTGTTTTACTTGTTTATCCTTTCCTCAACTATGTTGTGATCTGCTTCCAAAATCTACTGAATACCAATGATTTCTATAAAACAACTGTCTATCTCCACAACCCAACTACTGGGTAAGAGGATACTCCTGATATTTAAAACTGCTTTCGGGGTTCTAACTACTTGCAAAGACCGTCAAAGATCTACAAAATGACGGTCTGGACCAACCAGTTTAACGTGTTTTCCAAGATATGAAGAGGTCTTAATATGTAATGGAATGGATACCCATCCACGGTTTAACTTAAGCAAGCGTGGCTTAACCTTCAATCGATCCATGCGGGTTTTTTTAATTTTTGACACAAGCCTCTTTAATTTAAAAAATTAAATTTAAAATTTAAAAAACCCCCACCGCCAAAAAGTAAAACATTTAAAAAGTTAAAAATAACACTTTAGCCATGAAATTTTACTTCACGTCGGGGTACCGCTTAGGTAAGGAATGCTCCTAGTACTTGTAGGTATGTAGGTACTTATTTTAAGGGTACCCCGACGTTACGTAAAATTTCATGGCTAAAGTGTTATTTTTAACTTTTAAAATGTTTTACTTTTTGGCGGTGGGGGTTTTTTAAATTTTTAATTTAATTTTTATTTTTAAATTTTTAAACGCATAAAGGAGAATGCCAATTTGTGCCCCAAAGTGTACAGAGATCATTGTAATACAAATACTTATAATAAATTAAGATACGAATTTTAGAAGATAACTAATATTCCATACCAGACGTGGAAAAAAACTCACTTAAAAAGTATCTTTATTTTTATTTCACTTGAAAGTACCCTCAACATTGCCATAATATTAACAAAGAGCAAAACAGGGAAAAACTATCTTAACACATACCTGGCCTAAAATGTTAAATATTTGTAAGTTAGCGTAACTTAAAACGTAATACATTATTATTAGTGTTTTATGTTTTCTTATCCATAAATCGAACTGTATATTGTTAGACTAATAGTTTAAAATAATCTGAGCATTCATATCTAACATTATTTTAATTTTATTTTGGCAACACACAAGTCTTCGATCAAACGTCAAATGTCATTATGTCACAAAATATTCTGTCTACAAATGATACTAACCATAATAGATTTACTTTGAAAAATAATGCCCTCCCAGTGCTTTAAAACGAATACACTGTGTATATTAATGCCTGGAACAGATATCTAAACATGTTTATACCTTAATGTTTACAATAAACATAAAAATACTTTAGCCGGTAGGTACAAAAACGGTTTCTTTAAACCTTTATAACTTTTGTCCACGACTGCCGAGCAATATGCGCCTTTTATACTTTTGTTGTAGAAGATCTTTACTATTAAATTACATAGATTTCATTTATGTACAGCCTGGGGCACAGGTTCATACAATTTTTGGCATTGTCTTTTTGTTTTATAGAGTACACAGTTATGAGAATTTTTCAGTGCATTGTATGTAGAGTCAAATGCTGGTTAAAACGAATCCAAACACGACATATCTGCTATTATTTTGTTAAGAGTTTACCTACTGGTGTGCTGGATAGCCTGGCTGCAGCATCAGCTCATCCCGTTGCCATCAGGACATTGTGTGCAGAATCAAATGTTGGTTAAAATGAATCCAAACACGACATATCTGCTATTATTTTGTCAAGATTCTACCTACTGGTGTGCTGGATAGCCTGGCTGCAGCATCAGCTCATCCCGTTGCCATCAGGACATTGTGTGCAGAATCAAATGTTGGTTAAAATGAATCCAAACACGACATATCTGCTATTATTTTGTCAAGATTCTACCTACTGGTGTGCTGGATAGCCTGGCTGCAGCATCAGCTCACCCTGTTGCCACCAGTGCATTGTGTGTAGAATCAAATGCTGGTTAAAATGAATCCAAACACGACATATCTGCTGTTATTTTCCCAAGAGTGTATTAGCCTGCTAGATATCCTGGCTGCATCAGACCAAATACACCGTAATGTTGCTTATTAATATTACACACATGGGTGTTTAAAATTTTAAGACACACATATGTTTATAAGTAAAGTTAATACCCATTGACCTCTAAAATAGCAACGGTAGCTAACACAAAAGAGCTGATAACCTTGAAACGGCTGAACCGATTTTGATGAATGTTGTCTAAGAACCATCGCAAGAAACCCTGTTTTCAAATAAAAAAAAACCGCATCTAAATCGGTTCACCCGTTTGGGCGCTACGGTGCCACAGACAGACAGACAGACAGACAGACAGACAGACAGACAGACAGACAGACAGACAGACAGACAGACAGACAGACAGACAGACAGACAGACACACACACATAGCGGTGAAACTTATAACACCCCTCTTTTTGCGTCGGGGGTTAAAAAATATAATTGGACAGACTCTTACAGTTCAAGTTTAACCAGATCTGGCCATTCCACCAATCGAAACAGTTTATATAATACATAAACAAATAATGCGCGTTTCAAATAAGAATAGGAACGTCAATGACTTCTATCTGTCAAATGTCTGGCCTGCAACGAAACCTTAATCGCGTATCAATTATTTTCTTTTTTTTTGTTTTATTGAGTCGAAGTTATTCAAAATGAAAAAAAAACGTCTTATGGAGTGCTTGCTTACGTTTTAATTAATAATTCTGTCTGTTACACGGTTGTTTGTTGTTGATATTGTTTTTGTTTTCATCTCCCTGACTGCTTGAAAATGTGTGAACGAGGCGCTGTTTTGCATGGGAGGCCTCAAGAGATTATCTCCAATGTAAACAAATACTTTGACAGTACAATTTAGAAAAGTATTCGTTCGTAATTCGTAAATAAATTACATTTAGAAATAACCTTGTTTTGCTGATCTTACCCAATTTATTCGAATTGACAGCTGTGACGTCACATTATGGCGCAAAGTCATATTCTCATTTGAAACGCATAATATACAGTTTACAATAATTAAGAGATAGGTTTATGGCATGTCATAGACAGGTGATTCATTGTTATGTTCTTTTTACAATCTCTGGGCATTTTCGGTTCGTTTGTCCGCAGTGTCTGAAGACGAGTCTTCAGCCAGTCTGTGTTAGTATTGATGTACTGGCTGTCTAATCGTTGTTGGCTCTCACTACTATGCCGGAGGTCGCGGTGAGGTCGAATTTCACCTAGACAAATGTTTGTGATTTGAGCGCGATCAGTTGTTCTGTGTCTGAATTTACCTAGAGTATGTATGTATTTAGAAATATATCAGTATGTTTATCAGTTTTCTAGTACTCATAGCATAATCTCTGCTTAGTTTAGTAGAATATTCCAAAACTAGTATCAGCGTTAGGGTCGCTTACAAAGGTCCTCGTGAGATATAATAGATTCGCTAAGCAACCAAAGCAACTAAAGTCTCCCGAAGAATTACCAATTCAAGTGGCAGTACCTAATTAATTAAGATCTAGCAAAGATAGCGAATGGATGAGAGCATTGGAGGATGGATTGCAGTATTTTTTGGGGATCTATATACAGCAGTGATCTTCATTTGGTTAAAAACATCACAACAAAAATTGTATTTTGACTTGTATTTTGTTTCACCGGAAACCGTTTTTCCACGAAACCCAATTTTGTAACCAGAAAACCAAATCAAGTTAGGTCGCAAACGCAATCTCATCTCAGCAAAGAAAAACTTGTCAAAACTGTAGGTAAATCAGACGTATAATTTCTAACTGATTAAAACTGAAATTAAAATGCAAACACTTGTAAAAACACGGGAATTACCCGCCTTGTGCACATAGAAGGTAGTTCCTCTAAGTACAGCGTAAAACCGCTGTACCCAACTAGTATTTAATAAGCACATGACACGTAAACCATGATATGATCAAGTTCTAGTTTCCACTTGAATAATAAACTGTAATTCAACTCACGCATGGCAATTCCATCTATTATGGGTTACGTTGTTTTGCCTTTCGCCGCCCATTACGTTGGCTGCAACAATCATGATGTCAATGTAATACGATTTATTAAACCACATTAACAATTTCAAACGGTTGTAATTGCTATAGGACAATCAATACCCGTCTCAAATATTTTCTATTTCCACAACAATTTTATGGCAGATTAAAAAAACATTGTCAAAGGATTTTGAACTTTATTTCAAGAGGTTAAGGTTGTGTGAGCATGAAGTCGGGTGCAAATAAGACTATCGTGTGAAGTGTTCCTTACATTTATAACTGTCAAACTGTAAATCTTGTAGTATGAAAATAAACCCGTTTTTATGATGATTATGGAGACAGTTATTAGTCGTTTTGCGTAATTTTAAAGGTTTTACCATGTTTGCTAGTGATGGGAAGTAATACTTGATATTTGTCGATGATACTGAAGTTTTTAAACACAGCCGAATCTGAGAGAAAGAAAGGATAAAAACATGGGAAATCTGGATTTTATTTGCTGAAGAGTGTGTTCCGCCACTTCTTCTTGCTAGCAAAAAACATTTGAAAGTGGTGAAGGGCGAGCGTTTTGAGGGATTTTCTTTTGTCCATATTGAAGTTCAAAAAGTGCCTTTCCTCAGGCTAATTTGAACCCCGCAGGGTAGCTTGTGGCGAGCTGTTGGGCAGCAGCGACCCCACGGACCTGATCTCCCGGGAGAAGTCTTGTTCCTCATCTCTTTCTTGCCTTAGCTGACCGGTTAGATTGGAGATTCACAAGAGCAAACGTGCTCGGAGGAAGGAAGCATGCCAGTAAGGTGCTGGTAGGGATCTTGACCGTACTTCCGGGATAGTCCTGATAGCCGTGGAATGCCGCTCCACCCATTTAGCACCTCAGAACATGCTGCCCTCTTGTCGCTACGTCACTATGTGCTAGCGGCCGTTTTAGAGGGCCCATTATTGAGTGTGAAAGTCACCCCCTGCCATTTAATCCGTATAAATATATAAAATTGGTGAGGCAGGGGCCATAGTGTTTCATAGATCTAGGTATCCAGTCCATATTAGCCACCCTAGCCTATAGTACAGTACTTTTGTTACCATAGTCTGCACCAGCCGTACGTTTTCCTTGGGTGCACTTGTGTAGTGCATACAGGGAAAATCTGCGGTTGGTGCCTGACTTCATTAAGATGACAATGGACCTCTGCAAGTCGGCTTCGGCCCCTCGTGCCCCTTCCCAAGTGTTCCGAGAAATGAAAACGTCAAAAATAATAATAATAAATAACAATATTCCACAACTCTCACACAACGCCATATAGTCCCAAGCTAAGCAGGGCTTGTATTATGGGTAGATACTAACTTGTACAATCGACAGTTATGTCAACAACACTAGTCTGGTCTTAGCAGAAAGCGCTTCGTAAATTAATCTATGACAAGATTGTATGTGCTAATTGAGGTAAGGTTATCGACTAATTGATAACTTGCTGTCTTTTTTCGTTATACGTTTACTTTATGTAGGTACTTACTTACTACTAATTTGTTACAGTGTTAAGATACTTAACCAATGTTAAAATTTGTATACCTTGCAAGGTGAAACATAGTGTTGCACATAGAATTTGATATTGTCACCAAGTCATATACTTTTTACCTATGTTATACAAATAAATTACTTTGACTTTGACTTTGACTTTACATTTATTTTTCATTTTGACCATTTAACAGTGTAGGGAGCTTTTTATCGGTAACCAAATTTTTAGCCATGAATATGAACAACTTATGAAACCTAAAATCGAAATTAGTCTAATCTCTTTATGATCGTGTGGTGAGTGACTGACCTGCATCAGGTCAAATCGGATTGCGTATTGAGCTGTCATTCCATACTAATGCTAGACATTGCCAGTTCACTTCACACAAGTTTTCAAGGCGTGCGTGACTTTTACTGAATCGACCGGCTGGTGTCAGAGTTCATATCGCCCATGGACTTGGCTTCACATGCCGTCGAAAAATATCTCTCAGGCATGCCGGTTTCCTCACGATGTTTTACTTCACCGTTTTTGAAGCAAGTGATCATTATACCTACAATACGCACATGAATCCAAAACGTCAGAGTTGCCTGTCTTAATGGGTTCTTAAACCAGCAGTGCTATTCTGAAAAGTTTCCATTCTGAATCCGCAGTGAAATCATGTGAAATTAAAATATCGTATTCTTAAATGGAGTGATTTCGACACTGGCGCCACCAAGTGATGATCAAAGTGAGACGAACTAAAACGGGTGAGTATTTTGACGTTGACATGTGAATACCGAAACTTGTACAGGCGACATGAGAAGCGTAGTAAGTATGACTTTCGAAGTGATTTACCATTTACAGAATAGCACTGCTGGCCTGTGAGTCCGCTGTATCTGATGTTATGTCTGATGGAAAAACCGAATAACACTTTTTTAAAACTAATTGATTGTATATACCGTGCCTCAAATGTAGGGAAATTTATAGGTATTATTTAAAACGGCAATCCATTTCATAAGCAGAAACGGTTTCAAACAATCCGTGAAATATCACATTTTGTAGCTTGTAGCCTCGTTGTATTAGTAGTGAAATGTTTTTTTCTCTACAGAAGTACAACATTATTATAAAACCGTAACATCGAAGATAATTAAAATATAGTATAATATAAGAATTACAACAGAAACTGGATTCTTGCACCTCGCTTCCACTTTCACCTTTGCTTTGGACTACATGGCGTGTTTGGAAATATACTACTGGAAACACATGACTCAACTTTTATCTGCGGTGTCGGTAAGGTGAAGCGTTTCCTTTGATATAAGACTAAGTGTACGGCCTGAGTGCACGCTGTATTCGAGCTGTTATAAACGGACTTTGTAATGCATCAAATGCTGACTATGATAAAAACCCCGCCGCTTCCATATTAATACCAATATTATAAAAGGGCATTTCCATGTGCTCAGACAGACAGTTATAGCAATTTTGCAGTACCTACATATTATTATTCATTCCGTGTCGTTAGTTGTTGTAGAGTAACCAGTGTGTCCTATTGTAACCTCATTTAATTAAATATTATTTTAGCAGTAACAAAGTGTTTTTTTAAAAGGACCCACGGAGCGCCATCCTAACAGACTGGTGTCAGAAGTGGGGTCCCAAGAAAATCGATAAGTACTGGGATCCGTTAGGTGTAGGCGTCGCGAATATTTCCACGTGTCTGCACCATTATTTGTTTGCTTCGTGGTCGAAAGTCCTTTGTGCCGTGGTCGACGGTAAATCTTAGGCTTCCTAAAAACGCTTAAGTCCGCGCTGCTGCTGCTGTGATCGACGATAAGCCTCCGCTGTGTAGCGTGAGCCCGCATCACCCCTGGACACATCTGCTACCACGTGGTCGACGGTCAGCCTCCACTTTCGAGTGTGAGCCCGCATCACCAGGTCAACACAGGACCCCTGCACTGCATCAACATCTCACGTATGGGAATTCTGCTGTCTCTCTATCCATCATCAGCCACGTGTTCTGAGCGCACCACGTGCTGCCTGCAATACGACTCTCTGGGTCGCCAGGCGCAAGCGCCGCGTGCTTCGTGACGTCACCTTTCCAGAATGTTCACGTGTGCGACTGCTGTACATCTGCTAATGTGAGTTTTTTCAATATCAAAAAAAGTGTTTAGTGAAGTGAAGTGCCGTTTCCAAAATTTTCAAATCACCTGTACTTTCTTAAAACAAAACTAATTTAGAAGTTTTATTGTGCACGCTTTGTTTTTATCTGATGTTCTGTAAGTGCTCTAAACAATAATCATATTGTTATTTTAATGAGTCTAAAGAAAGAAAAATCAGAGGTTATCGCATCTTCGTCCAGTTCAGAATCAGAGAACATTTCAATACAACATAAAACTAAAATGTCGGAGAAAATCACGCTCAATGTTCTCACTAAATTCATTAAACCCTATAACGGGGATCGCGAGTATTTACCCGCATTCTTAACAAACTGCGAAAATGCGATATCTTTAGCATCTACAGAACAACAGAACTTTTTATGTAAATACATCATCTCGCAATTAGAAGGCAAAGCTCAGTTAGCAGCTTGCTTAAAGAAATTTGACAATTGGGCTGATATCAAACAGTTCCTTAAAACTACTTTTGGGGAGAAAAAACACTCCACACATTTATTAATTAACTTACAACAATGCAAGCAATTGCCTTCTGAAGACGCGATGCAATATTCTGTGCGTATTGAATCATGTTTAACAAGACTGCAATCTGACATCCATTACAGCTGCGATAATGACAAAGAACTTTTAGGTCGATTAGCCGCTATGGAAGAGCTCGCCCTCAATACTTTCTTGTTAGGGTTGAACTCCAATTTTTCACATATAGTACGGTGTAGGAATCCTAAGTCATTATCCGAAGCAATAACGCATGCCATTGAAGAGGAGAAAATATTTAATTTGTCTAAATTAACCACGCGTTCTAATAAACATTGCACACATTGCAACAAAAGTGGTCATACCGCATCCGAATGTTATAAAAATAAACGGTCTTCTCCAAATTTGCATCATGTAAATTCATCAAATAATTATCATAATACTTCCAAGTTTGACCCCGAGAAATCATGCAAATACTGCAAAAAACGCGGTCATTTGATAAGCGAGTGTCGGAAACTTAAGGCAAAGAACTCACAGGCTAGTAATTCTACACCACCAAGTGCAAGTGCACCGAACAACAGCGATAATCGCTCTAATGTGCATCAAGTAGATAATAATAATTTAAACTAAATAAGGTTTCGGTCTCGTGTCTGCCGGAACCTACAAATCATAAAAATGACACGCAAATTTCTAAACAATGTGTTCCTACATTTTCTTTAACACGTGAGCAAACGCTTAATATAAATTATAAAGTTTCCTTACCTCACGTCTATTTGAAAACAAATTATAATAACAAGCCTTTGTGCCTTCTAATTGACACTGGTTCTTCAGTTTCTATTGTTAAACTTTCAAGTTTACTTAATAAACCAGTGTTGGGCCCCGAAATTATAAAACTTAGAGGTTTAAGCGATAATGACTCATATTGCGAATCTCTTGGGTCCGTCAAACTAACTTTTGAATATGGCATTTCATCGAAAAAAAAGATAATTTTCCATTACTTATTTCATACTATTAACAATGCGATCAATTTAAATTACGATGGTATTATCGGTAGTAATTTTATCCAACATTTTAAAATAGATATTCATTACTCTACCAACACTCTTAATTTAGAAAATTACAAAATACCTATTTGTCTTAGTAAGCCATCATATGTCATACCCCCGCGGTCAGAAACTGTTATTGAGTGTTCTGTTTCCAATCTCTCCGAGATTAATAATCTAAAAGAAGGTTTGATCTTAGATCATAAAATCCGTGACGGTGTTTTCTTAGCAAACTGCATAGTGAGCTTAAAACCTAATAATAGAGTTAATGTTTCTATTCTCAACACCACGGAACATGAGGTCCCAATCGACAACTACGAAGTCAAGTTAACTCCGTTTGACCAGCTGCCTTCTAAATTAGATAACACTCATACGGAATTCATTCACCAATTAGAATTCTCAAAAACTGACCGGCATTCAAGAGTTCTTAAACAAATAAGGTGTTCTCATTTAAATCCGCAAGAACATAAGGCTTTGATGAACTGTATTTCCAAATATACGGATATATTTCATCTTGATGGCGAAAATTTAACTCATACAGATGTTATTAAACATTCAATTGACACTGGGGATACACCCCCAATTCACGTGAAATCGTATCGTTTCCCTGAAGTGCATAAAAACGAAGTCGAAAAACAAATTACAAAAATGCTCGATCAAAACATTATTCGCCCCTCAACTTCTCCTTGGAATGCGCCTGTGTGGGTGGTTCCGGAAAAAATAGATGCATCGGGTAAACAAAAGTGGCGTATTGTAATTGACTATCGACGCTTGAACGACGTTACTGTATCCGAGGTTTATCCTCTTCCTCTTATAACTGACATCTTGGATCAATTAGGTCATTCAAAATATTTCAGTACTCTTGATTTATCTTCAGGTTTCCACCAAGTCTTATTAGATCCTAAAGATATAAAAAAAACAGCCTTCAGCGTAACGACTAACAGTATATCAGGTCAATTTGAATTTACAAGAATGCCGTTTGGGCTCAAAAATGCTCCGGCGACATTCCAAAGAATGATGAATATTGTTCTCTCAGGACTTCAAGGTCTTCATTGTTACATATATCTCGATGATTGTATAATTTACTCACATAACCTTGAAGCACACATACAGAAATTAGAATCGGTATTTTCTAAACTTAGAGAGGCAAACTTAAAATTACAGCCCGATAAGTGTGAATTTTTAAGACGAGAAGTGGCTTACTTAGGGCATATTATAACGGACAACGGTGTTACGCCTAATCCAGATAAGGTAAAGGCTATATCTCAATTCCCCACACCGAAAACTCCCAAAGACGTAAAATCTTTCCTTGGATTAACAGGTTATTATCGTCGCTTTATCGAGAATTTCTCTCATATTACTAAACCTCTCACATCTTTACTAAAAAAGGATGTTAATTTTCATTGGTCTCATGAACAAGAGCAAGCTTTCAGCATGCTTAAAGAAAAGCTCATCTCAGCTCCTTTATTACAATATCCAGATTTTTCTCAACCTTTTATTGTGACGACGGATTCTTCCAATTATGCCGTCGGTGCAGTTTTATCACAGGGCGAAATAGGCAAAGATAAGCCCATAGCATATGCATCTCGCACTTTAAATAAACAAGAAGGTAATTATTCGACAACTGAGAAAGAGCTCCTCGCTATACTTTTCGCCGTTAACACATTTAGGCCCTATGTTTACGGTTATAAATTTAAAATCGTGACTGACCATCGCCCTTTAACGTGGTTATTTAACGCTAAAGACCCGGGTGGGCGTTTGTTAAGATGGCGACTAAAACTCGAAGAGTACGAGTATGAGATTGTGTATAAACCCGGCAGAGTTAATAGTAACGCTGACGCGTTATCGCGTTATCCAGTCAATGCTGTGACTACCCGAAGTTCCAACATTAACTCGACTACTTATGAGGAATACTTTAAAAAACAATTAACAAAAACCATTTCGGTTCGCGATACGAAAATCGTAGAGCATAACGAGAGTTTACATAAAGCAAAACAAAGGTGTATTGCCTGTCCAGTTTCTTTAGATCTAGATAACTCAATGCCGCATACTGAGCAATTATTAGCGATGCTCGACAACCCCCAGGAATATCGCGCAGGCGAACGCGAACCTGACACCTCACAAAAGGTTATCTGTAAAAACAATAAGATACTTTATTTCTTATACACTAAAGTCCATCATTTCGATGAAACAACTTACAAAACTATTTATAACTTACTACTTAAATTACGTGATGATATTATTTCAAAAAATGATTACGAAAAGGAATTAGCTTTACCTGACTTTTCTGAACCATTTTCTAAACTAGTTTATGTTAAAATATATAATATGATCTCTTACATTTTTCAAGGCACTAAAATTGAGATCCATATCTATAAAAACCAAATACTTTATCCAACTCCTGCCGAGATCTGCAATATTCTTAAAGAAAATCACGGGACGACTATAGCAGGTCACCCAGGCGTTAAACGCATGTTAAGTAGAATCAAAGCCTCGTACTATTGGAAAGGAATGCGTTCTGATGTTGAACGATTTGTTAAAGACTGTAAGTTATGCCAAATAAATAAACCTTTAAGAGCATCAAACAAAGCACCTATGGTAATTACATCAACAAGTACTAGGCCCTTTGAAAGATTAGCCCTCGATATCGTTGGTACTTTACCCGAAGCAGGCCTTCAGAAATTTAAATATATTTTAACACTTCAGGATGATTTAACAAAATTTTCATGTGCCTATCCTTTGATAACCTGTACGACTGAAGAAGTTGCACGCAGCCTCGTACATTTCTTTTCATTATTTGGTTTTCCCAAAATGTTATTGACGGATCAAGGTACGACCTTTACGTCAGAGTTATTTAGGCAGTTAACTGAAATTCTTAAAATAAAAAATCTATTCTCTACTCCGTATCATCCTCAAACAAATGGCGCACTAGAACGAAGCCATGCTACTCTTAAGGAGTACTTAAGGTCTTATGTTAATGAAAATCAAAACGACTGGCATTGCTATCTCACAACAGCGATTTTGTCTTATAATACAACCCCTCATTGCACTACCGAATTCTCACCTTTTGAACTTCTATACGGTTATAAGCCGTCAATTCCCAGTAGTGTTTACGAGTCAAATGATAACGTTACCTATCAGGAGTACATTCGTGCTTTACGATATAGGATGAGATACTCCCGCGAAAAAGCTATTGAAAATATGAATAAAAGTAAAGAATCCTCAAAAACATATTATGATTCTACAGCCCGAGAAAAAACATATAAAACCGGTGATTTAGTCTATTTAAAGCACCATCACAGGCTCCGTAAGGCTCTGTCCCCTGTGTGGAAGGGACCATTTAAGATTTTAAAAACACACGGTAAAAACAACGTCACCCTATGCGTCAATAGGAAACATGTTAAATATCATGTTAACGAAATTAAACCGGCGTGAATTTTGTTTCAGATGTTTCGTGTGTTCAAGTTTGTCCGAGCCAATTGAAATAATACAACATAGTGCAGGAATCTATTTTGATCCAACATCAATAGTCTATTTCCAAAACGATAACTGGAATGTTATCACATATGTAGACATGATTCCTATTAGACCTTATATGGAAAATATAGAAAAGTCTATTGAAAGCATATCAACTTTTTGCGAAAAAACTCGTAATTTATCTAACATTAATGTAGAATGTAAGGATACTATTAATCCCTTAGAAATACTTATTAATTCTAATAATCTTAAGTTAGAATCGTTGTCGCATCTTATTTCCGATAACCGTCAAAAACGCGCTCTTGAATTTGGAGGCGAAATTTTAAAATTCTTTTTCGGTACATTAGATGCTGACGACGCGAGAAAATACGACGAAGCTGTTAGCACTTGTCAACAAAATGAAAATCATATGTATTCTTTGATGAAAGATAACATACATGTTGTACGTTCTACGATAAATAGTTTTAATGTCTCTATCCAAAAGTTAAATAATAATGAAGTTTTACTTAATAGGCAAATTGAAAAATTTAATTATATATTTACAAGTATTTCTAAGACAAATAACAACATGTTGAATGTAGAAAAAATCAATTCTATGTTTAATATTATTGAAGGCTCATTACTGTCAATTTCCAATATTTTAGACACAATACTTAACTCAATTTTATTCGCTAAAGCTAATATTTTACACCCATACGTCATCACTCCCAAGAAATTATACAATGAGTTATCAAATAACAGTCAACTAAAGAGAACCGCTGAGTTCCCGGTTTCGCTAACATTGCAAAACATTCACACTATAATCGACTTATCTAAACTAACTGTATATTATTATAATAACAAACTAATGTTTATCATACAAGTACCATTAATGTATCCTATTAAGTTCAACCTGTACAAGAATTTGCCTCTACCTACTCCACGTGACACGAATCAATATTTAACTTATGTTTTAATTCGTCCTTCAAAGCTATATGTAGCAGTAACGGATGACAGATTATCTTACGTCTTATTAGATGGTATAAGTGAATGTAAACAAGTCAATACTGATTATATATTATGTCCTTCACCATCAATATTGTCAACGATTAACAATCCCTCATGTGAATCTAAGTTATTAACCGAAGTGACCTTAACACTTCCTGAAATTTGTGACTCTAAAGTTATTTATGGTGATATAAATGTTTGGCAAAAGTTGAATAACAATAAATATATTTATGTACAATCTAAACCTAATAAACTAACTATGAAATGTAACAATAACATTACTGATTATATTTTACATGGAACAGGAATTTTATCTTTAGAAAATAATTGTGTAGCATATTTTCAAACATTGCAATTTTATCCCTCAAATGTGTATAAATCTACTGTACCGAGTCAGATAATTCTGAATTTTGATCTGGCCTTAGATGATTGTTGCAAGTATGATATTCTTAATGAAAGAACTCATTCTATCAATCCAATTAGCTTATCAAATATTGATTTAGAGTCATTGAAATTGGCTTCACATAAATTGGAAAATTTAGAAACCGAAATTCGCAATAGCGAAAATCAGTCCCATATTGTTAAATACGGTAATTATTATTCAGGGCTGACTTATGTTATAATAACAGCAATCATTCTTTTAATTATTTATAAACTGTATACCAAATGTTTCAGTTTTAGAAATCCCTGTTGTTGTATTCACATTTATAACCGATGCTATAATACTAAGGAAACGAGGACAAACAAAAATGTTCACTCCTCCATAGAACTTACTGAAATTTCTGATGATTTAAGAAATGATAACAAATCTGTGAAAAGTCTTCCAAATATAGAAATTGGTAAAAATCAAGCCTTGTTTGATTTAAGAAAATCAAATAGAAATATCAGTAACTTTTAATATTACTTTCATCTTAAATATAAGCTTCAATTTCTATTTTTGGGTTCAATAATTAATAATTATATTGTCTTAAATAAGTTTTGAAATGTAAGCATACTTTGTATCTAGTTAAGACACACTCTGTAATGTAACTGAGTTTTATTTACTAATTTAATATACTTTTTTAAAATTCCTTCGCTTATTTTTAATTGAAATAAATTAAATAAAGCTCAGTCTAAAGGGGGGAGATGTTATAAACGGACTTTGTAATGCATCAAATGCTGACTATGATAAAAACCCCGCCGCTTCCATATTAATACCAATATTATAAAAGGGCATTTCCATGTGCTCAGACAGACAGTTATAGCAATTTTGCAGTACCTACATATTATTATTCATTCCGTGTCGTTAGTTGTTGTAGAGTAACCAGTGTGTCCTATTGTAACCTCATTTAATTAAATATTATTTTAGCAGTAACAAAGTGTTTTTTTAAAAGGACCCACGGAGCGCCATCCTAACAGAGCGTCGGGCGGGGTGGGGATGAGCGGTCGAAAGGGCGTTTTTTAAGTGGCCTCAGTGCACGCTCAGCGTTTGTGGTGGCGGTCGTTTGTGTCGATCATGGCGTCTGCGTCGTACGATATTATTGATATGTATTTAGAAGAAAACTTGTGGCTAAAATTTTATTATGAGTCAAGGCAAGGTCCTAGTAACATTGTGAAGCAAAGAAAACAATTTGGAGAGTTTTCTACGTTATTTGAAACATTAAGGGTGAATGAAGATAAATTTCATGAGTTCTTCACGTGTGTGTCGTGTGCGTGTTTTTCGTGAGTTTCGTTGAGTTCACTAAGTGTACGGCCTGAGTGCACGCTCTATTCGAGCGTCGGGCGGGGCGGGGCGTGCAGCGTTCATGTTAAACACGTGCTACCCGTAGTGGCCGTCCTGAGTGCCGGCCGAGCGGAGCGTGCGCAGCAGCGGGCTTGTTTGCGTCGAGCGGGGCGTCGCGTGCAAGTTCAAACCAGTTTGTGTTTTGCAGCGGTGATACGAGCGTTCTTGAAGGATGTCGTTTGAAGAAATAATTTCAGAAATACAAAATAAACCTGAAATACGGTTATCTTCGCATTCTTTATATAAGAACTCATGAAATTTATCTTCATTCACCCTTAATGCTTCAAATAACGTAGAAAACTCTCCAAATTGTTTTCTTTGCTTCACAATGTTACTAGGACCTTGTCTTGACTCATAATTAAATTTTAGCCACAAATTTTCTTCTAAATACATATCAATAATATCGTCCGACGCAGACGCCATGATCGACACAAACGACCGCCACCGCAAACGCTGAGCGTGCACTGAGGCCACTTAAAGAACGCCCTTTCGACCGCTCATCCCCGCCCCGCCCGACGCTCGAATAGAGCGTGCACTCAGGCCGTACACTTACATCGGACTGAGTGCACGCTCTATTCGAGCGTCGGGCGGGGCGGGGCGTGCAGCGTTCATGTTAAACACGTGCTACCCGTAGTGGCCGTCCTGAGTGCCGGCCGAGCGGAGCGTGCGCAGCAGCGGGCTTGTTTGCGTCGAGCGGGGCGTCGCGTGCAAGTTCAAACCAGTTTGTGTTTTGCAGCGGTGATACGAGCGTTCTTGAAGGATGTCGTTTGAAGAAATAATTTCAGAAATACAAAATAAACCTGAAATATGGTTATCTTCGCATTCTTATATGTACTCGTATGTATTTTATCTTCATTGACCCTTAATGTTTCAAATAACGTAGAAAACTCTCCAATTGTTTTCTTTGCTTCGCAATGTTACTAGAACCTTGTCTTGACTCATAATTAAATTTTAGCCACAAGTTTTCTTCTAAATGCATATCAATAATATCGTACGACGCAGACGCCATGATTGACACAAACGACCGCCACCACAAACGCTGAGCGTGCACTGAGGCCACTTACAGAACGCCCTTTCGACCGCTCATCCCCGCCCCGCCCGACGCTCGAATACAGCGTGCACTCAGGCCGTACACTTATGCGCGTTGAATCTGAGACATAGGGAAACGCCCTTATGTGTCCAGTAAATACGCATTTAACATAACATAACAAATCACCTTCGAAGGTCAGAGGTGTACCTGTATTACACGGGCCACTTATGTTAAAGTCAGTAATAGGGGACGAGCCTTTTGCTATAAATCGGGCACAAATCCAGACTCCGGGCTGCTACTAAAAAAATCCAGATGGAAAAACTCAATTACACTTGTTCGACCCGGGGATCGAACCCGAGACCTCAAGCTCAGCAGTAGCTCTTGAGACTTTGTATGTTTAATTACTCTATTATTGACATCATATCCTGAGAATATGAACTATCTGGTACAGACGCCAGCACATCAAGTTACCCCAATGTGTCGAATTTCTTTGATCGTTTTTCAACTTTATGCGAAACAGAATAAGGTTCATATGCAATTGGGAAAATTTGACACATTGGGGTAACTTGATGTGCTGGCGTCTGTACATCGGACACCAACTCTATGAGGGTTCAAAAAAACGATGAAACACTTCGAGAAAAGGTAGGTAGTACCCTTGCTCTTCGCTTGGCTCGTCTTGGCCTCCTTGGTCAGGAGGAAGTCGTATTTAGTAGGTATGTATTGATATTAACAATTTTTAATGAGTGCACCGGCATTCAGTTGGTTTGAGGAATAAGCCCACCACAAATTATATGGTGTACCTAAGGTTACAATGGCATCTAGTAAGTTAGACATGGTTTAACTGGAATGCCAGCTAATAAAATGTAAACGTTAAAATGACCTAAAAGTCTGACCTAAATCTTGTTAAAGATACATAATAGCCATCATTATAATTTCAAAGTTGTGTCTTAAAATAAGTAGATATTTCATGTAGGTAAATACTAGCCAGTTAGGGTAATCTAAGCAGTTTTTAAAGGAAGAAAACACACATTATGAATTATCAACATATGGTTTTGTACCATGTAAGCTACATTTACACCATAGTTTAGGGACGTACTTGAACATTTATAATATTTTTGATTGTATAGCTAAATCACTTACCTCATGAAAAATTTACGGCTGCATCAGTTGGCGCAAGTCGCCATGTTTCTCGGGCACTAAATATTTTCACACATTACTTTGACATCGCACTGCAGAATTAACACAATAAATACTAGACTAAATAGTATCTAGAATAGTACTAAAGAATTAAGAAGAACACTTAAACTTCTACTCTTTGTTAATGGCATTTGTGGTAGAGATACCATAATTTTGCCAATAAGACGTAGGTACTATTAAATACCATCAAACGCTGGAGTTTAAACTAGTATTGTTGATTTAGGAAGGAGAAAAATATTTTTTAAAAGAAGAACACTTTCACGCAACTCGAACGGAACGGATAATTTGAATTCTGTTTTGACAACAGAATAAAGACCGATATTAATATGTTTGTCTATGTTATTGCGTTCCGTTCTACGGTAGGCAAAACTAAATAAATAAGTATAATAATATAATATAATTAATTAAACCACTTATTGCTAAATTATTTAAACCCTTCGAGCAATAAACTTTTCACTTCAGTAGCTCAAACATATAAGTTTTGCTGCCTGAAATCAGTGAGCAAAATGCGATTTTGCTCACTGAGTGAGACAAAGTAACAAGAAGCCGCCAATTTGTATCTTATTCAGCCTTGGGTTAGTCATAAAATTCGTTACATTCACACACTATCTTTCCCGCCATTAAAAAGATGGAGAGACAAAGACTAGCCCTTTTGAAGTTCCAATTTTGAATTCGACCCCAAAGACAAACCGGTTCGGAATTTCGTGCAAAATATTTTTTTTTTTGCAAAAACATAATTATGTCCTATAATGTAATTTATTGAATTATTAACTCGTTGTTGGATTTAAACCAAAATAAGTATTTACTGCAAATAAAACTGATATTTAACCTGTACTGTAACATTTTATTTCTTGTTTCAAAAAGTGTTCTCGCTGCTGAAGTGAAAAGTTATGTGTGTTACACGAGAGCAAAGTTTTTTGCATCTCGTGCCTTTGAATCCCTCGCCACACTCAGGATTAAACTTTAGATGCAATGGTTGAATCCTTCGTTTGCTCAGGATTCAAAATCAGCACTCGCAGCGAAAAAAGACTGCTCTCTTGTTGCACAAATAACTATTGTTCACATTCTACGAGTACCGTTTCACATGCTCCAACAGCTGACCAGCCTAAATTTTACTGTCATATTAACTTTAATTTTTTTTTGTCAATCCTGGTTATTCTGTATGGTTGTTCAAGAGTAAAGAAATATTATTATCAAAAAAAAAAAACGAAATACACGCGTGATGTTTTGATGAGTGTCAGACTAGTTTACACTATAAATACATTGTTACAACTGCAGTTAATTTATGACCCAGGTAATTTGTCATAAGCGTAAAATAGATTAGAACATCTGCTGGATCACTAACGCAAAAACTGCTAAGTGTTTCCTTACACTAGTAATGCAGGGTGGAAAGGAAATCGATGGACACCATAGAGGAAATTTCCGTATTTTTGAGAACGATCAAATTCTAATCTCAGTCTCGATCTGCCAAAAATACCTAAGCCTAATTTCCCTAAATTTTTGACGGGTGTTTGACATTAGATTGTCGTTGAGATGAGATTGCGACTAGATTTTGACGTTTTTAATTACGGTAATTGGCCTTCTGGCACCTTTTGATCAGCACGGATTCTAGACACCTTTGCTTTTAGATTCTAGACAGCTTTGAAATTTTACTTCGGTTAATTTCCCTAATATCTAGGTTTTTAACCGATTTATAAAATTGAAAAGGTTGTTATCTCGGGTTTTATTTCACTTTAAACTTATACTTATTATTTCTTGGACATAAATAATGTTTGTAAATTTTTCCCAATGAGATTATTATGAAAAAAGTTAGTTATTTACTTTTCAATTAAAACTCGCACTAGGTTAGATATAAATGATGATCTATTCATGTTTTTTTCTAGTTTAAAGTTACATCAGTAAAAATGTTAAAAATTGAAAAAGCAGACAAAATCATGAACAGAGGCCAGCACATCAAGCTATCCCGATGTGTTAAATTTCTTTGATGATTTTTCAACTTTATTACTAACAGAATAAGGTTCATGTGCAATTGGGAAAATTTGACAGTTCATGCTATCGTCTGAACCTACGGAACTCATAACATTAGGTTGTCCATCAATGTCTATTCCACCCTTTATAGTATCGAAGGCAGGCATAAAAAAGGGTATCACTTAGTGATGCAAAAGCACCTTGTTTAAGGTCTTTACTGCCCATACATAAGTACCTAGACTTAGACACTCAGACGAACAAAGGTATTAGGAACATCTGCCTAGCCATGTGCGTGCAAACGGCTTGAATGTTAGATAAGACGGCAATAATATAGTGTTCGTTTGGTAAAATCTAAATGTTTGTGTCGTTGTTAAATTGATATCATCTATTAAAACTGTAGCCTTAGGACAAATTCTTGACATAAGCGTACTTACCTAACGCCAATGCAAATTTGAATTAAAATACAATTTACCTTGCAGCATTCAGGTTTAAATTACATTTATTACATAACAAGACTCCTCCGTGTCTCGGAAATCACGTTTAGCCGTTGGTCACGGCAAAATGAAAATCAGAAGTCATTTGTTTAAATTGGGCTGAAGATCAGCACTTTTTAAACGTCAAAATGACATAAGATGGTCAACCAAAAAACCCGTCCTTCGCCGTTTTCTAATGTTTCTGCTGGGAAGAAGGGGTGGAAGCGTAACACGTTTGTCTGATAAGTTAGAAGAACTTGAATTAATAGAGTACAAATAATTATCATTTTAAATCAATCAAATTAAATTATTTGCTACATGTTAGCAAGCACACTCCAATATACAGAATACTAGTAGCTGTCGTTTGTAGATCTTTGACAGTCATCACGGGTAGTCAGTAACCCGAAAGTCTGATTACCAGTTTCATCAAGCTACCTCAATATGTCAAATTTCTTTGATAGATTTTCAACCTTATTTTAATTAGGAAATTTTGACAGTTTGAAGTAGCATGATGTACTGACGTCTGTACATTTTTTGGTATTGTTCGTTAAGTCGTTGAGCTGCCCAAGTTCCGAGTTGAGCTCACAATAACTGACAAATGCGTTATCTGACTGAACAGGTCCACTTATATCTGTGTGGTTTTTTTACTCAAGTCCATATATGACCAAAATAATGTTGGGACTCTAAAAGAGACCGTGATCTTTGAGTTTCTTTCGGAGTTATTAGCTTAACATTTTGCTTGATTGACGCGTAAAAAGTATCTAGCTTTTATCACCAATAAAAATGAAATAAAGATTTGAAATAAAAAAATGAAATAAAGATCTTCTCCGATAATACAAAAACTTTTCTATACAAGTCCATCTGCACGCGTAGTTGATCAACGCAGAAAAGAATCTTCAAAGCGACAGATGGTAGGAACATTTCCGCCGATTTTAGGCAGAATGAAATAATGCTCGATATTGTAGACTATTGTCGACTGAAGAATCGACACATTACTTCTCTTCATTCTTGACATTGTCGTGCTCAAAACAAAATAAACATTTCTACAATCTGCCACTATGTCGATCCCTTTGTAGACAAAATCTGTCCGTCGTTTCTATGGTGATCATGCTACGACTGCTGCCTGCGTAGCATGAACACTTAATTTCTTTTCTTCCGAGACACGACAAATTTCTTTCTGTCCAACTTGACATTTCTTCTACCCGAGCATGAGGCGACTCGTCGACAAGCGTTTGTACGTAGAGAAAGAAATTTACATGCTGTCTATAGCAACTGTCAACTTGTCTAGGTCTCATTTGATGTAGACGGTTTGACACTTGTTCACAGGTAATGTTTCGAAAAGAACTGTCAAAAGTGGAGAAAAAACATGCTCGCATTGTTGATTCTTGTCTACTGACGAATCGACATATGTATAACTTCTCATCTTTCTTGACATTGTCATGCTCGAGACGAAAGAAATGTCTATACATGTCTATGTCTATGTCTGTGTGTGCTTGTTATTAGCTATTTTTTATAATATTATATTCTTAATTCACTGGATTGTTAGTCTGTAAGCCTTCCTAAAAATAAAATAAATAAATAATATATAAATAATAATCTGTCACTTTTCGATTCGTCTGTAGACAAAGGCCGTTTCTTCGGTGTTCATGCTACGCAGGCTGGTAGGTACTTGGTCATTTTATTCTGTTACTTCTGATATCTTTTTCTGTGACACAACAATCACTTTCTCGATAAAACAACGATATGGTTCTGCATCGTTTAAAGTTAACTTATTGATAGCCTTCATCCAAACCTCGCGTTCTTCGTCATTTTCGGCGGCAAACGTTCTTGTATATTCTTTAGGATACCAAAAGGTTATAGTGAACGTACTTCGTGATTTCTCAAGTTCATTATTTTCGGAATTTACTGTGGCACGAAGTAAATTGTAATTATGGTTGATATCACGCTGGTAATCTGATGCCGGAGTGTTCTTGAAGCCAAACATTTCTGAACCTTCGAAGAGCATGAAGTAGCGACGTCGCCATATTTTGGTGTATTCTCCACGCATTTGAAGCCACCCTTCCTTGATTAGGAGGCGATTGCTGAAAATTAAAACAGATTTATTTATAACAGACTGGCCTGTGGTCTAGTAGTTAGTGATCCTGACTGCTATGCCGGAGTTCGTGAGTTCGATTCCCACCCAGGACAAATGTTTGTGCGATGAACACGATCATTAAAATTTGTTCTGTGTCTGGGTGTAATTTATCTATCATATTTAGAAATGTATAAGTATGTTTATCTGCTGTTTAGTACCCATAACACAAGCTCTCAAGCTTAACTTGGGACTAAATGGCGTTGTGTGAAAAGTTGTGCAATATTTATTTATTTATTTATTTAAACTTGCATAGTTTTCGGTCCCCACGGGGTGATTTTACAGAATGGCACATGGTGGTCGGATGATCAGCAGAACGACGCTCTGTAGCTTCTACCTACCCCCATGGGAAAAGGCGTGAGTTTATGTATGGAACACGCTTTGTAGTTATTTATTGTTAGGTTAAGTTATTTATAAATTTTAATTTTTTGTATAATATAGTAAGTTTATCTTGTCTTATCTTATTATATAAAGAAACTACTATTGAACACATACATTTAAACATCACGATTAAAATCCCCGAAGGGTTAGGCAGAGGTTTACCTACACACCCACACAGCGAGGCGGTGGTGAGTACACCCACATTTCGCCAGCTTTGTTTAAGTCCTATGTTAGGCGGTTAACACACTGCCACGCACCACGCAGCGTAGCGCGTGAATGCGTGTTTTAACGTTGCTTGTAAGTATCTCCGTTTGTATAGAAAACACGCACAGTCCAACACACAGAAAATGCATCCACGCGCGTTCATTCAGTTCAGAGACACGCAACAAGCAGCGTGATGCGTGGCAGTATGATAATCGCCTTATAGAGGGCGAGTCTATTGCCATCAATCGGGCACAATTCCAGACTCTGGGCTACTGGTGAGAAATTCCAGATACTAGTTACTTACTATCGATCTCGAACTTTTAACCAATTAGTATTTCGTATTATTTTGTTTTTGACTGTTTCCTTTGACGATTCTTCTGCCATTTTCACAATTGGGATTTGTAAAAACTCGTTCGTCAATACCACAACACAAAATGGTACCCACTAAAATACTAAAGCACCGACACGTACAAGCTCTCTTAGCGCACTAAAATTACTAACAAACAAATAAATTGCTATGATTCTTTTGTTTTGTTCTTTACAACTCAAATACAAGGAAATTGGTACTATTATAATGTGTCGTTGTGCAGATTTTAATTTTATTTTGTCCTTGTATAATATATGTAATGTTGTTTTTATTTTTGGTAAGTTCCTTTAGTCAGACTTTGATACCTATTGTGTAGGGATGTAAGGAGGAACGATTGCCTGCATTTCTGACCATGAGGTTCCAGAGTTCTATTCCGAGATGAATGATCCAATATACGTGATTCTTTTTTAGTTCGATGCAGAATAGCTGCCATTTGGTCCCATACAAATTTAGCATAGTTTGACCCGTCAGTTTTCATTTAGGTACATTTTTATAAATATTTAATTTGAACATTTTTTTGTATGTATGTGCAACGAGCACGCTGAGATTTATGTAGGTACCGATTTACGTGATTCTTTTTTAGTTTGATGCGGAATAGTTGTTTTAGGTCTCATAAAAAATTAACATAGTTTGACCTGGTAGTTTTCATTTTACAAACAGTTTTGTTCATGAATTTTTCTTTTTTTTCATCGAAATCTGTTTATTTGTTTGATAGTAACATGTCTTAGAAGAAATGGAAAATAATTAACGGTGGTTCATTATTTTCCATTTCTTTTTTAACTACATAAAAAAAAAAACTTAAAATTGTTAAATAAAAGATAGCCAATAGCTATAGGTACTGGTTTTCCCTGCTTCGACTTACCTGGAAGATTTTTAGCAGCTGGAATGTGGAATGGGTAGTGAAACACAAAATAAGGTATATATAAATAGGTAACTAAAAATAAGGCAACATTTATTTTAATTAAATCACATGTTATGTTTACTGCTGTAGGGCATTTACTATATTTAAGCTTACGAAAATTAACCTTTTACTGTTATTCATGATTTTATTTTTATTCATGATAAATAACACCCGGAACCGTCACGAATAAAGATGCGACATTACTGATCAAAAAGCGAGATAAAAAAAAAAGTCTATTGTCTTTCGCAAAATCCAGTATTTTATCTCAACTCTTGTCATTGTAACACAAGCTTTAAATCAAAAAGTATCAAAAGGTAATAGTCAAATTTCATCTTTTGTTTCATTTCAGTGACACTAAAATGAGGGTCATTTTTTTGGTTCACTTTACGCAAAAAATTGACCCTCGATAGGGGTTATTTTTTTTGTAACGTTCGAATTTAAATTAAGAACTCTATTGTCGGTGCCTTTTTTTTTAATTACGATTCGCCGGAGTCATTTTTCATGCATCGCTTGCAATCTGATTTACCTGCCAGTAGTTTTTTTTTTGTTTTTTTTTTCGTAGTCTGTTAAGTGTGACCCAGTTGTGAATAGTTATTTTTATTGGGGGAGAGTGACATGTATGAGTCAGAGCAGTCTTATTTACACGTATTTATTTTAGTTGTAAGTGGTTGACGTAAATCTAATAGGACTACTGGAAATCTTTATATCTTCGAATGAATTTCTATTCGCATTTTATGAATACAAGTAAATTGAATAGAATTAGGTATGTGTTTGTAAAATTTTGCAAAAAGCTGCAGGTACTATTTTATTTTTTTATCTAAATTTTGCTCAACGGCTGCACTGATATTTACTGTATTCTACTTTGCCTAATAGATAGCTGCTTTGATTATAAAAATCGTTGAGATTTTGCGCAATAAAAAAAAAAAAACAAGTGAACTGAAACGAATTTAAAACTGTGTTTCTATTTTATTACAATATGATGAATTAGACAGAAAGTTTGGTTGCTGCAATAATAATAGTACTGGATCCTATAAAAGAAGTTAGGTAAAATTTGAATAGTTTTATGTTTTTTTAATGTTTATTGTTATGAAGTTTTCCTTCCTTTATTTTTAATTTACCTACATACCATTCAATTGGACAGAAACTTCAAAACAAAACATATAAAATTACATTAAAACTGTAGTCAAAGGGTAATACTTACTTATTTTCTAGTTGCGTGCGCGCATTTAGCCTGAAGGCCATTTTCGACTCAGTTGCTTACATCTGAAATAATTGCATAGGCATTTAAATAAAATTGTAATAATTGTAGCTACATCATTCGCCATTTTATTTTCGCAGAAAACAATGTGTGGCCATTATTAATTTAAATAATAATTATAGTGTTGGAACTACATGAGTGCGCCGGCGCGCATTGTCCCTTACAAGTAGGTAGGTACAGTTTGCAACAAAAGTGGATTGTAAATATATGCAGTTATATTGTTTTTGTGTCGTGAATAGTCGTGATAGCCTAGTGGTTATGGTTTCGCTTCTCATGCTCGAAGCTTTGGGTTCAAAACTGAGCATGCACTAATATAACTCCGCAATTCGTATGTACTTGCTCAGGTGTTCTTAGACATCGCTGACATGGGCGAAGGAAAACAACATTCAAATAATTATTTTAAAATCAACAGCGCCATTTGCAAATACCTTCTCTGCATGAGAAGAGAAGAGGCCTTAGGTATCCCTACAGTGGCAGTGTAAAAGGCTGGAAAAAGAAGCACGACACCTTTGTTGTGATTTTTATAACCTTCATGAGCTGTTTAAATTATGTAGACGATGATTTTGGTTTACGGTAAAACTCTAATGAGTTTACGTTGGTATGTTTTTTAGTGTATATAATGAACGGTGAAGGAAAACATCGTGAGGAAACCGGCATGTCCTAGAACCAAATATTCGAAGTCATAAGACATCTACCAGTTCGCACTGGGCCCGCGTGTTAGATTATATGGCCCATACGCAAAATACGCGCTTTGACGTGGAGTTGCGGATACCAGCCCGGTATCTTTATCTTTTTTTTTGTGTATAATTATAATGTATTAGACTACAGAATAAATGTATTGATTTTTTTTCGTTTGAAAAAATGGCTTATCGAGCAAGCCTTTTATTCTTTTGACGAATTTAGATTATTTTAAACTATGACATATTAGTTTTGAATTGTAATATTTATTGTGTGTTTTGTCTGTGACTCGTATTCTTTTATTAGTTTGTCATTTTTACTATTTGACATAAGTTGGAGAATTATGTAATGTACTTATTTTGTTGTTTTTTGTTTGTAATTATTATTTTTTATTTTATTTTTTTATTTGAATGTTACCTATTTATTTGTTTCCTTTAACTGGTTTGACATATTGGATTTGACATTTGTTAATTTATGTAATGTACACACATCAAAAGTGTCTAGGGATCAACATATATTTTTGCAATAACTTTTCTCCTGATTGATATTAATTAAAATTTTCTTTAAGGATTCATCAAATAAAGTGTTTTCGTTTGTCACAGTAACGATAAACCAAGTCACCTTTGCATTAATAAAGAAATTAGCCATTTTCCTAATAAAGGGATTTTTGACATTTGAACCACTAACATTAAAGTTCGAAAAAAAGACTGAAATAACAGTTTTCTTTAAAATTTTATTGGGTAACTTAAACAATTAATAATCCGTGTTTCTACCGCGAACACTAACAACACAAGAACATCGGTTTGGCATACTCAAAATGAGTTCATCCAAATCACGCTGTGGAATGACCGCCCATGTTCGTTGCAACAACAAAAAAAGGTCTTCTTGCGACTGGATACCCTCCATATTCGGCAGAGCTCTTCTCTGTAGCATATCCCATGCATGCTCAATCGGGTTCAAGTCTGGCGACTGAGCAGGCCAGGGCAGGACATTGATGTTAGCTGCGGCGAGAGTCTGTCTTACCACTCTTGCGGTGTGCGGTCGTGCATTATCATGCATTAACTGAAATAAGGGACCGATTTGCACTTGTAGAGGAACGATGACGTCTGATACAATCGTCTCGGGCGTACTACGGGTACCATCTATAGCAATGCACAATCGTAGGATTCGATATCAATGGGCTCTTGAACACAGAAATTGGGCAGAAGAACAATGGCGTTTCGTGTGCTTTTCTGATGAGTCTCGTTTTGGTATGAGACCGGGTACAAGACGTATACGACACTGGAGAACCCCTGGACGCCAACAGCGATTAAAATCCTGCCAGGAAGTCCATCCTTATAGTGGTGGAACCATCATGGTATGGGCGGGTATTTGGATCGGCGGAAGAACTGAGTTGATTTGGATCAGAGGCAACCTCAACGCTCAAATTTATGCTGAGACGATTGTATCAGACGTCATCGTTCCTCTACAAGTGCAAATCGGTCCCTTATTTCAGTTAATGCATGATAATGCACGACCGCACACCGCAAGAGTTGTAAGACAGACTCTCGCCGCAGCTAACATCAATGTCCTGCCCTGGCCTGCTCGGTCGCCAGCCTTGAACCCGATTGATCATGCATGGGATATGCTACAGAGAAGAGCTCTGCCGAATATGGAGGGTATCCAGTCGCAAGAAGACCTTTTTTTGTTGTTGCAACGAACATGGGCGGCCATTCCACAGCGTGATTTGGATGAACTCATTTTGAGTATGCCAAACCGATGTTCTTGTGTTGTTAGTGTTCGCGGTAGAAACACGGATTATTAATTGTTTAAGTTACCCAATAAAATTTTAAAGAAAACTGTTATTTCAGTCTTTTTTTCGAACTTTAATGTTAGTGGTTCAAATGTCAAAAATCCCTTTATTTGGAAAATGGCAAATTTCTTTATTAATGCAAAGGTAACTTGGTTTATCGTTACTGTGACAAACGAAAACACTTTATTTGATGAATCCTTAAAGAAAATTTTAAATAATATCAATCAGGAGAAAAGTTATTGCAAAAATATATGTTGATCCCTAGACACTTTTGATGTGTGTATTTTTAATAATTGTTTAATCTGTATATGACTTGTAAGAATCCCTTATCAATAAAATACTATGACTATGAATAATTACAAGTAAATAATTGACTGCTCACAAGGTACCTAATTACTTATATGTATCGGTTTTGTAACTACTTCACTAGTAACATGATCGATTCAGATAGGGTAGCTACCTTGAGTACTGGGTATCTAGTTGGTACGTACAATAATAGTATGACTTAAAAATCACATTATTTATCCTTATTATTGTTTACAGCAAATTACAATATTTCAAGTACCTACTTGATAATATTTTCTGGCCGTGGTGGAGTCGGTACCTACCTCAGACTATTGTTTTGTTCTGTAGGCTTGTTAAATAAGACACCGTTGAGGTTGACTTAGTTTATTTCGACACAGAGTATATTACACAGTTGTTATGCTTAATTTTTGACAACTATAACAATAATTAACATTTATTATTTACTACTAGCCTTAATAGTAACTGTTCTGCTTAGTACCTAATAAATACTTGAATTCCTTCCTCCTTCATTATATCAGTCATCATACTACGATATTTCTTTTTAATTCTTAAGTCAAAGTCAAATCGTGTAGTATAAACTTCCCATTACGGTACCTACTTTAATTACACTATTATAAATGGCACTTTTGGTAGTCAAAATGATGAAAAATCCAACCAAACGTTTATTTATTTAATATTTTATTATATTTTGTGCATAAAGCGTCAATTAAATACTTATTTATGTTTCGGTAAGTAAGTATGTGGGGACGAATAGACGATGTATGTAATACATACAATGGGCGATTACAAACTTATACATAACTATGCGTTCGGGTTTGTTACGATGTTTTCCTACACCGATATCAATAATGTCTAAAGATGAATTGAGAAAGTACATCGGTACATTATGAAATAAAAAATCACATTGGTACTTGCCCGGATTCAAAGCTTAACATGCTTGCATGAGAGGTAGGTGCTTAGCCTCTGGGCTACCACGATATTGTTTTTAATGTTTAGGTTATTATACCTACTATGTATTAGATAATAGTGATAAAAAATTGTGAAGAAAAAGTTTTTGTCTAAAATGAGGACTGGTTAAAACTCCACAAAGGTTTATAAACGACAGACTATACATTGAATAATAATATTAAAATTTCAGTAACTACTTAAAATAATGTAGTTCTAAGTTTTAACACTTACTCAGTTAAAACTTACTAACCACTAAGTTGGTAAGTAACTATTACCTAATTAAGTGTTATTTTCTTTGAATGATAATTAGTATTTTATTAGGAGACTATGGCTTGTAGTAGCAACTATCACGAACAAGAAAACTAATTAGGTAACTTATTTGCTAAATGTTTTTACTCAAATTGGTTATGGCAGTCCCGTTCGTTATCCATAATGCCAGTCTTAGTTAGGCCTAACTAAGGTTTAGTTTTTAATAATGGTTTTGTATGTGCAATTATGGACGAAGTTATCCTAACGATCAACTACCGGAGAAATATTATGAAGGACGGGACGGTTGACGTGTGTTGGGCATGTCATCGCCCTGGTGAATCCATCAGACATAATCTCTGGTTGTTCTCGTCTGGCTAACGGCGAATACTTGCACAGACATAATCAAGTAGCCAGGATTATTCACCAGCAACTTGCTTTGAGATACCAGCTTGTGGACACTGAGGTACCGTACTACAGGTATGTGCCCGACCCAGTTCTCGAAAATGACCATGCCACATTGTACTGGGATCGGTCTATCATTACTGATAGGACTATTGTCGCCAATAAGACAGATATAGTAGTGATGGACCGATTAGCGCGCCGCGCAATGATAGTTGATATTACATCCCACATGACGAAAATCTCGTGAAAGCTCATGAGAAAGATAAACAAATAAAATATCTTGACTTAGCCCACGAGATTGTCGAGATGTGGGATGTGGATTCTGCTGTCATTGTGCCGATTGTTGTGACGGCCAATGGTCTTATTGCCAAAAGCTTCGACGACCATCTGTCGAGGCTTTCGTTACGCGGTTGGATCAAATAATAATAATAATAATAGAATTTATTTGTCAGAATATTGTTGTTACAAAGGTGTTAACACAATATGACGTCCATAAAATTCTGCTGTTTCCAGCGTACAAATATTTAATTTCTAAGAAATAAAATTTAATGTACAGACGCCAGCACACCAAGTTACCCCAATGTGTCAAATTTTCCCAATTGAATCTGAACCTTATTTTGTTTAACATAAAGTTGAAAAACGATCAAAGAAATTTGACACATTGGGGTAACTTGATGTGCTGGCGTTAACGTTAAAACGTTAACTTTTATATACAATGTAAATAATGGAATGTATAGGTACTTTAATGTGATGTCACAACTCACAGATAATTTATAATAGGTAAATGCTATTCAATAATTAGGGATTTAGAGACAAATCGTCATAAAACTTAAATTTATAATCAAACTTTTCATTTAAAAACTCATTTGTTGATGGCCTTGTCAAAGGCCTGATACAGAAGGCAGTACCTACTCCTCGATACGGCTCGCATTGTGAGGCGGTTCCTGTCCCTGAGACCCTAACCACCGGTAGCTTGGACCCTGCTCCCGCCATCGGTGGCCTACTAAATCTAATTTTTAAGATGTTTAACTGAATACACGAAATTAATCATTTTATTTGATTAAACATGGTAAGTAATGGTGTTAAACAAAAAATAAAAGTACAAACATGTTCAGCTAGGTGGGTACCTAGGTGGTGGTGGTAGGTTTAGATATTCTTAAATAGATAATTAATAATAATATCCTTCAGGAAGTATCTTCGGACATAGCGGCCAATCTGAACGGAGATTAGTCAAATACAGAGGAGAGACGCTCAGAAATCTCACAGCTTCTACTTGCAACTCCACAAACCACCAACAAATCTTAAACAATAAAACACAAAGCAGTAAACAAGGTCTCTGATTATGTTAGAGGGCACCTTTAGCAAGGGCAGGAATGGGTTTTAGCCGGTAAGAGTCCGACACTGGCCAGACTGACTCCAAATGGGTCAGTGTGGGCGTCCATGAGGATTTTTCTCTCCTGTCAAACCTAAAAAAAAAATACAGAGGAGATATTAATGCGCAGAAGCGGGTGCGCAAACGCAGGGCCGACGGCTTTACGTGCTCTTCTCGGAACAGCCTCTAACTTCCCAACTCTGGACTGCTTCCTTCTTATCGTGTTAATAGTAACTAACCTGGTGTCAAGAGTTGATGCAGCCCATGGGCCTCTGACTAGACTTGGCTTCACATGATGTCTAGAAATATCTCTTAGTCACGCCGGTTTCCTCACGATGTTTTCCTTCACTGTTTGTTTGTCTCTGGGTTGTTACTGAGAAATCTAAACTAATATTATAAAAAGGTAAAATTTGTAAGTTTGTATGTAGGGGGTAATCTTCGGAACTAATGATCCAATTTCAAAAATTATTGTACTGGTGGAAAGCTACACTATTCCCGGTGGACATAGGCTACTTTTTATCCCCGTATTCCCACGGGAACGGATACTACGCGGGTGAAACTGCGTGACGTCTGCTAGTTCCTAATAAAAGGACCTAATGACATTTATTACAGCAGTTAGGACCTCGGTCCGGTATTCGTTCTCATAAATATTACTACCTACAAAACTGGTATTCTGCAAAATCACCCAGTGGAAATGATGGTGAAGTACTTAAAGACGTATTGTATTGAGCTGTCATGCCTTACGAATGCTAGGCATTGACAGTTCACTTCATTTTAGTTTTCACAGGATGACTTTTACCTAAACCATGTTTTACGGTACCTAACTTACTCCTACAACTGCCTACAATACAATTACTGTTTCGGACAATATTAGTTCAATTGTGACAAAAATGGTCTGTTTAAGAAACAGTTGCGGTCTGGAACTCTGGAATAATTATAATAGTGGCCAACTATATTATATTTACTGCCAATACAAACCAAATATATAATATAATGGGCAATCTGCTTTTCATGTGGCCTCATCCAAATAGGTACCTAATCTTAAATAATCTACAGAAATGAATAAAATAATAATAAATCTTTATTTCAGGCAGAATTTTTTCCATACATGTGTTAGAATTGAAGTATAAACTATGTACGAACATTATCATCTATCTGTACATAACATTAAAACACCACCTGTCTTAGAACAAAAAACAGCAATGAAAACTAAAAACTTAACATGTACCTACCAAATTGCCGCTAAAATTCAAATATACAGACAAGATCCCAACCCCAACAAGGTTCATAACCTCAACTCAAATTTTTAAATTTCGAGCGCTTTTTCTTACGCACACATAAACAAGTCAGTCCGTGTATTTACGAGGGTGCCAGAAACGTCAGATTTGGTTGTAAAACAGTATTTGTTGTTGCTACTCGACAATAGATGGCGCTAGTGACGCTTTCTCAACTATTGTAATTTATGTTTTATTGAGTCATTAAGCATTATTGTTTCAATATAATTAGCTTAAACTTTAGAAATAAATATAAATTACATTATATAAACGTTTATTTATTAGAAATTAGCTATATGTTTTACTTTTATTTTAATTTTAGGTTTTCGTCTTGTGACATAGATGGCAGTAGCAGTAGCATTAGTTGATCCAAGCCTAGATGAGCAAATATCCTGTTGCCACCTTTTAGTACGTGACTTTAAAAGTAAACTGTCTCATTTTCTGTTGAAATTGCCACCTCACATCTTATTCTGTACGCTTTCAAGCATTTATATTCATTTCTCGACTCTTGTATGAAGATATATGTTCTTTATAAGGATCCAATAAGAAAATGTCGGTACATTCTAATTTTAGACTGATTAGAATATATTGTGTGTTAGAAGTTTAGTAGGAAATAAGAATGAAAAGATAGAATGCAGTGCAGGTTTTGAATATTTTTTAGAGGCAATTAGTTATTAATTAAGTATCTACTTAGTAGGGGCTTTCAAAGACTGAAAACTGTATAGATATGGGTCATTAATCAAGTAGCACAAGACTTAAAATATTTTAAATCATAGGACTTATTCCAAAACTAGTCTGTGAAATTATGACGGAATAATTTTTACAAAAAAGATTAATTTAATGTTGTTAAATAAAGCACGTCCTAAGCATTTAATTGTATTATGCGATTGCGTTCACGTTTGCACCTCCAAATTGAAAAAAAAGTAAGAAAAAATAAATTTTGTTTTGATTGCTGACATCAAAAGTCAGGTAACAAGTAAAAAGGTTAAAAAATGTCCAATTTACAGTAACTTTCAGTTACTTACGTCTCAATATCTTATTCTTACATAATCCTTGTTTTATTTAAACAAACATTTTCATAGTTTGTTCAAATGGAGAATTTCAGATAAAACTCTTTCGGTATAGTGGAAACAGACCTTAACACAAAACAATAATTATTATTCCGTAATCCGTACAAACATTTCCATAAACCATATTCTATCCTTTTCTAACACTACACTCTTCTTGCAGACATTAGTAACATCATTCCCTCTCTTTCTAACAATGTGCACACCCCTTTTCGAACAATACAATTTTTTGCCGATTTCAAAATGAAGGGTGGGGGACATTTTGGCGACGAATAACGATCGATTTCATTACAATTTGGGTGCGCAAGAGTTCGTAGTGCTCGAGTGCTTTTGAAATATTTTATATTTTGAACTTCTTACAAAGCTTAGGTAGTTTTGTACTGTTATTTTCTATTCAAGAACAACTTACTTAAGAATGGAGTGAGGGCACAATACCAGTTTTTCCAATCATTATTTTTTAAATGTGTTTCAATGCCTAACTTAGTGCCGATTTTGATAAATGGAATAAAAATGGCGTGTTTACAGCTTTTGTTTAGATAATATTACCTTATTGTCAAACCTCGAAATTTAAACTGTTCAGATGCAAGTTATCTGATTACTTTTAAATTGGCCTTATGAGAAATAGAACAGTTTTGGATTCTTTTATTAATTCTGCTTTATGTTATAAATGTGAAATTTTGTGAGGTATGATGATGATGAAGTGTTTACTCTTTTACGCAGAAATCTCTGAACGGATTTTGATGAAACTTTTCAGTATACTTCGGAATAATACATAGGCATATAATTTGTAAAGGAACTCGGAAATAAAGTCGCGGGAGTTTGCTAGTAACTTATAAAACACTTTACAAGAAGTTTTATGCTTAGAGTACCTATTTATGTTTTGTTTTTACTTTCAGCAATTTGTAGATAAAAATTTAATAGACTAAGCCCTTATTGTATCAACTTAAATGATGTTTTTTAATGTTCTATATAGTATTGAAAAGGAAAATTTGTAACATTTTCTTATAACAATAATCACAAACCTCTTTCAAGATTTTGATGAACAGAATAGATCATGTATATGTGGTATTCATTTGCATTAGAAATACACATAGTCTAAGAGCTGGTGACGTTCAGACTCTTGTATTTATTAATAGAAAAGAAGTTGTAGGGCGTAATCTCTAGATATACTAAACCGATTTTAAAAAAATCATTTAGCTTTAGATTGCTTCTAACATTATTTGTAGATATCATATGCTATATTTTTTTTTACAATTATTAAAAAGGGGTGGTTAGCGAAGTCTAATTATTTTTCAAAATCTAAAGTGAAGTTCAAAATCTGTGTATTAAATCTCTAATAGACGTAAATAAAATAAATGAAAACTAAGCTTGTATAGGTACTTTAACAAGAGCTGCAATTTAATAATTACATCTTTGCCAATTTCTGCAAGTAAAGAAGCAACCGTGACCCAAACTGCATAAGTACTCGGAGATCGTTCTAACTTCTATTGGAACTTTCAACTTGTGTTTAATAGTGAAGTTCTGTTAGTCACGTGTTCTGGCCCTATTTAAATATTAGTACCTACGCCTTTTCTTGATCTCAGTCATTCGACACTATTATTTATAGACCATAGATGTTGATTTGTTATATATGTACAAAGATGGAGGATAAAATTATACCATGATAAGGAAAGTAGAAGGCAAAGGACTGGATTTTGGGGGGACTGTCGTAATTCTGACGTTCGACAATAATTGCTGATTCTCAGCCTAATTTCGATTTGTTCACTTTTGATTTTGATTGACTGGTAGTAGTAACTACAGATTTTGGACCATTGTGGTTAATTAGAAAAAAATGGTCTATTCTTATATGTGGCGTATTACGCTACTTTAACGCATTTCTCTAAAATGTAGGTTTCGATTAAACAAAGAAGAAAATAAACAAATCTCACATCTTAATATACTTTAATGATCAAGCTGCACACAACCTTAACTGATGCGTTTAATTTCCTTACATAAAGTGTTGATTACTGAGTCATAATGATACATTACCTACCTACATACATACATATATATGTAAAAAAATGCAACACACTCATACCGTTTGTATGATAACCTATAAACAAACGATAATGGCGTTAATAACATACTATACGCGTACTGTGGAAGATAGATAGTACTATATAGTGATTTGAATCCACTCTGGCATCATGTACCGTCAGTAGAACACTCCTTTGTCCGCGGCCGCTACCGTGAAGAGATGCTATCAAGTACAGACAGAAGATTCAGTATTATACAACTAAGCGTCAAATGTAGGTACCGGGTTTGAGTTGATAGGCCTAATAACAGCGGGTCGCCCAGAGGTCAAAAATCGGAGTATTCCTTAAAGAGCAACCAATATTGTATCCCAAATTCAAATAAAAAAATGAATGTTTATTCCTCAGCGCAACCATGATGAAAAATAGAGACGGGTGGATATGGCGGATTCATTAATGACATCGATAGACATACATACACATACATACATAAACTCACGCCTTTTTCCATGGGGGTAGGCAGAAACTACAGAGATAGACAGTCTGGACAAATAATTGTTTACTTATTAAAACGATCTACCAGGCAAACTTAAATTAACATCACAGCTTAACATGACGCCTGTAATCCTCCAAGAGCTAGGCAGAGGTGTACCTGGTAGTAACACCTACATTTCGCCAGATTAAGTCCCATGTAACAGGGGGCAAGCCTATTGCCATCAATCGGGCACAAATCCTGACTCCGGGCTTTTACTAAGAAATTCCAGATGGCAAAACTCAATAAACGCCAACAAAAAATAACTGGAACTAAGTGTTTAAGCTAATTTTGGTCAATAATACAATATCGCCAAGCGGTTGGTCGACTCTTCACGTGACCAGAGGGCCTTTATTTCGGTCACGTGGCAATGCGTGGCAATGCGTGGCAATGCGTGGCAATGCGTGGCAATGCGTCTTTTGGGCACTTTACCCGTTTAAAGCGATGCGGAATTGCGGATGAGTTTTTGATGCCCTATAAATTGTTTTACTGTTCTTTTGTCTGTTTATTTTTTAGGGGTGTACATAATAGTAATTAAATAAATTCAATATTTCAATATACTTAGGTTAATAAAAATTGAATTATGTCAGTAGTTTTGAAACGTACCAGGGTAACAGAAATGAACAGGAACAATCTGGTTAAAAAATCAGCAATAAGAATATGGAGTGTCTTATTGCTGATCGATTTTCTTCAACAACAAACAAAAAAGTTCCTCGATCAATAGAAACAAAATAATATGTTATGAAAATAATTCTACAATAAAATCATCAAGAAATTTAGTCCAATAATCATTTTACAGATCAGTTATGTTAATTTAATGTAATTTTAAAGTGCTTTTTGTGCGTAATGCGTAACCACACAGCTTCATAAAGTAGCTACCTACATAATTTCTTAATTCGTTTCAAGTTTCTTTTATGACTGTATATTTTTCGATTACCTACTTGAAGACAACTAAACTGATTTCGATTTTTTTTGTATGTGGACAAGATTTTCATGATGTAGGTTGTATTTTTTTGAAAAAAGAGTTTTTGTAGTGGAAATATCGAAATCGAAGATTTTTCCGCTGTCTCTACAAAAGTCAAGTTGCATAGGTGTTGTGTACGAACAATGAGCTAATTGAATGCCTAATCACTAAGCTTTACTGAGAACTAACCATTCACTCTGTAAATGCTAACAAATTAACTTTGTGTGGAAGATTATGGTGCTACAGAGGGCAACGACCTATCTCTCGGCGCGTTTTTATCAGAATCGGATATATTATACCGACAACCGTAGGACCAACACTACTTAATATTAAAGGGGCTCATGGCTAAATACTAACAGCTGCACGGGTCGAACGAAGGTTAAGCTACACATAACGAGGTTGGTTTCATGGATGCCATGGGTGACCAATAATTACATATGCAGGTCCTTGTGGGCCTCGGAAAGTGCGTTAAGTAAGCCCTTGGTTCCAGTTGTCGTGAATCCGAAAAGACTGAGTCATATCGGGCCTTGGATTCAAACTCGAGACCTTGGCTTCCGCCACCAAACTACCACTGCTTGCTCTAAAGGTAAACGGACTAGAGGTTACAGGCGCTACTGCTAAACTTGAGGTCATGGGTTCGTTTATCTTTTTCTAAGTTTATCTTGGTCATCTTTGACATAGGTGAAGGAAAACATCGTGAGGAAACCTGGAATTAACTGTACTAATGTTATAAGCACAGAGCCATGCATGAAGCGTTTCATTCTCGGCAACAATATACTAGACCGAGTTTCAAACCTCAAAATCAGGAGTCGCACAAAGGTCATCGATATTGGAAATCGCGTTATGGAACTCAAATGGAGTTGGGCAGAACATCTAGCTAGGCGCGGTGATGGCTGGTGAAGTAAAGCTGTAACCGAGTGGCGTCCAAGAAACGGCAGGAGAAGTGTGGAGCGTCCAGCGGCGAGATGGCCAGACGACATTGTTGCCATTGCTGGAGTACCGTGTACCGTGGATGAGACTGGCACAGGGATGGAAATTGGTATCTAAAAAGAGAGGCCATTACTCAGCAGTGGGTGAAGTCGGGCTGTGGATTATGATAATGATTATAAATGTTAGAAAGAGCTAAAGTTTGTGAGGTTGTGATTATCTAGGGGGTAATTTCTGGATCTTCTGAACCGATTTCGAAAATCCATTTCCCAATAGAAAGCCACGTTATTTGTGTGTATCATAGGAATTATTTTATTTATAAAACTAAGAGGGGCTGGAGGGGATGTTAAAGCACGAAAGGTACGCAGACGAAGTCACGAGCAGACATCGTTAGTATATAAGTTTGAAAGCGTCAATGTTCGCGCCTTCTCTGTACGAGAAGGGGCCTTTGCCCTACATTGGGACAGAAACAGACTGTTATAATTATTTATTATTAGCCTCCAACAACGACAGATAATACCATATAAACTTATCTAGCACAAGCGACGTGGGCGCTTAGGTACGCTCACTTCACTAAGCTAACGAGAGATTTTCAGATACACTCCCGATTTATTCGCTGATAACATCACTTGGACGTTTTATTGCTGTGTGTGCTTGTAATTGGTTGGGCAGCGGATGGACCTGTACACCTAACAGCGGTGTTGGTCACCTGTTAGTTAGAATGTTGCGTAAGTGTATCTAATTTCCCCGAAGCTCTGATACATAGATCCAACGAGGCAATAATAAATAAAGTACCTATGTAAAAATAATAGAAATATGTGTAAGTTGTATGTGCTGCAAATCTAAGTCAACCAGTATTGTAATAGAATAAGTATTAAACCAACACCATGTTTTCAAACCATTGTAAACCATAAAAAATATAATTTGATTAATAATTTGATTTTAAGGTCTCTGATCATGTCAGAGGTAAACCAGCTCGCAGACTCCACCTAGCGAAAGAGAGATAGGCGTCATTAAAAAAAAACAAGGCAATTAACTGTCTTATGCGACAACCATTGTTTGCTTGCTATTACTAATGTGTTCTGCGCTTGCTATTTCACCAGAACCTAGACGGTGTGCAGTGGTGCAGTGCACTAATTGACGTGACCATACAAGTCAAATCAAATCAAATCATCAAATCATATTAATTCCTGTAAACAAAAATGATTTGATACTTTGTCGTAATAAATATCTCAGGGATACTGGTTTCCGCACGATGTTGTCGTTCACCGTTTTTAAAGTAAGTGATCATTAGGAATGAAATACGCATGTGAATCCGAAAAGTTTGAGGCCTTGGGTTTGAGAACTTGAGAGTTACGACTCGTCAGACCATTGGCCACTCCACTAAACTATCACTAGCTCAATTAACATTATCGGGGATTTCATTGGGAGAAAATTTTCTTAACGAAATTGTGTACGGCATATTGAACTTAATGTCAATTGCTTAAAAATCTTTTTGCAAAAGAAGACAATGCCAAGACTATGAATTCTGTACAATGCCTATAGCTTACATCTGTCAATTTTATAGTCATAGTCATAGTTTTTTATTGATAAAGGGATTCTTACCAGTCATATAATAAACAGATTAAACAAATATTAAAAAAATACATTACATAAATTATTAGACACATGTCGAATCCAAGATGTCAAACCAGTTAAAGAAACAAAAAAAAAAAAATGCTCAAAAATGCTTACAATGCTTGAAAATGAAAAAAAAAGAAAATGCTCTTCTGAAATTTACAGATGTAAGCTTCAAAATCAATGATTTTCCCATACTTTAGAATTTGTTGATTTTATACCTACAAGGAAGGAACGTGATTTCTTTTGCATAATTTGCTTGGCATAGTACAGAACTAATTTGTCTGCGACAAAGACCTGTACTTGACCGTTTTAATGTTAATTTCATTTGACCATGTAGTTTGTACGTGTACTCTGTCGCGGGGAAACAGCTACTTAGTTAACTGATAAAAATCATTTTAGCATTTTATTACTCTGTGGTCTTGTAATTGGTCGAAAACTGGACGGTCTAACACCCCACACTGGTATTGGTTGGAAGGACATAACATTTTTATGTTTAATATTTAATTTTTGTGAGCTGATTTTATCTGGGATTATAATTTAATCGTGTGTGAATGAGTTATGGTTTATTTATTTTTGTTTTTTTTTTTGTAAAAAACATATTAACGAGAAGACACAAACTATTTCTATAGCTTTCATGATAATTAGTTTATATTATAGGAAATGAAAAAAACTTGTGTCGTTTCTATTTTTAGACGTTGTTCTAAATTTATAATTTCATGTTTGCGTACAAGCAAAAATAAGCCCCAGAAGCAAAAGGTAATATCTGGTCTAATTTAAAAATTATTTTGCTTACGCACAGGAACACATTTATGAAACACATTACAATGAAAATATATAAGTAAGTACCTAAGTATAAAATGAAAAAAGTTAACCCTAAGTTAAGCCGTTAGTTGTCCCTAAGTGTTAAAAAAAAAATCATCTAGTGCAAGTCTGTCGCTTAAGTGTACAACAGTTGTGTAGGAATGTGATACGCGTTAAATGTGGCGACCTCTGGCGGTAAACATTGAAACTTCGTACAATAATGTTTAAAAATTATCTGATCGTTTGCTAATTAGTAAGTCAAAGTACAAACGTTAGAAAACTGCTAGATCCTATCACAGGGGTCTGTGACTCCTTATTATGAAATACTTCTTCTATCAGAACAGTTACTACTAAAACAATTTTCTAAGGTTCTTAATTATACAAGCAATTATTTATATTTAGCTTAGTATTAAGCACATAAAGATTTTATCTGGATTTCACTTGAATGAACTGTCCAATTGTTGCTGTCCAATTTGCGCTGTCAATTCACTTTTTTTTTTGAATTAGCCCAGTGTTAACCTATTACCGGACAATAAAGTCCCCATTAGTGGCAATGGGCTTGCCAATGCCATATCAATAGATAGTAAAACCTAGCTGCCGAACTGTAGAGTGTAGTAGGTACCTAACAACATATAACTCTGTCTATCCCTTCTAAGAATACAAGCGTAATAGTGCCCCTTACGTCTATGCTATGAAACGTGTATCACATCATTATTGTCGCTCTAATTCTCACGCAACAGATTGAAATGGAAGCCTTAGCAAGTGTCTATACTTACTTAAATCTTTCGTTCAATACCTATCTACAGTAGGTCATAATAATAGATAATAAAAACTAAACTATACTAAAAAAAGACAAATATAAGACTAAATACATCGGTGTGGATATGTATGGATCAACCAATATTAACTATAATTATGTGGATTACGAAGTCAAAATGGTAAACCAAGTCTCAAAATGTTGTCGAGTTTAAACATACCTCGCTGTGAAAACTTAAAAGGCGAAATTAAATAGAAACCACTAATATGGTCTTGTAGTTACATAGATGCCTGCCCATCCATGTTGACATTCATTTTAAAGTAAAACGACGCACAATTATGTTTGAATAACGAATGACCGATAATTTGACAGCTGTCAATTTAAAACTCCGTCCGAATATCGAATTCATTCAAATTTGAAATTCGTTCCGAATACGAATCAGCCAACCCTCCAATGGCGAATCAAATAAACTCGAAGCATCTTACACGCAACATGACATCAAAATCATAAGAAGTCATTAGGCATCCGAGCGTACGATATACGGACCCTAATTTCGTTGCGAAGACCGAATAACTCCCATATACCACGTTTACTGAGGCATTTTTTTATAACAAACCCGCAATCCAAAACCCACCTTATTTGGCAAATTTTAGAATCGAAATTGCATCGCAAATACAACATGACAATCGTCCACATATCAAGACCGCGTCCGACCCAAAATCAACCCAGTTCTAAAGAAAGTAAGTCGAGTTTCACGTGTAGAAAAGTTTAGTCAACAAAAACACACGCGAATGAGAAAAAAACCGGGCATCTTTTTGCGTCCCCTTTCTCCCCTAAGCCGGTGGGGGCGGATAGGGTGAAGAAAAATCCACGTAGGGTGAGTTGGGGTGGCTGTAGTAGTTTTTCGACGGTATCACGCGTACGACAGGCTTAGTATTGATTTTAGCACATGGTGCCTTCCAGGTGTCCGCATACATTTAATAAAGAAAAACGCCTTTTCATCCGTCTTTGACAGGAAAATACTTCAACAGGAGTTTTGGTTATTATTGTTTTTAGGCGATGTTTTTAGGGTTAAGATTAAAGGAGGAAAATAACATTCAATGATCGAATTCAGTAAATTTGACATCTCCCTCCAATGTGTGACGGTTATACTTAAATGTTTTGGGCACTTTTGACGATTGAAGTGTCTTTTACCATAGGAAAGGATTAAAATCTGTATCTTGATCTGAGAGGTAATTAACGTGTTTGTAAGAACGTCTGCATCTTAATCTTAGTCTCAATCTGTCAAAAACACGTTAAATTTTCCTACATTTTTGACGTTTTTTACATTGATTGTCGCTGAGATTAGATTGAGATTTTGAACGTTTTTAATTACAGGAATTGGCCTTCTGGCCTGTTGGTAGTTGCCTTTTTCATCCCCAAAACGGAGTATTTTTATATTATAAACTACTATGCGTTTCAAATAAGAATAGGAACGTCAATGACCTCTATCTGTCAGATGTCACTTGAAAAGTACGGTCTGCAACGAAACCTTATTCGCGTAATCAATTATTTTTAGTTTTTTGTTTTAAGTAATTCAGAATGAAAAGACGTCTTAAATGAATTAGTCTTGTGAACCGTACTTTTCAAGTGACATCTGACAGATAGAGGTCATTGACGTTCTTATTCTCATTTGAAACGCATAGAACCTAGTGCTTGACTGCAATCTTATCTGATGGTAAGCAGTGATGCCAAGTTTTTTAAGTATTAAAATTCGCAATATGTCACCCCATACTCTTTCTATCACAAATATTATATTCGCACACTCGGTTAGGCTAATGCTCACACACAATATGCAAATAAAACTAAAGGTGTAAAAGATTAGCATCTTATTGTGATTCGATGATTCGTTCCGAACTCTTCATGTTTGTTCGCGATTTGTTACGGACCGGTGTGGCCCTGCCTTAATGTCTAACTGATTTTACTGATGTGCTTTTGTTTTTTTTTGTTTGTTTGGAATAATGATCGTGATTTTGAATTAGGAATTCAGTTGTTCGTTGATGTGTTTTGTTAAACTTGAGTTTAAAAGGCTTACCTTTTTAAAGTAATTATATATAGCGCGAAGAAAATGTAGAAGCCATTTTTGGCACTTTTTCGTTTGATAGCATGAGGTAGGCTAATTAATATTACGCTTTTATTCTCAAAAGCGGTTGGAATCATAGCTAGTAAGTAAGTACTTATAAGTTTAATGATATTTCTCCCTCAAATAACATAGGTATGTTAACGTTAACCCATAAACATTGTTGCACTCTTAATACAATTTTGACGCTGTTATTACTAATTTAGCACACCATTTCGAAACACAAATCATCCAAATTTATGCTATATTCTCCTCAAAATAAAGCTGATATTCCCTTGGCAAGTAATTGTCACACAGTGTACAAAATGAATGCAAGCAAGGACAAAAAGGTGCGCTCTTTGTTTCGACCCAACGATTTTGTTCTCAATTTAAATATTTTATACAATGTGACAATAGACAAAAAAAAACCGGTACTTGTAACTGTAAAAAATTAAATATTAAAAATTATGACGGGTTTGCCCTTTATCTGGTGGGTAATGTATGCAAATTCGTGTTAGGTGATGCTCCGGACTGTGGCGTACGGAAGTCGAGTTCCGATTGGTTTGTTTTTTTTTTTTATTTTATTTTTACTAACGACACGTGAGATTTTCTGCGCTATATTATAAGGTTTGGATGTCTGTGACGATTTTTCTGCGAAAATGCTTGTCTGAACTGAGAGGTTTTGGTGTTTTATTTGATTAAGTCAGAATTTTCGTCAGAGTTTTACCGTGCAGTCGTATGATTATTTTATTATTACTTAATAGATAGATATGTACTTACCTAAGTACAAGAACTTAAGATCGAACGAACGGACGAACGAAGAATTTAAGTATCTAGTAGGTATAAATAACCTGCAAATTGTTAGATATATGTACCTACCTACTTATCAAATAGTTTTCATCTGCCTAGCCTTTTCCCAACTTTGTTGTGGTCGGCTTCCAGTTTAACCCGATGGAGCTGAATATCCTTTTTTTACTTGTCTGACCTCCACACCCCAGTTACTGAGTAATAATAATAATAAATAATAACCCCACAGTGCAGCTTGTGGCGAGCTGATGGGCAACAGCGACCCCACGGACCCGATCTCCCGGGAGAAGTCTTATTCCTCATCTCTGGTTTGCCTTTATTGGCCGGCTATAGTGAACACTGACAGGAACGGAGTTCCCACCTCTTTCTTGCCTTAGTTGGCCGGCTAGAGTGGAGATTCGCAAGAGCAAACGTGCTCGGAGGAAGGAAGCATTCCAGAAAGGTGCTGGTAGGGATCTTGACCGTACTTCCGGGATTGTCCTGATAGCCGTGCCTCTCCACTCCTCAAGCACCTCAGGTTATGTTGCTCTCTTGTCGTACGTCACTATGTGCTAGCGGCCGTTTAAGAGGGCCCATTACTGAGTGTGCAAGTCACCCCCTGCCATTTAATCCCTGTATATAAAACATTGGTAAGGCAGGGGCCATAGTCCTTCAAAGTTTTAGATATCCAGTCCATTTTAGACACCCTAACCTATATTCCAATACTTTTGTTTTCATAGTCTGCAATAGTCTTACACCAGTCGTAGGTTTTCCTTAGGTGCACTTGTGTAGTGCATACAGGGAAAATCTGCGGTTGGTGCCTCATTTCATTAAAGACGACAATAGGCCTCTGCGCCTTCCAAAGGTCCGGAACCCAAGGGTTCCGAGAAATAAAAGCTAAAGATAATACTTAATAATATTTATTTAGGAAAAGAGCTTAGCCTTGTTAGTTATTTGCGAAGCACGGAAGATGGTCACCCATCTACTATTATTATCACTATTTTGTTGCTATTTTTATAACACATTATTAGATTTTTATTTGAATACCTACAACAAAATTTGTAATGTAAGTAATGTCATCTTAAATTTGTTGACTAACATAGTTTTAAGTTCTCTGATACTAAAATAATAATGGACATGCAATACAATCTAAAATAAAAGTTTTTTTTTTATTTTAAATATTTAACTCATTTCTAAATGAATACCGCATTAAAAAGTTGTGTAAAATACAGTACTTATTAAAACATTTCAAGGTAATGTATATTGTAAAAAAACGGTGTTGATAGGTTACCTAAACAACATTCTATCTTCAAAATCGGCACGCTGACGCACGCACGCGTCCGTTGACGGCGCGACGCGGCACTGAGATCAAATGTGGCTGGTTAGCCACTTTTTAACGTGTCGCTTGCTGAGCACTTATAACCTATCTGATCTACACCATTTTACTTATAATATCATTGGTTTTAACAGTTCGAACTTCTCACATACATACCTAGTTGAAATTCTCAGCTTTTATCGTTTTTTTATGTAATTGTAGTACCAATTTATTATTCGAATAGAAATATCGCATTCTATTACATAATTAACAAAGTCACAAAGCTAATCAATATCTCCTAATGACTGGTAAAAGGTGCAATTTCTTCTAATAACGCCCATTAAAGGTATAATTATAGAAAAATTCTAGAAATATGTACTTAATGAGAACTTTTTCTTTTAAATTATCTTGTAAATACAACATGCGTGGAATGAGAAGCAGGCGATAGCTTGCTTATCTTTTTCATTAATTATAAAATTGTTAAGATGCTTGGTTCACTGTTATAGGAAAAAAGAAATGCAATTATTGTACCTAGTGATACGAAAATAAATGATAACAGTTCCATGTTTCTTGCTTAAAACAAAAGTATTTGAAAAGTGTTAAAAATGTATTTTTTTATAGAAAACGTTTTCACATCGAAACTGTAATGTATATTCGATATAGTAAGCATATTTTCAAACCATTCCACCTGTAAACAAACCTTTGTTGGCAAAATCAATGATTTGATTTAAATAGTAATACTCTAATACACAGGGTTATTTTTTAATGACCGGCCACATTTTCACAGGTTGTTCTACCAATGAATATGAGCAACTTTCCCTATGGGACCAACTCTGAAATCACGAAAAAAAATCAGCTGTTTCATACAAAAGCTCAATACCTACTCGACTAAAATGTATGAAACAGCTGATTTTTTTTGTTTCAGTTGCTCATATTCATGGGTAGAACACCCAGTGAAAATTTGGCCGGTCATTAAAAAATAACCCTGTAAGTACATCGATTAACAAATATTCAGCTAACTATTCACAATACTAAAACTAACTAGTGCGTTATCAAAATTACAAAACGGGGAGTACAAAATAAACCCTACTTAGGCATTCAAGTCTAATCATTAAATTACAAAAAAAATCTTGGTAGTTCGATACCTAATTTATTTCAATTAAACATTTAAAGTGACTTTTGAACGCCATACTTGAAATAAAATAAAAATTATTCTAGTTCCAAAAGATAGTTTCATAATTATGGGAAAGAAAGAATGGGCAAGAAACTTCATACTTTCTTTAAAATAGGTTTTCACAATCAAATCAAATCAAATCAAAATAATTTATTCACTTAATATGGGTAAATAGGTGGTACGTAATATATAAATGTTGGATCCTCATATTGACCAATAAACAGGCGAAATGCGGTCATTTTTAAATCTGTGTTATTATTATCAAGAATCTTACAGAAAGGAAAGAGTGTTTGTTTGCAGGCATTTGACTCGAAACCACTGAACCGATTTCAAAAATTCTTTCACCATTAGAAAGCTATATTATCACCGAGTAACAAGCCATTATTAATTTTCAAAACTACAAGGGGTTAAAAGGTATGTTGACGTTCAAAAGAAAAATAACGTTATTCACGTGCATGAAGTGGCAAGCGAAGTTTTAGTAAGTAGGTACTTAGGAAAATACAAAAGTCCGTATTCTTATAAAAGTATACCAACGCCAATACATTTAAAGTATGAAAAAATACATTTAATAAAACTAAAGAAAGAGACAATATTTCAGCACTTAGTCACGAACGATTAACCTCGTGTCGTGCCTTTGTACAATTTCTTCTGTAAAATGAGCAATACTTGAAGCACTAGTGCTTACTTTCCTACGATTTTTAAAACTAACTCATTATAAAATACTTGTTTTCGTCCCAAGGTTTTACTCGCTTCTTAAGGTCTTAGAATTACGTAAAATAACCTAAGTATAACCTTCTTTAAGAATGGGGGCTATCAAATGCAAAAAGATTTTTCAAATTATATTCCTAAAATTCTATTATTTCTCTAGAGATAAATTTCATCGATATTGAATAAAAAATACGGGCTATATTAAGGGCTGGTTTCTTTAGGATAGCAGCAGTAGTTTTCGTACCTTATTAAACAGAATATGAATGTTGCAAATCTAAATATAAGTAACATAGTATTTCTCTCGGTATCATAATAATATTCATCTACAGAAACTGTATATTTTTTTTTACTAAAAAAACTTCAACACCATGTAAAATACTTTTGCTTTAGCAATTAACATAAAACAGTGATCATTACATTTTCATATCGCTAGATTGTTCAATTCTATTCTAAAATTGAATGTTTACCAAAATGAAATTGATTAAGTAGTTGATAATATCAAGTATCAGTAATAAATAACAACAATAACAAATAAATAATCATGAATAACAATAAACAAAAAAACAAAAATAATAACATTTCAAATATGCAAATGAAACCAATAAATTATAATTGTACCTTTTAATTTATTCAAACCTCATTTTATTATCTGCGAACTGTTTGAAATAAGAACTGTTTATTTTATTTTAGTCAATTGTTAAATAATTCACGATCGATAGTTCTACGATTGTCTATTGTTATTGAAATAAATGCAATTAATCTTGTATTTTGGTGTTGCTAACATCATTTAACTATGAGTATCTATTTTTACTTGTCATGTTTTTTATACAAAACCTTCGTTCTCGACTATTGTTTCTGTTTTTAATACAAAATAGGTACTATCACGCCCGTATCCCCCGAAAGGTTAGGCAGAGTTGCATTTATAGTGTAAGTACCACATTTCACCAATTAGGTATGTTTAAGTCTTATATCATAGGCCTATTGCCTTCACCCGGTCACAAAATAATATGCAAACTTCAGGCTGGTAGTGCTTAGGTACAAAAAAAACCCAAATTCTAAAACCCGATACTTGACACTTGAAACTGAAGTTAAACCTAGGACCTCCCGCTCAAACGTACCTAATACTTATGACTAGGTATTAGATCAACGAGGCTTTAAAATGTACTGTAAGTGTCTTGCGAACTGTAGTTTGAATTACTTATGCGTAATGTATGCCTTTCTTTATCTTCCAGACCATGGGAACGATCCACTAAAACATCCGTCACCTTCACACAAAGACCCGAAATAAATTAGACAACAAAAATACAAATATGACAACACAAGGAAAATATTTTATCTCATTACGCATTCACAGTTACGCATCGACCGGCAAAAATCAATAATGCGCACACCAAACGCGCCTTTGTAACACTGTGCGAAAAGTTAAAAAAAAAAACGCACAACGAAAGAAAAAGATATGCAAAGCAGATCCCATGCATTCAGATTCGATATTCAAATTACTAGACCGTCCCGTGAATGCGGAAGAACAATTTTGACACTCGGAAGAATAACCCTACCACTTTATAATCAAATTTCGAACGTCTTAAAGGCCAGTTCGAAATTTGAATAAAATAGATAATAGGTACCTTTTTTAAATGTATTCACAGATTTCGTGGGAACGGATCTCTAGGTCGTGGAACTTGAGTCCTTTATGGTATAATCGATGGGGTTGCATGTTATGGAAAGCTGTGTCAACATTCGCTGTAATATGGTAATTATTGATCAGTAATAAAGGAAAAGGTGTCATGGTGTATAGATTGATTTTAATTTATTGGGTGTCGAAAGCGAGAGAGCGAAATGTTAAGAGAAGTTTGTGAATCTGCTTATATTTTTGGAATGGCGCTCCGCGCTTGTAATGACAACGACATTTGTGGTTTTTTTATATAAAATATTTAAACCACGGAACTAGAAAATATAACTATAATTACGTACCTGCTCACACACATTACTGATAAGTCCAATAAACATTAATAAGTTACTTAGAAGATGCAGCCAAGTTAAAAGACTAATTAACGATTACACAGTTTAAGACCACCACAAACATCACCAAGTTCATTTTTTAAACTAATTCAAATAAAGAGTCAACATAGCCAATTTCCAATTTCTGAAAACACATTCAAATCACCAGCTCAGAATTCCTTAATCTATAAAACTCGACATAGAATTCCAAATTTGAAAAAGTTCTCATTCGAAACGAATGTCTTCAACCCTTCCGCGCTGGGCATTCAAATTTAAATTCGTGTCCCCTCAGTCTGGCAGGTGTACGGTGTCTTTGTGACGACTTCCGTCAGTTAAGATGTCCGTCCGTTGTCTTCCACTGAGCTTTTGTCGCGATGTTGTTAAACATGTGGTTAAAGCTCTGATGTAAGTTTTGTTTTTGTGGCAATTAGAGGGATGTGGCCTTTGTGTTGGTACCTTTGTCGTTATTAGGTGGAAGTTTTTCAGATTAAATGGATGTCATGTAAGGGTTAGGTTAAAAAGTTTTGATTAGAATTGTTTGCGTTATTTAATGAAAAAAGCTTTTAAAGCGGAAGGTGGATACTTAAGAATAAAAGCATCGGTTGATGACACACCGCCCTGCTACCACTATGAGAGTTTGATAGAACCAAAATCAAGTTTTAACCCTAACTATTTATGTTACCCAAAACCGTCTTCTTATCCCGACTAACGTAAAAATAAATCAGTTAAAATTCTTGTTCAATATTGGTGTACGTGACCTCTTTTTGACAAACCTTTCCTAAAAATATCATCCACTATCCCCAAGTCGTATGCAAATTGTTTTTAAAATAATAACACCACCTGGGCCTCGAAGACCGGTCGTGATTTCGCATCCGCGTCTCATTTGCATGCGAAGGGTTAATTCTTCGCGATTATTTGCGCTCACGCGTATTTTTTAATTATTCAAGGGTTAATGTATTCGTTTTTTTAAAATGCAGATAGGTACGTTTGTGAATGTGATTTTTTGTTGCACATTCAGTTTTGTATCGAGTTTCGTAGTGTGTGGAACGTTATTGAAGAAATTGGCGTAAAAGTTAGTCTAATTTGAGACGACTTGAATTTTGTGTGTGTAATGACGTAATACCTAAGTAAAGTGGTAATTGGTATTTTTGTACTATGTCGATGTAACTAGAAAGTATTAAGTACAAAGGGTTTCTGCTTAGTTTTTAGTGAGAAAATATGACCAATTCACAATTTGCAATTACATGTGAGTATGAATTTGATTTTAATCTTCACATTTATTTTTATTTATTATTATTATTTTTTATTTGTTATTTAACTTAGAACAGCATTCATTTACTTATTTATTATGTTATCTTCCGTAAAAATACAAATTGCAATCCTAGAGGCCTTTTAGTACCTAATGGTTGACTGATAGAAAATGCCTATAAGGCAAGTCCGCCTTTGTACATTTGTTTGCTTATAGTATTAAGTAAATAAATAAGCATGGAGTGAAACCATTTAGAACATATGAGTGAAACCAACTAGGCATATGGTTTATCCGATGTTTACAACATTACACGGCAACTGTTACGTAAGCGTAAAAGAGTCGGAAGCTAACAGCTTTAAACATTATAAATTTATAAAATCATTCTGATTGAGTTGCCATTCTCCAAAAAAACTTCTAAGTTACAACTAATTACGAGTTATAGAATTTATTAAAAAATATATTTTTGTTCATTTAATAAATAACACCAATCTGTTACTAGCCCACTGGGCAGCAGGTCCGAAGACTCTTCTCATAGAAAGAAGGCACGAACAAGGTGGGTTGGCGATTCCAGACCTACTTACACTAATTATTAGTGCAGGTTTCCTCGTGAAATTTTCCATCACTGATGTCATTGTTGCCTGAAATAAACATACAAAAAACTAGAATTTTCTTTAAACTTTGACATTTTCTTATTTCTAACTCCTTATAGTTTAGAAAATAAAATACTTATAGCTTAATAAAAGTTACTCGTTGATAATATACCTAGTTTTCTAATGGTGCAAGTAGGTATTTCTAAAACCTGAGCAGTAGTTTTTGAGTTCAATCCCCACAAACAAACAAACAATCAAAGTAACAAATACAACGCACAAACTTATTATCCTCACGCCTGTTATCCCCGAATGGTTAGTTACAGGTATTCCAGTAGTAAACCCACATTTCGCCAGTTATGTAACAAATATTTCCTCTTTACAATATTAGTATAGTTTACCTACCCAGATTTCATAAGTAGGTTACAACTATCTAATTATCGACACCTTCAACAAAACCATATAAAAAAACTCTTAGATACATACCAACTGAAAAACTAATTTTCTCAAAATCGAAAATCCCAAAACCTGATGTACCTACCAGGGGTCATGCATCAAGTTTAATGATTGGATTCGCCCCGCCTACGTCATCAATCACTCACCAACTGACTAGCGGGTGGAAGCTATCCCTAAACTCGCCCCAACGTAACTTGACCGTTGACTTTGTTCGCCCCACCTCGTCTTTCGCCCTATTTTGGTACCAGCAGCGGGGGTAGGACGGTTAAGTTGAAATGGCTGGTGTGCAAGGGAGGATTTCAAGAAAGCATTGTGTCTTGTTAGAACCGTAATGTCTTGGATAGGAGATGTAAGTAAATTATGTTTTTTTTTGCGCCGTTCCAGGGGGTAGTATGTAGTAGCTATGGCTAAAATTGTGGGGATATTGTATGTGGATTGCGTTGACAATAGTTTGGTTTGTTGAGTTTGGTTAGACTACAACACTACGTGGTGTATACGCCGAGTGTCTCTGTATGAACAAAAGTGTCCCAGAGACAGCAACTTGCAGAGTGGATAACTGATTAAAATACTTTAAATATATTTCTTAATTCATACACATTGAAAGTATATAGTATAGCAGTTAGGGACAATAACCACGCAACATGGCATTTTAATCTTATTCATTATCTAAGTAATCTTCTCAATAGTTACGTTCTTTTGTATCTAAATATAACCGATCGTTTCCTCTAGGTACAAAATTGTTGTACACAAAACCCGAAAAATTATCCTTTATTGCAATAAAAAGAAAACTTGAAGTAGGTAGGTACTCTACAAATCCAAACTCGTTCTAACAAAAATTCATAAATAAATCCAATCTATTCGACTATTTCCTTCGGTGCGGCAATATAATAAAAAAAAGAAAAATCACCCGTGCAGGGGGTAATCCCAGGGGGCGAGGGGGGATTCCCCGAAATTGAGACGATGTAAGAAGATTACGTTTGATGCATTACGTGACGAGAAGGTGGTTTGAGGTGAATGAGTTTTGGTGGGATGGAGGAAAATGGTTTCTTTAGGTTGAATGTGCCTTACGATCTATGTACACTCCAGGTAATAGTAACAAGTAAATTCACGACACACTGATATATACACTACATGTTCATAGTAGGTAAGTTCTAAGTGTTGTGAAAATGTGAAGAATTGAGCTGTCATTTCATACCTACATGTTTGGCATTGACAGTTCGCTACACTCAAGTTTTCACGTGGAGATTTTGACAGAATCGAATAGCCTTCAGAATCTGTTTTGTTGCGACAATAGATACATACCTAGTTAGATAAGCCCTGGAAGACGTTAAAGCTAGATAGTCTTACAGCCAGTCTTGGGGTATCGTGTTAGTACCTACTACACACCTTTTTACTTAATTATAATATCATTTCGGTGTAGATTATTTATTTATTTAAATCAAAAAATCAAATCATTTATTTGCAAATATGGGTATTTGGTACATAGCTGTTCTTTTTTTACATATTTAAGTCTCTAGAACAACAACATTCGATCTTCGAAACGGCACACTTATGAACTCACGCGTACGTTGACGGCGCGACGCGACACTGAGGTGAAGTGTGGCTGGTTAGCCACATTTTAACGTGTCGCTTGCTGAGCACTTATTCTACACCTTTTTTACTTATAATATCATTGGTTGCAGAGGTCAGATAGGCAGTTGATCAGGTTATAGTATGTGAACATCACGATCTAAGTACCAAGTATAAAAATTAATAGGTATACAAAGATAAAAGTCGTAATTGAGCTTTAAGTTAAAGCACGCAGTTGTGGTTCAAATCCTGGTAAGTACAGACGCCAGCACATCAACCTACCAAATGTGTCAATTTTTTTTGATGGGCTTTTAACTTTATTCTAAACACAATATGGTTCATGTTCAATTGGGAAAATTTGACAGTTTGTTGTAGGCGTGCTGGCGTCTGTACCAATGTGACTTTTTCAATTCACGTGTACTTTCTAAGTTGATCTTCTACATCATTTACATCGGTGAAGGAAAACATTGTGAGGAAACCTACAATTGTAGTTGAAATAAATCTGAAACCGCCAATCCGCTTTCAGCCAGCATGGTGATACAAGAGTGTCTTCTCTATATGAGAAGAGGCCTTTGCCCTGCAGTGGGACTGTAACAGGCTGCTATTATTTATTTGTTTATTCATTGATAGGAGAACCAACAGCTGTAAAAAAATAGCAACATATAGCCATTTACAGGTTCTCAGGTGTAGAAACAGAATAAATTACAGAAATCTTAGGATCACTAACAAGGACGATAATATAATAATAATAATATTTTTAATAATAATATATAAGTCGTGGAAAACGATATTCTTGAATAATAAGTTGTGAAGTTGATTAACTTAGTACAGAGTCTATGGTGACTAGCGTGACGTTACTTGTCATTTGAAAATGGCGCGAATGTGTTTTCGGTAATGTCACGTGGACAGAGTCGTGCCGGTGCGTGGGAGCTGGGCAGAGCTCAGATTGATTTGAGGCACCAACGAAGACACACATCCAGTACGAAACTGTCAGTTACCTATTTGAGTTATGTTTTGTGATTGCAAATGTTAAGTGAGTTTATTTTGCAATGAAGATTGTTATTTTACGTTATGAACTCGGTACCACGAAACCCCCATCGGTGTCAGCTCATCGCTCAGCCATCCCTGACGCCGACATATATATAACCAAGATCTTCACAAACCTACTAAAAATATCGCTACCAGTCTAAACTCTAGACATTCATAGAACATCTCATACATTATAATACACAAACAGTGCACCAAAAGTTTTACAACTGAAAACTTGTACAATATATCTTCGTTTGCAAGTTTTACTTACATAGAAACACGAAATTTTATAGGTGTTTGTAAATATTGCGAGATACTAACAAATCTTTGGGGCAATATCATAGGATAAATGTATTCGTAAAGTCTTGTATCTATACTTATAGTTAAGTTTATGTAATGTCTATGTAAAGCTGAGAACAGACAGGTAGGTACTTTACGAATTTGAAACTTTTCCAAAAAACTTTCCGAAGTACCAAAGGATGAGATTTTTCCTAACATTTCTGTTACTTAGTTTTTTTCGAATTCTACTAGATTCAATAGTTATTTTTTCGACAACAAAAAATAGGATAATTTTATTAGTGGTAACAGGGAGCTGACGCAAGATTACATTTTCACTGACGTTGTCGACGCGCGACGTTTGTTGAATCCAGAATGTATGGAATTTATTTTTTCAAAAGATTATGCCATGCAATTCAGATTTATTGAATTTAATAATGTGTGACTTTGTCCAGGCCCCATGTTTAAAACTAACAATACATATGATAGTAACATAACAACGATCACAAACCACTATTATTTTCATAGCCTATGTTAAATTGGGGTTGGTTTCCAATCCAGCTAGATGCAGATAAATACCTGCAGTGCCTATGTGATCTCCACATCCCCGTAACTGGGAAACGCAATTCCTTTTGTTAAGAGCAGTTGAGCGACTTTCGGGCTTCTGACTGTCCGTAACAACTGTCAAATATCTACAAATGACAGACAACTGGTAAACATGCTTTTCGAAGTATTTATTTATTTATTTAGGATTTCCAACAGAGGATACACAGATTATCACACATAGTAGACACTATCGCCCGATATTAATATTCTATCTCAATCCAAATCCCAATCCTTTGTTTTTGACGGCTGCTTCTGATTGGACATCTTTAAGACTCGGATAGGCGAATTCGGTCGTTGATTGGTTACAGACAAAGATCAGGATCAAGATAGCAACCGAGATAGATTATTAATATCCAGCGTATGAGACTTACATTGGGAACTGATTACTGTGTTCCCCCAATTATAGGAAACCACAGCATGCACCCAATAACTAGGTACAAAAAAGTTTGACAAAACAAGTATTTGTGATAGTATTTCTTAAGACTATTTATGTACAGACGCCAGCACATCAAGTTACCCCAATTTGTCAAATTTTCCCAATTGAATATGAACCTTATTCTGTTTGACATAAAGTTGAAAAGCGATCAAAGAAATTTGACATATTGGGGTAACTTGACGTGCTGGGCGTCTGTACATTGTGGAACGCAATAAATATTGAGTATTGAGGATTGAGTATTGAGTGATATATTGTCACCAAACTAGCCTTTATAGTGCTAAAATTCCGCGAAGACCCCTCAATTTTCATTTTCTTTTCGGAAATCTTCCGCTATTCTGTCCTCGCCCTAACTTCGGCAGGCTTAGGCCACATTTCCATACATATGAGCCGGTCTCGCTGGAAGGAGCCGAAACGAACCGTCCTACACCCGCTTTGTGAGCCGAGCATTTTTTTTTACCTTCTTTTGTCTTCACTTTTACTTAGTATTTCAGAGCGCAGCTTGTTTAGAATACTTTCCGTAGGCATATTGAAGGGTTTTTCTTATGTTTTCGTGTGTTTGTGTAAAGTCTGGAGTGTTGAATGGTTACGTTCTTAGAATATATTTTTTTTCGTCTTGATTGGATTGGATACTGCCTTGTCCAGGATAATTATGTTGTGCTTTAGGTTTATTTCGACTGACCGTTCTTTGGAGACATTTCTCATGTTTTTTTTTGTTGTAGTAAAGAAAAGTGCTTTATTTTCTTAAAATTAAACGTACCTATCTGGTAAAGATTGTAGGAAGTAAATAGATGAAGGAAAATTAGGAGTTAATCTGTTATAATATTTAATAACAGCTACGTACTATCAGCAAAAGCTGCGGTTGACCATCTTTAGGCGATTTTCGTTTGCATGTCCGTTCTACTGAGTGAGAAGTGATCCCGCCCTTTCTGTTTAAGTTGACCAGTAACAGTTCATTGCTCAGCAGAAATGAAAAAAAAATGACCATTTGTCTACAAACAAAAAGATTTTACTACTTACACGTGTTGTAGAATAAACAGTAGGGCTCCAGATTTAAGTACTTAAATCTGGAGCTCTATAAGCTCTCTATGTCTAATGTATTTGGCTTTGTTATATTGTTGGATGTATTCGAGACTCAATATATGTATTGTATGTACGCAATTTGTGACTAGTGGCAGAGCGCACAGCCGCGGTCGATTCAGTGAAGGTTACCGCATAAAAACTTGAGTGAAATCAACTGTCAATACCTAGTATTAGTATCAATTGACGCTTTTACTTCACCTACGTTTTCACGCGGTGAGTTTTACTGAATCAACCCGTAATAAGCCAAACATTAGTAGCAACACTTTTACTTAAAGTAAAAGCTAAGCTAAGCTGGTCTAGTGAACGGATTGAAGTAAAAATGTTTCAATGGAAAACGTGGCTATCTTATACTGATCAAAATACCTATATTATCAGCCCCTACTTATTTTAATGATTACAACTAAACTCCATTCTCATTCCTTTGTTAAATTCAATTTTCCCGAAAAAAATCCAAGTACACAAAATATAATATTGTTATAATATCGTAAAGGAGGCGACGCTCCAATATATCATGTGACGTCACGGGCTATGCGGCTGACACGAAAATATTGCGATGCATCAAAACTGCCAAGGAGCAGGGAGAAAAAACGAACTTTGCTGGGAGTGTGGTCTAAGTAATAAGAGGAATTGAATAAAAAACTCTTTATTGAACACCATAAAAACTTACCAATTATAACTTTATCGGCAACATAGGATTATACAATGGGCGGCCTTATCCCTAAGTGGAGGAGAATAGATGAGCAGGCAGTTTATGCTGTTTATGTTTTACATAAATATCTATATAGAGGTAAAATTTGTTTGTTTGCAAGTTTGTATGTAAGGTGTAATCTTCGGAACTAATGATCCAATTTTAAAACTTATTGCACTGGTGTAAAGCTAGACTATTCCCGGATGACATATGCTACTTTTTATCCCTGTAATCCCACGGGAATATGAACTACACGGGTGAAACCGCGTGATGTCTGCTAGTATACCATAAATATTTACATGACTAATAAGAAGAGAACTAACGAAACAACAAATAAGAGGAATATGGCTAATAGGAGGCTGGCGTTGTAGTGCTAACCTGAAAAACTTATACATACACATAAACTCACACCAGTTTCTCCATGGGGTAGGCAGAAACTACAAAGCGCTGCTCTGATTCTTACACACTACTTTTGCTTCGTTTGCATTCATACATGTTGTCATACACACACGCCGGTTGCGAGTACAACGCACCTTCCCTTTTTGAAGAACTACCTTCCACCATCCATCTAACTCAAACATCCACCCAACATCCTACCTGGTCTTTGATGAAGTGATCAGTGAAATGAGGTAACAGTGTCTTGGCAGTCGTTGACTTAAAACCATCTCAGACACTAATGTGTATGGTCTTATCAAGATCTTACCAATATATTGTCGGGAGTTTAAAAGAGTGTGTGAGTTTTGAGTTTGTTTCGGTGGAAGTTAGTCGATTGGTGAAAATTTGGTTCAAATTTAGCTGGGTGCAGCTTGGTCGGTATTTCCTATCTGACAACTCTGAGAACAAACACCGAAGCAGACTCAGAGGTCAGGTTCTGACGTTTTTTTTAAGGTCCATTTTCATATTTCCTTTACAATCTTGACACAAGCCCGCTTTCTCTTGTGAAATAGACCAAAAAATAATACGTTCAGAAAAGCGAGGGTGGATTGTGTCTTGAAAAATGCTTTGCGGAGCTCTGTGGCGCTGGGTTGTATATCATAAGACATATCGCAAGATATATCTAAGCTTGTGTACCTAAGTGAATATTACGAAATGGTTTATGGGCTATTTTGACAAAATTTTAGTTTTAAGTCCCTCATCTATTAATCAATCAATCAATCAATAAGCCCTCTATCCTAAACTTTCTTCTGTTTTGGAGTATTAGTTTTCCTCTTTTAGAGGATCTGGAGGATTCTGGAGAAGGGTTGCCAGGGGAACACAATGGAAAATGTTAGAGGAGGCCTTTGCCAAAAGGCACACTGAAGTCCCTCATCTAGATTACAAGAAAATATTCGACACATTTTTTTTTCTTTTTCAAATTGTTGGAAAACTGCTTAGATTAAGCGCATTAAAGTTGAGGAGAGGGGGCTTGTAACGTCATTATCTAGTATAAACTGTACTGGCTAGTGGCGTTATGCGATATTTTGACTCGATGTATCGCCGTTATTTTTTGATTACGTGAAAAAAGAAAAAATATGACGTGTCGAATATTTTCGTCTGTGTTTCTGTGTAATTGACATAAACCACAGAAACACAGAAAGCTAAGCTAAAATAGAAGAGCAGTTTCCACATTAATTTCTAAAACCGATCACATTAAATGTCTACATTTATTTATTTACTTACAGTTTTTGACATACATAGATTGTAGCTAAGATGAGATAGCGACTAGAATTTGAACGTTCATAATTACGGGAAACGGGCTCCAGTAAAATTTATTATTCATTTAATGTTATTTCCTTTGTTAGTAAGAATATTTAGAAATGGATTTTAGTTAGTTGGTACTTAGCTATTCCTATACTTTGAAGAAGGCATCGTAGAGTCCGAAAAACCCATAAATATTTTGTGCATAGTTTCTTTTTGTAATATACGGTGTATTTTCTGGTGTTGTATTATAGTAAAATAAATAAATAAACTCTCTAAAACTTTTAACTGGCGAAATGTGGGTGTACTACCAGGTACACCTCTGCCTAGCCCTTCGGGGATTACAGGCGTGACGTTATGTTTTTTTTTTTTTTTTTTGTTTTTCTAAAACTTTTTACACATCGCCATTTAGTCCCAAGCTAAGCTAAGAGCTAGTGTTATGGGTACTAAATAGCTGATAAACATACTTATATATATTTCTAAATACATACATATTATATATAAATTACACCCAGACACAGAACTAATGATCATGCTCATCACACAAACATTTGTCCTGGGTGGGAATCGAACCCACGACCTCCGGCATAGCCGTCAGGGTCACCAACTAGTAGACCAACAGGCCAGTAAAATAGAACCTATTTCCTATTTAAAAATAACAAATGAAGCTCATCTCACTTGGACCATAACGACGAATGGATTTCCACCTTTCTCGCACTACGCGAAAGAAAGAAGATACGTACTACATACAAACATATATGGACTGCTAAACGTTACCCTTTTTTACCCTTTTTTAATGTTCTTAGAATATGCTTCCTATGTTTTATCAAGCGATGTCGTACAAAATCAGAATAAACACAAAACAAAAGATATAAAATACAAACAAGAAAATTACGTGATAAAATTCAAATAGTTTAATTATTCATTTCATGCCAGATAGTTATTAAACACAGCCTTGGACAATCTTTACAACTGTAATAATTGTTCTTCTTGTCTCAGTATTTCAATTTCGTCTCAACTTAAGGGCGTCTACTTTTTCTAAAAGTTGCCAACCTCGCAAAAAAAAAAACAGCTTATCTGTTAATTTTTTTTTCTGTTTCGATTATTTTTTTAATAATGTTATATTAAATATCAAAAATACTGATTATGCATTTCAATAATTATTATTACAACACTCAATGCATCGTTTAAGATGTCAGAAAGGCATAATTTGAAAACATTACAAATAATTTTTTGTAGGACCAGAACTGTTTCATCACCTTAGTGATGAATTCATTAATAATAATTTAATTTGCTTTTTGGAAACATACTTCTATACTACCTAATATTATAAAGAGAAAAGGTTTGATTGTTTGTTTGAATAGGCTCCGAAACTACTGGACAAATTTCAAAAATTCTTGCACTGTTGAGAAGCTCCTCTATCCCCGGTCGACATAGGCTATTTTTTATCCATGTATTTCCACAGGAACAGGAACTACGCAGGTGAAACCGCGGGACGTCTGCTAGTATTTCATATTTTTCTTTCGGTGTTTCTTCTCAGAGTAGTCAGATAGTGAAACACCGACCTCATCCACTAGTTAAAACAATTAAGTAGATACGTGTTTATGTGTTTGTAAGAATAGAACTACAGAAATAAATAACCAATTGTGAAACATGCGGAACGGTTGAAGATGTTCATCATATACTGTTGGAATGTGTTAGGACAATGAAAGAAAGAGAGTCACTATTAAGCATTCTAAAGATAAATAAATTTGATATTGGTCCTTAAGTAAAAATTGTAGCGCAGCTTTCATCTGAGGTAGCAAACCTCCTGAGTGATTTATTTAGTTTTTAGTATTGTAAATTGCATTTTTAGATTTAGTTTAGAATAGTTTAAGTTATGATGAGGCTGACATGCCATTGAGGGCTAAAGCCTCATTTAGAAATAAAAAATAAAAAAAATCGTAATGATCAATGAAACAAAACAGCGCCTCGACAGCTACTTGCGATGTTGCCAACTTTTAGAATATACGTTAAGTGCTCAAATCACAGCCCAACATTGCGCAAACCATCACACATGCATGCCTACATTCAACATTTACACCTGTCTGCCTTTTAAATCGTACGGGAAGTGAAACTCTAACATCTATTGAAAACCCGAAACAGGGGGAGTTTCCCCCTCACCCCCCACCCCCCTCGTTATTCTACTTCTCCCCTTTCTTTCCACTAACTTCGCATCGTCATCCGTATTACTTGGGCTCTAACTTATGTGGGGGTATATGAGGTTGACTCTGCACTTAAATCTAAGCTCTCGTCTCTAAAGTTTAGAGTCAAAATTCACATGCACCAAAAAACCAATTTACAACACCACCTCCTAAACGATACTGTTCTTTATTTTGCGTAGACTAAGAGCGATTATCGCTTGTAGAATCACAGATCAATTTCGTGATAGTCTGTACTGATTCCTTTGCATTACTTTTTCCTTCTTTGTGGATGTATTTTATACGAATTTAAGGTCTTATGTGGATAGTCGGCTTGTCGCGAAATGTTGATGTGCTGTTGTGTGTGTGGGTCTTTATGACGGGGTGTGGTACCATCCAATTTTGTATGGAGCACCTATTTGTAATAGAATTTGAGAAGTATTCAACTTATATTGCATTTGTTCTTAAGGGAATGCGTTACGGTATAATTTCCGTAGTATTTTCTGGAGAAATTCAATTCAATATGGCAGATGTGTCTGGAAAAGTTGAATTGGAAGTTTATTTCAATGAAAGATATTATTTTTACGTTGGTTTGGTCATCACAAGCGCTATGAGTTCCTGGTTTGGCTCAGTGTTATTGGGTTTTTCCATCAGGAATTTCTCAGCACTGAGTCTGGATTTGTGCCCGTTTGATGGCTATAGACTCGCCCCCTATTACATGGGACTAAGGGAAGGTTCATGTCTGACGGAACATGCGCCGAGCGTTTGCGACAATGTATAACCTCGACGCACTAACGCATCATCTGTTGAGTGTGAACCGAAGTGTATTTCTATACATTTGTCTGTTCTGGCGTTACGCGACCGATAATACGCGACGCATGTTCCGCCAGATATGAACCTTCCCGTACACATAACAGGCGAAACGTACGAACTACTGGTGCAACTTTGCTTAACCCTTCAGGGATTACAGGCGTGGTGTGATGCAGATTAGGAAGTACTATTAATTTGAGTACTATAAGTTAGGAACAAAATCAAGCTTGTTATTATGGCATATATATTATTACCTATATATCTGTTCTTTATGCCACCCATAGGCCTCTGACTTGCTTTACATGCAGTCAAAAAATATCTCGCAGGCATGCCGGTTTCCTCACGATGTTTTTCTTCACCGTTTTTTTAGCAAGTGACAATTGGGTGATTCTACGCTATTTGGATTCCAACGGCCTTTAGATTTTTTTTATGTTAAACTAATTACATTGCCGTTAATGTGTGCTTATGCAATAAAGTATAACTTCTTTCATTTGGACCACTTAGTCAATTCACGATAGTGGTTTAATTTTACACATTAACATTATAAAATAGTAACAAATGTATACTCCCCTGGCCTACCCCATTACTGTATTTTTTTCATTTTTATGGCCTAATACTTTAAATATTTATGGCATTGTGTTTTATTTTAATATTGTGTTATAGCTAATATAACTTTGAAACATATGTTATAACAATACATTGCAAAAGTGTTTATTATATAATTTAAAAAAATCTTATTTTCACGTCACTTGCTAAAAGCGTCACTTCACCTGGCGAAATTGAAAGACTGTGATTTTCACCTAAAAGTGCTAAAGTATATTTTTGACCATAAACGACGCGCGTGGGACAGTGTGAAGTTAAATGCAAGCTAACAGTGTTGAGCACAACTAAAACAGTGTGGCGTCAGTTTTCAATTCATTGTCTGAGAACGTGCTTGTGCCAGTAGTTCCAGTATTTCCCTTGGTAAGTATATCTTTTTATATTTCATCGTTAAATAATTGTGAATTTGCACAGTGCAGTGTTTAGTGTGTGTAGATGACATTTATTGTGTAAAATGTGGTCAGAAAAACATGCGGTATTACTTTTGGGAGATTATGTCCAATTTTGTCACTTCTCTGGCGTCACTTCTCTGCCAGTTTCTATGCCAGGGAAAAATCATACCATGCAGGGGCAGTGACAATTTTTTTTTTTGTAAATATTTATTATTCAAAACGGTTTATTTCATTTGTTCTAGTTACGCAGATATCATGTCAAACATGATAAAGAAGCAAACAAGGGATGAGAGGCTAAAAAACCAGATCCAAGCAGAAAAAATACGCTACCAAAAAATTAAAAACAATCTGATTAAAAATACAGAATTACAAGCGAAAGAAAAGCAAAATTTTCAAAAAGGAGAAAAGGGATAAATTAAGTGTATTAAACACGACTGAAAGGGAATGGGCTGATTTTTTTCTGATTTTACTTGGAATTATCTTGAAACCGGACATAGTATCAGATGGGCATGTAGACAAACCTTGCTACAATGGACAACTTTACCAGAGATTTTTTTTTTTAAGTTCTATCATTCATATGTTAGTGATACCTGTGATTTTATACTTGTGGAATACCAGATAAGTGATACAAAATATAGTTATGCTGCCATAGGCAAGTCTGAATTTGATGACGAAGAAGGAGAGATTATTATTTTACTTTATTTAAAGAAATCTATTGAAGGTGCTACTCTTTTTTGCCAGTTTACTTATGGTGAGTAATAGAGTATTCTACAATTTTTTAGAGCTGGTTGATGTGCTCAAAAAGTTAATTATTTATTGTTTAGTATATAAGTAGAAAATACTTAGTTTAACCGAAATTATTGATTCAGTTCGTTCTTAAAATGGAAGTTTACATTTATAATAATGATTTTTAAGTTTACTTGCTAAGATAACCTCTCATAGGTGTATCATTTTACTATTTAGGTAAGCCTTAAATGTGAAATTACACTTTTTCGAGTATTTAATTATTAAAAACTGTTGAACAGTAATTGTTGTGATTATTTAATAGGAAAAATTACTAATTTTGTTTAATTCACAGACGAGAGTGATATGCATTAATATATGTATATATTATATTATAATTAGATATTATTATTGTTTTATTATTATTTTCATATGTAAATTATTTGATGGTGATCGAAACTTAAATTTTTAAGAACTTAGTATTGTGAATATGTTTCAACTGTTAAGGCTGATTGTATTCTATTCATTAAAAATATAACGATAAAGCTATTATTTATTCATTTTATACAGTATTATTAAAATTCCTTAGATAATACTTAGTAGCCTGTCACTTTCCTGCTATAATTTGTCACTACTCTGCCAATAGTGTCTCTCCCCTGATAACACATTTTCCCCTGGAGCCTATAAAATGAAAAAAAATAGAAATATCTTCTGGCCCTTGTCATTACTTAGGCAAAATAATGCCAAGTAGTTGAATTATTAATATTAAATTAAACAGATGATTTTTTCTTTGGGGACACAAAATACTCAAATACCGTAGAATCACCCAATTATACATTCGATAAATTTTCATTATACACATGAATCCAAAAGTCGAAGACGCAAAAATTGGGTTTGAACTCGTATCTATTAATTTTAATACACTTTTAGAAACTGAATATATTTGACTTTATTGTAGATTCCATTTGGTTGCTTTTCACAATATATAAGATTAAAATCACCTTCTGTTCAGAACTTCATTAGCATTCACACATAAATTACGATTTTACTCAACCAAACAAATTGGGTGTTCATCATTAATGAGACATAAACAGACAAACAGTCCCTTCTTTACCCAATATAACAGGCAATTAGTGGTCTTGACAAATAACTGCAAATATTTAGGGCGACTTATAAATTAGAAATTTTTACACACGAAAATAAACTGTACCTCTTTTAGAATAAAGTTAAATTTCAGTTTTGAACATCTCAAAGGAATTAAAATACAATGCAGCAAAGAAAAGTTGTGTCTGTTTACTGTAATGACGTCATTAAATGCCATAACATCGTCCAGACGGAGATTATCCGGGATATTTTCAAAGAATATACAATGAATTATGTAAGGAAACTCCTATTGACGAGGGATTAGGTCTTAAGAACGACTTGACAGTAAGAAGCAGGGAGGTGGGATTGAGAAAAGTTTAAAAAAGTATAATGTTACAGTAGAAAATAGCATTATAATATTGTGTAAAAGATTTTGTGTGTTCAGATTAGCAGGAACATGGACGTCAAAAATCTAGTCACAATATCACATCAACGACAGTCGATGTCAGAATTGTAGGGAAATTATATTATTATGTATTTTTGATAGATTGAGATGGAGATAACGATGTTAACGTTTTTAAGCTTATAATAGGTACGGTAATTTCTTCTTTGGTACATGTTTTTTGAGATCTGTACCAGCCAAAGCATTGAAATTATCAATTATTATTTATCGTTTTCCTAAATTCTACGTTGATGTAAAAAACATGATATCTAAAAAACCAAATCATAGGCCTAACGAAAAATTTAATTATTTACTTTTTTATTTCAAATTTCATTGGGTTTGATAGAAATGTCAATTTTGTTATAAGTTATCCACGCTTCTCCATGTCTGAGGTTTGGCAATGCATAGCTAATAAATATAAAAGTGCACAAAGCTAAAATCGTATTTTATTAGGCCATTACTTCAATAATAAACTCGCCTACATTTACCTAATTCGATATGTAAAGTAAAAATTAACCTACGCTGATTCCAAAACCATTTGGAGATTTTAGGGTCTTAAGCCTTATTTTTCTATTTTTAGCTCTCTTTATCACAAGATTGTGATTATTTTCACAATAATACTTGTAACCATTTGACTTTCATTTGACCTCTATATGACGTCATAAAGTAGCCTGAACAGACTACTTCCTTCGTGTGTTACAAGATAAATTAAAAAAAAAACTGTTGTTAGTCTACAGATGGGCAATCCACCGGGTTTAAACCCGGTGCTTTGATAAAAACCCGATAAACACCCGCAAGCACCCATAAACACCCAGAAAATTGGGTGTGTAATTGATTTTATGAAATTAAATCAGTGATGTTAAAAAATATGTTTCAAAAGAGATTTTCTGTAAATACTTTTAAAGATTTCGAGCCATTACCGCCGATTTAGTGTAACCGACAAAAACCTACAGAAGAAGGTTTTTATTAATTTTTTTTGATAATAATTGCGCTATTAAAGTGAAATTTAACATACAATAATTATTTTTGAAACCTTATGTGTTACAGTTAAAATTTTCAAAAAAAAACGGTAGGTTTCGAGGCTTCTTTGGCGCTTACAATATTTTTGCTGTCTAAAACTAAGTACTTTTTATGTGTCCGGGCGTTTAAGATAACACTTGCGACAAAAAAATCTGGTAAAAGTTTTAACGCAAGCGACATTAAGCAATTTTAACTATGTAAATATGGATCAATTTTATTTTCATACAAGAAATGGATACCTACTTAATAAATTAATTTTAAATATGAAATATATAACCTATAACTTAAGTTTCTTAAATATAAAACATAATAGAGAGTTTTATAGACCAACTTAATGAGAGCTATGATGAAAATGAAACCGGAATAGAGAGTTCTATAGACCCGATAATATTGGATGACTACAACGAACCTACACCTTCAACGTCAGGGGAAGCCAGACAGCCTTTACATTTTGTCGTCTGTAACAATGATAATGGAGAGTCCGATAGTGATTGATTGTTAAGTAGGCCATTTGTTTTTGATTAGCACAAAACATTTTTTTCTTGCATTATTTTATTTCACCTAATTATGTATAATTCAGTAAAAGAATAATAATTAAAAACTAAATGTCATTTATATATAAAAATCATTTACACCCGAAATTTGGGTGGAAATCGCACCGGGTTTAAACTCACCTGGGTTTAAACCCGGGTGGGTGGATTGCCCATCTATATGTTAGTCTAAAAATCGTATCTGTCAAGTGTAGAGTTGGGTCGAGGGCAAAAACATGTATAGACAGATTGGGCATAAACTTGGCACTTTGGGCATAAACGAGTTTACGCTCAAATAAATGCTTAAACAAATAACTTTATTTCGTAAAAATAAAGCAGGAAATTAACTAAAAATGAAATTGAATGTCAGTATTTTGTAAATTCTAAATTAAATTTAATTATTTTTACCCTTACTAATATTATAAACGCGAAAGTCTGTAAGCAAGGATGGATGTATATATGGATGTTTGTTACTCTTTCACGAAGACTTCTGAATTGATTGTACTGAAACTTTACAATAATATAGCTATATCAAAATAGCACATAGGTAGGCTATAATTTATAAAGTTAGTACGTGAAGTTTCCAAAACATGACGATACGTAAGAGTCATGGAAGTTGGAAAAAAATCTGCTATTTTCGAGCTATTCTGGCGTACGCTGACTAAACGGTTAGATTTACACGTATGTAAGTTATGGAAAGTTTAACAGTTCTACAAAAAAAACCCACGACCGCACAAATCTTTATTCTATGTGTAACGCTCTTTTCAAGCTACACTCTAATATACTATTAAATAAATGATAATTATTTCTGTAAATAGGTTCATACAAACACTTACATGTTATTTTTTTTAAAAATAACTAGAAGGTGAGGTCGGTGTTTCACTATGTGACTACGCTGAGAAGAAACACCGAAAGAAACAGGCACAACACCATAAATCATTATGGACACGATTATGTGCTTCAGGTTTTGGACCCAGCATAATTATGTGCAGTGTAGTAGGTATATTGGTTTAAGAACTAGTGTAATTCAATGTTCTTTTGCAGTCTTCAAACTTTCTACATTCGAAGTTTCCAGAATAGTTGTTGTAAAGCAAATAGCAATTTTGAAAATATATTTTTGAAGGTCAAATAAACTTTACTGATGTTATAATTAACATCCTCGAGTTCAAAAATAACTTATGTGATTGGTTCCATGACCAACACAACCAAGAAATCATTCATGACAAAGCAATTTCTACAGGTTTAGAACCAATTTCCTAAGATTATTGCAAAATATTAGCTATATCCAATATGTTTTTGAAAATTAATCTTATTGTAAACTCAAATTAGAAGAAATTGTTTTAAAAGTTTTTGCCCAGTCAAAAGGAATTTATTTGGCGTTTACGGGCATTTATCGGGCGTTTATTTTATGCGCCCAATTTGCCAGGGCATAAACCCATCTCTAGTCTAGTGTCTACTGTTGACAATGTCAAGTTTGAAGTTATCTATTAGTGTTTTTTGTATGTACTGAAACGTGGCAAAGACTTAAAGCTATTCAGTCTACGAAATGACGTCATCACGAATAATACTTTAAAATATAATTTAAAAAAAACTGTTGCTTGGAAAAAAAAAAGCTTCAAATTAGTGGCTTAAAATTAAATGTTTTACGAAATAAAAATATAAAAAAAATACCTGAAGAATACTTTACATACCGAATTGGCTAAGTCAGAAAATTTTATCTAAAGAATAAACATGACAGTTTTTTGAATAGAAAATATATTATGTCAAACCGCCATCTTTATTCCTCAGTTATCTGCTATCTTACCATTGAAAGATCGGCCCTAAACCTAGTCTATTTTAACCCTTGCACTGCTAGATGTAATTTTTATTTCGAAAACCGAATTTTGTTTTTAAGAATACACAAAGTTTAAATATTTCGCGCTTATTGATCGAATGGTTACACGTCTGGCTCCCGCTCGTATATTATTTATTTATTACGTAGGGGTGTCAGAATCAACCGTTGTCACCGAAGACACGCATTGCTAATAATAGGTTGAATGTGGAATATATTCAAATGGTATGTTTTCGTATTTAGTCTAATATAGCACGCACAGTCACATGCGACTTTGTCCGTAGGTATATATCTTTACTAATTACAACGTACATTTGTGTTATTATAAAGTAGAAATTATATACCTACTACTGTTGAGTTTCATCTAAATTCGTTCAGTAAGTAGTTTTTTCGTGGAGAAGTAACAAATATCCCCATATATACACACAGGATTATCATAAGGTTTTAGAGAAGGATTTGGAGACCAATAAGATTTTTAAAATTTAACAGAGATGCTTTGTCATAATAGGTGACAGAAGTGATCGATTTTTTAAGCGTTATTATAAAATTGCTTCTAGTTAATAGAATAGAATGTGACGAAGTTCGATAAATCCGAAATGTATGGAATTGGCAAAAGCTTTTGAAATGCTATTAAATATATATTTTATATGCATCGAATTTCGTTATCGTCAATGGAATGTAATGTGACTTGTCTAGGCCCCCAAAGTAGTTAACATCTTCTATGGTTTTTTTTTATATAAGTTGGTACCTATTGAACAAGTGTTTGTGTGTATGTATCAAAATTATTGTAGCACATTTTTGGCAGTACTATGTTCTCACGAAAAAACTTTTCTTTCTTTCTTTAGTAAAACCAATTAACAGAAATGCATAATTATCACCATACATATCCATCACAATCATTGCTTCGTTTGAAATTCCACAAACATCTTGGAATATTACAACACAGTCCTTATTACCAGTAATCATGATTCCAACTGCATGACAAGTTTTATTTGATGAACTAAAACGTGCATATCATGGAAATTCCGTCTGTAAAGGGCACTAAAATTTTAATATCCTTTCGCATTCTTACAAAATATCTTCGAATATGGTCGTTAAAGTTAACCCCCCGCTCGCGGGGGTGGTTATTATTCATTTTTCTCCAGTCAAATTCAGTGTAGGGTTCACTAATGTGCCACTCTAAAATCAACCCCTACGAGGTTTTCGCAACCATGTTTTTTCCCGTAGAAGTTTTTTGTTTGTCCCTTGTCCCTGTCTTTCGGGAGAAAAGTATGTTGCTGTCTCCCTCACTCTATCACGTTGCGTGGGGTGGCAACAGCGAAATTATGATACGTTTTTTTGGGGCTTAAATTGATTTTTCGGAAGTATGTGGAAGCCATTTTTAGCGGTTTGAGAATGATAAGATTTTCGTGTTGTTTAATGAAGTCATGGGGGACTTCAACGCCAAAATAGGACAAACCAATCCTAATGAAATCGCTACTGGCAACCACGGGTACGGAAATAGAAACAGCAGAGGAAAAAGACTTATCGACTTCGCGCACGAGAACAACTTCGCTATCATGAACACCTTTTTCAAAAAAAATAATAAACAAAGGTGGACTTGGAGATCTCCTAATGGCAAAATAAATAATGAAATAGACTACATCCTAACAAATTTACACAAAAACATAAACAATATTCAAGTCTTAAACGTCACTTACCCTTCGGATCATAGACCAGTGAGAGCAACATTAAACATTCTTCCCAAAATTAAAAGTCGGTGCAAGTTCAACCAATGCCCCAGATCTCAATTAAAAAACGAAGAGGAAGTACAAACCTATAAACAAATGCTGAACAATACCATAGTAAATCTACAAGATAAATGGAGAGACGAGAGCACCGTTCAGAATCTCTACGACGATATCACAAATGCAATAGACACCAGTTTGAAAAAAGCTTATGAGGTTTCACACGACACAAATCAAGGGAAAAACCAAGTACTATCAGCCCGCACTCGCGCATTAATCTACAGAAGACAAGAATTACATAAGACAAAACCAAAATCGAGAGCCTTAAAAAACGAGCTAAAAGCACTCTACAAACTCATAAGTAAACTGATCAATCTGGACTACAAGTCACACCGCATAAGAATCATCGAAAAGCATCTCAATACTGCAAATAGTGTTAAGAAAGCATACAAAGAATTGAGAACACACAAGGTATGGATCGAAGAGCTGAAGGATAACACGAACAATACCCAAAATAGAGCGGATATATTGAAAATAGCAACAAAATTCTATAAGAACCTATACAGCGCACCGGATCATTGTGAAAATGAATTACCAAACACATGTAGAGTGGAGGAAAGTGCTATCATAGATGAATCCGAAGTAATTAAAGGGATTAAATTACTAAAAATGGAGAAAAGCCCAGGCCCCGACGGGTTCACCAACGAAGTCATAAAAATTGGATGTCAGTACCTAACAAAGCCACTAACTCAACTGTTCAATCGAATATTGTGCACCTCGTACACCCCTCGGCAATGGTCAGAGTCCGATATTATCTTGCTCTACAAAAAAGGAGATCCTAATAATATAAATAATTACAGACCGATAAGCCTACTACCATCACTATACAAACTGTTCTCTTCAATAATAGAGAAAAAAATAAAAGAAAAAACAGAGAAATATCAACCTATTGAACAGGCGGGTTTCAGAAGAGGTTTTTCAACTACAGATCACATACACTCACTAGAAATGTTAATAGAAAAATACCAAGAGTTTAAGCGACCACTATACATTGTCTTTATCGACTACCAAAAAGCATTTGACTCTCTGTTCCACTCAGCAATATGGGAAACTCTACTCTCACAAGAAGTGCCACTAGACTATATAAAAGTCCTAAAAACTATCTACGACAATAGTACTAGTAGGGTGAAACTAGAGACCACAGGACCACCCATACAGATAGGAAGAGGCGTACGGCAGGGAGACCCGCTCTCGCCGACTATCTTCATTGCGGTGCTGGAGACCATCATTGGAAAACTAAAATGGGAAGAATTTGGCATATATATAAATGGTCGTCGGTTGAGCCACTTGAGATTTGCCGACGACATAGTCCTGCTTTCAGAAAGTACAATTCAACTTCAAGTAATGATAAACACACTACACGAAGAGAGTCGAAAGGTGGGCTTAGAAATCAACCTAACCAAAACTAACATCATGACGAACCATAATGAAATACCAATATATCTGGAAAATTCACCCTTAACATATGTTAATGCTTATATCTATTTGGGAAAACAAGTTTCGTTCAACCAACAAAATAATGATCTAGAAATAGAGAGAAGGGTCAACATGACATGGAAGAAATTCTGGAGTCTCAAAGAAATATTTAAAGGCGATATGGCCATACGAATGAAAACGAAAGTCATGAACACCTGCTTACTTCCCACGTTAACATACGCCTGTCAAACTTGGAAGTTCACCACAAAAGTAAAAAACAAAATTACATCCTGCCAAAGAAGTATGGAGAGAAGTATTCTGAAAATCAAGAAAATCCAAAAGATACGCCATACCTGTATAAGACAGAAAACCAAAGCCACAGACGCCCTCACCCACTCTCAAAAGCTTAAATGGCGATGGGCTGGACACGTAGCGAGGCTGAACGATAAGCGATGGACTAAAGAAACTACACAATGGACAGGCCCACTAGGACACAGAAGAAGAGGAAGACCAAATGCACGCTGGGTGGACGATATCATAAAAGTAGCAGGCACTCAATGGTCACGAGTGGCAGAGAACAGAGAGCACTGGTCATCTCTGGAGGAGGCCTTTACCTTTCATGGAGAGGGTTCTTGCTAACAAAACCTTTGAATAAAATCTATATATAATTAATAGAATCAACAACTACCTATTAAAATTCAATCAAAACTATGATTATGGATTGTTAAATAATTTTCTTAATTTTATTATTTATTAAATTGTTAATTTTTATTTTTTTGTTCATATTAATATTGATTTATTTTAAAATGAATTAGAATCAATTTGCAATATGTAGAAAACTATGATTTTGCATTAGTATCAATTTTTTCTAAATCAAATTGGATAGGTAATGTAAATGTTTAATATTAAAAATTGTTATTGTACTGCATGTAACTGAGTATGAAAAGCAAGAAATAAAAGGCTTTTTATTTTTATTTATTTATTATAATGAAGTTTGGTGTCCGGTTGACTAAGTTTTTTGACATAACACCATGCCTGTATTTCCCGAAAGTTTAAGCAGCAATTGCAATTTAGTTTATTATTGACATTTTGCCTGTTATGTTTAAGTTCTATGTAATACAAACTTGCAGTTTTTTAAGTTTTACAATTATTTAATCAGAAGGTCAATTACAGCAATCAATTTCTTAAACTTATCAAAAATGTTGGTACATTTGACTGGCCTGTTGGTCTAGTAGTTAGTGACCCTGACTGCTAGAATGCCGGAGGTCGTGAGTTCGATTCCCACCCAGGAAAAATATTTGTGTGATGAGCACGATCATTTGTTCTGTGTCTGGGTGTTATTTATTTATAATATGTATGTATTTAGAAATATATAAGTATGTTTATCAGCTGTTTAGTACCCATAACAAAAGCTCTGCTTAGCTTGGGACTAGATGGCGTTGTGTGAAAGCTGTGGAATATTTATTTATTTATTACTTACTTGAGGTGGTTTCGACAGACTGAGACAGACTTTAGAATACTTTTAAACGTTCTTAAAAATACGGGAATTGCACCACAAATGTTTTAATGTTTCTAGTATTTAGCACTACTAGTAGTAGTATTTAATACACAATGTTACAACCAATTTGAACGGATAATAAAAGGCGTTTTAACAAAATTAGTTATAGTAAAAAGCCGACGCGTACGTATTGTTACAACTTACGCAACTATAACTTTTAAATTTCATTTACCTTTGTCTTTCTGACCACATTAGATTGAGAGAAACATTCTTAGATACTTAAAAGATAACTCGCAAGCAATTCTCTATTTTTAATTTAATTGTTTGTTATTCAAAAACACTTCTTCTAAGGGTCATTAAATTCTTTTTACATGTTAAACTTTAGATTAGATAAAACGTAGCTCAAGTAAAACTGAACACGCGGTTTAGAAATTAAAATAATAGTTTCAACAATAATTTTGATGGTATCTTAACTGTCCGATTCAAACGAAACTATTTTTCTCGTAAATGTCATAACTTTAAAAATTATGACTTCATCATAATTTTTTAACAATAAAAAATGCGTCGTATTAGTCAAAACCGTGTTCTTTTGTTAATTGCTTACGGGTTCCCATGAAAAACCTATAAAATGTGAAACATAAAAATTAATAAATGTTCCAATTATGTATGTCTTTGGTTCTTTTTAGGGTTCCATTGTTACAAAAGGGTGACAACTTGACCCTTTTTCGAAGGTCTCCATTAGTCCTCTGTCCACCGGTTTATCTGTCTATCAGCGGGCTGTATTTCATGAATCATTAAAGCATGGCTATTCTGTAAATCACTCGGTGAAATTGTAGCTGAAGTGAATGTCATACTAATGCTAGACATTGACAGTTCACTTCACTCAAGCTTTCACTGGGTGATTTTTATAGAATCGACCGCTTTTTTTTAAATTTTGTTTGAAATTTTCAATAGAAAGAAAGAAAGAAAGAAAGAAAAAGCATTTATTTGGCACGACACAGGCACACGTTAATAATAGAAATAGGTACAAAAAAATAATTAAACTAAAAAAAAAACAATAAAAATACCTACTTGTTAATTTTAATACTTCGTTTGCCCTGCAACAGAATAAAAATAAAGGATGTAAGTTTAACACATTTCTTCTACAGATACCACACAACAAATTAATGTGATTCATTCGATGTATTTTTATCGATTTGATACAGAACCCTTCCTTTACGAGTAAAACTCGCAATTTACCAATTTTTTTTTTATACAAAACCTTTCATTTTGTTGTTGAATTATGAAACTGTTATTAAAGTTGGTTATAATATTGATTATTATAATAATATGTGGCTACTTTGATCGTATAGCAGGTGCACGGTTAACATGTCAAGCCATGCTGATACATCTTTATTACATTTTTATTACCTACAAATACTTTTATTATATTTTAACAAGATTTCTCTACAATTAGGTACGTCTTTCGTTTTGTGTTTTCTTCTTTTAAAAGAACGTTGACTCGTACTCGAATTTCTCCTGTATCTTGGGTGCGTTTGCAAACATTAAAAGACAAATACTCAGGTAGCCAGCAGGCCTAGCCATATTACAAATTCTATTTCTATTCTATTGCGACAATAGAAAGAAAATGGCGCATATGGAATCATCTTTGTGTCAACTGTCAAGTGTTAACGAAAGAGGAGAATTTGTAACTTGACTAAAAATGACACTTGACAGTTGACAAACAGCTGATTCCATATACGCCATTTTCTTTCTATTGTCGCCTTATCGATTACGTTATTAGAAATAGAATTTGTAATATGGCTAGGCCTGCTGACCTAAAACAACTACCTGTAGACCATACAAATCAGGACGGAAACGTTATTTAAAATACCGTTCTTGAAATGTTCCGAACAGTTCTTTGTACTCCATTTTGTTAGGATCGAAAACGTAATGAGAACGTGTTGAAAATACGGAGCTATAGGTACCACACGGCCGTGCAATACCAACTGAATGAAATTCATACTTTCGTTCGTATCAAACAAAGAACATTATGGGAAAATCCCAGAACGAAATGAATTACGTTCTTTTCGAAGTAACGTTATTATTTCGTTCCGTTCGAACGAAACCTAAATAAATCGTTCTTTAGGCATTTTACGCGGAACCGTTCCGAAAAATATAACGTTTTCCGAGCCTTGATATAAATATTTGTTTCGTACGTGAACCTGCGTCACGCAGCGTAGGAGCCAATCTCTAAGCCACTGCGTCAACTGCCGGTCGATTCAGTAAAAGTCACGCGGAGAAAAAAAAAAAAAAAACTTGAGTGAAGCGAACTGTCAATGCCTAGCAATAGTATGGAATGACAGCTCAATTCGCCCTCACTACGCCTACATTTTCACGCGGTGATTTGAATAGAATCGCACTGCAGTACGGCCTTCTCTGTAGAGCGGGAGACTTTGTCCCAGTAGCGAGAAAATTATAGAAAAAAAAAGAAAATTAAAAGTTATTTAAGTAATCAAAAAAAGCTGAGCTTGAATACTTAAATAACCCGCTACTGGGACAAAGTCTCCCGCTCTACAGAGAAGGCCGTACTGCAGTGCAATTCTGGTCAAATCACCGCGAACTATAAAAGAATCACGTAAATCGGATCATTAATCTCGGAGTAATCGGTGTATATACATAAAAAAAACCGATCGAATTGAGAACCTCCTCCTTTATTATTATTACTAGCCTGTGTTTTCCCACTGCAGAGCAAAGGCCTCCCTACTTTCCTTCCACCTCTCTCTGTCAAGGGCTTTTTGGGACCAGTCCTTATCGAAGGAGTCCAGCTCGTCTCGCCATCTTCGCTTGGGCCTACCGCGATGTCGTTTGCCATGTAAAGAAACCCATTGGGTCGTGAGTTCGGCCCACTGATCGTCTGACATGCGCAGATGTGTCCAGCCCAGTTCCATTTTAGCGTGGCAGTTTTTTGAGTGACATCAGTAATTTTTGTGATGGAACGGATTATTGTATTCCTAACCCGGTCTTCAAGATTGATACCCAGAATACTCCGTTCCATAGCTCTCTGGCAAACCTTGAGCGTGGCCCTCTGCTGAATAGTCAAGCACCATGTTTCAGAACCATAAGTGAGTATGGGAAGAATGCACACGTCGACGAGTCTTCTCTTAAGGGACAGAACCTCCTCCTGAAGTCGGTTAATTAGGCTGAGGCTCAGCTTTTTAGTACATCAAAATTACATAAGATAGTTTCCTAAATAGCCTGCCATTTGCAACATCGTAGTATTTTTGCTGGGAAGAAGACGTGGTGGAATAAACTCTCCAGATTGATTATGTACCTATGCTTCGTTGACCTAGAGTTCGCTAGCTCTTCTACTGAGCTTAATATCCTGAATGCCATTCCCAGGATGGGCGAAGTGTTATTTCCATCCGAGCCTTCTCAGTCGCAGACTGTAGTCTGAAATTGTGTCAGGTTGATGCCCCTTATTGTATGGAACTAGGCAAAGGTACCTTATCCTATGGTACACACGGCTATACGTCAAACTATATATTTCTATAAGCTGGGCTCGCATTTTTTAGGATTTACGTGCAATGATAGGTCAGCGTAAACTGGAAATGCATAGCTTGATATGTTGCTGTGTTCACACCCACATTTTCTCAGTTATGTCAAATTATCAATAAATAGAGGGCGAGCCTATTGCCGTCAACCGGGAATTAATTGATACTCTGGGCTGCCATTGAGAAACGACAAACAAAACACCCAAGAATTCAAGTATTTATTGCTGCAATCCATAGTGAACATACAGGTGGAAGGTTAAACAGTTTCGAGTAACAATTATGGACCCTGTCAGGCAAGGCAAAATTTAAATGAGTAGGAGAGATGAAGAGCAAAAAATGCTCCTAAACTTAGAACCCATTAGCGCTGGCGACCACAAAACCATCTAGACAAAGTCTACCTTAAGTAAGCAAATCCAGTAATAACTTACTAATAACTACTATAAGTAGTATACTTAATAATTACTTTGCCATAAAAAGTTCACGATAATACTCGTGATCAAGTTAACAAAATAGCAGGCAATGTAGCAACATATCGTTTTAAAACATATCGCTAAATCGCGATAACGTCGAAATGACCCAGGCTTAGAAAAACTTAAACTGAGTTGTATTAAGGCGTCAACACACGGTAAAAGAAAGAAAAAAGAAAATGCATTTGTCTCGAAAGCCACACGATGATAAATCAAAAGAAAACAATTCGATTAAAATAAATTAAAAAAAGTGCTAAGATGGATGTGTACCAAACGGGAACCTTGTGGCGTTTGGCTGGAATAAAATAATAGTCTCTATTGTACACCATACTAACATAAAGAGATAGGGCTATATTGTTTATATCTATAGCTAAAAGCGATCTCTTACAGACAACCAAATATAAAACTCTTATGACACATCACACCAAAGAAAAAAGCAAGCATAGATGCAAACCTACACAAAAAAAAACAAATCATAGGTAAACTCATTATTCGGACGCGTAAACATATCCACAACTGACGTAAATAACACAGGCACATAGTAAAAATAATTACGTAGTAACAAAAGCAATAAAAAACTTAAACCATTGTTCAACCAACCTCGTGTAACCACATCCTAAACCATTGCGTGTTAATACAGTTAGCTATCAGATAAGTTCCAACGGTTAACATCAACCAAGTTCACAATTAACCATTCAGATCGTACAGATAACCGAGTGAATGCAAATTAAACGGTCGACAAAAAAAAACTGTGTTCGAGTGAGCGCACTTCGGTGGGCGTCTGTCGTTCCGTGTGAAGCTACACTAATAACAAAATTGCTTATTTTGATAGGTGATATGTGGCTGGCCGGTTGGATGTTCCTTATTTGAATTTTTTAGAGCGTTTCAATAAATAATTCCTGATGTTTTAGTTATTAATTTAATACTTCAAGCACACTATAGGCCTATTCAAACCTGAGCGATATTCGCTGCCGCTGTGAGTAGAGGTACATACCGCGCGGGTTTTGCTCAGGTATTTAGTATCGAGTACCGCGGCTAGAGCGACTTGAGCGATATTCGCTGCCGCTGTGGGTTTCGCTCAGGTATTTAGTATCAATTTCGCTACCATCTGCCGCAGACGGTAGCGAATACCGCTTAGGTCTGAACAGCCCCCCTAGCCAAGTTACACACGATTCGTATCTATTCTCTTTCTACAATCGAGAACGCCTCAAATCCCTTTGTTTTGACCACGTGACTTAGCGAAAGGTGATAAGTCACGTGGTCAAAACAAAGGGATTTATACCGCATACCCACTGGGTTTTCTCTGCCGCAGACGGCAGCGAATACCGCTTAGGTCTGAATAGGCCTTAAGTTATTACAATACACAAGCGCATATTGAGGCAGGTTTTATCCATCGTAAACTTTATCGTAAAAACATGTGCGGATTTAGCGACACGAGCATGTACCAAAGCGAGCCACCCGCGCAGATAACCCGTCTACTGAGTGGCGCGCGCGCGGGTCACTTTCGCATGTAGCACTTGACAACGAGCAAATAACTTGTGCAATGTACTGCTTGCACAAGTAGCCCAGATCTGTACTTGCTACAGTTATTTGAATTATGTAAAAGTACAAAAGAGACATGAAAGTAGAATAAACGCTGTAGAAATGCGTTCCTTGCGAAGTATGTGTGGTGTAACAATTAATGACAGATTGAGGTGTAACAATTAATGACAGATTGAGGAATGATGATATAAAGCAACGTTGTGGTTTAAAAGAAGATGTAGTAACAAACATTGAAAAGAGTATGCTTAGATGGTTTGGTCACGTTGAAAGGATGGATGAAAGGCGACTAACGAAAGGTATTTACAAGGCAGATGTAAGTGGGAACGCCGGGAGGGGACGCCCTAGAAGGACATACATAGACCTGATTGGTGAGGTTCTTCAGAAAGGTCAGGTGCGTAGTACTCGTAACCGGCGTGTGTGTATGACAACATGTATGAATGTAAACGAAGCAAAAGAAGTATGTAAGAATCGTAGCATATGGCGCTCTGTAGTTTCTGCCTACCCCCATGGGAAAAAGGCGTGAGTTTATGTATGTATGTATGTATGTAAAAGTACAAGCGAGTAATTTGAACAAGTAGCTTGCGCATATTACTCACGCGTGTAACCCGCATCTTTAATATTAATAATATTTCACAACGCAATCTAGTCCCAAGCTAAGCAGAGCTTGTGTTATGTTTACTAAACAACTGATAAACATACTTATATATATTTCTAAATACATACATAATTATAGATAAATTACACCCAGACATAGAAACTTAACACAATAATGGACACAGAAGGAATAAAGCCGTGTAGTTATATTACGTTAATAACACTTTCTTGTATTGTTTCAGGTTTCTGCAATTACGTTATTCACGAGAGTCTTGTTAGAAACAAAGAATTAACAAAAAAAGGTCCGTTGATATTGGATCTCCAAGCAGTCCCACCGTTTTTTTCCATCAACGAAAAAAAAACCAGTCAGTTAGAGGATTAGAATACCAAAAGACCGTGTCGTAAAAAATACATAAAAATTAAATAATTATGTCATTATCCTGCCAGTGTAATATATTGTAATTACGTATCTCATTACGTTTAATATAACAATTACCAAGTCTTCCCTTGATTGTAATCTATGTAATTAATTGGGGTCACTTTTGAGTGCCAATAAAACACGTTTTTATGGTGAATTTTATGGCAAACAGGCAACCGTGGGTCCTTATATTGGTTTAATTTATAGTTTTGGATATAATTATAGTATGAATGTTTAATAATCATATAATTTCTATATCATTGTTGCTTTTTTAATAAAAAATATCAGATTAATTGTTGTTTTTTTTATAGATCTATAAATAATAATTGTATTTTTTTTTAAATATTGAGGGTAGTTTTACTATTAAAGTAGATAATTATTTAGGGTCGGTAAGTAAAATAATTTATAGACCGTATCTATAAATCTGGTCTTTTGAAGTTTCTATTAAGCCCTATCTATGCATATTTTAGGACTTAATTCACTCAAGTAAAATCCAATTAAAAATATGTAAGTAATTTCAATTAAGCATTTAACATTTTATGGCTAACAAACCACCAACAAAAGGAAATTAAATTAAACTATAAAACTGAATCACCTCAAAGGTGTTATAAATAAATTATAATAAATTAATCAACGAAAATAATTAATTTTAAAACAATTATGCTAACAACATACCTAGGGAATTTCACTCACCTTTACCCAACAAAAATATGAAATTAAAAACGTTGTACCAACTTATATGTAAATTAACAAGATGCTTAAGAGTTTTAATCGGGATATCAACACAGTAACCCCCTAATTCCAAGTCGTTGTCTTAACTAACTGTTAATGGGGTTGGTAGAATCGACCCTCGTAGAAAAAATTAAACTGCTCGTTTAGTAGAGGTCGAGTTGGAGATGGCCCAGTGGTTAGGGCCTCGCCTTTAATGCTTGATGTTTTGAGTTCAAATCTGAGCAAGTAGGTACCGGTATCTAGGACTTTTTCAATTCATAATAAAATTATATAAGTCCTTCTCTGTTACCTACCAATGAAGGAAAAAAAGAGGATTAAAATGGATTGAGGATTTTGAATGTTTTTTTTTAATGTAATGTTATAATGTAATCGTAATTTAATTTAATTTATTTTAATACTTATGTTTTATTTCATATTTAATTTACTTTCTGTACTATGAGTGTGTGTGAATTGTGTGAATTAAATGGATTTTTTTTTATTTATTTAACTTAGGGGGAGTTTGTCCATAATCGCCACGCTGCCTGGGCAGGCGTGTTGGCAATCGCAGGACGTAGCTTCGCGACGAGGATGCTGCCATCCTCGCCCTGTCCCATTTAAGCTACGCCGATTTGGAATGGTTATACCGCCATTGGTCGGTTTCGCTGTACCTCAGTCGGCTCCTACGACACCTGGTACTAAAGGGGGGTACTATTCTACTATGCCGGTACCCCACGACCGAACTTATAGGGGAGGCCTATGTCTAGCAGTGGAATTCCTATGGCTGAAATGATGATGATGATTTAAAACTTAGTGAGGAAACCTGGACTAGTAATTAGGTAGCAGTAACAAGACGGTGTTTGTTACCTTTACATAATTATCTTCACACCCCTCATCTGAGCATGGTCACAGGGTCAGTACGCATCTTCGCGCCGCTCAGCAGCCCCACATTTACAGCTTTGTTACACATCCTCGCACAGCTCAGTTACCTCGCTTAACTCAGGTGGAATTCTCGGGATTGGTAATTCACATTACACTCACCTCACTTTCACAACAACCGGCCGATTCAATATAGATCACCCCGAGAAAACTTAGGTGAAATGAACTGTCAAGTGCATTAGTCTGAAATAGCATCTCAATTCACTTTTAATTTATCTAAATTCTCACGGAGTGGTTTTTACAGAATCGACTAGCTCAACAGCAGAAAATGGGCACTGGAGTTGCCGGGCTCCTTCAAAGCGAACAATACAACACCTTGCACCCAAGAAAACCGTATCGTTGATATACAACTAACTCCGGAAACGATAAAAAGAGCTTAGCGATACAAAATTGTTTTAATCACTAATTAAAATATTATAAAAGCTGTCATCGTAAATAAAACATTATCAAGTATTATACCCGGTTAACATCAGGTGGGCAGTCACCGTCAGTCGTTACTAAAATGTAAAATGGAATATTTAAGGGTCAAAAGTAACCATCAAGTTAGCGCTTTCACTGTACATACATTACCATAATAAGTGGATATAAATATTTATACGTTTACAACAAAAAAAAAACTATGTAATTAATGGTCACTGCAATCCTGTTTTTGGGTTAAAATGTAGGGAATTACCTTGCTGATGGTTATCTGGTAATCGATGATCTTTTAGGGGCCCGTGGCGACAGACATGAAACGTGAATTTGGAATTCAAATGCGGGCCATTTAAATTTTTAAAGCCTTTACCAATTATGGCTTGTCAATAGTTGCTTGACTTAAATTATTTGTTATTTACTATTGGAATGGAAATACTTATACATACCTTTTAATTATTGCAGTTGTTATGTTGGTCGACAAGCATAGTTTATTACTTTTTTAAGTTTCAATTCGGAAGCATTGGTGGTTTCTAAATTAAGCTGTTGGTACAAAACTGACGGATAGATGAACTCTCCAAAATCTCAAAAATTACAAGAATGCATTTTCTATCTGTGATAAAATTTATAGAATCCAAATAAAACCCCGAATATGACCTGTATCAGTAATTATAAAAAAAAAAACATTTAGCTCACCAGTACATTGCTACTATTCAATTAGCAGATTTAGCAGCCATGATATACATTATACAGTCAACAGTAAAGATTACATTACCAAAATAAAGAAAATGCTTGCATTACCTAAAGGACAGAACTCTACCAAGCACACTAACATTTCTTTAGTTGTTTAAATTTTCCATATAACAGGGGGCAAGCATATTGCTGTTATTAAGAAATACCAGTTTTTTTTTTTTAATAAATCCCAGTTTTTTATGTTTTTGTAAATAGAACCCAGGACCTGATGTACGACAGTAGCCCTCAAATTGAACCTTGGTACTTAATTTTAGTACAAAATAATAACGAATTCACGGCGAATACTACCTGCTGTATATTAATAACTTTAATGACCATTACATACAAACTAGCATAATTTTATTGTTTACAAAATTACAACCTTTAACGAACACTCAAAAATGCATATCAAACCATAATTAACTTAAATTTAATGTAAGGAACCCTCTGACCGTATTCGGATACTTAAATTTACTTAAATGTGTTGTATTATTCAACTATTTTTTGTGAGGTATACACAATATTACGGTTCGTGTCCAGATAAAAAGTAAAATTCATTAGACATAAAGATAATTATGTTAAGTTTGTAATAAAACCTTATTTTCGACCGTAAACAAAGACATTCTGTTGTTGTGTGAGTAATAAAAAGCTTTTTTTGTATCTATGGTCGAAAACTATTGATTAAATGACACATTTTACTGGTAATATTATATTTCACGATGAAACTGGTATTTAACACAGCGAGTGTCAAATCAGAAGACCAATTCTCATAAATAAAAACTTTCAAATTTAGTCGTAATCTCAGCTCAGCGACAATCCTACCATACGGGATTCGAAACCTAATGCGATGTGAAAAAAAAATACAAAAAAGTACGAAAAAGCCGAGAAAAATACGTTATTTTTGACAGCTTGTACTACGATTGGAATGCCAATGTTCTTCAAAATATGAAAATTACTACACTGGTTTGCCATTCCATCGAGAAAAAGTCTTTATTATTAATAACTTGGATGTCAAATACTATGCTAAGTAGACGTTCAATGTAAAACCCTGTAGTCGACTCAAACAAATATTCAATTCTATTTTTTGTCATGGCAAACGAAGCCGATGTCGACTATTCTGCCAATGTCTAAAGTGAATTGAAAAGCAAGTGTGGACTCAAAAACTATGAAAAGTTTGGCAGATGACAATATACTTATCAGCAAGAAGTTGTCAGACGACAGTAACAACAACAAGTTAAAGGGTGCATAAAATGCCTCTTTTAAATACTCGCCACACAAAGGTCTTTATGTAAGTTATCGTAATGCTTACAAACAGCGGTTGCAACACCCAGCGAACACTTTATTAGATCGTTACGAATAGAAATAATCCCTATAGACCTTCTTTTGTGTTTAAAAATACCAATATTTTATTTAAACTGCTTCTAAAGGTGTTGAATGTACAAAGGAACAATTTACACATAGATAGTTATTGGAATATCACGCGCTTATCTTTGCCTTATTATCATTAAATGCGAGACAATTGCTATATCAAGGTTTTTGTAGTGTACACCTAAGACAGTGTAAGGTGCAGTAATTTTTAAGTCTATTTTTTAAACATTATCATAGTTTGGCCTGGTAGTTTTCATTCTATGAACATTTTTGTTCATGAAGTTTTCTTTTTGATTTCATCGTAAACTGTTTATTTGTTTGATTGCTTGTAATATTAAAATAAAAGAAATAGAAAATAATGAATCATCTACATAAAAATAATAAACTAAAAATTGAAAAATAAAAACGTTTTTACAAAAAATACAACCGACTTCAAAAAAAAAACAATAACCAGTGTAAATTATCTCTCAACTCGGTGGCAAATCATGAATGAGGCAAAACCACCAAAGCCATAGACTTCCTAATTTACAGTTATTTTACACCGATGGCATGATGGCACAGAGTTTAAGGCGCCTACCTCACATGCACGAGGTTGTGGTTCAAATTCGGGCAAGTACCAATGTGACTTTTTCAATTCATACGTACTTTCTAAGTTTATCTTAGACATCATTGACATCGGTGAAGGAAAACATCGTGAGGAAACCTGGACTTATAATTAATATAAGTTTGAAATCACCAATCCGCCTTGAGCAAGCGTGGTGATCAATGCTCGAGCCTTCTCTGTATGAGAAGAGGCCTTTGCCCTGTAGTGGGACAGTAACGGGCTGGTATTATTATAGTATTTTTTTTGGAAGTCGGTTGTATTTTTCTGTTCTTTTAGTTTGTCTGCTCTTTGATATATTGGAAATCTCGTTATGGAACTGGAATGGAGTTGGGCAGCAGTGTTATTGGCTGTCTTTGTATTGCCAGTGACTTCTGGCGATCAGAAGCACACCGAATTTTGATGACAACTGAGCTAATAATAATAATAAGTTTATTGACACAAAAATATATAGGTAACAATTATTTTTTGAAGCCCTAGCTCATGAGCTAGGTGGCAACCTGTGCTACAGGAGCTAGTGTCTTCACCCAGGTGCAAGTGGTACATGTGATCACTTATTTATTTATGTTTGATAATAGAAAAAAAAATGTAAAATAAAATGTAAATGAAAGTGTAGGCGTGCTCTGAGTGATAAATATATTATGTGTGTGTTTGTGTGTGTGTGTGTGTGTGTGTGTGTGTGTGTGTGTGTGTGTGTTATGTGCACGTATTTGATTGTGTGTGATAGTGTGCATGTGTGATAGTATGTTACAAAATTAAGAAAATGAATGATGATGAATGATGTATGTTAGTGAGCTTACAAAAAAATGGTATTGCAGTTTTAAGTGGAACTCAAGTTACGGTGACTACTTATTAGACGGGGTACTGTGCGCTTCGTCACATCTCTGCAAGTGCGTATGATGCCATCCTATATATCCACACAGGTGATTGCCAATATGAAACTAGCTGTTTGACAGTTAATTGTTGAACAAGCTACTTGGACACCCAGCCAGGCACTGTGATTGTAGCAGATAGTGTGTGCAGCAGGTGGAGTAAAGCTGTGACCGAGTGGCGTCCAAGAATTGGAAAGAGAAGTGTTGGTTGTCCGGCAGCGAGATGAGCAGACGATATTGTTGCCATTGCGGGAGTATCCCAGATGAGGATGGCACAAGTACATGAAGCTTGTCAGCAGCAAAGAGAGGTCATACCCAGAAGTAGATGAAGTCGGGCTGTGTATGATGATTCGTGTTTCAAAACCGTTTTAAATTAAATAAATAAAAATATGTTTGTCTGTTGTACCCAAAGACATTCAATACCTAAAGACCGGACATCACAAACAAAATTTTCGTCCGAAAAAGTGTGTCCTGCCGGACACAAGTCTATGAGTTTTTTTTAGTACGCTCCGCTGCCGCTCCAATATTCATATATTATTCTAGATGGCGTTACTGAGACACGGGATCAAAGTTTTTCTATGACATTTCCTTGACATGCCCGCTCTATAGTCTTTTAAATCTCTTTGGTTGTACCTCTTCTTTGTAAATCTATTCAAACTTATAAATAAAGAAGATCTGTAGGTAATTAGAACAACACCAACACAACAACTGCACAATACTTTAGGGAACTGATCTTTGACAGTCGTTACGAGTATTCAGAAGGCCAATATAATCTGACAACCAGTTCAACTAAGGGATATTGCGTTACCTAGAAGCTGGGTTTTTGAGGTCCGATTAACAGTCGCTTCATGTAAAATACTGGTATTCTGCCGCAAGTGGTTACATTGAAAGCCGACCCTTAAATATTATATTAAAGATATTGGGCTGGTATCCGTAACTCCACGTCAAAGTGCGTATTTTGCTTATGGACTATAATCTACCACGCGGGCAAAGTGCGAATTGGTAGATGTCACATGTTTTCGAACTTTCTAATTTTCTTTAACCGACCCTTGATGATAGATCATATTGATTTTATTATTTACCTATATATTTTTAAACAATTTCATACTCAATTCAGCTCAATAACAAAACTTAACCCTTGTTTACTGATGAGTAATATAATAGTAGATTGTTTATCTAGAGAGCAAACAACTATTTTAAAGGCGAGAGTGTTTTTTTTAATCCAGAGCGGAGCGAAGGATTCTAGAGTAGAATCCCGAGCGGAGCGAGGTATTCTTAACTAGAATCCTGAGCGCAGCAAGGGATTAAAAGTATATCACTCGAGCTTAAAATAGTGTTGCTCCCGAGGTGGACACTCTACTTTTTATCACCCTCTATGAGAAAATAAGTAAGTGCAACTTATGAACAAGAATTTATTTACGTACAGTTCAGAACCTTAAGACATAAAATATAAATAATTAGAGGCTGATGTTTATATTTGAACAATTATGGAAGTGTATCGTAACAATTTTTCACTTGAGGAAGACGCACTCATTTTTTATAATTTTTAACCGACTTTCAAAAAAGGAGGAGGTTCTATGTTCGTGTGTATGTATTTTTTTTTTTTTTTTTTTTTTTTTTTTTTTTTTTTTTTTTTTTTTTTTTTTATGTATGTTACCTGATTTCTCCGCCATTTGTGGACCGATTCTCGAAATTCTTTTTTTGTTTGAAAGAGTAGACTCCCGAGGTGGTCCCATTTTAATTTGGTGAAGATCTGATGCTGATCTTCGGAAATATACAACGGAACTCTTCAAAAATAGACGGCAAATCCGTCGTGATTGCTGGAATCGCTTGGATTTTTATTGTTTATACAACATCATGACGTATTATCACGCCTGTATGCTCTGATGGGGTACGCAGATGTGTACAATATACCTAGATTTCGACAGTTAGGTATGTTAATTTTCATTTATTAGGGATAAGTGGATAACCCTATTTATCATGACATGTAATGTTAACAATAACTATAAAATAAATTCATGTTTTAATCAATTCATTCATCAAATATTTGTATGGGAACAACTAAAAATAGAAAAATAAAAAACTTTTTTGCAAAAAATAAAACCGACTTCAAAAAAAGCACTAAACGGTGAAAAATAACTCTAAATTAGGAAGTCGGTGGCCCATCATGAATAAGACAAAACCACCAAAGCCACAGACTTCCTAATTTAGAGTTATTTTTCACCGTTTAGTGCTTTTTTTGAAGTCGGTTTTATTTTTTGCAAAAAAGTTTTTTAAAATCTGAATATGAATCAACTACGAACGAAAGCAGAATGCATTTAATTTTGCGCGTTGTTTGTTTTTCATCAACTTTTTTTAAATTTGGCGCGCCCGCAGATTTTCAGCCAGTCACATATTCAATACATTGTTCCCGCATGGTTTGTGATTCACCTCTTAGCTGATTGAAACATTTACTAACAATATCCACATTCCAAGTTCAAATCAATTTTGGTCCCTAGGAATTAATGAGCTATTTTGGTCCCTAGGGATTAATGAGCTATTTTGGTCCCTGTTTACGAGGAATAAACTAGCTCTTTTTGAAGATAAAAATGTTATTTACGCACACAATAAAAATAACCTTTTTCAAAAAAGGCGCACAATTAGGGTTATATAGATAAGTGGGGACATGCCAAAACATAGTGCTAATGACAGCATGACGGTTGACAATGTGACAGCCTAATGTGACACTGTAATTGTCAGTGAAATGTCACTAAGGACGTGAACACATTGGCTTTTGTTTGACGTCAAAGGAACGTTGAAAAAATTTTAGGTTTGTGTGTAAATTCAAGAATGCTGGAGTTTATTTTCATAGTTCTGGCTCTTTTGTTTCTTTTGTTCGAAAGGTCAATATTTAAGTGTCCGTAAAAAATACTTAAGTGCGTCTTTGTTGCAAACAAATAGAACAATACAGAGTATTTTTTTTTATCGATAACCATATTTTCACAAAGATAGATACATATGAAAATGAACAACTTTTACCATGAAAACCGACTCAAAAATCACGAAACAAAGACCAGCTGTTTCGTACAAAAATGTTACTACCTACTCGACCAAAATGGTGTAACTTCTAGTTTCCGAGATGGTCCATAGAATTATAGAATATCCATAAAATTTGATGAATAACTTTCATTATATTAGTCTAATGGTCAAATGCATTAATGCTGAGCAATAGTGTAACCCGGAAATTGGGATCCTCCGTAGCAGTCTGGAGTCTGAACTTAAGATTAAAAGTCGTTTCTTCTCTGCATGAGAAGAGGCCTTTGTTCTATACAGGCTGCTATTTTATTTTGCTTGAGCAATCATTACAGTATTTTTATTTTAATCACGAATTTTATCTAAATCAGCACCAACAATCAAGTCACACCAATGAACTTAACAAGTGCAATTAACTACACATGACAGTAATTATAAATGTCAACGGTTAAACAATTAAAAAGAAGAATTTAGTACACTTATTATTTTCCAACTCCTTATTTAAGTGACGGCACATATTTTTGAAATTTTATTTGAGGATAGCAACATTGTTGAGTCAATTGTGTCGCCCGACGAGACGTGTCGTAATTAACTTTAATCAATGAATTATTGTTCGAAAACACTTCGTCAGTGGTGTCAACCGCTTGTAGTTTTTATTTTAATTATCCTGCAAAACATATCTTCTCAACATAAGCTTCGCCTTTTCCTAAATAATAACTTCAAATCAGTCATATCGATGATCGAGAAGTGATGAGCGATGGGGAGGGGAGAGGGAGGGCGGAGGAGGAGAAGGAGGGGAGCGATGGGGACGGGAGAGGGGTGGGGAAGACGGAGGGGAGGGTGGGGGAGTGAAGTGGAAGAGGGGGAGGAGGAGAGGAGGTAGGGGAGTGGGAGGTGAGAGGGAGAGGAGTGGGGAAGACGTTGGGGAGGGGAGGGGTGTAAAGTGGAAGAGGGGAGGAGGAGAAGAAGAGGGGTGAAGGGAGAGGCGTGGGAGGTGAGGGGGAGAGGGTGGGAGAGGGGAGATGGTGAAGGGGAGGGGGAGGGGTGGGGAGGTGAGGGGGAGAGGGTGGGAGAGGGGAGATGGTGAAGGGGAGGGGGAGGGGTGGGGAGGGGGAGATGGTGAAGGGGAGTGGGAGGGGGAGAGGGAGGGAGGGGGAGAGGAGAGGAGTTGATAAAAAATGCTATGCAATAGCTTTACCGCGGCTGTCTCCGAGTGCCACACGCCTTTTTTTTTGTAAATCGCTGTATGTTTAGTGTGCAACTAGACGCCACTGGCAATGAAAGTATAGTCAAAAGGCTGCTAAAGGGCCAGTGACCATCACTATGAACTATCAACGGATAAGCGTAATAGTCCTCATGCTCAGGTCAGTAGTGTTGTCAGTTATAAAAAAACATTTCAGTTACATTTAGGTGAAGGTGAACCCCTTGATTTAAAGCCAGTTAATCAAAGTAAAGTGTTTCCCTTTTACATCGTTTTAGTCGTTAACTGTTAATTAAAATTCAATTTAAAAGTTATTCGAATTAATTGTTTTTTTTTTTGGCGCGTAAGTTCTGAAACTTATTACTAAAGGTAGATTTTAACATTCCCTCTAGATTCTGAAGATTAATTTATTATTTATCTTTTGTATGAACTATGTTGGGTTTGGCATCCAGACTATGTAAATACAGCTGAACGCTAATAATAATAATCTTTATTTGAGAAAATAATTTGGTAAAATACAGTATTTAGTCTTAGAATATGGGTATTACAAAATTATTATGCCTGTACTAGGATAAACCTGTATCACAGGCGACATGAGTTCTTAGATTTTTTTTTTTATTATGACAACTGGTTTTATAACAATATTTAACAGATTTGAGAAGATTGACATCGTTGTGTTAGTACGCTATAGAATACATAAAATCTCTTATAACTACGGTCTTAAATATCTAGATAATATCACCGTAATTTACGAATAATTGTTGTTGGCACTTGTTTCGCGAATAAGTTTTGAGTCAGCAGTATTATTAATTATAGGTTGAAACAATTATTGCAATTCTCACCTACACAGTTTTATTCAGTCGGCTATTGTGCTTAGACCAATGTTTTTCAAGAGGCTGAAGAGATGTTTATTTGACTTCCACAACCCGTGGACTGTTACATGATTGTGGTTAAACTGGTTGTGAGAAATTCAAGGTTAAAGATGTACAAATGACTGCTCAGACCAGCGGGTTTTCAAACTTTCAAAGGCATAAAGGGGTTTTTATTTGTTACAAAATTGTCACCAAACAAAGGACCGACCTTGACCAGCGCAGCTTAACTTGCAATCGATTCGCGAAGCTGTAAAAGTATACTCTTTAAAGAGTTAAATAGTACATACATACATAGCGTCACGCCTGTAATCCCCGAAGGGCTAGGCAGAGGTGTACCTGTTAGTACACCCACATTTCGCTAGTTATGTTTAAGTCCCATGTAATAGGGGGCGAGCCTATTGCCATCAATCGGGCACAAATCCAGACTCCGGGCTGCTACTGAGAAATCCCAGATGGAAAAACTCAATAACACTTTGCCCGACCCGGGGATCGAACCCGGGACCTCATGATCAGCAGTAGCGCTTGCGACCACTAGACCAACGAGGCAGGCAGTTAAATAGTATTATTTGAATAGGCTACCTTATCGCTGAAAGTGATCTCTTACAAGTGTCCTCTATGCCTGTTATTATTCAGCACAAGCCCCTTCTAATATTAATTACAATCCACCGTCATTTGTCTTAATATCAAACTACCCACATCCCAAATAAAAAATAACCCTACCCGAAAAAAGTCCATTTTCGCAAAAGATATATTGTACTTTAGGGAACTCTAAAACAGAAAAGGTGCTTGGAAAATCGAATTAATTAGCGCATCAACAGGTGGCGTAGATAACTCAGTTACGACTTCAGGCGTCTTTAATAATTCCATTTCTACTCGTCCGGAGAGTTTTAACGATTTTGCTAAGTGAGCACCGAAGTTGTGGATGCGGCATTGTTACAAGTTTAGAATAGACTAGCGGACGCGCCCGCGTAGTTCCCGTTGAGAGAATGTGAGAATACAGGGATAGAGAGGGATAAAAAGTAGCTCTCGTCACCCGGGGATAGTGTAGCTTTCCAATTATGAAAGAATTTTTCAAATCGGTTCAGTAGTTTTTAAGTTTATTCCTTACATAGAAAAATACAAATCCTTTTTATAATATTAGGATGCATGTAGATAAAATAATAAATGACAATATTGGAATTAGGTAATCGGTGGAATAAATGTTCTACAAATAACCTGATTTCCAATATCGGACACCTTCGTACGCCCCCTGATTTTGACGTTTGAAATTCGGTTTAGTATTTTTATTTATTTATTTATTGATAGGAGAACCAACAGATGTTGCTCATGGTTGATGATGATGTAACAAGTAACACAGAGCCAGAAACGTGTAGTTCAACAGAATAAGTTGCAGAAATCTTAGGATCATTGAACAGCACGATAAATAACAGAAATAAAAATATAAAAAAAATATAAAAAATAATTAGAAATTTAAAAAAAACTCCATTGCCAAATAGTAAATCCCACATTTAAAAAGTTTTAAAATAACACTTTTCTATCGTTGAGCTATGTAATTTTATATCGCGTCGGGGCACGCTTAAGTAAGGAATCTTCCTAGTAGGATGTAGGTACTTATATAAGCGGTACCCCGACGCGAAATAAAATTACATGGCTCAACGATAGGAAAGTGTTATTTTTTAACTTTTTAAATGTGAGATTTACTTTTTGGCGTCGGAGGTTTTTTAAATGTATGACTTAACTTATCCGTGACGACAACCGCGTAGTCTGCCTTCTCCATCCCTTCCCACATCCTGACCAAATTTTAAACACCCTACATTTTCTTTTTGTCTCAATTTACTTAAAGATTGCATTCCCTCCTGTAATAAATGATTAGTCTGTTCCTGATTACCGCTAATGGCGGCGATTGTCTCGTTTGCGCAGGCGGCGTAATTGAAAACAATTTGTATTCGCGTTTATTGGGACCCGCTGACGGCGACGCGGCGGCGACGGCTTTCTTTGATTTGGAACAGGTAGCCTTTTGTTTAAGATATAAAAAGTTTTTCTACCATTCTAATTATTTCGATAGCTGCCATTCAGTCTAAATTCAGTCTTATTTTTATATAAGTGCATCTGCATCGTCTTTGGTTCTTTTTCTTGGGTATCTCCATCTGGATTTTTTTGTAGCTTTCTGGTGTCCATATGGCCATATGTGTGTGATTTATGGTTTGCCTCGTTGGTCTAGTGTCATTTGTCCTGGATGGGAATCGAACCCATGACCTCCGGCATAGCAGTCAAGGGGTCACTAACTTCTAGACCAACAGGTCAGTCGATTCTCACATACTTCTTTTGCTTCGTTTACATTCATACATGTTGTCATACACACACGCCGGTTGCGAGTACTAAGCACCTGACCTTTCTGAAGAACCTCACCAATAAGGTCTATGTTAGTTCTTCTAGGGCGTCCCCTCCCGCTTCCACTTACATCTGCCTTATAAATACCTTTCGTTAGTCGCCTAAGAAACATTTTCTTCACCACTAACTCGATACAGAACCATTTGCTTATATACCATTTACTACTAAATATATACCTATTATATACAGCCTGTACCCTTCTCTGTGCTGTAATAAAAGTGATTTATGTGACATGTTCTTAACGTTCACAGGCCGAGTCGTTTCCGGTGGCGGTCGGCGCAACTTCCGGTCCCGTGTTTCCGGCGTTTTCCTCTGAAGGGAAAAGAAGGTTTTATGTGAAAGAAAAAAATGAAAATACATTATGTACGTCACATTTTGCTGTTGTTTTATTTTATTGGTGAAAAACTAATGGCTTGGTATGATGAAGGAATAAATTATTTTTATGAAGCTGAAGATTATTCTTTTGGTTGCCTCGTAAGTCTAGTGGTCGCAAGAGGTACTGCTGAGCACGGGGTACCGGGTTCGATCCCCGTGTAGGGGAAAGTGCTAATGATTTTTTCAATCTGGAATTTATAAGTAGTAGCCTGGAATCTGGTATTGTGGCCGATTGATGGAAATAGGCTCGTCCCCTATGACATGGGACATTAAAATAACTGTCGATAAGTGGGTGTTTTGTCTCATCTGTAATCAGTATTAATTTTGCTGTACTATTATAGTTTTAATAAAAACAAACCTGCTCCTCAAATGTGTTACCTTCACTCACAATACGATCCTTCGTAAAAATTAAAGAAGATTCCATATCCATTGCTTCTTTATAACCCCCGACGCAAAAAGAGGGGTGTTATAAGTTTGACCGCTATGTGTGTGTGTGTGTCTGTCAGTCTGTCTGTGGCACCGTAGCGCTTACGGGTGAACCAATTTAGATGCGTTTTTTTTTTATGTTTTATTTTTTTGCGGTGGAGGTTTTTAATTTTTTTAATTTTGTTTGAAACAATCATCTGGTATTTAACGTAAATAACACAATGAATGTTATTGAACTATCAAAAGGAAAGGAATTGCTACTTAGGCTCTATACAGAAGGGCTGCATTTCAACTTTACATTTGCAGTAGGTAGTTCGAACATCTGCCAACTGCCGTTTGTATTAACAGCATTCGAACCAGAAGTCGGATTACAGTTAAAATGCAGTCCGTTTGTCTAGAGCCTAATATAGTGTCAATCACCTCACTGTACCACGAAAAACTATACTGAAACAAAACACGACTGTAAATTTGAACATTTTGTTTTTCAGAACAAAAAAAATCGCTACCATTTACAATTTAACATAACGCTGCATTAGAAGGCGGTTTGATAAAATTTATGGTACGCATTCGTAGAATTTATAGCTTCTAAGAAAATGATGGGGGGATCTACCCCTTAAGTTTACACCCCCCGTTGTGCAAATATAAATATGTTGCGAGACTCTTAAGACACATTTGTTTTGAAAAGAAACGTTTATTGACCCCCGTGGGGAACTTTGGTATTCGCATTTTCCTGACTGCTGCGATATAACCGGGTTCCGAAGGTAAGACTGGCCTGTTGGTCTAGTAGTTAGTGACATGCTGGAGGTCGTGGTTTCGATTTCCACCCAGGACAAATGTTTGTGTAATGCGCACGATCATTTGTTCTGTGTCTGGGTGTAATTTGTCTATAATATGGATGTATTTAGAAATATATAAGTATGTTTATCAGTTGCTTAGTACCCATAGAATAAAGTTCTGCTTAGCCTGGGACTAGAAGGGGTTGTGGGAAAGTTGTGGAAATGATTTTTTTATGCTACCCGTGAGCATCAATAATTGTTGAAAATTCCCATACGTACCTTATGATACCTTATACTGTCCGTTTATCGTACAATACATTACTTATATAGCTAACCCTACGTTTCCAAGAACTACTTGTTGAAAAATGTTATTACTCGGTGCAAGATTTCTTAAATGACAATTTATTGTAATATGTTTGATTATTCCTTAATATCCATTATTTTGTGTGACATTTGCATGCTATATAAGGCAGAATGTACAGACGCCAGCACGTCAAGTTACTCCAATGTGTCAAATTTCTTTGATCGTTTTTCAACTTTATGTCAAACCGAATAAGGTTCATATTCACTTGGGAAAATTTGACACATTGGGGTAACTTGATGTGCTGGCGTCTGTACAAGGATCCTGTTATATAATTTAAGAACTTATTTTTATGTACCTACACTCTCAGCAAATAAAGGCTTATTCTATTCTATTCTATTCTAATACAAACTCTAACCACAAACCTTCATCAAAGTGAAACAGACTTAAATACTTAAATACTTGAAATAAAAGAATGAAAACGCAACGAAAGAAAACATTGAGAAAAGGATACACACAGTATTGGAATTAATGTGGAAGACGTCTCAATGTCGGTATAAGGAGGGTTCCTGCTTGGTAGAGATATCTGTGTCTGCTGATACCCGTAGATGAAAGATTGTTGCACACTACAAGCTATATGGTACCATTACTACAACTACGATTCATGGTCTGCCTAGCCTTTTCCCAACTATACTGGGTCGGCTTCCAGTTTCACCTCCACGACCCAGTTACTGGGTAACACGATACCTCTTTGTGAACCTAGTTCTCAGATATCTAGTTGTCGAAAATCTGAACGCTGCGCTTATTAGTAGATATAATGCAACTTAAATGTCATAGTTATACAACTTTGTTTGCCGAACGTGATCGCAAAGCACAACCTGGGCGAAGCATTACCACTGCGATATTCCTCACTCAATCAAGGATTTGACTGCGTAATTTTATATTGTCATCATGTAAAATTCTTGGTAATATGGCGTTACTTCATGTCGATTGGGCGTATGGGACATATTCGGGGAATGTTGGGGATAGTGACGTAGTAAAAGATTTTTTTATGTTTGTTTTGTCAATGAAAATGATAGTGTAGCATTTGTCAACGGCAGTATAACACTTTGGACGGTCTTTTTATCGTGTGGTTATTAACTAACCTGCATGGTATCAGAGTTTTAATGCCGCCCATGGGCCTCTGACTTGGCATCACATGCCGTCGAGACATATATCTCTCAGGCATGCCGGTTTCCTCACGATGTTTTCCTTCACCGTTTTTGAAGCAAGTGATAATTATACAATCCGCACATGAATCCGAAAAGTCAGAGGTGCGTGCGTGACCTATAATTTGGCAATCATGACGGTATGGACGGTGGTAAGTTAGTTCTGTATAAAATGGGTAAGTACCTAGTAAATAATAAACACGAATCTAAAAAAAAAAACTAATAAACTGCTACTTGTATAGCTGTAACGGACCAACCTCGTCAAGGCGTAGTTTAACTTTAGATCAACCCGTGAGGTTGATCTAAAGTTAAACAATGTTATTTTTTAGCCACAAGCTCCTCATTACTACTGCTACGATAATTGGTACTATTTATATTGCAATACCCTTGAAGTCAACTAAGTTATAAGACCTACCTATTACTAACATCTAGAATTTATCTGTACATTTATTTGGTGACTAGCTTTTGCCCGCGGCTTCGCCCGCGTGGATGTCGAACTTCCGTCCCCTATGTTTTCCCTTTAAGGGTTGAATTTCCAAAAAACGTTTTTTAGTAGATACTTACTCTTTACTAAGAACACTCCTACAAGTCATGTCTCTAATACCAGCGGTTTGGGCTGTGCGTTGATATATTATAAACGTAATAATTTTAGCTTAATACTTCCGGATAGAATACTTTCAAAGTTGATCCTTCCGGTATGTATGCTTAAAGATTTCTTGAACTACTGACCCGGGAAAGAGCGCCGTACAACTGGAACTAAGATCAACCTGCCCAGGCGTATTGATTACAACCGTACCAAGTTTGGTTAAAATACCTATAATAGTTTTTGAACCATGCGTGCACATACAGACAGACAGACAAAACATTTACTGATTGCATTTTTGACATCAGTATCGATCACCAATCATCCTCCAATATTAATTTTGAATATATGTTTAATGTACATAATAGGGAATATGCATGTAATTTAAATATGGTTCGAATATTTTTTTTCTGAATCTTTAATGGCAGAAAATATGAACTGAATCATTATTTTACTTTTTAATAGCGTCATAATTATTTAAAATTATAAATAAAAGTGCGAATTAAGCGCGGGAAATTCAAATTTGTGAAATGCATCACCATTGGTTATAACGAAAAATTACGTTAAATACTACGACAACAACTCAACGTCTACAAAACATACAATGTGTAAGTATGACATTAAGTATTAGAATGGACTTTTTATTCGAAAACATAATTATCGCCGTGTGTGTTGTGAACTAATTTAATGTTCAAGTGTAATTTTAGCTTCATAGTGAGGTTATTTAACATTTAAGAAAAATTACTGAAAGTGGTTTTGTAAAAGCACAATCTGATAATGTTTATTGCATTCGGGTACAAGCAATACCGGTAAACTGGTTTTTGAGCTTTTTTCATGGTGAAATGGTTAGAAGAACGAAAACACCCATAGTAATAGTAATAGGATTATAGTAAATGACGTAATCGAAATGGCGCGCGAAAATGGCGGCGTTTAAACAGCTCAAATTTATTCTGTATTTTAAATATTTTTTTAAGCTTCATTACTGCATTTTTAAATATGTTTAAATTTTTTTACTATGTTAAAACGTTGTAAACAGTGAATTAAAAATATAAAAAAAATACATGCATATACCCTATTATCTTCGTAGTGTGTGATAGTCCATTGAATTGCATGGCGAACGATATTGTATCTTAGGATAAAATATAATAATATCTTAGCCGTATGCAGCGCCCCTTGGTGAACTCCACTGCGGGTGACGTAACCTACGACAAACTTATTATTTGCGGTTGGTACAGTAGTCGGGTCTAGGGATCGAACCGCAAAATTAAGTTTGTTTTTTATTGTACATATTTTTTCGGGATAAAAAGTACCCAGTGTGGTGCCCAGGATACTAAAGAATAAGTATACCAAGTTTCATCGTAATCGAACCGGTAGTTTTTGCGTGATACCTGAACATACAGACAGACAGACAGACAAACAGACAGACAGACAGACAAAATTTTTTTTAATCATATTTTTGGGTTCGGTGTCGGTCTAGTAACACCCCCTGCTATTTATTTTTTTGATATTTTCAATGTACAGAAATTTTACTTCTACAGATTTATTATAAATAAAATATATATAGAATAGATATAGAAGATAGAAGATATAGAAGAAGATAAAGAATTTGATTTTGAATTTGGACTACGACAATACACCGTACGAGCAGTGTGTAGTGTCGTACGTAGGGAATGCAATCTCGTACGAGATTTCCGCCTAGCGAGATCTCGCGAGACTCAAAACCCAGTCTCGCGAGATCTCGCAAATTACGGGATCTCGCGAGATTGGAAGAATCGCAATTAAAACATATGCAAATACTTGTTTTAAGAACTAGTAATTGACATGATATGTAATTAAATAGAAACTGCGTTGCTTAGTTATAAACATAATGTAAGTTTTATTTTAAAAAACAACAGAGTACTTATTATTTTGTCTCTAACTCTAATAACATTTGTTTATGTCTATAATTATTATACCTACTGTAGCTAATCAGTTCAAATTCTTACAATATTGGTAACAAAACAATAATTATCTATATTTAGGCAACGGCCAGGATTCAGTTCGCGCGCAGCCGCGCTATGAAATACGCGTCGTCACACTGCATTTGTCGATCTCGTTATCTCGCGAGATCTCGTACGAAATTTGACGAGATACAATCTCGTAAAATATGGCCGGGATCTCGCGAGATCGGGATCTCGGCGAGACGAGATTGCATTCCCTAGTCGTACGGTAGTCTAATCTTGCTAAGATAACTTTTTCTCGCTAAAATAACTTTGCTAGAAGAATACGTATGGCGGTTTAACATATTGTCCCTATAAAATATTTTGGACCACCATTTTAATTCCTTAGATAAAAGTTATCTGACTTTTGAAAAATTAGTGAAATTAGTCTCAACTAAGGGCTAATTTTGAAGACTAGCATTAAGTCGGTAGTTTTTTGAACTAAGTTGATTGTTATTTTAACCGCGTTGATGATTTCATCAACTAAGTTAAAAGTTTATTTAACTAAGTTGAAAGTTTATTTAACTAAGTTGAAAGTTTATTTAACTAAGTTGAAAGTTTATTTAACTAAGTTGATAGTTTCTTCAAATAAGTAAGTAGATTCTTCAACTAAAGTTTCTCTGTAAAGCAATTTATAGCGCATCTTTAGCTATACGAAGACCTTATAAAGCGAATGTTTTCCCCGTCCTTTGTTCTTGCCAGAAGATACACTGCCGTTCACACATGAATGCTTCCCTTTTTAATACCGGGGTGAGTTTTCTCTAGTAAAGGAATAACGTGTTTTTGTACGGTAAGGATTAAACTTCAAGGAGAAGGAACTTTTTGTAAGTGTTCTCTTTTTGTTGTTTTACAGGATTTAATCAGTTACTGACTTAGAAAAAAGGTTGTGTGATGCTAGACCATTTGGATGCAAGTGATTTTTTGAAGTACCTAGTTTATTAAATAATCTTATCCATTAGAAGGTTACATAATGACATTATTTATAATGATAATAAAACTTTATTTCAAGCAAAAGGCTCATATTATTACCTATTTATTACTGACTCTAAGATGGAATATGCTTTCAAAAAAGGACATATTATGTAGGTATACTGTGGGTTGATCCACTTTAACCAGATAATCCTGTGGACGCCTTACACTAAGTCCTCCGTTAAGGGGTTACATGGGCATTTCTTAACTTATACGCTTATGTCTGATAAAATAAATAAATTTTCCACAACTTTGACACAACGCTATCTAGCCCCAAGCTGGGGTACTAAACAGCTGATAAACATACTTATATATTACTAAATACATACATATCGTAGATAAATAACGCACATAAAAACCCAGTCACACTGTTTGATTAGAACTAGAGGTACCTCATCATTATCTGTCTAGCCTTTTACCAGTAATGTTGGGGTCGGCTTCCAGTTTAATCGGATGTAGCTGAATACCAGTGTTTAACATGGAGCGTCAGCCTGTCTGACCTCCACAACCCAGTTACTGGGTAACGGGGTACCCATTGGTTAAACTGGTTGTCAGATTTTCGGGTTTCTGACCTTATTTCTGTGAGGTGTAGTTCACCTGTAGTATTCACATAAAAACACTCGCAAATCCGCTCGCTTACTAATGACACGTATCCCGTGCGCCCGCGCTCCCGCTAAAAACTCTAAAGGTGAAGATATTGGTGTTGTGTGGTGAAAATCTCAAACTCTCCCCTCTCGTGAATCTTGGAGGAAATACCGCCTGAACCCGCGCGCTGGAGGCTGCTAACGAAGGAACGCATCTAGTCATCCTCCTGTAAGTTCCCTTTTTCCTTCCAAGTTTTCTGGTTATTATACATTTTGTCTCATGTAAAAAGAAAGCCCAGTCTATTGCTATCAATATGTTTCAATATTTACTAAATAAGTACAGACACCAGCACATCAAGTTACCCCAATATGTCAAATTTTCCCAATTGAATATGAACCTTATTCTGTTCGCCTTAAAGTTGAAAAACGATCAAAGAAATTTGACACATTGGGGTAACTTGATGTGCTGGCGTCTGTACATGCAACTCTTTAGAATAAAAGTAGGTACAGACGCCAGCTCATCAAGTTACCCCAATGTGTCAGATTTTCCCAATTGAATATGAACCTTATTCTGTTTGACATAAAGTTAAAAAACAATCAAAGAAATTTGACACATTGGGGTAACTTGACGTGCTGGCGTCTTTACCTAAAAATTATCATTATTGTCCAGCTTAGAGACTAGCCTGTTGGTCTAGTAGTTAGTGACCCTGACTGCTATGCCGGAGGTCGTGGGTTCGATACCCACCCAGGACAAATGTTTGTGTGATGAGCACAATCATTTGTTCTGTGTCTGGGTGTAATTTATCTGTAAAATGTGTGTATACATATATAAGTATGTTTATCAGCTGTTTAGTACCCATAACTCAAGCTCTTAGCTTAGCTTGGGACTAGATGGCGTTGTGTCAAAAAGTTTTGGAATATTTATAGTTTTTCTTAGGAATTAAGAAAATTATAGAATTAAGTACCTATATACACAGGTAGATTTCTGGTTGAGTAAATGTAGTTAAAAAAAACACAACTAACTTCTATGACAATTCATATATTATATCTGGCATTATTTACCTATAGTGCAATAGTTGAAAATAAAAACGAAATATATCCATTCATCTTAACTATCTCTTAAAGATAGATATTGCCTTGAAATTATAATGTTCAAGTATCTAATATTATATAAAATTCTTTTGTCACAGTGTTTGTTACAAAACTCCTCCGAAACGGCTTTACCGATCCTTATGTTTTGTTTTAAAGGCAGGTCGAAGTTTGCCTGGCAGCTAGTTTTTAATCTAAAATTGAACTTTATCATTTGTTACATAAGCAAATTTCTGAAAGAGTTTCCTTACAGTGTTTTGATAAATATTTTATTTATTATCACTATCCTCCTACCCGTATTTTAATTTATTTGGGGTCAACGCACCATGTTTTCTTCTTCCATACATCTCTTCTTCTCTATTTGCCGTCATCTCAATAGTTACTTCGTTCCAAGCCATATTATAAATATAAAAAATATAAATATAAATATTCCACTACTTTTTCACACAGCGCCATTTAGTCCCAAGCTAAGCTAAGAGCTTGTGTTATGGGTACTAAACAGCTGATAAACATACTTATATATTTCTAAATACATACGTAATATAGAGAAATTACACCCAGACACAGAACAAATGATCGTGCTCATCACACAAACATTTGTCCTGGGTGGGAATCGAACCCACGACCTCCGGCATAGCAGTCAGGGTTACTAACCACTAGACCAACAGGCCAGTCAAAATCTCAGTCATTATCTTTCACACAATCCATCCATCGCTTCGTTGGTCTTACTCTAATAAATGTAAGCTCTATTTAATGAAATTCATATACCATGTAAATAAATTCAATTAAAATTTGTCACTGGCAAAAGGTGTACCTGCAAAAAATTACATTCCTTATACCTACAACACAATTTTATAAATTTACGCACTTTAAAACATTTGCTAAAGTAAATAAAAATAGTAAAATATATGATAAAAAAAGAATAACAACGCAAACTTAAGGTAAAGTATCCGAATGCACATTACCGTCGGCAAGTTCAAAGAGATAACACCCGACGGCGGCACTTTGATCTCGCCGCCCGTCGGCAAACGTCTTTGATGTCACCGCGTTGCGCGGTTATAGCTATTTTCTTGACACAATTATTTTTATTTATATAAAATGGGGAGTAGTGCTATTCTTGTGATTTATTTAACAGTAAAAATGACGTTTATTTGCCTTTTAACGAGCTTCCATTAAGAAAAACTGCTGTTAACGCTACGTAACAAACTGAAATCATCCAATTAGAATTTTAAATGAAAATTGTTTGAAGACACAAAAACCATAACATATTTTGTTTTTAATTAAACACAACCCATCTTTTTAATAAACGTGAGGAAGGCTTACAAAAACTTAACATACGAAAAATTTGTGATAAATCTATAGAGGTCATACTGGTAGTAACTTTCATACATTATTCATTTATAAGGTGGTACATTATTACGCTTTTAGACAACTGAGATAATTATAAAATATGTCTAAATAAATCCAATTAAACAGCGACAAAAAAGGGAATAAACACGAAGAGAAAAACGTAACAAAATAAAACTAACACGTGTTTTTATTTTTTTTATTAGTTAGATTATTTTAGCTAAGATAACCTCAAGAGCTTTTGACCTTCAACAAAATTCAAGAAAGAACCAAACAATTTCCGTTATCACGTAAACCAGGACCTAAAATATAAATTCTCAACAGTAAATTAATTTGAAAAAATAATACAAAACAATCCTTTTGTATTTCCTCTCAACCCTATCTCCTGCGACCCAGTTCTGGTGAACTGGGGTGAAAGTTCAGCCTTGGTCAAGGTGAAGGAAGCGCCCATTAACGTCTGCACTTAAAACAACTCTCTTGGCAGCAGCGTCTTAAGATTTATAGCAGGATTTAGCAGACTTGATACTTGTATAATTAATTTTTAATTATTTGCAGCGTAAGGCAAGTTAGCTAAATAGCCACCCCATTCTGTTTGTTGTCGATTGTCTGGTAAATAAATTGTAAATCCGTAATTGGCAGAACATTAGTTTTCATATCTTTAAGTGAATTTTTGAGAGCTGTGTAACTAATAAGTTATCCTTAATGACTATGTGGTTTTGCAGGAAAAACGAGGTGTAGTGGGAAATATTAAGCTCACATTAAAACAAAATGATTGACATTTTTAAGTAGGTTAATGAAAAAAGTGATTCTTAATTTGAAGATAAAATGTATACTTAATTTTCTATTTCATTTGTTGACGTATATAGAATCTAAATTTAATTGTTTTATCTTAAAACTGTAACAGTATAATTTATAAATTATGTGTTTAAATTCAGATGCTATAAATGAGCATGATTATGATGCATTGTAAAGATAGATATTTTATTAACCGTGACTGTGTTAGTCTTTTTGATTAAAGTACTAAAATAAAGTCGTGTTAAATGTGGAGTTTTTTTCCAGTGATTGAAATACAGAAAATGATTAGGATTTAAGTTATTCAGTCTTTATAGAAATCAAAATTTCCCACAGTCATATAAATTTCACGTAAATTTATCTTTTAAGTAACATTTTGTAAAGTTTTTTTGTTATTATCTTCTTATCAGATAGCGTAATCTTATCCTAGACTTGGACACTATTCCAGCTGTTAATTTTACCTTGTCATAATTTTCCAAACAAGACAAATTGTCGTACAAGAACAAAACCACTTCATTTTCACAATTAGTTCCCAGTATCAAAACCCAACGGTCGCAGTACACAAAGTTGGCTAAGTAATAAGATAATGAAGAACAGCGGGGTCGAGCAACGAATTAAAACGAGAAACGTGCGCCACAATGGAGGAACCACCTTCGAGTTTCACGAAGTTTACAAACTGTTCAGTTTTCAAACTGGGCGTTTGTTATTTTTTGTGTTTTAACAAAGAGGTTGACTATATGCTCGATTTATTTGACTATGAGTAATTTTTTAATAGTCAAATGATTTTTTTTTGTTAAATAAATATGGCGGTTTGACATATTGTTTATGCAAAAGCTGTCAAACCGCCATTTTTATTTAATCAAATATTGGGCCTAAAATGAGTTTGTGAAACATTTGAAAACGTTTGGTAACCTCTGAATACAGAACCGATTTTGAAAATTCTTTGTGATTAGCTACCCACATTATTTGTGAGTATCATAGGTTATATTTTGTTTTCAAAACTAAGGGGGAGTGGAGGGAATGTTAGAGTACAAAATGCACACGGAGAAAGTCCCGAGCCATGTGCTTGTTTAGAATAATGACTGCCCTGTTGGTCTAGTCGTTAGTGATCCTGACTGCTATGCCGGAGGTCGTGGGTTCGATTCCCGCCCAGGACAAATGTTTGTGTGATGTGCTCGATAATTTTTTCTGTGTCTGGGTGTAATTTATCTATAATATGTATATATTTAGAAATATATAAGTATGTTTATCAGCTGTTTAGTACCCATAACACAAGCTCTCAAGCTTAACTTGGAACTAAATGGCGTTGTGTAAAAAGTTGTGGAATATTTATTTATTATAAATAGTCTGCAATTCGTATTAGAAAAAAAATGTTTATTGGAAATTTCTAGGAGTATCTTATATAAACATTCCTTTTTATTATTCGATAACTACTGTTATTAGCTCTATACTAACTGTCTTTGCCAAAAAAAATACTACACGAATTCCAAAAAAAAAACAAAAACGAAACGCGAAGTGGTCCCGCCGGCGTGACGAACATTTCCCTTGTTTATTTAATGAGTGGATCGGAGAGACGACCTCGTTATGACGTCACTACTTCTTGAACATCGCACCGAACGAAACGGAAGATCCTCAAATTAATACGCCAGACAGAGATGCGAACACCCGCTGAACTTGAATGAATAGGTTTTCTTAAGTACTCCGTTTTCTTCTAATGAAATCGAAATGAAGATGACGTGTCAATGAAAGTTCAGTTTTAAACACTTCGGCAAAGATTTCAAGGTGAACAAAGTCTTCAGAGGAAGAAGTTCGTTCTCGTTTACGGTCTTTTTTTTTTACTTTTAGAGGGTAGTGGGGAATCTTAGCTAAGTGAAGTGGTTCGTGAAAGACTTTTAGTTGCTTCTTGTTGACTTTGTTCAGAATAAAGTGGAGCTCTAGATACCTATATTTGTACCTAAGTTTGTTGTGAGTAAACTATTTCTAAACGTTTGCATTATGGCTGTAATTCTGCTGGATTGTAAGTCGGCATCATCGCTGTTACTTATTAGTGTTTTGTTAGGTCGTAGGACTTTGAGAGTCACTTCGTTTTTCGAGGTGGGTTTGAGGTTTTTCGATGGGTGCGCATCTAGACGAGCACACTAAGCTGTTGTTCGTGACAGTTATTGTAGATACTACATAGTCAGAATCCTAAAAATATAACCACCAGTCCTTTCAAAGGTGGTGTCTATTAAATTACTTGAACAGTGGAGGTCAGTTAAGCAGTTGTTCCATGTAAAATACTGGTATTCAGCTCCTTCCAGCTAGACTATAAGCTGATGATAATGATAGGACACCCGTTAACTTAACTGCAGGCCTAGTCATATTACAAATTCTCTTTAGAAAGAAAATGGCGTATTAAGGAATCAGCTGTTTGTCAACTGCCATTTTCAAATTCTACTCGTTAGAATAATATACTTAAAATAATAGCAGTAAACAGATTTAATGATTCTAAATTATATAATTGTACTATGCTCATTAAAACTTAGCGAAATTATTTCTTAATTTTTTGACATTGAATTTGACATAGGTACCTGCTATTAATTGGACATTGAATTTTACATTATACTTGCTTTATATTTGACATTGTAATTGACATTTTACCTGATAATAATAAATTAGACTTTTTAACCGACACTGTACCTGCTACGAACCAAATATTGTATATTTGTGTCTTTGTATTATTTTGTTGACATTGTATTAATTTGCTTAATGTAGTTGTTTCTGCATGTGTTATTTCTCATTTTAATATGTAGTGTTCAACACAATGTAAATTGTTAATGAATAAATAAATGAATGAATGAATGAGTAGAATTTGAAAATGGAATACACTTGACAGTTGTCAAACAGCTGTTTCCATATTACGCCATTTTCTTTCTTTATTAGAAATAGAATAGAAATGGAATTATGAACATAGCTAGGCCTGCTGGATGTTAGACATTCGTGGTTCTGACTGTCAAAGATTTACAAATGACAGCCGGGACTAACGGCTGAGCGAGCTTTTCAAAGCACGAAGGAGTCTTGACATTGTAATGGTTGTAACTAAAGAAAATGGTGGAAAATGTATTTCAGAGAAATATACTTTTGTACAATGAGATTTAAGATAGGTACTATAGAGAGTGCATGCGACGAAAATATGTTACTTACATAATAACTGTATATCCTATGTCTCACTAACGCCATCTACAATAATATAGCAATATTGGAGCGCTAGTGGAGCATACAAAATAAAACTCTGACTTATGTCCACTTGGACACAAAGTATCGGATGAAAATTTCTGTTCGTAATTTCCCGTCTATAGAAAAGTATTGAATGCCTTTGAAGAATCAATTTATTTAGCATACATTTCTTAATGTGCTGTTTACTAATATATTGCAGGGTCTATATAGAAAACCGCGTTGAATTATCGATATAATTACAGTCTGGGTACACAACGTATCTTTTTTCGAATTTTCTTCTAAATTTATGTTGATTTCGTTACCAACGCAAACCCATTTCACGATTTCTTTTTTAACATTCGTGTAGCTGGGGGCCGTATTCATAGTCCGTTAACTGTTGTTTTTTGGACTTTCATCTTATTTGATTTAAAATAGATTATAGGTAAGGTAAAATATCAAGTGGAAAAGAGTATTTTTCACCTTGCACGCTGTACAGTCAACAGCAAAAGTAGATGATCAAAATCAAAAATTCAATACTAATGAACGGAGTTCGCGCCAGAACTGTGTGGCGTCGAAATGATTCAAAAGTATGTGATTGTAAATTTTACCAAACATTTACTACCAGTACAGCTGCCATATGTTTGTGATCAGTTTTGACTCCAAAAGTTATAAACTCAATTCGCATCAGAACTAAGAAGTGAAAAAAAAATTCAAAACTAGTGATCAGCTAAAATCAAAAATTAAATGATGAAACTGAGGCCACATAATCGTGAAGCAAATAATTCATCCATACGCATTTTTTTATTAACCCAGTAATTTAATTTGTTATGTTTAAAACAGCTGAATTTGATAAAAAAAATGCATATTTAATATATTTCATCCAATTGAACCCCTAAAAAAAGCACAATGTTCTTGTTTTTTTTTGTAAAAATGTTTTAATTTTTTACTTTAGTGGGTCAGTTTGTAATTTATCTAAGTTACAATAGCCCAATGACAACTGCTCATCACCTCTTACAACATATTGCTTTTCTCGATACAGGGACGTTAATTGTTGAGGAGTTCTCCTAGTAAGATCCAGGAGAACTGGAGCTCCATGGTGAAGGCATCATCACCACTATGCATTTTGACAAGCTTAAATTACTTAGCAACTACATTAAAGTACCTAATCGAATCGCAACCCGTGAAATACTTAGGTATAATTGAGTAGTTCCAATGCCCATCTGTGGTCTTCATCATCAGTTCCACTTTAGCAAACGGTGCTTTCCGAGAGCGAATGCACGAGTTAATATACAAAATACCCAAATCACTATTGGTGTTCCTATAAAATTTGAGGTTTTCCCTCGATTTCCATAGGATCCCTTCATCAGATTCTGACTTGGTGACAATAAGACCACAGCGAGAGTATACCCTTTCAAACAAAAAATAATTTTGCAAATCCGTCTAAATATGACGAAGTTATGCACAAACATCCATAAAAAAATATACATATAAACATCCGAATTGATAACCTCCTCCTTTTTCAGAAGTCGGTTAAAAATAATATAATTCAAAAACTTTAGTATTTAAACTGTTTCTTTTTTTGTAACTTCTGTCAAATTTTTAAAAGTAGCTGATGTGATACAAAACGTTAATTGAATAAATATTATCATCTTTGCATGTTTGTGAATTTATGTCAATGTTCTAAAGTAGCTGATGTGATACAAAACGATAATTCAATAAATATTATTATCTTTGCATGTTTTTGAATTTATGTCAATGTTCAAAAGTAACTGATGTGATACAAAACGATAATTCGATAAATATTATTATCTTTGCATGTTTCGAATTTATGTTTTTATTAATCTTATTATATGCTTTTTTAACGATAATTATTTTTTTTTTTTTTTAATTAAAAAATTCATAATGTGTTACTATAATTAGATTAGTTAAAATTTTATTTAGTTTTAGTGCAAATACAACCAATTTTATGTATGCGGTGTTAGCCTTTAAGTAATTGTTTCACTTACAAAAGCACAATTTGTTTTTATTGAACATGTATTGTGAAAACAATTGTTGGCTGACCTTAAATAAATAAATAAATAAATAAATATGTCAATGTTCTAAAGTAGCTGATGTGATACAAAACGATAATTCAATAAATATTATTATCTTTGCATGTTTTTGAATTTATGTCAATGTTCAAAAGTAACTGATGTGATACAAAACGATAATTCGATAAATATTATTATCTTTGCACGTTTCGAATTTATGTCAATGTTCAAAAGTAGCTGATGCGATAAAAATCATAACTAAATGATTGCTTTTGCTCAGTCGGCTACAATATACACTTGAGAGCAATAAAATCGCACACGTTGACTTTTTGTTGTTAAAGCAGTTTTTTTCATAAATGTGAATACATATTAAAATAAAACTTACACTATTTGAATGTTTACTTCAGTACCTTTCTAATGATATCAAATACAGTGTAAAAAAAGTACCCATAGGGAGTTTTAGGGCACAAAACCCAACATACGGATAAAATTACCCAATTTAGCTTAACAAAGAATAAAAATAAAACTCAAAATGCTTGATCAAATTGTTTTTTAATAAGGTGTATTCCCTCCCCTAGCCTTGATTACAGCTCTTAATCGGTTTTTCATGGACCGTATTAATTTCACCATGAAATCTTGTGGTATGGCGTTCCACTCCTCTTCAATGGCAAGTTGAAGCTCTTGGAGGCGCGTAGGAGCAGGGCTTCTTGCTCGAACTCTTCTTTTTAGCTCATCCCAGACATGCTCAATCGGATTGAGATCAGGACTACGAGCTGGCCACTCCATCGCGGTGATTCCAACATCTTCCATGTAGTCGCAAACTGTTCTAGCGACATGCGGTCTGGCGTTGTCGTGCATTAAGAGAAAATCTTCTCCCATAAGCCACGCAAGCGGCCTCACATGTTCTTCGAGCACTTCTTCGACGTATCGTGCAGCCGTCAAACTTCTCGATCTCGGGCCGGTATTCGCCGTAGTGATGAATACAATGTCAGTTTTAGTGTCCAACATTATGCCACCCCAAAACATACACGATCCACCTCCAAAAGCCACACGTTCGCTTATGCAGCATTGTGAAAATCGCTCTGATGACCTTCTGTAGACCCTAGAGCGTCCATCATGACCATGTAAAGTCATTCTGCACTCATCAGAGAACATAACAGCCCGCCATTGGTCATACGTCCAATTTAAATGTTCCCTAGCAAATTGTAGCCGGGCTTGTCGGTGAGCTGTGGTCAATTTGGGACCATTTGCTGGGCGATGTGAAGTCATTCCTGCTTCACCTAGTCTTCTTCGAACTGTCCACCGACTTATACTGACATTGCGAACTTCTCGAAGCTGTTGTCCCAGTTGAACCGCGTTCAGTTGCCGATTTCTCAAAGACCTTGTCACAAGAAAGCGGTCATCACGCTCTGATGTTGTGCGTCGCCGGCCAGATCCTGGTCGCCGAATGTAGCCACCGGTCTCTTGGAACCTCTGATATACACGACGAACAGAGTAGCGGCTCAAATTTAGCCGTCGAGCAACTACACTTTGGTTATGGCCTGCTTCGAGCAAGGCAATAACTTGAGCGGCTTCTGCGGGCGTGGTATCCATATTTTTCCAGTAAATCCGTATGCTTCCAGTAGAGATGTTATCACGTTGACCTTCGGTATGCAACTGAATAAAAATTCTTTATTTATTTATTTGAGGGGCGTATCGCATATCGTGTCCTTGAAGAGGACGTGTATAGCTTAACCGGGCGTCTCTGTAGAGATATCTTAAAAGTTAAGACCTCCAGCCAGAGTATAAAAAACTTAAAAACTAAGCGACTACGCTAAGGGCACCCCCTGCGGGGTACGAGCCTCGGCTTAGGGCGTCGCTGGGAGAGGACAGCAAGGGACGGCTGGATCTGTGTGGTTATTATTTGGGGGCAGCGAGTTTATTATAACTACTGCTCAGCTCGCGGGCTGGCACACAAACAAGGGACGGGAGGACGGGTAATTATCGGGGGCGTCGCGACGGGCCTCGACGGCGAGGCCGGAATCGGGCTGTGTTCTTGCGAACTGTGCTGGTAGACTTATCGCTCTCCTGGAGGAGGGTGATAGCGTCGTCAGGGACGGTGAGGGTGTGTCTAGGTCGCCGTATCTTAGAGATGCGGGACGGAGTGTATCGGGCGGCCGACACCACGAGGGGGTTGGGGTGTTTTTCAGCTACGTCCATGAAACGCTTGGTGAGGCGTTTCATGAACTGCTGAATTGTGGGGATTTTGAGATCTACGTGGAGAATCTCATTTCGGACATAGAAGGGGGCTCCCGTTATCCTACGGAGGAAACGGTTTTGGAGGGTTTGCATCCTATGGATATGCCTAGGGTGCGCATGTGCGAAAACTGCGCAAGCATAGGTCATGATGGGGCGAATGACCGCGGTGTAGAGACGCAATTTGCACTTGAGTGACAATTTGCTTCTCGGGGTCGTGAGGAAATGAAGCCTACTGGAAGCGAAAGCGGCTCGCGAACGAGCCATCTTTATGTGCTTCGCGAAGGTAAGGTGATGGTCGAGAGTAACTCCTAAGTACTTTGCCTCCGAGTCCCAAGGGATGGGGGTGTCGTACATAGTAATTGGATCGGGGGTTGGGACAGTGCGCCGCGGTCTCGTGAAGAGGACCGCTTGGCTTTTTTCGGGGTTGACCTCTATTCTCCATTTCCGGAACCAATCGCCTAGGGCGTTTGCGGAAGATTGGAGAGTGCGAGCTATCGTGACTGGATTGGTGCCAGTGAAGTAGATTGCCGTATCGTCGGCGAAGAGAGCTAACTGGGACCTATTACTGATGGGAATGTCACTGGTGAACAGTGAGAAGAGGAGAGGGGAGAGCACGGAGCCTTGAGGGACACCCGCGCAAATCGGATGGGGGGAAGAAAACGCCCCTTCGATCCGGTAGCGGAAGGAGCGATTCGACAAAAAGTCCCGTAATATGAGTACGAGACGATCCGGCACACCGAGTTTGTACAGCTTGTATACTAAGCCGTTGTGCCAGACCTTGTCGAATGCTTTCGCTATATCGAAGAATAGTACTCCCGTCATCCTGGAGCGCATGAAGCCGAGGCTTATGTGCTCCACTATGCGGTGCACTTGTTGGACGCACGAGTGCTGGGTTCGAAACCCAAATTGCTCGAGAGGGATGAGACTCTTTGCTTCGACATAATCTTTGAGTCGCTTATAAATAAGTCGCTCATAGATTTTGCCGAATACGTTGAGGAGACTGATGGGGCGGTAGCTGGAGGGCGCGGACTTGGGTTTGCCTGGTTTAGGGATACCTATCACGGTGGCATTTTTCCACGTTTGTGGGAACATGTTGTTGGATAGAGCGCCATTGAAGATGGCAGTCATCAACATGATAAGGGGGGCTGGGAGGAGTTTAAACACCTTATTGGTGATACCGTCAGAACCGGGGGCTTTGCGAGGTTTAAGACCTTTGATGAGATCGTGCACTTCGTCGGGAGTGACGGGAGGCAGAGGATCGTCGGGGTCTTCTACGGGGGGCAGGGCTGCTCTACGTTCGACTTCGGCGTCGACCTCAGAGAGGTGACTTTGGTCTACTGGTTGAGTGCTAGGGGTACATTGGGACTCTAAGCTGGCCGCAAGGCAGTCGGCTTTATCGGTGTTGTCAAAGGCGATGCTCTTATCGGGGCGTACTAGGGGGGGCATCGTGGCTTCTTCAGTGGAACGTAGTTTCCGCTGAAGCTGCCAGAAAGCTAAGTGGGTGGGCTCGAGTTCGCTCAGCGTCTTGTCCCAGGTTGCAGAACGAAATTCCAATATGCGTCTCTTTGCAGTTTTCTGCAAGCGGCGCATATGGCGTTTGTTTGCAGCACAAGGAAAAGCACTGTAGGCACGGATAGCCGCGTTCTTCTCGGTCACCAGAGCCTGTACATCGTCCGGCAGTCGCCAGCGGAGGTGATCCTCCGCTGGCACTGTCCGTGAACAATCGTTCAAGACTGATTGTACGTGCTCTGTGAACGAGTCGATCGCGCCCGTCGTGTCAGCGACTGAGGCTATTTGGTCGGGGATAGAGTCTAAGAAAGGCGACGTGGTGGATTTCAGACTTTCGCTTACTTTCCTCCAGTCGGTCACTATTTTAGTCGGGGGAGGCAGGCTGGGGTCAAAGGGACCCGAGCGAGGGACTAGACACAAAATGACCGGGCGGTGGTCAGAGTTGAGCTCGTGTATAGTCTCGATTGACTGTAAACGGAGGTTTACATTCTTAAGGAGAGCTATGTCGAGAATATCCTCACGTTGATCGGGACAGTGAGGGAAATGAGTGGGAGACATCGGAGCGATGACGTCATAATTGAGGGTGGAACCTAAGTTAAACACTATTCTACCCCGGGTAGAGGTCGTGTTGCTATTCCAAGCGGGATGTTTGGCATTGAGGTCGCCCGCTAATATAACGGAGTCACTCAAGCCGAAGAGGGTTGTGAGATCATGGGATATAGAGGTAGGGTCCTCTCCGCCACCGGACGGCGGGAAATAACCGGAAATGATGGTAATGGGCTGATGGCCCGTCATACCGAGTCTGCATACCGAGCACTCCAAGTGAGAAGTGAGGGTGGGAGGGTCCATAGGGGTGCAATAAAGTTGCTTCCTATAGTAGATAAGAGTGCCGCCTTTGTGACAACGGGACCTATCGTTGCGAATTAACCGGTAATTTGCAATTTTGGGATCGCGGTTGTAGGGTTTGAGGAAGGTTTCCTGTATGAGGAGGATGTCTAGCCGATGGTCGCGTAGGAATTTAGCGATCTCATCACGTTGGCCGTTAATGCCATTGGCGTTGAAATAACCTAACTTAAGGGATCGGGGTTTGTGAGTACTAAGCCTTTCATTATCCATTGATTACTTCTGGCAAAGGTTGAAAATGGCTTCCGATACGGAGGGATAAGCCTTGAATATGTCTACAAGGGCATCGGGGTTGGTTTTAGCCGCGATTTCGACCTCTGCTGTCATAGCATCGGCCGCGGGAGTGAAAAAGACCCTATAGGCTCCGAATAGGACCTTCATGTTGTGGCAAGCCTTGTCTAGGACAGGGTTGCCACTCGAGGGCGACGCGGATGCGGGGGAGGGGGTAGTCACTGGGACTGTTGGAGCCCTAGGGGCGATAGGGAGAGGAATCTCCATCAGAGCTGGGATGGAGGAAGCGGGGGTTTGAGAGGGCACCAGGGCCGGGAAGGCCTTCTGGTGGTTGAGCTGATTCCAGGGGGAGGCTCTCTGGGGGCTTAGGCGAGCGGGCATCTGTGAAGAGGGGACTTTCACGGATGGGCTTTCGCGTTGCTGTTTGGCGGCAGCGAGCTTAGCGAGTCTCGCGGCGGAGGGTTTGGGGGCTTTGGGGCAACCACGGTAGTTAGCCGGGTGCCCAGACTGACCGCATAGGACGCACGAAGGCGGCTCTGAGCAAAGGGAGAGATCTTTAGGACGGGAACACTCAGCCGTGCTATGGTCACCCAGACACTTGACGCATCTGGGTTTTGCATAGCAGTGGGCCTGCGAGTGGCCGTACAGTTGACAGCGGTGACACTGACCAACTATTGTGGGACGGTAGGGTTTCTCTACGGTTATGCCGATGAGATTGCAGAGGGACTTAATGTCAAAGATCGGATGATGGCCTTCTGTTGGATGACAGATGACAAGGACCATATCGTATTCTGCTCCACCGCGTGCTCTGTGCAAACGGTGGACGGAGATGACGGGGATATTTTGGGCCACTAAATCATCATATATTTCTTGGACGGGCATCTCAAAAGGAATGCGCCTGATAACCACACGGGTGGGCTTTTCCTCCGGAAGGGAGTAGGTGTGAAAAGGAATTGCCTTTTCACGCAAGAGACGGGAGAGACCCCTGTAGTCGTTAGACGTAGGGACAATGACTTTAACGCCTTGTTGGCATGAACGCGCGTTGGTGTAATTGATCTTTTGATCTTTACACCAATTCGAGACGGTGGTCCACTTGGCCCTTTCTTGGATGAAAATGGGCGGCGGTGGTTTTTGCTTCATAGAAGCAGACGAAGAGGGATTAGCACTAGGGCTAGAAGAGGGACCCTGAGACGCGGGGGAGGGGGAAGGCGCGGGTTGGGCAGAGGGTTTCTTAGCCTTAGTGGCCTGAGAGGAAGAGGCTTTCGTCTTTTTCCTCTTCCCTCCCTTACCGACGACTTGAAAGTCGTCTTCAGAGGAGGATTCGGAAGCGGACTCGGCTTCTGAAGCGGATTGAGAGCGAGGCACGGTAGTGTCCATGCGCTCAGAGGGATCGGGGTCGGCGACGGGAGTAACGGCCGTGGGAATTTTTGCCGGCTTAGCGATAGCCGGCTTAGCGGTTGGGGGCTTTTTGGAAACAGTCGGTGTTTCCGAGAACGCGGGCATAAGGGACGGTACCGACAATTCCTGAGAATTAACTAGAGAAGGCATCGAAGCCTTCTGAGAAATGCAGCCTTTGTCGGCTAAAGGCGGCGATAAGGGGCTGTCGAGCACGTCACTGAAATCAGTGACGTCGCGGTCGCATACCTGAGCGCAGGTAGCCGACAAACCGGTTTGACGCAGTAACGCGTCGAATTCTTTGCCATATTTGGCCGAGAAGTCAGGGTCCTTTAAGAGGACGTTTTTAAAAAACGCTAATAAAATAGCGTCAGACATGACTATAGGGTATTTACGCGGGGAAAATTGCGGTGGGAACCTAACAATCCTAACCCTAACAACCTAACTTCCCCGGGTGGGTTTTGCCCGGGGATGTGTAACCCTCCCTGCCGGGTGTAGGCAGGGAGGTGAGTACCTAATGGTGAGCCCTAAGCTTGTAACCCGTCGCCAGTCTTATTGTGCGAACGGGGCCCTGACCAGTCTAGTGCGAAGGGGTTGAAACACCCAACCGACACTAGGTGTGTAGCTGTGAACGAAACCAGAGACTAGATTTGACTAGGAGATCCCCCAAGGCCAAGGTTCTAGCTCTCGACTCCAATTGACTGCCTCACCCTGAAGGGGATCGGCGGGTGTGTCGGGTCAACACCCCACTCGGCTTCGTTGGCACCGTAAGGTATCCACCGAGGACCACGAAACTGTGGTTTTACCCAGAGGGGGTCAAACGTTTAGACGATGTGAGTTGATCGACCGCTGCCTTGAAAAAGGCGGCTTTGGATCCGTGGTTGTAGTCAGAGACTACGAAGATCGTTGCGGCGAGCGGCAACGGAGCGAAGTAGCGGCCGTACGGCGGGCGGTGGACAGTCGTGGAGCGTAGCGCAGCACGTCCGTTCGCGGCGAGCGTCGAGCGGCGAGTCTGAATAAAAATTCCAATAAACTGACCTTTTTATACCTGCGGCTAAGGGTGCAAGTAGTGACAACGCAAACGCGTGAATTTGGGGAATTCGGTGTACGGTCGGTTTTTGTAAGTTACGTGAAGGTCAATGATTTTAATTTTATGTTTTTGTAAAGCTAAGCTTGTATGCTTTAATTTTGTCTAATGATTTTTACTCAATATCTTTCGATTTTAGAAAACAATCAGTAATAAACCAAATTACAAGGGGTGTGCGATTTTATTGCTCTCAAGTGTATTAAAATTGGAAGGTAGATTGATATTTTACATTATATGAGCAGAATAGCTTTAATATAATCCTGAATATTGTATAGGTAGCAGATTTCCGTTGAAAACGTAAGAAAATTATATTTCTTCAACATTTATCTATAATATTATTTGAATGTATGAATTATTTAGTAATCAATAAATTTTCAATATATTATTAATGATAATAATAATAATAGCAATATTTTTTCATACTCATTAATGTAAAATATCAATCTACCTTCCGGTTTTAATATATTGTAGCCGACTAGGCAAAAGCAATCATTGAGTTATGATTTTTATCGCATCAGCTACTTTTGAAGTTTGACATAAATTCGAAACATGCAAAGATAATAATATTTATCGAATTATCGTTTTGTATCACATCACTTACTTTTGAACATTGACTTACATTAAAAAACATGCAAAGATAATAATATTTATTGAATTATCGTTTTGTATCACATCAGTTACTTTTGAACATTGACATAAATTCACAAACATGTAAAGATGATAATATTTATTCAATTATCGTTTTGTATCACATCAGCTACTTTTAAACATTTGACAGAAGTTACAAAAAAAAACAGTTTAAATACTAAAGTTTTTGAATTATATTATTTTTAACCGACTTCTGAAAATGGAGGAGGTTATCAATTCGGATGTTTATATGTATATTTTTTATGTATGTTTGGGCATAACTTCGTCATATATAGACGGATTTTCAAAATTATTTTTTTGTTTGAAAGGGTATACTCTCGCTGTGGTCTCATTGTCACCAAGTCAGAATCTGATGAAGGGATCCTATGGAAATCGAGGGAAAACCTCAAATTTCATAGGAACACCTATAGTGATTTGGGTATTTTGTATATTAACTCGTGCATTCGCTCTCGGAAAGCACCGTTTGCTAAAGTGGAACTGATGATGAAGACCACAGATGGGCATCAGGACTACTCAATTATACCTAAGTATTTCACTGAGATTTGATTAGGTACTTTAATGTACACACATCAACACTGTCTAGGGATATTTTGGATTTACTCAATTTACTCAACATGTATTAAAAATAGCATACAACAGGTATATATTTTTATAAAGCCCATTTATCAGACTACACTCCAGAATAAAAGAAAACAATGTTTTTTTGCGTAAACAAATTTTTATTCAAATAAAGAAAAAACATGAAATAATGGTAAAACTAACAACGAATGTGTTTCTCAAGAAAAATTTACAAATAAGGAAAAAATCATTTGTTTATAACAGTTCTGTGAAAAATCAGTAGTCAGTAAAACTACCCATGACGTTAATAACGGTCCTGCAACGGTTTTTCATGCTTTGGATTAAGTTATCCAAGTCTTGCTGCGGTATACTGTCCCAGGTCCGGCTAAGATGCAAAAAAAGTTGGTCTTCCGTCGCAACGTTTGCAGGGAAATTCCTCAAAGCCCTTCTTTGGAGCATGTCCCACGCGTGTTCTATGGGGTTTAGGTCAGGCGATTGAGCAGGCCAGCCTAAGACCGATACGTCGTGCTCCTGCAACCAGCTCGTCACCACTCTCGCTGTGTGCGGACGGGCGTTATCGTGCATGAGCGTGAATTCTTGGCCCATTTGTAGTCGATGGGGGTAGATTATTGGTACTAGCACCTCGTTACGGTATTTTTCAGCCGTCATGGTGTTTCTGATCCAATCGAGGTCTGTTCTTCCACCAACACGAATTCCCGCCCAAACCATAATTGTCCCGCCGTGATATGAATGGACTTCCTGAGGATGTTGCAGACGGCTCTCACGACCAGGAACTCGCCAAACACGCACTCTACGTGTATCGGGATGGAAATCGAACCAGGACTCATCGGTAAACAGCACTACAGACCACTGGTTTTCTTCCCAGAGCAAATGTTCACGAGCCCACTCTAGTCATCGTCCACTATTTCCTCGGCGTAGTGCTGGAGTACAAAGCGGTCTGCGAGCATGAAGACTAGCTTCATGCAGCCTTCTTCTCACAGTTTGGTCACTCACAAGCAACTGGTGCTCTGACTGGAGCCTCTGAACCAACTGCATGGCCGTAACATTTGGTTGTCTTCTCGCGGCAACTTGCAAAAATCGGTCTTGTCGTTGAGTGCTTATGCGCTTCCCGCCTGGGTGTCTTTCAGCCACTTCACCAGTAGCACGATAACGTGACCATAACCTTAATATCACGTTTTGTCTTGTTCCAAACTCCTCAGCAATACTCCGTTAAGTAGCCCCAGCTTGGAGCAAGCCTACTGCCCTTAACATTTCTTCTCTAGTTAAATGGCGCCGCTGCATGATGCTCACAATAACATTAATTGGTAATTAACCGATAACTTGTTATGAAACTTAAATTGGACACAAAAAAATAGCCACAAACTACTGTAGGTGAATGAAACCTTCGGACTTCGCTACCATTATGCCGCGTAAATCTTTTGTTTTTAATGTATTTTTTCAAATTCAAATTTAGAATCGTTCAAAAAGGCTTACAAAATAAACTTTCTTCAAAAGAATTTAAAAGTGGCCAGTATTTTTTGAGTTTAAGAACTTTATACAAAATATCCCTAGACGGTGTTGATGTGTGTAGTTGCTAAGTAATTTAAGCTTGTCAAAATGCATAGTGGTGATGATGCCTTCACCATGGAGCTTCAGTTCTCCTGGATCTTACTAGGAGAACTCCTCAACAGTTAACGTCCCTGTATCGAGAAAGGCAATATGTTGTAAGAGGTGATGAGCAGTTGTCATTGGGCTATCGTAACTTAGATAAATTACAAACTGACCCACTAAAATTGAAAAATTAAAACATTTTTACAAAAAAAACAACCTACTTCCAAAAAAACATTTCAAAGTGAAAAATTACTTTAATATTTTTCACTTTGTAGTGTTTTTTTGGAAGTTGGTTGTTTTATTTGTAAATAAGTTTTTATTAATGGACATTGTGCTTTTTTTAGGGGTTCAATTGGATGAAATATATTAAATATGCATTTTTTTTTATCAAATTCAGCTGTTTTAAACATAACAAATTGAATTACTGGGTTAATAAAAAAATGCGTATGGATGAATTATTTGCTTCACGATTACGTGGCCTCAGTTTCATCATTTAATTTTTGATTTTAGCTGTTCACTAGTTTTAATTTTTTTTTTCACTTCTTAGTTCTGATGCGAATTAAGTTTATAACTTTTGGAGTCAAAACTGATCACAAACATATGGCAGCTGTACTGGTAGTAAATGTTTGGTATAATTTACAATCACATACTTTTGAATCACTTCGACACCACACAGTTCTGGCGCGAACTCCCTTCATTAGTATTGAATTTCTGATTTTGATCATCTACTTTTGCTGTTGACTGTACGCTTAATACAGGAATGAGCTAACGAAAACAAAAAGAAAAAAAAGATGAATGCTTATGGAATGAAATAAATCAACTTCTTAGGCCCCGAGCAAAAGCCGGTTTTCACGAACAATAGGGAATTTAATTGTGTCGGGAATTCCGTAAGTTGTGGTATTAAGTAGGTGCGTTGCATTTTGTGGTGTTATAAAATAAAATTGTAATCAGAATAATTTTATTTAGGTGTTTCCGTGATCTTTTCGAACATTTCAACTAACTCTACTAGGTAATTATGCTACGTTTAATTGGTTGTTATTGGGACACAGTTAGTGTGTGTCCATGTATTTATGAGCCTTAGAATAGATGAGTGTATGGCATTCGTATTAGATTTGATTCAGCTGGTTACTAGCACAATTGTGTTAAAGCAGAAAGTCCAGTTAGAAAAGTGCATAAACGTTTTCACCATTAGAAATAATACATAAATGACTTGAACTTAATTAATTATGTACCTATCTATTCGCAAACTGTGGCGGAAATACTAATGATTAGACGACTGAAAAAAACAAATAACATAGCAGTATACGCGACGCCTAAATTTAACCCAAAATCCCATGCTTGGCAACGAACACGTATAAAAACCTTACAAAACCAAACAAAATTTACCCTTTCTTCCCTATAAGAAACTTTATTCTGGTTTTTTCAAAATATGGTTCTAGGCAGAGAAACTGGAATCATTTTCGAAATTCATTTTTATTGTAAGCTTGATATTCAAAAGTATCTTTTATTGGTCTAGTATGACATAAATGTCTGGAACTAACTTTATGCCTGCCGATAAAACTGTGGTATTGTTGTACTGATTGACTATTAACAACAATTAATGTGTAAGTATTTTTAGATATACAGTAGCTAAACATACTTTAAATTAATACCTGACTATAACAACTTTATACCATGTTTAAGGCAAATAAAGACAAATCTTATCTATACCAAAACCTATAAATTAATAAATAAAGCAGGCATAGTTATTTTTTATTCTACCGCTCGACTACAGATCCGGCCGTAGCGTTTTTCATTAGGCTACGATCACATTAGGCGGGCGGACAGACGGCCGGATTATTGGATCCGACGGACGAAAGACTTCGATCCGTTGCCTTTTTTTCTACTTTTTTTTTTCTTTTTCTACTCCCAGGCACCGTCTGGAAAGCCTTTTCCTCTTATTTATTGCTTATACGAAGCCCAAATTGGATATTTGTGAAAGGTTGAGTCGTTCGCCGATAGAAAATATAAGTTTTTTTTTTTACTTTTTCTGTATCACTTTTTTTAGGAGTCTGCATTTGTATTCGGTTATTGGTGTTGGGTCTGTAATTTAGGGTCTCATTCTGTGTATTAAATGGGTTGTTAGTGGAATTAATTCTAATAAGTAAGTACCAGAAGTAGGTACAGTCACCCTCATAAGTCGATATACATATCCATATTTCCTAAACTCATGAACACTTTAGCTTACACAAATTGCTGAACAAGACTAGTGAATTTTGAAGCTTTAAGACTTTAACTAAATCCTGGCACTAGTCTTGTTTAGCAATTTGTGTAAGCTAAGGTGTTCATGAGTTTAGGAAATATGGATATGTATATCGACTTATGAGGCTGACTGTACTTAGTTACCATTGTAATTTTAAGAACTTTGGCAACAATATTTATCGCGAAATAAATCTTTAATTTAGACTTTCTATATTGTTACACCTTTGTCTTTTATCATATTATAGCAATATAATTACGGTAGAATTATTTACTGTAATTGTCTTTTTTAAGTTAGTTTCTGTTTGTATGTACAATTGCACTCTACTCGGTAGCCAATAACACTTTTTCAGAATCAAAATCAGAACTTTATTTGCTGTGAATGTAGGTACAGGTATAAGATGTTTCTTCTTCTTTATTTTCTTTCTTTCATGTACAGAGATCAGCTGCACATCAAGCTAACCCAATGTGTCAAATTTCTTATTTTTTTCTCAACCAAAGAGAATAAGGTCCATGTTTAGTTGGGAAAATTTTACAGTTTGGGGTAGGTCATCCAGCAGATTGCGACTTCTCCTCTTTTAGGCTTCTTCAATGCTAAGAGTCATATCCACTTCATGACAGCAAGAGTTTGTGGATCACTTGACATCAACTGTGACAATCTGCCGTCAAGTGAAGAGAGTCGTGCACTGTAATGTCAAATGTGGTGCGGATCTGGTCAGTCCAACGTGAGTATCCAATTTCTATCATTGGTCTTTTCCTTTCCACTTTCCCAGTGACTATTAACCTCTCTAGAGGGCCTCGAAAAAGACACATTCTTATAAGGTAAGCGCAAATCATATTTTGATCAACAAACAGCCTGGCGGTTAACGGCAAATTGCTAAAAATACAAGATAATTTGATTGAACGGTAACTTAGTTCAATAAAACCTAAATGTAATTATAGAATTCAGCTTATGTCAATTCCATACGTTTAAGTTTTCATGTTTCTTTCTGGTAATGTAGCTAAAGTATTCTAAAGTTCTACGTAAAGCCGACTGCGACTGCGGAACCCCAAAAAAAAAGTAACTAAAAAAAACGCGACACAAACATAACACCTTAATTTGGGACTAACCTAACCGCAGGCAGACGGTTTTAAGGGCTTGTCTCATTAGCGGCTGAGAGCGCGCCCTCGTCACACCGCTAATTAAAAGATTTTGATGCTAGTGCGCATAATAGTCGCACGACAAAAAGTCGCGACGAAAAAAAAACGCAGTGATTTTGAGACGAAACAAAAGAACGCTTGTTAAAATGTGAATGGTTGATACTTGTAAGAGTTTTGTTGAATTGGTGGGTTTTTTTGAGTGTCTGATGTGATTCTTACAAGATGAGGAAACATATTTTAATATTGCGGAAATATTTAATGAGAACAGTTGGGTGTTTTATTATGGAAATGATCCAGTATCCAAATAAAAGTGTCACCAACCAATACACAAAAAAAAAACTTTTTTGTTTTTTCTTCAACTTTTTCGCAGTTACTACCATCAACTTAAAGGTTATAATAACTTGCTAGCTTAGTTAACGAATATTAGTAAATGACAAGAAAACAATAGATCTTCACCCCTAACTCATAGTCAACTGACCGTATCAGGGTCTACTTGCGCCTAATTTACAAAAAAAAAATCCGCAAAACACATTACACGCCGCGGAAAATTCGCCAAAACTTATCAGCCGAAAGCCACGGCACAATCCATCATCATTATGCCAAAACTCGCCGAAATTCAATAAAAAAAAACTTTCCTCCAACACCCCCATCTAGTGGCGGTGGCGGGAACTTCGACAACAGCCCCCACTATGGCGAGGGGTGCGCGCCACCCCACGTCGTATCCCTTTTTTCTTCCCTCCACACCCTTATCATACCTGAGCTTTCTTTATCCGTAGACCGAACTTTTTATTTCGTTCCGTCTCGCTCTCACATGTGGCGGGTGACGGTTCAAATGTGACACGCGATTATCCGTCCCGTTCTGTTGCAAAGAAAAAAATCTGTTTATAAAAATGAGAGCGTGGATGTGTTTGGGGCACGGCTCCATTGGACGTAGGGGTAATGCTTCATACGCGGAGAGGGGTGTTTTTTATACGCGTTTGGATTGAAAAAAAACTGCACCCCAACAGAAGCCGAACTTCTTTTAGGTACCTACGGATATTCGTTTCGTTTCCAATTTCGATAACAAAGCTTATATTTTTTTTTTCATCCGCTTTTTCGCATCTCTTCTGTACATCTCCTTGAAATAATTGTGCGGGCGGCTCCTAATTCGTTTGTATTTTTATTTTCATAAATAATATCTCAAAAGGTCCTGTATCTAATGTTGGATGTTGAATCTGAGATGTTCATATGCTCGGCTTGGTCCGCAAAGACGGGATTTATTAAAAATATGAATGGTTTCTGATTAAACTTCGTTTGATCTGTACATGATGTTTGATCTTGCTGCGTTCGAGATATTTACAATTATACCATGTCTGGAGTAATTTGAAAAGGTCATGTAATTTGTTTGTTTGATTTTATATTACAGATTCAGAGCAGAGTGCTGACAGTTTTTAGTTGTTGTATAATTAACACTTGCTTCAAAATCGATGCTATGGAAAACATCGTGAGGAAACCGGCATGCCTTAAAGATATTTCAAGTCAGAGGCTTAAGGACGGCATAAAAATTTCTGACACCAAATTAGTCGCAAACCACACCTAAAAACGAAGGTTTTAGTACACCCATTAATTAACCTATTTATCAAAGACACGTAGATGTAGTCTAGGTAGTAATGTCACCATTCAACATTACCATAAAGTAAAATTTCTCCTTAAAAATAATACTTCAAAATCAAATTCGTAGCCAAATTTTAACGTAGATATGAATCAATCAAAATAACCTGTAACCACCGACTACTGACCTAACTACCCTTCAAACCGCAACAAAGAAGAGCGGTCACTGGGTTAGTTCTCGCGGTATGAGCATAGACAATATAGGCATAGACACGCCACGTTCAACGACCAAAGTAATATAGGCCAAACTTGTGTAAACTATGCTTTATGAAACGCTTTACATTACCTCTCCACAAATTGCTAGGCATAATGGTTTCATGACCTTTGCCTATTTAACTTTGAATATTAGAACGTCATAGAGGTTTCAAGGTTTTGACAGAATACTCTTTGGCGGGTAAGTGCCATTATTTACCACTGTTCAGTGTATTTTGTTAATGTTTAGGTATGTAATCCTATCATAATATTATCTATAGGTACTGATATTATAAAGAAGATAGATTTGATTGCTTATTTGTTTGCATTGAACAAGCTCCGAAATTGCTGAACCGATCTGAAAAATTATTTCACCGTTGTGAAGCTATAATATCTACGGGTGACATAGGCTACTTTTTTTTATCCCTGTATTCCAACGAGAACGGAAACTACACGGGTGAAACAGCGTGAAGTCTGCTAGTTATTATAATATAATATAAGCTTTCTACTAATATTATAAATCATTGTGAAGTCGCATGGAAGTTTTTACTCTTCACGCAAGAAACTATTAAACAAATTTAAATAGAACTGTACAATAAAAGAATAGATTAGGAATTGTATTAATATAGGGCATTATTTTAATTAAATTTATAAAAGAATCTAAGAAGGGTACAATTTTACAGAACTAGTCTGAAATTACTTTTATGGCTAGATTTTAAAACTGGCTCTTTTATAATGCGCAGTCTTCCCTGCTCGAGTGTCGTTAACTTATTATTTATTATATTACTTCCTTTATTAAAATAATAGCTGAGAAATTAATTAAATATATTTAGAACATAGAATTTCTAATATAAGTAAATTAAAAGCAATTTCTAATGGTGATGAATTAGACGCCGCGAGCGTTTTATGGTTATATTTAATTGCACTACAATAAGAAATTTAATCAAGTTGATTTGAAAATAAAGAAGTAAATACTTATGTCGTTTTTTTTTGGGGCTTTTAGGGTATAAATAAACAAATATTTCACAACTGTCATAAAACGCTATCTAGTCCCGAGCTAAGCAGAGCTTAAAACTACTAAATAACTGATAACTTACTTATATATTTCTAAATACATACACATTATAGATAACTTACACCAAGACACAGAACAAATGGACGTGCTCATCACACAAACATTTGAACCTGGGTGGGAATCGAAACCTCGACCTCTGGCATGGCAGTCTGGACCACTAACTATTAGACTAACAGGCCAGTCAATAAGACCGGGGAGTGTGGGATTACCTCACTAAAACCACCACAGTGATCACCATCTGCACATAGAAGAAGCACCGTGTCCTCTTAATAGACCACCCCTGTGCAACGTCAATTAAGAAGGCACATCCCTGAAACGTCTTATACCTATATCTTCCAACCATCTCACTTTACCTTTATATTACTAGCTTCTCTCGCGACTTCGTCCGCGTGCAATTTGTAATTTAACATCCGCTCCACCTCGTCTTAGTTTTGAAAAATAGTCTATGGATCTCAAATAACGTATAAAAGTTGTAGGTGGTGTGTAGTAGAATAGTATTTATTTGGTAGACAACTTGCCTGCTGCGGTCTTCCCGTCCGATTATAATTTAGGTGTCTTCAAGGCTAGAGTGAATAGGCTCTCAATAAGCTAGTGCGCTTCACCATCACTGATTGCATCACTGCTTACCATCAGGTGGGATTGCAGTCAAGCAATGGTTTATAGTATTAAAAAAAAACAAAATTGGTTCAGTAAATCCAGAGATAATCCCCTTTAACGTCGCAAAACTCACAAACTAACAAACTTTACCTTTTAATAACATTATATTAGTACCTATAGATTAACATACAATTGACTACTTATATTAAATAAATTGTTAAAAACATCAGATACCTACTCAAACAAAATTACCTATGTTATCGAATTTTGATTTTATATTGATAATTAGACAATTACATGGAAGACAATTCACTATTACAAAGCTAATTGTACAGCTTGTATAGAGTTAAAATGTATACCTATATATTATGCAGCTTTGATAGTGTTATATACTTAGATAAAGAACATAGAAAAGTTTAGTATTTAAACAATTTTAATAATAATTGTGAATTTAACTAAATAATGAGACTATGTTGACTCGAAAAAAAAAATTCTAAATCTTTTACGTTCTTTTTAACATTTTGTCAGGCAGTTTGACTTCTTCCGTCAGTCTAGTGCAGAGCCCGGAAAACCTTAGAGAGAATATTATGTAAATACTAGCTGCCAGGCCAACTTATTTCCGCCTTAAAATCAATTAATTAGTTTTATTTTATTTTTATAAGTTGACGCCCTATTCTCATACCTACTGAATATACAAAATTTCATAAGAATCGGTCAAGAGTCAAGCCGTTCCGGAGGAGTTTTGCAAGAAACACTGTGACATTAGAATTTTATATATTAGATGACTAGCTGCCCAATAAACTTCGTTAAGCCTTTAAAAAAAAATATGCTTGCGACTTTATTCTCACAAATACTGAATACACACACAGTTTCATAAAAATCGATCAAGCCATTTTGGATCAGCAGATAAACTACGTCAAGTCTTTTTTTAAAAACTGTATGTCGTATTCTCAGACATACTGAATATTCACATAAAATTTCTTAGGACCCGGTCAAAGACCCGGCCGTTTTGAGAGTTTTGAGTAAAAAAACACTGTGACACGAAAATTTAAATATTATTGGAATATTTATTTTCCTTCATTTTTTACAATATACCTAATCTTAATAATTAAAACCTACGAGCCTACGAGTATTATTATTATTACTTTAAATAAAAAAGGAAAAAAAAAGAAAATTAAATTCAAATTCATTTATTTGTTCGAACATGGTACAATACAAGTTCTCATCACATTCTGCCACATGTGGTGTGCAAATTTCACGTTATAATAAATTATTACAACGCATTATATAGAAATATTAGGCTACAATTGATATCATTACATAAATAAATATTAATGTTACAAAAAACTATTTAATAATTAAAAAATGTCAATTTCAAAATGCAGTGACAAGCTATCTGTTATGAAAAAGAGATTACAATTAGATTATGAAGTCAAAGAATCGTTTAGAAAGTAGTTTAAAATTATAATAACACTTTTTACATAGTAACTCTTTAAGCTCCTTTAAACCCATTTAAATTTAGTAAAACAGATAGGTGGGATAGGGCATCAGAGAATTCATTCGCATCGTTGTCAACGGGGATAGTGCCCAGGTGCTCATGCAAATGCTGATTCTCTGACCGAAGAAAAATGTCATCCCGACAATAATGAATGATCGACAATTTTTTTTATTTATTTTTTTATTTATTTATCATAAAACAAGAGGGTAAGTAACTTATAAACTAAGCCTCACAAAACCGTTACAATGGTTTGACTGTGGGGTCGAAGAGTCTCTAGACATGCCTACTTAAATATACCTACCTAAAACTAAACAATAATTAACTTACACTTGTAAAAAACTAAAGATATAACTCTAAATAATATAATTTTAGTTTACGTTTAAAAATATTAGCGTTTGTTTCACTTCCTAAGTCCGCCGGTAGACTGTTCAATAGGTATGGTATTCGTTTGGTATTTGGTGTTTTGTTTGGTTTGGTAATCACTGGTGTCTGGTCTAGAAGACATAATTTAATCACCACACCAACTTACACAGTGTCCACTTAAGGCTACGTTCTCCACCCTAACCCATTTATTAAGGACGGGCCATTAAATACGCATTTGCATCGTGACACCGGTCACGAGGTAATAAAATTAAAAGCTGTATTGCCTTTTAAATGAGCTATTGTTATGATATTTAAAAAAAAAAACTGTCGCACCGACGTTTTAGCAGGTGCAAGCCTTAAATGGATTTTGGTGAAATTGTAATTTAATAAAGTATTTTAAAAAGAAACGTTGAGTTTTTTTTTTGTTGTAGAAACTTGTTTTTTTTTTTCAAAAGTAATTGCTTTATAGCGTACAGTTGTTTTTTTTTCGAGTCACGATGTCATTTTGTAATTAAAATGTTGGACAAGGTTTACTCATTTACATAAGTCATTTTGCAAAAGCCTTTCGATGTTAAACAAAGTATAGAATTTGAAGTAATGAGAATTTGAAACAAGGAGAGCGAGTGCGCAGTGTTTTTATTGACTTTTTTTTTCAAAATATCACACACATTTCTAAGTAAAACATACACATCTTATTTTGACATTATAGTAAACACAACGAGAAAAATCATCTTCCATACATATTTCGCAATTCTTTTTGCAGTAGATTGGTTTTTGGTCATTGCCTTTGCCTACTCCCATGGAAAAATGGCGTAAGTTAATATGAATTGGTTTTAACAAAGTCAACAAGTCAAGCAAGCACAAGGTTTTTTAAATTAGATGAGGTAAATGTTTCTCAATCGCACATTACAGCAGTCTTGCTAACCTCTCCAAGTGCTGAATATGCTTATGTCTGGACGTAAGTTCACGTGAGTAGTGCAATGGTTGGGGATCGAACTCATGATATCTCGATCGCCAGACCGCACCCTCAGTGCGATAAAGGCGTAAGTAAGAAAACGTATTTTTTATTGCAGATTCGTATAGTGCAGATATTTATAAAAGATGCACACAATGCTCCATTTGTCCGTTTAGATCTCACGAAAAATTAAGTCATTATACCAAAAAAGACATTTGTCGCGTCACATAAGTTTTACCTACATTTTTTCAGATAAAAAAGTCCATAAACCTTGTTAAGTACATACAATTTGACAAAAATATACTTAATCTTACTTACGTATTTGTTTCCCTCTATCAAGCTGAAACTTGTAAACGTACTTTCTAAAATGACTTGACTTTAATGAAGTAATAAATAATTATAAATAGCAAAAAAAGGAGTAAGTAGTGTTTAACCTCTGCATTTTATCATCGTCTACAAGTTCGTAAAAGACATAACCACGAGCAATTACAGTGTCCAAATAAATTTATAAAACGATGATTGGAGTATACTTACAACATTACATTTGAGAATTTGTCCTAATTATATAAGGAAAACCTGTGTAAAACTTAAAATATTAGTTATACTTACGCGACAATTTGAGGTATCTTTGAAATATAGTTGAAAAAAAAGCTTGATTTTTTAACTATTTAATGGTATGTAACAAAACATCATAAGATCGAGATACCAGACCAAACAGTTTTTTTGTTCTGCTGTAAAGTTAGCATTTTCTTCTTACGCCTTTGTAGCACTGGGGGTGTTCAACGCCTTAGCCATGGGCTATTACCGCTTAAATAAGGTTCAAGTCCCATGCAACAGCTGGAGCCTATTGAAACCAAGCGAAACTACATAGGTCCTAAAGCTCTGCAGTTATTGCTGAGCGTAGCGCTTCTGTCCTCTAGACCAACGGCAGTTTGGTGTCTTCTATTAAATCAAAATTCTTTTCCGAAAAACTGACAACATCATAGACCCTTTTCGAAACTACCCACCTCTCAAAATAGCAGGTGTTATGTACACATAAAAAAACTGCAACAAGTGCATCAATGCAACGTCAAAATATTACAAAAACACATTCGAATTGAAAAGATCACTTACAATGAACGGAATTGTTCCCCTGAATAAATCGATTCCACACAATACAATCGAATCGGGCGTCCGCGATTGAATCGATTTTTAACACGTGTCAAGTGGTTTCCATTCATTCGATATTAGGATCAATCTATTGTCGATTGGAATTAGGGCTGTCGATATGATTTGGGTATTTAGCTATTGTGAAGACATTGTATGGTCGACGCCCTCTTGTTGAAGCCTAAAAGAAGAAAAAAAAATGTGTTAAACAACTAATTTCGGTGGAATTTATTTCTTAATAAAAAATAAGAACATTAGTGAACTGTGGTTGATTATAATTATAATTACCTTTATATTAATATTACCTATTGGGGAGAAAATAAAAGAAATAGGCCTTTTGTAATAATTGAATGATAAAAACAATTAATTAATTAACTTTTTATGTAGGTATATGGTGTAGGTTGGGCTTTTTTAGGCCAGCATTGTCATTCAGCGTGACAATGTTGCCAGTCTTTTGGGTTACTTTTATCGTAGACAGCGACACGGACAGTGTTTTTGATGCCCCATGATTAAATAACATACATACATACATAAACTCACGCCTTTTTCCCATGGGGGTAGGCAGAAACTACAGAGCGCCATATGCTATGATTCTTACATACTTCTTTTGCTTCGTTTACATTCATACATGTTGTCATACACACACGCCGGTTGTGAGTACTACGCACCTGACCATTCTGAAGGACCTCACCAATAAGGTCTATGTATGTCCGTCTAGGTCGTCCCCTCCCGGCGTTCCCACTTACATCTGCCTTGTAAATACCTTTCGTTAGTCGCCTTTCAGCCATCCTTTCAACGTGACCAAACCATCTAAGCATAGGTACTCTTTTCAATTTTTGTTACTACATAATTAATTAACATAACCTATTCCTTCATGGTACGGAGAAATAATGCGTCATGCTTGTTTTAATACCAGTTGAAATACTGTGCTCTAAACTCTGTTATCCTTAAACATCACAAGATTTGCATATAGGTGTATGCTAATTAATTTGAATCCCGGCAAAAATGTAATGACAAATTACAAATTAAGTATGCGTTTAAAAGTTAATGTCAATCTGTAAACATCTTTATCACAAGAAGTTCCCAGGCGTATCTTCACACGAAATTTATTAAACCCAAAACTATTTGCATAAAATACACCGCTGCAGTTACGAAAAAATAAAAAAAAAGAGTAACAAACAATTTATTAAGAACTAGTTTATAATGAAAAAGTTCTTCAATTTCACTTCCTTATAAATATTTATTCATCAAATAATATGCAAAATACTGTAATTATAGGGTTAGTAAGAAATGGGTTAGTCAATTTGCATACTAACCCTGCAATGAAAAGTGTAAGAAGTACGCATAGGGCGATATGCAAAACTGGCATAAAAGCCAGTGAACGTAAGTTGAATTTCGAATAATTTTAAAGGTGCGTTCCTAAATGTAAAATTCTTTTAATTTTGCAAATTTCACACCTTGAGCTTGGGGAAACGACAGGTTTATAGACGATTGCTTTTAAAAATAAAGACTTGTCGCCATGTGACGGTTTTTTTTTGTGTAATGTATAATAATTTTGTGCAATTTATGCACACCGCTCGTTAGACAATTAGCGAGCAGATGTCTGTTGAAAATTTATTTAGCTACCGGTTCTAGTGTGGGAAATGGGGTGCCTTCCGTCTGAAATGCTTCGTTTAATAGTTAATTTTATGCCACAATGTTTTATGGGCTCCTAGATAAACGTGTTAGACATATTGATATTTTTTCATTCCTAACGTTTTAACCTTACATTAGAGTAGCAGTAAACATAATACTATAATGAGGTTGTTTGATACTTAGGTACGTATTTTGCGAGGAAATTACAATGTTAACTCATTGGTATTCTGCAGTGGTGGACGGAATCAACCTGCGTGTGAAGACGGCTTAAAAAGTTTTTAAACGAAAAGTTTTCATAGAAATTGCGGATCAATAAATAAAAACTTTTTTGCAAAAAATAAAACCGACTTCAAAAAAACACTAAACGGTGTAAAATAACTCTAAATTCGGAAGTCTGTGGCTTTGGTGGGTTTGTCTTACTCATGATGGGCCACCGACTTCCGAATTTAGAGTTATTTTACACCGTTTAGTGTTTTTTTGAAGTCGGTTTTATTTTTTGCAAAAAAGTTTTTTATTTTTCCATTTTTAGTTGTTGCCATAAAAATATTTGCCATGAATTTATTTTATATTCTTAATTGTTAACAATACATGTCATGATAATAAGGTTTTCCACTAATCCCTAATAAATTAAAATTAACATACCTAACTGACGAAATCTAGGTATATTGTACCCACCTGCGTACCCCTCAGAGCATACAGGCGTGATGATACGTCATGATGTTGTATAAACAATAAACATCCAAGCGATTCCAGCAATCACGACAGATTTGCCGTCTATTTTTGAAGAGTTCCGTTGTATATCTCCGAAGATCAGCACCAGATCTTCACCAAATTAAAATGGGACCACCTCAGGAGTATACTCTTTC